>CM053587.1:111545076-111567252 GCA_028646515.1 Pseudochirops corinnae
ACTGCAATATCTTTCATTTCTAGATACTTCAAGCTAGTCAGTTTGTTCATATTTTCCAGAAGTTTATAATCTTCACTGGTAGCTGTCAGCTCTCCCGTCAGGTACGTGGCCATTTTGGAGAACATGTCCTGGCACAGCCCCATGATGTCCACCTCAGCAGGCTCCGTGGCCTCCTCGGCCGTCTCCACCATGGCATCGTCTAGGCTGGGGAAGAGAAGAAGGAGAAAGGATGGAGCGAAGGATGGGGAAGGGGGAGGAGGGAGGGAAAGAGGGAGGGGGAAAGGGAAGGGGAAGGGGACAAGGAAGGGGAAAAAAAGGGAAGGGTGAGCAGTCGGAGAGAGATCCATTTTTATATTTTCTTAAGCAATAAACATTCTTACTTTCCAAGCAACAATTGCAAAATATGCAAAAATTACAGGATATAAAGGTTGTGAGTCCTCTTGGCCTGCTTCTCACACCAACTTTTTAATCTGGCCTTATAATGTGAAATCCTGAGCATGAAGATGGTGTTTTTACCCTTCATTTTATTTCCAGTGCCTAGCACATAGTAAGCCCTTAATAAATGCTTATTCACTGATTTAATGACTAAATGGCACCATAACCTATGTAATAGAAGAAACGGGATTGTGGGTCCACCTTCTCAGTAGTCTGTAAGCAGTATGTTGGTATGCTGCTGTTATCTAAGGGAAAACAAAAGAGTTTTCCCAACTTGCTCAGGGCTACTAAGTGGCACAATGGATAGGACAACTTATCTGGAGTAAGAAAGACCTGAACTCAAATTTGATCTCAGGCCTGAGTTCCTCATCTGAAAAATGAACTGGAGAAGGAAATGGCAAACCACTCCTGTATCTGTCCCAAGAAAACTCCTAATGAGATAACAAAGAGTTGGACATGACTGAAACAACTGAACAACACTGAAAGGCAGCTTACTCAGGGATTGAACCTCAGAGCCTTAGGGTCAAAAAAGCATTACAGATCAGCACCAGATCTACAAAGCACTAAAGTTTTCCATCTTGGCTTCTCATGATATGAACCAAAGCTGGGAAGATGTCAGTATATTCTGGCACAAGAGCAGGAAAACCTGACTGTTTCCTATTAATAGCAGTAGGAGTTATACATAGCTTTAGGGCAGTTTCTTGGCTCTATGCTCATTTTCTCCTTTCCTATGACTTCTTATCAATTTTTAAATTTATTTTTTTTTGGGAAATTTAATTTACTCATATTTAGCAGCACAATTCCTAAATTTGTGTTTTCTTCCATTAAATACATATTGTTCACTCACATGCTTCTATATATATATAGCATTTATACTAGATGTTAGCTATGTAAAAATCTAGCCGAGTAGCTCACCAGTTGAAGCCAAAGAAATTAGGAACCATAATAATCCCTGTCCTTTATCTTCCCTGGAGGTTTGCCTGGCTTTATTGCTCTAGAGTTGCCTGACTTCTCAATTAAGGAAAGTTTCCTAGTTCTTCAATACCACCCCCACTTCAGATTCCAGGGAAACAGTTCTAATTTTGACTGTAGTCAAAAGTTCTTCTCCCAGCAAGGGGGTGATGTAAAAAGGTACTCAGAGAGAGAAAGAAAAAAACATGAAATAAGTGGGGAACAGATAGTTTTATCCCCACACAAAAGAGGGAATTCTAAATAATAAAGAATCATTGAATAATTAGAACAGAATCTAATGACTTATCACTACTAATATAATCAGTTGAGAGGATTTGCATTTTTTAAGGACTGATAATGATGCATTATATATTTTATCTCTACTAGATATAACCTAACCAACACCCAATAGACTCTTATCTCTACTAGATATAACCTAACCAACACCAAATAGACTCTTCTTGCTACTTTCCTATTGGGTGACCATCCCTTTTGGCCAGTATGCTTCTGCTACTCTTGCCACTATAACTGTTCCAAAAACCACTACTTTGATCTTCAGGCGGGGACATACCAGCTGCCTTTTGAGATGTCACCAAACCTTGTTCTGAAGGAAATGACCCTATCTCAAACACAAAACTTACCTAGAAGACCATGAGCTCATGGCTTGTGTCTGAATGTTATGAGGGTACTCCAGGCATGACAAACTTAGTCTAGGATTCACCAATCTGTCTCAAAATAATCTGTTTAATATGAATACAGTGAGTTTATACTACTCTCAGGCAGGCAACCTAAGGAAACACATAGGTGGCCAGTTTAATAATTCAATAATTGAATCTTGTTCAACATCTTGTTCTGGTTCTGTCCCCACCACACTATAAAGCAGGAGCACTGTGGTTTACTGATACTACTGGAACCTTACTCTATCAGCAGATGCTGAGTTGATTGTGACTTTTCTATACCTAGGCCTAACTCTAACCCTTCTGTGCAGGGGCAGGATATTTCTACTGGTTTGTATTTCCATGACTGGAGCTTTACTTTACCCTGTTAAGATAGGGTAAATGATAGCCCTGTGCCCAAGTCTCACTCTGGCCCCCTTTGCTAGGCAGAAACACAAAACCCATTCAAAACAAAACAAAAGACATAGACTCCTCTAGGCTAGTATACATGTTCTATCTCCCATGTGAAAATAGTAGACATTTCTGCCAGTGTAGGGGAGGGTACCTGGGGCATGAACTCTATAGAAGTACAGAGAGATGGGCAAGCAGAGAGGCGGAGAGATAGAAAGAGGAAGATAGATGATAGACAGAAGCTGAAACAAAGAGTGAATACTCTTTGTTCTCAACAAATCAATAATTGGCACTTTTGTACATATTCCTAATTTCAGGAAGGTCTCTGCGTGCCACGGAGAATTAAACATTTTTTTTCCCCAATGGGTCTCAACAAAATCCACATGGCAGAATTTGAAATTCAACATTTTTTTAAATGCTAAATTATATTTACATATAATTGGGGGAAATAGTAAATAGAAAATTTTTTTAAGTGTGGGTAGAGTCCATATGACACAGTTCTCAGTGACCTCCTGAATAGCATTTAAAAGTCCCAATTTCTTTGGCAGTTTTTCAAATTATCCCAAAATTATAGTCTTGGGGTGGAAGGAGTAGGCCCTAACCCAGATAAGCCTACTAGTTGGTGGCCCTCGAGACCACTATCAACCACTCCTCCTTTCTTCTCACTCCCACCCTGCTGTATACATGAAATTATATGAATTCAACCACCAGCAGTTTGCTGTAGTTTTCTTCAGGGTACAGTATTAATGCCACAGGATATATTTACAATGTTTTCTCCTTTTTTAATGGCCACAGTTTACTGTCTAATCTCCTAGGATTGGGAGAGAGGTGTACACCAGATGGTAAGCAACTATCTCTTGAGGCGTCACCAAAAACACCACCAGAAATATGGAGGTCAATATGGGCTCACTTTCCTCTGTCCTACTCATGCCTAACTTTGACAAGGTCATTTCATCCCACTCTTGCATGACTTCATCAATTATTCTGGGCTAGGCTCAACCAAGACCAGTAGCCTGGTAGTTTTAATTCACTATTGGAATATCATACACTAATAGGTTATTTAATTGTTAGTAAAAGGAGATTTACTTAGCCACAGCAAGGGAAGGATATTCAACAAAGTCCATCACGAACAACCAGTCAACATTCAGTTTGAGGCTGCAGGTGTTCATGGTTATTTTGTACACAGGAGACCAGGAAGAGTTATCAATAGCCCAAGTTTTTAGTCTTTCTAAATAATTAAATCTCAAGGACAATTTCAATAAGGAAAAACTATCATAACTGACATGGAGAGATAAGATATTTCTCCCACCACACATGGGTTACTCAATAATTTAGCCCTTGAGTGCTATACAACATACAAGGATAAATATGGAAATTCCACTTGCCAAGTTTAAACATTTCTAAAACCAGGAATCCCCTTTTTAGCCTGCTTTTCCATAAAAATTCTTCCATAAATTCCATCTCTTACACCAATACACATTGTTTCATGATCATGAAAGTACGGCATGATGACTTCAAAAATATGGGTCAAGAGAGAACCTCAAAGGTAGAAACAGGTTCTATTGGCCCAAGATGGTAGCAAGCATGATTAAGAAATATGAGACCTGTGTTTGATATGTTTAAAGAAAAGTATTAGCAACTCATGCTGCATATTCAGAGAATGGAGGCACTAACAGACCTTTTGAACTTATCTACATTGACTTTATCTCTGGAAAGAGGTAATAAGAACCTAAGTCATATCTTAGAGATGACTTATCATTTTTACCACGTACATACAAGAATGTAAAATTACAAACCAGAAAGTTTCTGAGCTTGCTACATGTTGTAGAAGAGTTTCGAGTGGTAAAGATACTACGTGTTGCAATTCAACAACTTGGCCTTGTACTAAGGACACCAGTTCAGACAGGAATGAACTTCTGCTTAGAACTTCAGTTGCAGAGACTCCTAAGTTACAAAGATAATTCACAGAGCCTGAAAATTCTGATACCCAGCTTGGGCCCTCTCCTAGATCAAGCTTAGCAATGCAAGCCAATAGAACTGAGGATAATGAGGAGGAGGCAAAAACGATGATAGTTATAATAATATCTAGTATTTATATGGTTCCAACAATGCACCGGGCACTAGACCACGAGCTTTACAAATATTATTTCACTGGGCCTTTACAACAATCTTAGGAAGCAGGTACTATTGTCATCTCCATTTGACAGTCAAAAAAAAAAACAAAAGAAACAGAGGTTAAGTTACTAGCCCAGGGTCATATAGCTAGTTGGTGTCTGAGACTGGAATTAAACCCAGATTTTCTGGATCCCAGGTACAGCTCTCTATTTACTGCACCACCTACCTGCCTTACCATCCATCCACCATATCATTCACTATTTCTGGAATAGGGGGGCAATAAATCAAATAAATTATTAAATAATCAGATCCGTTCCACCAATAATCATTCTAATATTGTTAAAAGTGAAATGAGAGAAATAATTGCATGTGTAACCAGATGACAAAGATAATGTTTGCCCATGTAACATATGCCTTATGTGTATGGTTTATATGTGTTGATATATATTGACGCAAATATTAATTACTACCTGCTTCTGAGTTGTGTTTCTATTTTATTATTTTTCTGTTTCAATTTATTTGCTTATTGCTAGCATCATAAATGTTCTATAACTACTTCTGTTTGTTAGTTATACAGTTTTTGCTGCTAATTTATTTGCATATAAGCTAACACTTATGGTCATTTCTAGATGGCACAATGGATAGCACATTGGGCTTGGAATCAGGAAGACCCAAGTTCAAATCTGACCTCAGACACCTGATAGTTGTGTGACCCTGGGCAAGTCACTTAACCCCATCCTGACTCAGCTCCTCAACTGTGAAATGGGGACATACTGAAGAAGGAAATGGCAAACTACTCCAACATCTTTGCCAAGAAAATCCCATGAACAACTCCATGGGGTCACAAAAAGAGTTGGACACAACTGAACATCTCTGATGTTAATGATAACTTTGCTTTGTTTTTATATTTGTGCTGATAATGAGTATTTGCTTTTGTTTTATGGACATGTAAGTTGTTCATCCTTCATTTTCAAAGAGGACACGTGACATCATGGAGTGATGTCTTAACTTGCTCACTGATTAGATTTAAGGGAGGCAGAGTTACACAAAGTCATCAACCTCATTCTCTTCCGGAATCATCAAAGTCCAGTAGCAGGACAAAAGTCAGGATGACCGGCGACTGCCCAGGATGTAGCAGGTAACCCTAAGGTCTTCAACACTTGACCAAACTAAATGCTCCTTAGCACCTACCTGCTTCAGCTGTGTTCATAGCCATTGGAACAAATTGTTCTTATCTGGTCATTTCACAAGGGGAAGTCTTCATGTGCTTAGGGTGGATATTCCTCCAATTTACCTCCAGGTTTGAGGCCCACCAGTTACCCCTCAACCTGGCTCAGCCCATCTGCTGAGATGGTTTTACCAGGCATGTGCTACAGCTTTTTGGAGCCACAGGTGAGAGTTGGGGGATAGGTGGACACCAAAGGTAAATGAGCAGCCCCCAAAAGGGCTTGACAAGCCCTCATACCTGACGTGTTAGTCTTTCTGGAATACCCTGTACACCCCAGACGCATAAGTGCTATAATAATGTATTCATGTCATATACCCTGCATGTAATTTAGACATTCAGCCATTGAAGCAAATTATCAAACAATGTTTTACATTGTGTTGTAGTAGAAATTTTAAGAGCCTGGATTCTGAGCAAAATGTCAATTAGTAGTGCTAGCAATCACCAATAAATGGATCAATGGCCTTTCAAGATGGAAAGACAAACTGGATTTTACAGAGGACAATTTTATAGTCAATAAAGAGGAACCACATTCATAAGAATAATAGATATTCATGACATTAATGATTATTCATAGGATTTGTAGGAATAGTGAAGCATAACAAGAACAGGGAGGTAGGTCAATTTGCAAGACTGAACTGCTGACATATTGGTAGGGGGGTGTCACAGGGCACTTCAGGGCTATTATTATCATAAAAATTGTCTATCTGATTGGCTATAGCATTACAATGACAACTGATAGCACAGAATTAGTGAGCCAACCAAAAGGAGAGGAATGTAGTTCAGAGACTTAAAGAACGGGGAACTTAGACTACCACAGTTTAAGAAACTGGACATGTTGAGTCAGCTCTGCAGGAGCTCAGGTCTGCAAAAATGAGGAACTTTATCTCTTACCACAATAATTATAAATCTTTTAATCTAAAGCTGTGTTAATCAGACTTTATAAGCTAAAGTAAATCAACAGGACCAACAATATTAACTTAATTAAGAATTGTTTCTTTCAATTGTGTGATGTCAAATATATGTAATGTTCATGTAGATTCAGTATATAAGTACTGTGCAATAATTCCTTGTGATGTTGAGATAATCAGTCTTGTTATTTTAAATACTGATATTTATATTTAATACTTGTGAAGTGTAATTGTCATATGTACTACAACTGATTTTGCAAGGGACTATACACACACATATACACACATACACACACACACACACACACACATTAAAATCATACCCCCAAATGCTTTTATTCTGAATCCAAATAAAGAGTTTTTGAAGGAATTATAATAAATTATATGGGGGGTTGTAGTTTTGGGGTGATGGTATCCTAGTCATTTGAAGGTATCTGTAGTTGCTGGTCCTGCTTCTAGCTTGGAGGACCCCTGAGGCATATATTCTACAACACCCCTATTTTGTGAGTCCCACCCATTCAGTGTTAACCCCCAGCTGGGGGCTTACAATAATAAACAATGATGTCTTTATGGTCTTTTCCCTCTCAAAGATCACTGCAGGTGGTGACTGCAACCATGAAATTGAAAGACATTTGCTTCTTGGAAGGAAAGTTATGTCAAATCTGGACAACATACTGTAAAGAAGAGACATCATTTTGCCAACCAAGGTCCATATAGTAAAAGCTATGGTTTTTATAATAGCAATGTATGGCTGTGGGAGTTAGACTATAAGGAAAATTGAGTGCTGCAGAACCAACACTTTTAAATTGTGGTGCTGGAGAAGATTTTTGAGATTTTCTTGGATAGCAAGGAGCTTAAATCAGTCAATATTTAAAGAAAGTAATTCAGGCTACTCACTGGAAAGGCTCACTGATGTTGAAGCTTAAATACTTTGGCTACATACTGAGAAGACAGGACTCTTTGGAAAAGATTCTGAAATTGGGAAAGATTGAAGGCATAAGGAAAAGGGGATGGCAGTGGATAAGATGAATAGATAGTATCATGGAAATGATGAACATGAACTTGGACAGATTTTGAGAATAGAACGGAAGGACCTGGAGTGCTATGTTTCATGAAGTCAGATATACCTGAATAACTGAACAACAACACAACACAATTCTATACTCCTCCACAGCAAACTCCTTTCTTTTTTCTGGAATCTCAGCTCTGGACCTCATCTCCGCCTGGTAGTGGGATTTCCTCTGGGACCCCCCAAGTGGTTCACTACAAAATCTTGGATTGTTGAAGCCATGGAGGTCACAGAACTGCTCCAGGCTAACACACGTAATGGGGGGGGGGAGGAAGTGGAGAGAGGGGAAAGAATAAGAGTGGAAACCCTTGGGGAAATGGTGGGAGTGATGGGCTGATGAGTTAATCTTCAAATATTTTCCTGTAAGAATTAATTTGTTTCAGGTTCTTTCACTTTTCTCCTTGTTATTGATGAGTTTTCTATATTTAGGACTCATTCATATTTTTAAGTATGGTAAAGGGGGAAAGTATCTCTAGGAAAATTCTCACTTCATCATCTTCCCAGAATTTGTCCCTCTTTTCATTTAATTGGCCGTAGTGTTTGCTGCAAGGGAAGATTTGTTTTTATTGGAGGGAGATGGGGTTTAAGGGAATTGAGAGGAGACAGGTGATAGTGACAGTGATAACAAAAAAAGAAAGAAAACAAAACAATAGTATCACTGAACCGTGCTTTAAAAAGGCATAGAAGGAATAGAAGGAAGTTCAGAGAAAGACAGATAAAGGACAGCTTTGAAACTAATGTGTTTCCAGAACATCAAGGGAATTAATGAAAAGAAATAGTAGGAAAGGTGGCCTAGCGATACCAGATCTTGAATTGAATTACAAAGTGGCAATTATCAAAACCACTTTGTACTGGCTAAGAAACAGATGGGTAAATCAGTGGAACTGTACACAGTAGTCAATGATTATAGCAATCTACTGTTTGATAAACCCAAAGACTTCAGCTTCTGGGATTGCTGTTTGACAAAAACTACTGGGAAAACTAGAAAATAGTATGGCAGAAACTGGGCATAGATGAATGTCTGACACCGTGTACCAGAATAAAGTCCAAGTGGGTACATGATCTAAGTATACTATAAACAAATTAGGCGAGCAAGGAATAGTTTATCTGTCAGATTTATGGAGAATGGAGGAATTTATAACCAAAAAAGAGATAAAGAACATTATGAAATGCAAAATGGATAATTTTGATTACATTTAATTGAAAAGTTTTTGCACAAAAAAAGTCAACGTAACCAAGATTAGGAGGGAAGCAGAAAACTAGGAAAGAATTTTACAATCAGTGTCTCTGATAAAGGCCTTATTTCTAAAATATACAGAGAACTGAGTCAAATTTACAAGAATACAAGTCTTTCTCCAACTGATAAATTGTCAAAGGATATGAAGAGGTAATTTTCAGAAGAAGAAATTAAAGCTGTCTACAATCATATAAAAATGCTCTAAATCATTACACCTATCAGATTGGCTAACATGTCAAAACAGGAATATGATAAATGTTGGAGAGGATGTTGGAATGCTGGAACATTAAGTCATTGTAGGTGGAGCAGTGAGCTGATCCATTCTGGAGAGCAATTTGGAACTATGCCCAAAGGGCTATAAAAATGTGCATACCTTTTGAACCAAAAATGGAAATCCTATACCACTTCTAGGGCTGTATCCCAAAGAGATCAAAAAAATGGGAAAAGAACCCACTTGTAAAAAGGATTTATAGCAGTTGTTTGGTTGGTTGGGTTTTTTTTGTGGTGGTCAAGAACTGGAAATCAAGGGGATGCCCATCAGTTGGGGAATGGCTAAACAAGTTGTGGTATATGAATGTAATGGAATAATGTTGTGCTATAAGAAATGAACAGACAGACTTCAGAGAAACCTGGAAAGACTTATATGAAATTGATGCTGAGGGAGGGGAGCAGAACCAGGAGAACATTGTACGCAGTAATAGCCACAGTGTATGAGGACTGATTCTGAGAGACTTAGCCCTTCTCAGCAATGCAAGGACCTAAAATAATTCCAAAGGAAACATGATGAAAAATGTCAACCACATCCAGAGAAAGAACTATGGAGTTGGAACGTAGAATGAAGCAAATTATTTTCTTTTTTGTTTTGTTTTGTTTTTTTTCTTTCTCATGGTTTTTTCCCATTAGTTATAATTCTTCTAACTATAATTAGTTATAATTCTTCATGACTAATGTGAAAATGTGTTTAATAGAAATGTATGTGTAGAGTCCATATCAGATTGTAAACTGTCTTGGGGAGGGAGAGGAAAGGGAGGGGGAGAAAATTTAAAACTTATGGAACTGATTGTTGAAAACTAAAAATAAATAACTTAATAAATTGGGGCAGAAAAGAAACTAATGTGTTAAATTTCTTTTTTTTTTTTAAGGAAGGAGAGCATTTGATTTTATTTTTTTTGAGAGGGGAAGGTAGGGCAGTTGGGGTTAAATGACTAGCCCAAGGTCACACGGCCAGTTTGTATATGTGTGTGTGTGTGTGTGTGTGTGTGTGTTAAGTGTCTGAGGCCAGATTTGAACTCAGGTCCTCCTGACTCCAGGGCTGGTGCTCTAGTCACTGTGCCACCTAATTGCCCCTAATGTGTTAAATTTCTAATACTTTTTTTAAAAAAATGAAGACATAACAGAGATTTGCAATTTCACCTATAGTCTCCTTTTCCTATTTTCCTTGATGTATGGAAATCTTCATATTTCTTGGTTTTTGTCAGTTTCAGAATAACAACAACAATGAAAGCAAATTGTCCCAGTGCGGTTTAACAGAAAGGAAGTATGTTTTCTTTAACTTTGATGCTTTGTTATTAATAGCGACTCTTGTAGTTGACCAGAGATATTTTTTTTGTCTCTCAATGTTGAATTATGTAATTTTTCATCTTTGTATCTTCAATTTATGTACTATAAGTTGTGTTGGTTTTATGTGGGCATTGAGTGAGGTGCTATCACTGGAAGGAGTAGCCAGGTTTCAAAGACTACAAATCACTGAGAGCATGTTTGCGTCTCCAACTGACCTAGATGGAACCTTCTTGCTCCTGTCCCTTTTTCCCTCTACCCTTCACTCTTACTTCCCTCCTTTTTATGAGTAGCTCCACCACCATTGTGTGTGTGTGTGTGTGTGTGTGTGTGTGTGTGTGTTGTGGAAATGGAATTGTTAGTGACTTTACTAACCACCTTGATCTGCTTGAGCTCCCTTACTATCCAAAGGAGGCCAGACTGACCTGGGAATCAGGATGAGCCAATCCTAAGGCAAATTGAGCATCCCTTAAGCTTGACATACCTGAGATCCTTTGTGGCATTTACTTGCTGAGCATGGAAATCCCTCTGCTATGCTGGTGACCACAGAACTGACTTAAACTGGTTCCTATCAGCTCTAACGGACAGAACTAGCACAACTATCCTAGCTTTGGGACCTTGAGGATTTTTTTAGCCTGACCCTCTTCCTTGTTCTTTGTAGGTATCTCATGATCTATGTGAAATGGCCCCTTCCTGGGAAACAGAAACTGAATCCAAGGTACTGTGCTAATACCTGATTGAGCCATGATAGAGGGGAAAATCAAACCCACAGTGGTAGTACCTGATTGGTTCATGATACATCCATTCCCACCCAACTTTGTAATTTCTTTTTGTCTTATAATATGTGCAGCCTAACCCCAAAGAACTACATGAAAATCAGAGTATTTTTATTATATATATGTGTATGTGTGTGTGTGTATGTATGCATTAAGTAACTATTTCAGAATGGATAAGTCAAAGTAACAAGCCTTTATTAAAACCTACTATGTTCTAAGAACTAAACTGAATACTGGGAATGTTGTGAAAGTACTAAATACTGGGAATGTGAAATAACAGTCCCTGCTCTCAAAGAGGTCACAGTCTAATGGGAGAGAGAACATGCAAACAATTAGATACAAACAAAATCTATATAAGATAAATTTGGAGATAATCAATCAAAAGAGGATTCTTGGTAGGATTTCAGCTGGAAATGGAAGGAAACTAGAGAAATCAGGAGTTGGAGAAGAGGATGAATAGCATTCCAGTCATGGAAGATAGCCAGTTTATATGCAGGGATATAGGTGATGTATTGTATTGTTCTGGGAACGGCAAAGAGGCCAAGCTCACATAGAGTATGTGTCCTGGAAAGGTAAAAGGGAACCAAGTTATGAAGGACTTGGATACTAAACAGAGGATATTATATTTGATTCTTGAGGTAATAGTGAGATGCTAAAGGGTTTTTTTGCATGAGTGTGTGGTGTGTGTGGTGTGTGTGTGTGTATGTGTGTGTGTGTGTGTGTGTGTGTGTGTGTGTGAAACAGTCACACCTGAGCTTTAAGATGATCAATTTGACAGCTGAGTGGCGGATAAACTGGAGTGGGGAGAGATTTGTGGCAGGAAGACCAACTAGCAGGTTACTGAAAAAGTTCAGATATGAGTGATGAGGGTCTACAGCAGGATGGTGACAGTGTCAGAAGTGAGAAGGTGGCATATATAAGAAATGTCATGAAGGTAAAATTGATAGGACTTGGCAAAAAAAAATTGAATATGAGGGAAAGAGCGAAAGTGAAGAGTTGATGGTGACATCTAGGTTTCAAGTCTAGGTGATGAGGAGGATGGTAATCCTTGATGGTAATAGAAAAGACAAGAAGAGAGAATGGTTTGGGGATGAAACAGAATCAAGTCACCTCCTCATTTGTAAACTATTAAAGCTTTAAAGTTAATCTATTTGAACGTGAAAAGATTAATATTGCACTAAGACTTTTGGGACATCATGTATATTTAGTATTGGCAGGGCTATCCACAAAAAAAGAAGAAGGCAGAGAAAAAGGGGTAGAGACAAAAGGGAAAGGATGGGAAGAGACTCCTTCAAGGCAAATAGAGGGGTCAGATTAATAAGTGCCAGTGATAGCTCAGATAAAAGCAGTACAGACAAAAAGAAGATCACACTACAGAAATCAATATGAACTGCCAATCGGATATCAAAGATGGAATCCATAGACATCTTAAATTCACTATGTCCAAAACAGAATTCATTATCGTTTTTTAAAAAATTTTCTCAGTAATCATGTTATAAAACACAGGAAAGAAGTAACAACAACAACAAAAAGAAAGAAAATAGTATGCTTCAATCTGCATTGAGACTCCATAGTTCTTTCTCTGGATGTGGATAACATTTTACATCATGAGTCTTTTGGCATTGTCTTAGGTCCTTGAATTGCTGAGAAGAACTAAGTCTGCTAAAGTTAGTCATCAAACAAGGTGGCTGTTACTGTGTGCAATGTTCTCCTGGTTCTGCTCATTTCACTGAACATCAGTTCATGTAAGTCTTTCCAGGTTTTCTGAAGTTTTCCTGCTCATCATTTTTTTATGGAGCAATAGTATTCCATTACATTCATATACCATACCTTTTTCAGTCATTCACTAATTGATGGGCATCCCCTCAACCTACAATTCTTTGCCACCATAAAAAAAAAAGCTGCTATAAATATTTTTGGACATGTGGATCTTTTTCCCATTTCTATGATGTCTTTGGAATACAGACTTAGAAATGGTATTGCTGGATCAAAGGGTATGCACATTTTTATAGTCCTTTGGGCATAGCCCCAAGGGGATCAAAGCAAAAGGATTCATTTGTACAAAAATATTTATAGCAAATCTTTTTGTGGTGACAAAAAATTGGAAAATCAGGGGAAGCTCATCAATTGTGGAATAGCTGGACAAGTTATGATATATAAGTACGATGGAATACTATTGTGTTGTAAAGAATGATGAAAGGAATACTTTTAGAAAAAGATGGGAAGACATGAACTGATGCTAAGTGAAGTGAGCAGAACCAATAAAACAATGTATGCAGTAACAGCAATATTATAATGATATGCAGACTTAGTAACTCTGATCAATTTACTGATTCACCACATCTCCAAAGGACTTGTGATTAAAAATGCCATATACCTCTAGACAGAGGATTGGACATAGAGTGCAGATTGAAGCATATTTTTCCTTTAGTTTTCTTGCTGTCCCTCCCACACCCCCCAACCCCCTCCACCCCCACCCAACAGGACTCTCACAGATATATTTTTGCATGATTTCATATGAATAATGAGTATCATATTTCTTGCCTCCTGGGGAGGTGGGAAATGGGTAGAGGGAGAGAGAAAATTTGGAACTGAAAATTCAAATTTCTTTAAGTTAACAATCAATACGTGTATTTTTTTTTTAAAGTAAGACTGAGTACACTCAATTTAACTGCCATTCTGGAGGGCAATTGAGAGAGTTGAATTATTGTATTTCCTTTCTGATGAGAAATGAATTGAGATAGTTTGTGTTCTGTCAGGAAGATATTCTGAGAAAAATTACTGACAAGAATTACGAGACTAACTGCCATCCTGAGAGAACTGAATTGTTGAATTGTAGTTCTAATGTTTTGGAAACAGGCATTATTTGTAGCTGTTGAGGACCCTGGTTATGCCCTTTTTCACAGCCTGTTACATTACTTAAATATTTGTTCTATGTCTTTTTGTTATCTATTACTGTTAATAAATTACATGGTTATGAATGGGAGAGGGTAAAACTTCTCAGCCCATAAATATTCTTGAGGGAACAAGCTGGAGTTTCGGCTTACCCCTTACCCCTTCTTTCCCCCTTCTTTACTACTGCCACATCTGCATTAGGCCTCTTCAGGAGTCTTTTGACCTCTACCCTTGTTTGCCACACCCTTATTCGCATTAGGCCCTTTAGGGGTTTTCAACCTCCACCTTTGCTTGCAACCATTTCCCCTCCCTTGCTTCAGGACCCTTCCCCCTTTTTTCCCTTGCTGTCAATCAGCATTAAGCTCTTAGCCTCTCCCTTCTTCACTTTGGCTTTTGCCAAATAAGGATGGGTACATTTGAATTGGCTATCCTCTATTTCCTTGTTCTTTGTAAGCCCTGCTCCCTCTACTCCCAGCCACTAAGAGATAGTGGCAAATTCTTTGTTCCTTATCATTGGAGGAGAATTTATGCTCAGACTGTAAGTCTGCCTCCTAGCCAATGGGAGAAGGGACAGTGGTGGGAGGGGGCTTGACTACTTTAGGGTATAAATTCTTGTTCAGTCTTCTGTAACACCCCACCTCTCCCTGAATCACCATGGAGAGGACCACCCTCTTCTCGTGAGGGAAGAGAATAAAAACTTCCTGTTCCTTCCTCGAGATACCGCTGACTTTTAATTTTTATGGGTAGGGAATTTTTGGGGTTCCCATATCCCACACAGTTTGTAATGTTAATGTTTCTCTAAGGCTTTGACTTCTGGGTTTGCACCTAAAAGAGAAGACATAGCTTATTGGAAAAGAAGTTTCCTCAGCTTTTGCCAGAGTGAGGACTCAAAACTAAAAAGAGATTTTTTTCATTTTTAAATAATTTGGGAGGTAATTTCTGATCAAGCTTACTACTTAGCATCAGTGAAAGAAAAGTCATTTATGAGGTAATAAATTATATAGAAATACTGTGGAACGAGGATTCAGCTTGTTTGTCCTCAAGAGTACCTGGGAAGTATTTTTCTTGTTCGTAATTTACACATTTTAAAATTCTCATCTATGGGATGCATTCTATGAACACAATGGAATATTATTAATATTATTATTCCATAAAAAACAATATGCTCTTGTCTCTTTGTGCTATTACTGATTGGATGGATCCCTAAGAGGAATAGACCATGTCTTTGACAACAGCCCAGTACCTGAATTTTCTTACACATTTCAGCAGCTTGGATCAATGGCATCTTACCCAAGGCATCTGACTCAATTCAGACCCCCTAGATACTTCCTTTCACAGTGGCTCTTGACCCACCCTAAAACACTTAACTCCTTTCACTGTCCCACCTAGTTCACCCCAGGCTATTTACCACTCCTTAATCCCATTCAGATCTTTTCACAGTTCCTTTTTTTGTATATAAGTGTCAGTCTGACCCCATTAAGTTGCAGATTCATTAGGAATCTAGACCCTCTATTGGCATTACAATAAACCTTGCTACTTTGACTAGAAGATTATTTGAGTGCTTGAATTCTTTCCAGGCAGATTCCCTTGTACCCTGATGTTTCAGGTTTCCCACAAACTGCATCATATTTTGGTGGGCCTGTACAGGCTGCCTGACCCCCTCAAGCCCTTCTCCAGTCAAGATCAGAAGGTACTAAGCCTTCTTTCCCTATATCCTTTTCTCACTCTGCAGTGGAGGTCACTCTCCAAGTACCTAGAAAGGCTTGGAGGGGTTTTTTAAGCCTGATGCTCTCAGATTCCATTTGGATCAGACAGTTTGGTTTGAGGTTGTCTCAGACCCAGGCACACCATACACCAAATAGAGGATCTGGAAGCATATGTCCAATCTTCTTGATTCTCTAGGACACTAGGAAATTGGAAAACTGCAGATGCTTTTTGGTTGCCTGAGACTTATAGGCAAAAAATATGGGCCAATTTTCTTCAATTCCCCCGAAGTTGTGCCTGGGTTATCTTATAAAGACTTTTAAAGACTTGGAAAAAGTTTGGTTTCTCTTGAGACCTGAAAAAGAAACAGCTTGTATTCTCTTGCAACACAGCATGATCTTAGTATCATCTGGAAAACCAAGGAACAAGGTCCATTTTGGGGTCTTTCCAATACAATACTCTCATACAGCTAGATTGCTGCTGAGAAGGGAAATGAACAGAAATACCACACATCCTAGCTTTCATGGCTTTCTCATAAGAGCTCACTCTCCAGAAAAATTCAAGGATGCTGTAGTATCAATGTGATATTCACAGCACCTACGGAAGCTATGAACATGCCGATGTGATTCTGAATGGCAAAATATAACAGGCTCTCTACATGAAAGACTGAACCAAAACATTTATTCAAATACCAGAAAGCTGAATCTTAACATCAAAAAGTCAAATCCATCATAGCAATGGAGTACAGGCTCTGGGAACCCCCTTGAACTCTCCTTGAATTTTCCCATTGGAGGCATTTGCCTGGGGCCATTAGCCTTTCATTATCATTAGGCCTAAATCTCTATTACTATTATTATCCAGCTACTTCTCACCCTTGATCCTATCAAAATATCTGTACTCAAATCTGTTACTCTTAAACTAGCCTAGCCTTCCATTGTCTGTCATTTCTAGGTAGCCTTCAGCTATTTCCCACCCTTAATCTCATTCCTGGAGTCTGACAGCAGTCCCCTCAAGATCCTCCTTAGACTCCTCCTCAAGATCCTCCCCAAACCCCTCCTCTAGACCACCCCTAAGTCCTCCCACAATCTTTCCGTATATAAGATCCATCTTGCCTTCATAACAGAGCTGAGAATTCAATTTAGCACAGACTCATTCTGTGTTAGATATTCTGGCCGTTTATCAATATAAGCTTCACATTTACTTAGACTCCTTAAGAGTCTACTCATTATCTTACCCTACAGCAGCGTTTCTCAACCTGTGGATTACAGGGGTCAAACGACCCTTTCATAGGGATCACAGGGGTCACCTAAGACCATCAGAAAACACATATTTCCAATGGTCTTAGGAACCGAGACACTGCTCCTCTATCCGTCTCCAGGTGGGTGTGCCCACATGCAGATACCTTCGTATACCAGTATTAAAGAGTCAGGGCATTAGGAAGGTTGAGAACCATTGCCCTACAGGAAAATGAGGGGGAAGGGGATAAGAAAGGGGATGATAGAAGGGAGGGCAGATTGGGGGAGAGGGTAGTTAGAAGCAAAAGCTTTTGAAAAGGGACAGGATCAAAGAAGAAAACAGAATAAGTGGGAGGGTGTGATAGGATGGAGGGGGAATATAGTTAGTTTTTCACAATATACCTACTATGGAAATGTTTTGTGTTAACTACACATGTATAACCTATATCAAACTGCTTATCTTCCCAGTTGGGGTAGATGAGGAGAGAAGAAGGGAAAGAATCTGGAACTCAAAAGTTTTAAAAACAAATGTATGTATATATATATATATATATATATATATATATATATATATATATATATATAAAAAGAAAATAAAGTTTAATAAATATTTACATTTCTTTAAAAAAAAAAGTCTACCCATTAAGGTGAATCTTTAATAAGCTTTGCTTTACTTCAGCTGAGAGAAGACTTAAATCGAATTCATTTGTCAGGACCCAATCTTTGGTGGCCTTGAGCACCCCTAAACCCTAACCCACAACAGTTTCTGTCATTTCTGAAAGAATACTATAACACTCTGACTGAATGAGCACAGTAACACCTAGCCAACCCTAAAGTTGGAGGTGACAGAAACTACAGCTGCCCATTGAAGAGTAAGCACTAAAAGTCCAATAGATTTGATGGGGTTTAGGCTCTGGGAACCCCCTTGAATCTTCCCACTTGAGGTATTTGCCTGAGGCCATAAGCTTTTCATTATCCCTAGGCCCAAATCTCTGTTACTCTTAACCTAGCCTAGCCCTCCATTGTCCAGCTACTTCCCATCCTTGATCCTATCAAAATATCTGTACTCAAATCTGTTACCCTTAACCTAGCCTAGTGGTTCCTTCATTGTCTGTCATCTCCAGATAGCCTTCAGCTATTTTCTACCCTTAATCTCATTACTGGAGTTCCTCATGATCTTCCTTAGACTCCTCCTTCCTTTGGGATTCATGACATAAAGAGCAAAACAGCCAGAATGAACTAGTTTTCAATGCCTGGATTGCCAAGGGTAATTGGGAGGTGGGGGTAGAGGGGGGTCTCATGAGATGTCTTGCTGCCTCATACTAACTACCTCCTCCTTCTTTTCTCTGAAAAGTATAAGAACCTTTCTCTTGGGTCTCTGGGCTGAGAAATCCTAATCTGCACACAACTGTGAGACATTCTCCCCAGGGTGGGAGACTTGCTACCTTGTTATCTCAACAAAAGATGCTCTATTTCTCCATTTAGGACTTTGATTTATTTCCAAACTTGACAGAACCAAGCTTCAATTTGCGTGTAGGTCAATGGAAAGAGCCCAGAGGCAGTGCTATATTACAGACAAAGAGTCATAGACTCTCCAGAAAGGAAAGGACATTAAGAAGTTGTCTAGCCCCTCTCTTGGCCCTAACTCATAAAGGAAAACAATATGGTTTAATGGCAAGTTACTTGTACTTAGAAGACATGGCTTTGAATCCTAGTTCTGCCACTTACTGGATATGTTACCTTAAGAAAGTCACCTAATATTTTTGAGTCTCAGGTCATTAAAGCCCCTTCTAGCTTTGTCATTCTGTGATTCATTCCCTATAACTCTTAAAGAAGCTTGAATAATGAAATAAAATCCCCAGGGATTAAATAACCTGGTGATTTGAGCAAAAAAAAAAAATGGATGAGGTGTGAATTTATCTTCTTACTGTTCAAAAGAGAGGGTCTTCCTGCTGATCAGTTGTCTGATAGCAACAACGAAAATTTCTAAGTCTGCAGTTATTACCAATTCAGTTAATCTTTGGCTGTAATTGGAAGATAGGTAAACTTTTTCTTCTCAAATAGAATAAGTTTTTTGTTTGCTTGCTTGGGTTTTGATGTTGTTTTGCTTTGCTTTGTTTTTTGTCCTTGGTTTGCATTTTCATCAACATAGGGAGCTCCCACTAAGGAAACTTCCTCTACCTCTACCAATGAAGATTTGTATCATCTCTGCAACTCTCATCTTAAAGAGTAATGGGGGGGGGGGGGGGAGAGCACCTAGGTGGTGCAATGATAGAACACCGGTTCTGGAGTCAGGAGGAGCTGAGTTCAAATCTAGCCTCAGACGCTTAACACTTACTAGCTGTGTGACCTTGGGCAAGTCATTTAACCCCAATTGCCCTGCCTTTCCCCTGCCCCCCAAAAAAGAATTACCTGGGACAGTCACAGAGTCAGTATATGGCAGAAGAAAGATTATATCATGGTGCCTCTTAGGTAAAAATCATTCTCTATTGGAATAAGACAAAGAATATATTGCCCCCAAATGCCATTGTGGTGAGAATTCTGGCATTTTATAACAGACATGCTAAGGAACTTAAGTAAGAATCTTAAAATGATTCAGCATTTATGTTTATTCATCTTTTGTTGGGTTTGACAAGAGGCACCTGATAAGTCCATTTGATTTGGGAACATGGAGTACTAATAGAGAAGATGGTGTCAGGGAATGTAACTTTGGATACCAGGCTTTGTGCTGTGAGTAGTCAGAACCATCTAATTGCTGGAAAGTGATTTTGGTGCTATGAGCAGTCAGTGGACACAGAGTTTGTGGAGGCTGCCCTGTAATATCAATGCTAAATGATCATCCAAAGTTGAGGTGAAGGACCCCTCTGTGTATTCAGACCACTCCTAGACCATGCTTTTGGTGTTCACTTCGCAAGTATAAAGACATTTTTTAAATGGGATGGTCTGATCATTTTAGAAGAATTTGAATAAAATAAGCAGGTTATAATATGATGAGAAATCACAGTTCAAGTTCAAAGTTGAAACCAGAAAGAAGGTGCTTTTTTCTTCATTGTCATTCACTAGACCTTTCCTAAGATGAATCAGAAAAGACACTTGAAAAGGTCTTGTGAAATGAGACACCATTTCTAGGCTCCCTTGGTCTCTTTATAATACTCAGGGGTGGTTTATTTGGAAAGAGTATCCCCAGAGTTCAAGAAGTGAAAGACTAGAGGACATCTTCAAGTCAAGGCAAGATGCCCCTGGAAGGTAATAGGGGATTTTCCAGGTGACCATTTGGATTTCAGGTTTTATTTGTTTGTTTTTTAGGTGTAGAAAGAGAAGAGAGAAGAGAAACAGTGGCCTGGCATCCGGATGTTTCCCAGATCTACGTTATAAAGGTCACATATTCTTGACTACTCCGCCTAGACACACTCATTCATCAGAGGCTTGTATCGGTCATACGGCCAGGATGCTGCAGTAACTGCTTCCTCCTTTCTATGGCATTGAGGATTTTCTTCCTTGGACCCAACTGCATTTGTATGCTCTGGAGATCCTCATCTGAGCAAAGTAAGAGGGCATCTAAATCTATTTGTTCTCTCATAAGGATATGGATGAACTCACTCAGGTTCTGAGATATCAAGAACAACTCAAGGGGAGTAATATCTGCTTCATCTTCCTCCCATTCCATTTCATTGTCATTCCAAGGCACATCATCTTCATCTTCTTCTTCTACCCCTGTTTCTGGATTAGTCTCAACAATACCCCCCAGTCCTCCTTTCTGGAGTAATCCAGAAACTATATTAAATTCTATGTCTCTTTTGCTGTCTGAAATACCTTCAATAGCTGAATTTCTTTTAAACACAATATTGCCCAGACCAGGACGGTTGAAAATGGACTCTTGCTGTACATCGTCATCCTTATCTTCTGTGAGCTGCATCTTATCTTGGAAACCATTTGTCAATGACTCTTCCTCGTCTTCCTGGAACACTTCCATCACATTTTGCTGCCTTCTCTTTCTCTTCTTCTCTGTTTCTTTTCCCATCTGCTCTTCTTCTGTGTTCCTGTTCTTTTTATACTTTAACTTAAAGGTATCTTTCAAACCCTTGGAGAACGTTTCAAATACAGTGGGAGTAGGGGAGCTTGAAGAAGATAAGCTGGAAAAAGTCCCCTTGGAAGATGTCAGGGTCCCAGCCTTCTCCTTGTTGAATGTGTGATTCATTTTATTCTGATGTTTATCCTGAAGCTTTTCACAATCTTTAATCTGCTTCCTGGCATTTCTTTGGGCCTGCTCCTTTTGTCTGGCAACCTTTTTGGGGTTCAGGATGCTCTGATCTCTGGCAGCTTTGTCTAAGATGTCAACGCATTCACTCTGCTCTCTGCTGGCAGCAGCATCTAGTGGAGACTGTAGGTCATTGTCTAGGGCAAATATATTGGCACCAAAGTTGATCAAGAATGAAACACAGCGAATGTGTCCATTGGAGGCTGCACAATGAAGGGGAGTGTTTCCCCAAATATCACATCTATCAGGATCACCCCTAGAAGAGAAAGTGTAGAAAACACATGTTAGTGTCCTGTCTTCATTCACTCAGTACCTATTATGTATCAGAAACAGTCCTAGGTACTAAGAATGCATTGAACAATGTAACCAAGATTAAGAAGGAAGTGGAAAATTGGGAAAGAAGTTTTACAACCAGTGTCTCTGATAAAGGCCTCATTTCTAAAATATACAGAGAATTGAGTCAAATCTATAAGAATACAAGTCATTCCCCAATTGATAAATGGTCAAAGGATACGAACAGGCAGTTTTCAGAGGAAGAAATTAAAGATATCTATAAGCATATGAAAAAAAATGCTCTAAATCACTATTGATTCAAGAAATGCAAATCAAAACAACTCTGAGGTACCACGTCTCACCAGATGGCTAAGATGACAAAACAGGAAAATGACAAATTCTGGAGAGGATGTGGAAAAATTGGAACACCAATATGTTGTTGGTGGAGTTGTGAATTGATTCGACCAT
>CM053587.1:111567752-111596178 GCA_028646515.1 Pseudochirops corinnae
TTTATAGCAGCTCTTTTTGTGGAGGCAAAGAATTGGACATTAAGGGGATGCCTAGCAATTAGGGAATGGCTAAACAAGTTGTGGTATATGAATGTAATGGAATACTATCGTGCTATAAGAAATGAGGAGCAGACAGACTTCATATTTATCTGGAGAGGCTTATACAAACTGATGCTGAGTGAGAAGAGCAGAACCAGGAGAAATTTGTACACAATAACAGACACGACGTATATGTGATGACCAACTTTGATAGACTGGACTCTTCTCAGCAATGCAAGATTATAAGACAACTCCAAAAGACTCATGATAGAAGGAGATGTCTACATTCAGAGAAAGAACTAGAAAGAACAGAGTTTGAATGCAGATTGAAGCATACTACCTGCTCTAGTTCTTTTTCTCGTTTGGTTTTATTTCTTCTTTCCCATTGTTCATTCCATCCATTACAATCCTTCTGTATAACCAGACTAATGTCTAATGTGAAAGTAGGGAGGGGGAGAAAATTTGAAACTCAAGGGATTGTGGAACTGAATCTTGTAAACTAAAAGTAAACAAACAAATTAATAAAGACAAAAAAAAGAAAATGCATTGAAAACAAATAAACCCAGACCTGAAACTGTCACTGACCTCAAGAAGCTTATGTTCTATTGGTAATAAACAGCATGAACACAGAACAGTAGATATAAAATAGATACAAAATAGATATAAAGTACTTTCCCAGAAGGTGAGGGTCCTAATGAGTGGGGAGATTGCTTATAAGAGGTAGCACCTGAGTTGAACTTTGAAAGAAAGTAGGGAATCTGAGAGGCAGAGAGATGAAGAGGGTATATTTCAGACTTGGGGGCAAATTTTTGTGCAAAGATCTGAGGTAGGAGATGGAATGTCATGTCCTGGGGCTGGAACTTAAGAGGGTGTAAATGAACGTATTGTCATAAAGCTGGAAAGGAAGACTGAAGACGGATTATCTTTTAAAGCCCTCAACAGCAAAATTTTATTTTATTCCAAGTTAAGAGGGAGCAACTGAAGTTTCTTGAACAAGGGAGCGATGTAATCAAAACTGCGCTATAGGAATTTCAACTTGGTGTCCACATAAAAGATAGATTAGAAAGAAGGAAAGACTGGAGGTTGGGAGACCACTTAGGCTCCTGAAATAAGCTAGGCAAGAGGTGACAAGGACTTAAACTAGGTTGATGGCCGCAGGAGAGGTGAGAAAGTGATGGACGAGAGAAATTTAATGGAGATAGTATTGATAAGTCTTGCTAACTGGTTGAATATGAGAGCTGAGGAAGAGGGAAAAGTCCAGGAGACCAGGATGGCTAGATGGATAGTGCTATCATCAGCAAAAATAGGGAAGTTAGGAAGGGGCAAGGGCTGGGAAAAAAATAATAATGAGTTTTATTTTAGATATGTGGAAATAGAGGTGCTTATGGGACATCTAGTTCAAAATATCCAATAAGCAGCTGGTAGAGTGATACTAGAGTTCAAGAGTGAGATTGGGGCTGGATATAATTTATCTGAAAATTGTTTGCATAGATATGGTGGCTGAATACAGGGGAACCAATGATGTTCTTAGATTTTTATTTTTATTGATTTTTTGAAGGGGGGAAGGCAGGGTAATTGGGGTTGAGTGACTTGCCCAAGGTCACACAGCTAGTAAATATCAAGTGTCTGAGGCCACACTTGAACTCAGGTCCTCCTGACTCCAGGGCTGGTGCTCTATTCACTGTACCACCTAGCTGCCCCAGAACCAATTATTTTCTTGAGAGAAACTGTAGAGAAAGAAGAAAAGAGGGCCCTGGGATTCAGGCATGCATAGGAGGTAGGGTATTAATGATAACTCACAAAGAATACAGAGAAGGAGCAGCCATGTAGGAAGGAGAAAAAAACAGGAGAAAGCAGTCACTAAGACCTAAGGAGGAAAGAGTGGTTAATATTATTAAAAACTGAGAAGTCAAAAAGGATGAGGACTGAGAAAAGGTCATTAGATATAACAATTAATAAATCATTGATAACCTTGCAGAAAATAGTTTAATTTGAGTAATGAAATCAGAAATGAGATATTGATTGCAATGTGATTGAAAAGTGAGTGTGAAGTGAGAAAATGGAGGTGATAAGTGTAGACAACTTTTTCTAATAATTTAGCTATGAAGGGAGAATATATAGGAGGGCAGTCTGAGGGTACAGTAGGGCCAAATGAAGACTTTTTTAAGGTTGGGAGAGATCTGGGCACATTTGTAAGCAGTAGGAAAGAAGCTACTAGAGGAAGAAGAGATTGAAAACTATAGAGAAAAAAAAGCAGCTAATGAAGGGATATGGTCCTAGAAGAGACTGAAAGGAATGGAATCAGGAGCAGAGGAAGTGGCATTGTCCAGGAGAAGGACCAACTCTTCTCAGATTGGAGCAAAGGAAGAAAGAGTGGTGAATAACATGAAGATGACTTGAAGTGTAGACCTGTGGAGAAGAGAGAATTAAATTATGGTGGATGGCCCCAGTTTTGTCAGTGTTGTTGAGGAAGATAGACAATCATGAAATTAGGCTTATAGGGGTCACATCAATAGGACTGGAAGGCCCTGGGCATTCCTGAACTTATCCCTAAATTCTATCTTTCTAATAAAAAGGTCAACACAGAACAGGAAGAAGTAGAACGAGGAGAATTTGGTAGGAAAAGAATGAGCATCAGGGTGCTTGGAAAGAAGGACAAATAAGTGAGAAGGGCATAGCTTGTCATGACTTTATAAAGACTGAAAAAAAGCATTTTTTAAATCAATTATTATGTGCCAGGGGAAAAAAAAAAGTGGTAGGAGTCCTAAAACTTAGAATAAGCTGGATTTGCTGAAGAAAGCTAGGGTCAACCAAAAGGGGTTGAGTTTTGAAAGAAAAAAAAAGCTATATTAAAAGAAGGGAAAAAAAGATGATAGAAAGGATAAGTCTGTTGCTTGAAATGAATGACAGGAGAGAAAAAGTAGGGCTGCTCATTTCTTGTTGTGCTGGTTTTCTTTGCCAAGGAGAGTGATCTTCAAACTGTAAACAACACAACAAAAAATGGCCAAAGGGTAGTTGATACTCAAGATAAGTAAGGAGTGAGCAAAGGGCACCTTGTCACTGTTGATCAGTTCAGGTCGTCTTGCCCAGCTCAGCTCCCTCCTGAAGTACTCAAACTGACAGCTGAGATGGCCAGCTCACTGGGATATTTGAAAATGGGAGGGGCTCTGTGGGCTTGGATAAGGGCAAACGTTTCAATTTTCAGAAGAAGAGGAAATAAAATCTGCGGTGAGGAGTGATTCCTGGGAAAATTCTAGATGAATCCTTAAAAGAAATGGTTAGTGAACACCTAGCCAAGGACTCAATGATTTCAAAGAGTCAGCACAACTTGGAGAGAGGTCATGTCAGACTAATCTTATTTCCTTTTATGACAGGGTTACTAAACTGGTGGATCAGGGAAATGCTATACGTATATAGTTTAGCTAGCTTTTAGAAGAGTATTTGATAAAGTACTCCATACTGTTCTTACAAGAAAGATAGATGTGGGCCAGATGGTCATACAACTAAATTCTAAACTGGTTGAAAGACCAGACATGCTTGTGAGCAGTAAGAAAAAATCCTATGGGTAAGAAGAGATCAAAGTGTAGTCATTACGGATTCAATGAAAACTGAAAATTGGCAGGTCTCTAGGGCATCTAAATCATGATGGTATCTAAAAGGTTATGGCCCTGTGATATTTAACAATTTTAATGATGATAAAGGCCTGAATGGCATAGCCATCAATTTTACAAATGTCACAAAGTTGAAAAGGGCAGTTCCCATCCTGAATGGCAAGAGCTGGGATCCAAAATGATTCCAACAGTACTAGAGCATGAAATTGCCTCTAATAAAGCAAAATAAAACGAAGATAAATGTAAAGTTTTACTTAGGTACAAAAAAGTCTGCCCTGTCCAGTTCAGTTTGTCTGGAATATGGAATACTAAATTTGGAAAGATAGACTGGTAGGAAGGTTGTAAGGGTCCTTCAAAGCCCAAATGAGGACTCTGGTTTGTATCTGAGGTTAGAGACATGATCAGACCTACACTTCAGTAAGCTATGTATTGGAGCCCTCTCTTTGTCTAAAGCAAACTTACCTTAACTCCAAAAGGCTATGAAACAGAGAACAAATGTCAACTTTGTGACATTTGTAAACTTGATGGCTATGCCATTCAGGCCTTTATCATCATGTGGTAAAGTTTGCCTAAATTTGGCAAAGCATTTTGTAAAGTATCTTGTATTATTCTTACAGAATAGATAGATATGGGTCCAATGATAATACAGTTTGAAGGATTTGGAACTAGTTGAAAATAGTAATAGTTAATGGTTCAATGACAATTTGTCTAAAGGTCTCCATTGAAGTGTTCCAGGGCCTGTTCTTGACTCTGCATGATTTTTAGCATTTTTGTCAATGACTTAGGTAAAGGGACAGATGGGATGTTTATTAAATTTGTCATCCAATGTGTTAGTTACCCCTCTGGAGCAGCAAGCACCCTAGCATACCCAGGATGGCTGCTAGCACAGTTTCTTTGATCTGCTTTTCTAAAGGAAAGCAACTCAAAAAGGGTTAACAGTCTTAGTTTAATCAATCAAACATATATCATTTACCTAGTTCAGGGGGAAAAGACAGCACCCTGAACTTCAGAAAATACAAATAAAAGTTACAAGCAGACAAAAATACAGACACAGAAAATAACACAACTCAGCAGACCAACAGACAGGGCTTCCAGCTGTCTGACCATCACATACATACAGTGTTAGTTACCAGAGAGAGAAGCATCAACATCTGGGTTAGCAAAGCTAGGGGGCTCAACAGCTATGCAGGGTGTCATCTGGCCAAATCACACAGCTCTTCCCCAAGTGAGCCCCAAAGCAAAACCTCACATCAGGGTATATATAGCCTTCTCCAGGGCCAGAGAACATCACAAGCCTCCTGACCCACTTGACTACAAAGTAACAAAAGTTATGACTTCCTGAAAAATAAGCCTCCCACCACAAGCTCCATGTGACCACATTCAGCCTATTAGGGGTCAGAGTTTATTTTCAAATCAGAAAAGGTCCTCAAATTCACCTAAGCCTATTAAGGGGCAGGGGGGATCTTCAAATTCCTATTACCATTACACCCTACCAGTTTTTAGCATCTACAGTCAGGATCCCAGAAGGTGTCAAAAGCTTGAACTTTGGGTTGATTCTGGTAAGATGACATTCAATACAGATAAGTATAAAGTTCTAGCCTTAGATGAAAAAAAAAATTGCTTTACAAATGGTCAGACAGTTTGTCTAAAAAAAAGGCATGGGGTTTTAATAGACAGTAAGCTCCATGAACCAACACTATAAGGTGGCAGCCAAAAAAGCAAATGTGACTTTGGGCTGTATGAAGAGGGGCATAACTCTGAGGCATAAGGGGATGCTATTTCCATGTACTCTACCATGACAAGACTATATCTCAAGTATTGTGTTGGGTTCTAGATGTCACAGTTTAAGAAAAATACTGATGAGCTTGAGGAAGTCAACCAGGAAGATAAAGGGACTTGAATCCATGTCTTATGAGAATGTTGTTGTCATTGTTGCTCAGTAGTTTTTCAGTTGTATATGACTTTTTGTGACCCTATTTGGAGTTTTCTTGGCAATAACACTAAGTGGTTTGCCATACCCTTCTCCAGTTCATTTTACAGATAAGGAAACTGAGGCAAACAGAGTTAAGTGACTTGCCCAGGGTCACACAGTTAGGTAATATCTGAGGCCAGATTTGAACTCAAGTCTTCCTGACTCCAGGATAAGTACTCTATCCATTGTGTAACCTAACTGCCCCCTTTGAGAAGAGGGCAAAGGAAATTTGGATGTGTATTCTTGAAAAAGAGAATATGTTTTCTGGTGGCATAAGAGTTGTCTTAAAGTATTCAAAACACTGTCCTATAGGAGATTAAACTTGTTCTGTTCTGTTCTGCTAAAAGGATAGAACAAAGAGCTACGAGCAAACACTGCTAAGGGGCAAACTGAGGCTTGAGGTCAGGAAAAACTTCCTTACAAATGTAGTCATCCAAAAATGTAGTGGGATGACTTAGGAAGTGTTGGGTTCTTCTTCACTGGCAGTCTTCAGGCAAAGGTTGGACGAACACTTGTTGGCTATGTCAAAAAGGAGATTCCTTGTACACATGGGATTGGACTAGATGACTTCAAAGAGAATTCCCTTCCAGCTCTACAATTCTAAAATACAAATACACCAAGCACAGGCCTAAAAATGGCAGAGACGAGTAATGGAAGAATTGTAACTGTCTTCCTGTTCTGCAGACAGGTATGTGAAGTTAACAATTTCAAGTTAAAGGGCTTAACATTCTCTTGGTCTACCAAAAAGAAAATCAAAAAATACCTCCAACAGGTGACTAGTCCAGTAGGAAAAGTGCTACATTTGAAGTCAGATAACCTAAGTTCAACTCTTAATTCTCTTATTTATTACCCCCACGACTTTGGGCAAATTACTTTACCTCTAAGCCTCATTTTCCTTGTCAGTTTATGAGGTGGTTCTCCTAGGTGAACTCTAAAGTCCCTTCCAGCAATAAAGCTGTGAATGTATTTTCTGAATCCAACAGAAGATAGTAGGGGTGAAAAAGAGCTCTAACTTCATAAAAGACCAAAATGAACCTATAAAATTCAATTTCATCTTTATTTTTTTTGCTTTTTGGAGGGTGGAAGGCAGGGCAATTGGGGTTAAGTGACTTGCCCAAGGTCACAAGGCCTATAAGTGTTAAGTGTCTGAAGTCAGATTTGAACTCAGGTCCTCCTGACTCCAGGGCTGGTGTTCCATTCACTGTGCCACCTAGCTGCTCCCAATTTCATCTTTTTTGATAGTAGGATATAAAATTTATTCCTTAACCATGAGGTTGTAAGGACAAGAATGAAGTCAATAAGGTTCTATATTACAGACGTGATTTCAAACACTGTCTTTGGTATGTATTGGCTATGTGACCTTGAGCAGGACACGTAACTTCTCTGGGTTCTAATTTCTCCTCTGTAAGACGAGAGGGTTCAACTTCAAGTAGTCTCCAGCTCTAAATTCAATAAATAAGTATTTATTAAGTAGCCACTATATATAAAGCATAGAAGAAAATAATCTGTTAAAAGAAGGGCCATTTCATCAAGTAACAATGACTCATAACAGTTTCATGAGGACATGACCATCTCCTCCAACTCCTTCATTTTACAGATAGGGACGTTAAGGCCCTGAGAAGTTAAATGACTTGCCCCAGGATCACACGGGTTATATTGTCAGAGCCAGGATCTGGATTTGGATCCTCCCACGTGTTTCCTGCTGGACCAAGCCATCTCTTAATGAATTGAGAGAACAGCAAAGCACAGAAATAAAAGAGAAGGGCATTTCCAGTTTTTAATTTAAAACAACAAGAGGCAAGCCCTTCCCCAAAGAGGCTATGTGGACATTCAGATTGCCTAGTCTTACAGCACTGGATCAAAAAGTGGTCTTTTTAGGTCTGGTAGCCACATATCCTGGGCAAAACATAGCATCTCCTTCCCAAAACCCACTGTTCTATTTATTTTAAAACAAAACTGTTGAAAGGCTCTTTAGTAATCCTATATAAAACATCTCAATGACTGCAATATAAATAATTTTTTAAAAACACATTTGATTACATTTTCCTTAAATTTCACTTGGGCTGAACTAAAACTAAAGCTAAAAAGAAAAGGACAGAAAACATATTTTTCCCCAGCAGAAGACAGTTCTGATTTCAATCATAAATGCTTGAAAAAAACCCACAAGCTAGTGGAATTTTCCCATGCCATGGGGTTGCAAAAGGCTTTCTAGTGTGGAGAAATTGCATTAACAAAGATCGATCTGATTCTACAAGTATGTCCCTCGTTAAGGAAATCCAATTTGCAAAATTCCAATTTTACAAAACAGACACATTAGGAAATAAAATACCACATTATGAAAGCATTAAACACTTCACAGAAGATTCTCTTGCACAATTCCTTAACAATGTGCTTCTAAAGTATATTGAATATGTTTGAATCTACCAAAATTAAACTTATACTAAACTTTTGGTTTGAGGGTCTCACTGTTATTGCACTATCAACAACTTTGTCATCTAGTACGTTAGCTCTCCTCAGATAATGTATCCTTTGCAGAGTCAGGCTCCAAGCTGTTCTCAATAAAAATCATCAGCTTCCTTTCCTTAGTATCAACAATTTCACAGCCACATCTCTTTCCCTTTCATCCTTGCACCAACCTTCTTACAGGTTTCACTAACTTGCCCTACCCACTAATTCTCTCTGTTCTCCTTTATTCTCTAATTGTTCCAGCAACCTTTTCTTATTTCCCTTTACTCATCTAGAAACGACCTCTAAAAAGATTAAATCCAATACAGATACATGTAAAACTCTACATTTGGATGTAAAAAAATCTCCTTGCCTCAAGGAAGGAATTTTATGTTTCTGTATTCCTTTGAATCAGCTTACATTCAAAGCCAGTTCAGCCACAGACATACTTCAGTCCTTGGAATAATTTCTCCCTATCTCTAGAAATTATTATTACCCGTTCCTTCCCTGTTGTACACAGGTTGTTCCTATTCCCGAGGTTACAATTTCCATCATACTAATCAAGTCCTTACAAATAATGTGAAGGGATCTTGGGTTATAGGATCATAGATATCAAGCAAGAAAGGATCTCAGAAGTCACTGAGTTCAATCTACTCATTTTACAGATGAATACACTGAAGCCTAAAAGGTTAAGTAATTTGCCTCAGGTCACCCAATCAGTGCTTGGCAGAGATGAGATTTGAACCCAGGTCTTCAGATTCTGGACAGCTAGGTGGTTCTGTGGATAGAGTGTCAGGTCTGGAGTTAGGAAGACTTATCTTCCTGGATTCAAATCTGGCCTCAGACACTTCTTAGCTATGAGACTCTGGGCAAGTCACTTAACCCTATTTGTCTTAGTTTCCTCATCTGTAAAATGAGCTGTAGTTTGGCAAACCACTGTAGTAGTTTTACTGAGGAAAATCCTAAATGGGGTCATGAAGTGTCAGACATGACTGAAAATGACTAAACAACCACTTCAGATTCTAAATCTTACACTCATTCTGGCCGTTAAAATGAAAGGAAGTCTGAAAAAAAATTTCTGATAGCCAGGAACCATTTTGTGATGGCTCCAGCATGTTGAGTAGATACTCTATGGAGAACTGATAGAAAGACATGATCAAGAATCACACAGGACAAGGAAATGTAGAGGGGTTGCAATATGTATCAATGGAAAAAGTATCTACGCCAGAGAAATCTATCAAAGCCAAAGTCATCTTCAGATACAATCAACTTGCCTTCTGTGACTCGATCCGAGTTATTGATGAAAATGTTAAACACCACAGGGCCAATCATAGATACCTGAGGTACCAGATGATCTTTTGCCTCCTTATTACTTTGGAGATGCATCTTTTGACACTTATTACACATATAAACTTGGGCAGGAGCTTAATTTCCCTGGACTTTAGTTTCCTCATCTGGAGGATTGGTTGGACTGGTTGAACTAGATAGATGGCCACTGAGATCCATTCCAGCGTTAGAACTACAATGCTATAACTGTCCAGGAGAGAGATTAGCCTACACTTGGGAAAACAGATAACATAGCCAGTCACCTGGAGCAGAAATAGTCTAAGTCACTATTATTCTCATAATAGTTGAGATTTCAGTTCTGTTTTTGTTTTTGACTTGTGGGTGTTTATTCCTCAACCCTAAACACCTGGTTAAAATTTTTCCAGCCGGTTAGTACCACTCAGCTTCCTTTCCTTAGTATCAACAATTTCACAGCCACATCTCTTTCCCTTTCATCCTTGCACCAACGTTCTTACAGGTTTCACTAACTTGCCCTACCCACTAATCCTCTCTATTCTCCTTTATTCTCTAATTGTTCCAGCAACCTTTTCTTATTTCCCTTTACTCATCTAGAAACTACCTCTTCCTTATCCTTATCCTTTAGGTTTTACTACCCAATCATATGGCACTGTTGAGTGGTATAGTGGATAGATCAGTGTCCTTGGAGTCAGAAATATCTGAATTCAAATCCAGCCTCAGACATTAATTAACTGTGCGACCCTGGACAAGTCACTTAACTTCTGTCTGCCTCAGTTTCCTTATCTGTAAAATGGAAATAATAAAAGGACCTACCTTCCAGAAAGGCAGCCAGGAGACAAAGTGGATAGAATGCCAGACAAAGAGTCAGGAAATTCTGAGTTCAAATCCAGCCTCAGACACTCACTAGCTGTGTGACCTTGGGCAAGTCACTTAACCCTATTTGTCTTAGTTTCCTTATCTGTAAAATGAGCTGGAGAAGGAAAAGGCAAACCACTCTAGTATCTTTGCCAAAAAAACTTCAAATGGGGTCATGAAGAGTCAAAAATGACTGAAATGACTAAACAACATACATTCTGGGGATGTTGTGAAGATAAAATATATTTTGCAAACCTTAAAACACTATATAAATCCTAGCAATGATTATTATTATCATAGCCTCTTTAGTTGTCCTTGACCATGCTCTTTTTTCAACTGAAAAATAAAATGTGGATCAGCATCTGGGCTTGGAGATTGTTTTTAAAGTTTTCCTCAATTTATCCCATTTCACAAAATTTTTCCTAGCCACATTCAACCTCTGATGTACCTCAATGGTCTAAATCCCTCCAAGACACCTGCTCCATATCGCCTTCTTTATCGGGCTTAAGTTCTTCTCTTTTCTCATACTCTTCTCACAGAAGCAAAAAATAGTTGTATCTTTGGTATCTTCCCTGCCTAGAGATATCTAGGGAATTGCTCACATACTGTCCTCATAATTAATTGCGTCACTTCTAGTATAAATCTCCTCTATGTATACTTGATCCAATCCAGTTGCTTTCCCTACCTTGCTTCTCTTTAGCACCATTTCTACCTCTTCAATGAGTACAAGTGTGGTGGTTCTGTCCCTACTGATGAAAGACATTTGTTATTTTAAAAATCCTTATAAATCTTTTTCATTTTTAAAATTTGTTGTTCTCTATCCTTTCTCATCCCTAAATTTTCTTGGGATGAATTTGTTTGGTTAGGTCTATTGTCAAACTTTCTTTAAATTGGTTCTAGCCTATATTGCTTCTCTCTGATAACCTTCACTGTTTTTCTCTTTTATCAGTGGATACTGCTTATAATCTTCCATTATCCACTAAACAAGATTTTACAAATGAGTTTTACTCTAAGTTAATATTTCCTTTAGCTACTATTTCCTTCTCATTTGGTGAATAAATCAAGAGTTTGATGACTAAGGTACCTTTTAGGCTCTTTGGGTCTCCATGTTACGGTAACTGATTTAAAGTTAAACTAATTTACAAAATTATTATCTGGGTCAATGCCCTTTCTACCATTATCACCCCTTTTTCATTATCAGTCACTTGTTTGTATAGGTCAGGATTAAATTGTTTCAATTGCAATCCATATATTTTATTTCCTTTTATTCTTTCTCCTCGCTTTGTATTCATTTTGATCTTTGTTCTCACAAGTCTGACTGACCAGGAATGACTCCCACATTAGCAATGCATTTCCAGGTATTAAAAAGACATTAAATTAATTTTTTTATGATGCTGCTTGGTTCTCACCATGTCTAGAGCTTAATGATTCTTTTCTTGAAGAAAATAATCATGGCATTTAAGCTTAAGGCTTCATCTTTGAACTCTTTCAATTTTTTTGCTGGTCCTTTTTTTCCAATATATTTCTTGTCATTATTATCTAGTCCTACCTTTGCATTGAAGTCACTAAGTGACCAAGTATATGCTGATTGAGTTTGGAAGATCTTATCAAGTTCTTCATATAATTTTTCTACCTCTTCATCCTGCACAGTAAACATTAGTGCATAAGATATAATTATTTTCAGAGTAATCTTTTTGGAAATACTTATCATGAGCATCGTACTAGATTACCAAATGTCCTATGCATTGATGTTTCTTATTGTTTTGGGATGTCTAATAAAACCAACTGCCAATTTCTTTGTCTTGACAAGGAATATCTATGCATCATCCTTACATTTAGCTTCAATTTCTTTCTTCTGATTTGGTTTATAGCAAGCTGGTCAAGATAGATACTATTCAGTTCCATATTTAAATATACAATGGTGGCCATCCCATGGAATGTGCATGTAGCTGAACTGAACTTCTTTGCACCATTCCTGAACTGGGTCACATTTGCTGGGTTGGTAAACTAAGCTGTTTGAGATGATGAAGTAATCTCGTTATTGGTCACTTGGTCCATGTGACAGGGGCAAGGGGTGCCTGAGTCAAAGAGGGTTGGTCACTGAGTCACATTCGTGTTTTCTATCACATTATGGAAGTAACCAAGAATCTACTTATTCAATCCTGAGGCTGGAATGGAGGACCTTCAAGATCTCCTAGTTTAGACCCTTGTTTCTAGGAAAGATTATACAGAAATTACCCCCAGACAGTTTTTTGTCTGATTCTTAAAGATCTCTGGGGAATGAAATTTCATGTGTGTGATTTTTTTCTCTTCCCTTTTTTATATTCCTTTCCTTCCCCATTCCCATGTCTCCACTATAACTCCCTATGTTAATCTCAAACCTGTCATATATCGTACTGAGCTTGGCAAACTTTGAAAGTGTCTGGCTGAAGTTCCAACTCTTTTCCCCTAGTTTTCTTTTCTGATCTGAATAATGTAATGAAAGTGGCACATCCTCCCCCTTGTTACCAATCACCTCACAGTGCCCTTCACTCAGTCTGACAGAATCTTGCTGTGTTGGCTGACCAGTGTTCTTATATTTCAGTGAGGTCCTACGTGAATAATCCTTTTTGACTTTTGAACCTTGTTCCATTATTCCCTGAGAATTAGTTAGCACCTTCAGTGGAAATACAAAGGATTCTGTGGTAACCTCACCTTGATCATTTTCTTTTCTGTACTTGGAGTAAGGTAGATAAATTGGATCCTGAAGAAATGATTGATGGCATTGTGCTCAAGGCTAACCCTATATGTAAATAAGTAGGTAGATACCATCCTAGAGGCATATGGAAAGCTCACTGCCTAAAACTACTCTTACCTTTCTTATTTGAAATCACTACATGTGGATTACAAGTGGATTAGAGGACAAAGTTGGAAAGGACTGTCATTAAGGTAGTTTACCTGGGAATGGCCTTTAAGCCCTCTTCCATTAGCGCACTAGTGAAAGATAGTTTATTAGATCATCTTTGAGCCTAATTAGAGAAGATGTTAAGTAAATTTCAAAGAGAAGATAGAGAACAGTTAGGACTGAGGGAGTCAGGGAACAACAGGAGAGTAGCAAAACAGGGGAGGTTTGTCCTCATAATTAGGAGCTGAGGGAGGAAATGTCATTGTCGAAGTTGAGTGAAACACATAAAACTTTGCTAACTTCACAACTCTGTCTAGGAGCTGGCCTTGACCCTAATTTTCCCCATCATAAGCACACACACACACACACACACACACACACACACACACACACACATGCTGTTCCATTGGTGGTCCTCAGAATTAAGCAGATTGCTAATGCCTCAATTGGAGCAAAAAGAGATCATTATTTAGGCCTAGGTTTGGATGAAGTGGTTTCCATAGTCAGGCAAACTCAAAGTCTTATTTATAGCTTATTAAATTGGCTGATATATAAGTCTGTGGCCCAACTTCGAAACTGCGCCTTGCTACAGGGGCAGGGACCAGATCTTCAAGAAAGGAAAAATTTCATGCAGAGACTTCACAAGTGAAGAGAAAATAAAAATTCTATAAACTAGAATTTATGCTGCTAATATTCTTGGAAATAGAACTTATTAAAGGTTGAGCATTTGCTTTTGGGTAAAAGGATTCATAAAATAATAGAATTTTTTCTCCCCTACCCCCACTTTGTACCCATTTAAGCTACATTTTAAAATCATGCCAGATATATGGAGTTTGTCCTCTTAAAAATCTTTAGCAAAGATGATTATGTATTTATCCTTGGCAACCCATTCCAGTGTCTCTGGCTTATAATGGAAATATTGTCTTTTCTTTGCCATTATAACCAGGTCATCTTGCTCTACCCTCTATGGCAAAACAAAACAAAACAAAACAAAAAACCCTAATGTCAGCTCAATGGCTTAGAAAAATGCATTTCTGGTCTACATAAATGTCTATTGTTATTGTTTTCATGATCAATTTAATTGAGATAGGCCTGTCATTTAGGATTGTAAAACACAATGAAGGTGTGCCAGCTATAGGATTTCCCTTTTTCCCAAGGAGACAGTTATTCAAAGATTTCAGGAAAGAGCTATAGGATTTGCCCCATGTGCCATTCACATTACTTTCATGTGAAAAAATCCCCCAAGAACTTGGCCTTTATCAAAGAGTAGAGCCTAAACTTACCCCCTGCTACAGATGATCTCCAGGGCTTCCAAGTTGCCATGGTAGGCTGCTAGGAGTGTGGGGGTCATGCCATCCTCGTCAGACAGATTGAGATCTCGCTTGGTAGCCTCTTTCAGAATTTCCAGGTAGTCATCAGTTGCAGCTTGGTGGTACCTGGTTGACATTTTAAATTCAGTTCTTCCCTCACCTCACCCAGTACTCATAGAGTATTTGTCCTAAGTCTTCCTCCAGGCAGAATGGCCTACTCAGCAGCCCTGCCTCTATAGGGAAGGTTAATCAGTGACTATAAGCTGCACTGCACCTTCAGTAAGGTAGAAACATGAGGGCAAAGCTCATCACCTGTCTTTGTCCCTGGAGGAAGCCAGAAAAGTACTTTGATGTGAAAGCAGAAATTTTCCTTTCAGAATGACTGTGCTGATGGTTATTTTATTTCCCTAATACTCCCAAGTATTTCACAGTTTTGGGGGAAATAGTAGCTGAAACCAGTGGTTAAATCACTAGCTGATTATCATAAATGTAACATATTGTCGTATCATCTAGCTCTACTCCCCAGATTTTACTGGGAAAGTATCCTTTTAAAGTCTATAACTATGCTTTTCTCTCTCCTGTTTTCTCTGCTCCCATTGTCACAAAGAAGACATTATTCTAGGGGGATGTTTCTATGCTTCGTGTATCTTCCATTCTCAGCTACCTCCCAACAATAATTAGAGATGAAAGCTGTCCTTTGATCCCTTTCCTGGTTGCCATGTAAACAGTAGGAGGAGTATCAGAGATAACTAAGTCATTAGGTTGCAAAGAGGAATAAATTCTGCTAGGGCAGGCTAACTTTTTTTCGGGAGTTATGGCTAGCCTGGGAATGAAGAAGGGATCAAGCAGAATGTTGATTCTCTTATGAAGAAACTTTTGATCCACAGAATGTTAAATTTACTATCTTTCCTGTTTTAACCCTTTTAATTTCTTTTTGTCCCTAGATAATCTTTCTTTGTCTCTCAACCAATGTAAAGCTGTTTTTATAAAACAAAAACAATATCCATATCTTGCCCCCAAACCATGAGAGAGTATGTAGATTACATGAATTTCTTTTGGCTTGTTAACTGTATTTATTTACTTTTCTTGCATTTCTCTCATCTAAAGTATTTCTAGACCAAGCAACCTGTTTGTCTCTAGTTTTTTCTGAAACAATGATGAAAATAGCTTTCTTTGGGAAGGCTTTGAAAGGGAAAGAGTTGTGAGAAACAGCTGCGATGTAACAACAAGAATGCATCAATGGTACTTTTTTTACAATCTCTTTTTTTGTTGTTGAAAGTCTCAACTTTTTTTTATCGATAATTATGCTCCACATTGTAGTATATGTTATTTTGGGATCAATTCTAATTGCCTTGGCTGGTGGAAGGGGGGGAAGGGGGGAAGGAGAGATGTTACATCATATTCCAAAGGTTATTTGAATAGCTTTTCCTTAGTAGCTAAAAGCCTCTCTTTTCTGCTTGCAATATCTGTTGTTGGACATTGAAACTTTGGTGTTGAACTACTATATTACTTAGTGGTTAAAGATTGAGTTGTCTGTGCTACAGGATTTTTATTGATCAGAACTCTACCATCCATTTTCAGTATTTCTAGATAATTTCATGCATTGATCCTACACTACTGTATTCAGAGTTTTCAAATCAATAACATTTTCCCAGGATATCAATGATCCTCAGATTATCTCCAAGTCCTTTTCTCAAGGTCAGTTTGACTTTTGTAGAATATGAGTTCTTCTAATGATGTTATCCTTTGACTGTCCTATCAAATTTACCTTCTCTATCTTTTGGAATCCCAAATCTTTCATTCCTTTTTCACGGTTTCTATTGTTTTATAGAAATTTTTATTTTTATATATTTTTGTATTGTAGGAGAGTCTAAATCAAAAGTATCCCCCCACACAGAGTTAATAAACTTTATTGCCACTCATAGGGGAAGAAAGAGAATAGCTGATTGCAGGGACAGTCTCAATGCACAACCTCTATGCCTACAGTGGGAAGCACTGGGTAGTAGGGGTGAGAGGAGAAAGAATTCATACTCCAGTTGATAGAAACTCTCAGGCTCAAACTTATAGATTGTTTGAGAAAAGAGCCAGTATGTTACCAACGTAAGGCTGACTTGTTATCTAGAGAACCCCAAAAGTGAGAGTATTTTCAAAATTACAATGAGGAAGGAGGAACATGGAGCAGGGAATAGAAATGAGAAGGGAAAAAGGAAATTTAATTCTAATTCCATGAAAAGGCTGAAAATGGTGCTTAATGCTGGGTTTTTGTGTACTTGCATCCTGTGAGGTCTCTAGATTTATCAGTCAAACTGGCTTTCACCCATTAACATTTATTAACTGCCTACTTGCTCATTTGTTTTACTGAATTCTTCAGTAGAAGTTCTGATTTATTAATCTCAGACCTATTTTCTTTTTTTTTGTTTAGTTGTTAGGGGTTTTTTTTTTTGCCTTTTTTTGGAGGGGGAAGGCAGGTTAATTGGGGTTAAGTGACTTGCCCAAGGTCACAGGGCCAGTAAGTGTTAAGTGTCTGAGGCTGGATTTAAACTCAGTTCTTCCTGACTCCAGGGCTGGTGCTGTATTCACTGTACCAACTAGCTGCCCCTCAGACCTATTTTCTATCCTTATCTTTATTCTAAATTTTCTTATTTCTTTTTTTTAAAAATTTGTGCAGTTTCTTGTTGTTCCAGTGTTTCTCCTTTTAAAAAAATTCAACATTTCTTTTGCATTTCTTCTTTCTAAAATAAATTTTCTTGGTATCTTTTGTTTTTACATTATCTACATTTCCCAATTTTTCTCTCTTCTTCCCTTTCACAGAGAGCCATCCTTATAACAAAAATTTTTTTTCATTAAAAAAATTAATTTGTTTATTTACTTTTAGTTTACAACATTCAATTCCACAATCCCTTGAGTCCCAAATTTTCTCTCCCTCCTCCTCCTCCTCTCCCCTCTCCTCCCAATGGTAGCATGCAATCAAATATAGATTCTACAAATACCTTCACATTAAACATTAGTCAAGAACAAAAAAATTGTTAAGAGATAGGGAGAAATCAGTTCAACAAAACAACACAATGGAAAAAGCCCAATATTATCAATATTATTTCAAACCTGTAAGTCCTCCCTTCTTCAAAAAGGTAAGAAACTGCCTTGTTAAATCTCTTCTTTGAAGTCAAGCTTGGTTGATGCAATTTCATAGCATTCCATTTCCTTCGGGATCTTTGGTTAGACTCAGTCTTGTCTCTGCCCAGGGTTCTGCTATCTCTTCCTAGTTCTGATATCCAGTTACTTTCTCTGTGCTTTGGGAAACTGCTCTAGGATTCTCTTGAGGCAGCTAGGTAGCATGGTTGATAAAGCTTTGAGCCTGGAGTCAGGAAGACTTGAGTTCAAATCTAGCCTCACATACTTATTGTATGACCTTGGGCAAAGTCATTCAACTTCTGTTTGCCTCAGTTTCTCCAACTGTAAAATGGGGTGATAACAGAACCTACCTCCCAGGTTTGTTGTGAGGATCAAATGAGTTAATATTTATAAGGGAATTTAGTATAGTGCTAAATAAATGCTATTATTATTGTTCTTATTGTTTTTATTTTCTTATTATCTTAGCTTGGTCAACCCTGGCTGATGGGATAGCTTGTTACTTCACTCTTAACGCTGCTTCTGACCATAGGAAAGGGTTAAAAAAAAAAAAAAAGATGCTCAGTTGTCCTTAAGTGATCCACCTTGGTAGGTTCTCTCACATCTTCAACTGGTAACTCATGTTGTGCCAGCAATATCTTTTTCAATTCAGGGTTTGGTTTGCAGGGTTTTTTGTTCCTACAGATTTTGTAGTTTCTCTTACAAATCTAACTAAATGGAAGATAGCAAGTCTGAGCGTAGACGTTCCAGGTCAGACATATTAAAGAGTCCAATTTGAATTGACTAAAAGTAACAGCAGTAAAATCTTGTTAGGAACTGTAAGGTATTTCATTCCTGTGTGGCCATTTAGATGGAGGGTAGGAAGGGCAGAAAGAAGAAAGCAAATTCGTATGTGTACAAATTTTTAATCCACCCTGAGAAAAACTTGCTAGCAAAATTCCAACTAGATTTTTTCCCCTTTGTTCTCTAAAGCTATTCATTGCTAAATTGTAAGAGAAATTCAATGCCTTGGGTGGCCCAGAAATACATATATTCATGTAATGAGTAGACCCTCTCTTCCCCTCAAGAGATCTGGTTTTCAACAAGCAATTTTTCTCCAGTCTCTAAAGCTATTCATTTCTAATTATAAAAGAAACTTGCTTGCATGGAATAGAAACCCACACATATGTTGGTAATAAGGAAAAAGGCGACGGGAGGAAATCTGCCTTTCACAAACCATTTTCAATTAATGTTGTCTTGGTTTTGTATTTCATTTAAGGCAAAATCAACAAGGAAATAAGGGAGTTTCAAAAAACTCCCCTTACAACATGACCCACAGGAACCTTGTAAAGCCCAAACAATACATCACTTTACTACCTTGCAATCTGTTGTGAACTTGTGCATGATCCTATAAAATCTCATTATCTGTTCAGATAAGCACATTGTTGTCAAATGAACTCTTCAGAAAATTACTGCTAGATCTTTTCTTGTTCACAAGATTTCAGATACTAGAAATAACTGGCTTGTTTTCCTATTAAAAGATGTAAAAAGACACTTTTTCCTCACATCATTACCATTGCCTACCCTTTCTTTTTTCTCCTTCATATTAAAATGTAAAAGAAAAACTAGGTGGGTAGATTGACTCATGGAATTTTAATGCCTCTGAAGGGCTGGTGGGACTTAATTTGTTCACATAAGTTTCAAACTATTCACAGTCCTATTTTCCTGCCAGAATAAAAAAGACAAAGTTGCTATTGTGCCATCTGGTTTGCATGAGGTATTATTTGGCGTCTCTCAACTGCACATTTTAAAAATGCTAAATCCCAGACGGTATTACAGTCTAATTAGGGCTAGAAACAATGAAGAGGGTTTGTTTTTTGTTTTTTTAAGTTCAGCCAAAAAAGAAAAAAAAAAAGAGAGAGAGAGAGAGAAAGAAACGAACCCTCTCATGATTTGGATGTGCTTTCTAATGAAGAATAATGGAGAAGATGGGAGGGGGGGGGAGAGATACAGTAGGTGCTATGAATTTTAATTCTACTTTTGTAACTGATTGGCTTTTGTGGTCTAGGGAAAGTTCTCTTTCTTCTCTGTTTTTCAGATTTCATACCAATAAATTATTCTGACCTGAAAGTCTCAATGAGGATAATGATATACTTGTCACTCTTTTTCAAACAACAAAGGTCATCAAAATCCATGTAAAGTTACAGAAAAGATGATCACTTTAAAACTTTTATTGGCTGCCATTTTCTTTCAGGATGGAAGACTAAATTAAAAATAAAACTTAAAATGATACACAAATGATAATTAATAGAAAAGGACGATAATGACTTGATCGGGTTCTTTGACTTTTCTCTTAAAAAATTCTCCTAGTGAATTATCTACTCACATGGTTTCATTTGCCATTCATGGCACCACAGTCTCATATATTATCTTCTCTTTGGTCCTTAATTTCTTTCCATGTACAAGACAACTTAGAATAGAGTGGAAAGCACACTGAATTTTAAGTTGAATGACCAGATTTGGAATCCTAAGTCTGGCTATTTGAACAGCTTTGTGATCTTTCCTTATCTGATTCTTCATTCCCTTATCTATAAAACTACTATAGGTGGTAGGGGTAGGTAAGATGACTTCTAAAGGCCCTACCAACTGTAAGTCCTATGGACTACTCTATAAAACATATCCCTCTACCTAAAGCAAAGTATAAAAGAAATAGAGTTCATTTGAGTCCCTTCTAAACTTTCTTCTCTAGGGCTATGAAACATGGAGACATTAAGACACTGTTGGTAGAACTGTGAATTGGGCCAATCAATTTTGAACTATACCCCCAAAGTCATTAAACTACACATACCTTTTGATCACCAAACTATGCATACCTTTTGACCAACCACACTCCCAGTAGACATTTATCTCCTAAAGAGATCAAAGACAGAGGGAATGGATTCATATATATGAAAATATTTATAGCAGCTTCTTTTGTTGTGGCACAGAACTGGAAAGAACTGGAATAGTACTCATCAGTTGTGGAATGGCTAAACAAATTTTGGTATATGAATGTAATGGAATACTATTGCATTGTAAGAAATGACGAAAGGGTTAAATTCAGAAAAACTTGGGAAAACTTTATGAACTGATGCAGAGTGAAGTGAATAGTTAGGAGAACAACTTAAACAATGACTACAGTAAGGTAAAGGAAAACAACTTTGAAAGACTTCAGAACTCTGATCAAGTCAACGAACCATCATATCTTCAGAAAACTGATGATGAATCACATTTCCCAAGAAGGTGATAAGCTAGAGGTACAGAATGAGACATACAGTTTCAGATACAGCCAGTGGATAATTTGTTTCACTCCTTGTTTGTTTGTTACAAGGGAGGACTTCTATGTGGGTGAAAGTCAAGAAGGGGTGGGGAAGATGTTGGTGGATAATGATAGTAGCATGGAAAAAAAAAGAAAGAGGTATCAATGAAACATTTTTAAAATAGTCAGAAGAGAGCAAAAGGAAGTTCACAAAATAGACAAGGCAATTTTGTTACTATCATGTCACATTTAATATATATTTTTAAAACCACAACTGATCATTCAATTCAATAAACAATTTTAAGCACCTACTATGTGCCAAGCACTGTGTTAAGCCCTTGGGATACAAATAAAAGAAGATACACTCTGAGAACACACAAAAGAAAGCTGAAAAGGTTGGCTGCCACCAGAGGTGTAATTGACTTGATGCATGTTCTTCCCCCAAGTCTAAGCCAAGCAAGGCAGCTGATGGAACATGCAGTTATCAGGAAAGTTATGAGCTCTCTATAAATGAAGGTTTGGAGAAGAGTTTAGTGTTCAGCCAATAATAGAAGCTCACCCTGTTATGTATAATCTTCTTTTTCTCTTTTTTGTTTATTAAGGTGATTGTGCATATTGATGTCTGTCAAGTTCATAATGGAAAAGGAAATTAAAAAAAAAAACAACTTTCCCCTCCATCTAACTCCATGAGCATAAACTGTTCCATGCTCCTTATCCTTCAGACTTAGAATCCTAGAATTTCAGAACTGAGAAGGACTTTAGAGTCATTCTTTGTGGCCAGTGCTGAAATCTCCATAAGAACATCCCTGACATGCAATTTGTGAGATACAACACACAAACACATCTTGAGTTGTCTTTGTCTTGTCTTTGTTCTTCATGCAGCCTTACTAAACTTTTCTTTGAAATAGAGATTTCTACCATTCTCAGCTACAACCTTATTTTTGGTCTTAATACCGTATGCCTCTATTGGAATAGACTCTTACCTTTTTCTCTCTCTAAAATCTCTCATTTTCAGTACAGTATAGAGTTCCAGACCTGGGTCTGCATTAATTACATGGACAAGTTACTTGCCTGTTTTCTAAGCCATGTCCATACCATGCCTTCTGCATGCCAATCATTGTTTCTACCTCTTCCCCAGCAGAACTTTGTAGTCTGCCTCTGGAACTGTCCCCAGTACTGACAGGTGAACTTTCTCCTTATCTTGCTGGGGCCTAGGTCTCTACCTCACTTCCTAGTCATCTCTATGCCATGACTCCTCTTCTTCTACCATCCTTTGAGTGTATATGTGACATCCTTCCAACTGTTTTCTATTTCCAATTTATATGCTATCTTCCCTCATTAGAATGCAAGCTCCTTAAGGCCAGGGACTGTGTTGCCGGCTTGTGTTTGTACCCTTTAATGCAGTGGTTCTCAACCTGTGGGTCGTGACCCCTTTGGAGGTCAAATGACCCTTTCACAGGAGTCACAGGGGTCACCTAAGATCATCAGAAAACACGTATTTCCAATGGTCTTAGGAACCAAGTCACTGCTCCTCTACCCATCTCCAGGTGAGTCCACCCACATGCAGATATGCCCACATACAAGTACTAAAGGCATTAGGAAGGTTGAGAACCTCTGCCTAGTGTGCAGCCTACAGTACTTCCAAATGATGCAGGAATCAGATTAAAATGTAATTGGGAAATATTTAACAAAATAAATAAAATGCAACAAAACCTAAATAATATTAATATATGGTTTTCAAAGTCAATATGAAGCCTGCAAGGATCTTTGTGTATGAGTTAGTAGCCTCCATTTCTATCTGAGTTTGCCATGACTTCTCTGATTTTTAGGGAAAAACTAGCCCAGCCTACGTGGTAAGGCCTTAGTGGTTGCTATGCCTCCCACAGCACTGCAGGATTAATGCTTTACAATTATCTAATAGCATAGTTTACTGGGTATTAGACAGTAGTTTTCATTGCAGAGGATATACACAATCCATGACCCAGGCACTCCTGTTCTGGAATGACATAGAGCCTGAATTCATCCTGGGGGTGACCTGAGCCAAAAAAAGGAATACAGGCTTTTCTCATTTCCCTGACTTGTTATACTCCTATTCATTCCCAGAATAAAGTCCTAGGGAAAATTCCTAAACAAAGCTTAGGTATGGCTCATATCTCCGGTCTCCCCAAAAGGGATCAGATAGAAAACAGCTATTTATTCCCTCTAATACTTGAAAAAAAATGCTTAAAAATGCAAAAGACTTCTATTTAGCACAGTGTCCAGCACACATTAAGCACTTAATACAAGCTTTATATGTCTATTGTTGTTGTTCAGTTGTGTATGACTCTTCATGACCTTATTTGGGGTTTTCTTGGCAGAGATACTGAAATGGTTTGCCATTTCCTTCTTCAGCTCGTCTTACAGGTAAAAAAACTGAGGCAAACAGGGATAAGTCACTTGCCTAGAGTCACACAGCTAGTAGGTTTTGGACTCAGGAGTATGAGTTTTCCCAGGCCCAGCACTCTGCATGCTGTGCCACCCAATTGCCTCTATTTATCTATGAACAAATATTTAAAATACAAGCAATAGTGCATCACCATCATTATAATCTCCCCTCAAATATAAAGGCATTTTGTGAGACTGCTGGATAGTCACTTCACTTTCATTTTGGGCCTGAACCATCTTAGTTCCTCACAAGGTCAAGTTCTCCTGGGCAGCGCAGCATAGCTCTTTAGTTTTATCAGGTTTAGAATGATTCTTTCAGTGGTCATCTCTAAGAAATGGTGCAAGTTTCAGGAAATACTTTTCACCAGGCAGCCAAAACCAATTGGGAACATATTGGGAACATTAATTTTAAATAAAGAGCCTAGACACAATCTTTCAAGAAATTATGAAGCAAAATTGCCCTGATATACTAGAACCAGAGGGCAAAATAGAAATTGAAAGAATTCGCCCACCACCTCTTGAAAAAGATCCCAAAAAGAAAACTCCTAAGAATATTATAGTCAAATTCCAGAGTTCCCAGGTCAAGGAGAAAATAGTACAAGCAGTCAGGAAGAAAGAATTTGAGTATTATGGAAACACCAGGATAACACAAGACCTAGCAGCTACTACATTAAGGGATCATAGGGCTTGGAATATGATATTCCATAGGTCAAAGGAGCTAGGACTAAAACCAAGAATCACCTACCCAGCAAAACTGAGTATAATGCTACAGGGGGAAATATGGTCATTCAATGAAATAGAGAATGTTCAAGCATTCTTGATGAAAAAACCTGAGCTGAACAGAAAATTTGACATTCAAATACAAGAAGCAAGAGAAGCATGAGACGGTAAACAAGAAAAAGAAATCATAAGGAACTTACTAAAGTTGAACTATTTACATTCCTACATGGAAAAATGATCATTGAAACTTGTAAGACTTTTCTCAGTATGAGGATAGCCGAAGGGAATACATATATATATATATATATATATATATATATATATATATATATATATATATATGAGGATGTATGTTCATATAAATATATATATGTGAGTGTGGGCATTTGTATGTTCATGTATACATAGATGGAGGGCACAGGATGAGTTGAATATGAAGAGACAAAAGGGACACATGTCCTCATTGTCATGAGCATAGAACCTCAATTTCTACTGGAAGGATAGGGAAAGAAATCTCTGTAGAAGTCTAAGAGAGAGTTGACAAAGTCCTGAAGTGATTTGATCAAAAAACAAAAGAGTACCAAACATGAAAAAGAACGATAGCATGTATTGCTTCAGCCTCCATTTAAACTCTAGTCTTTCTAGATCTTTCTCTGAATGCAGATATCTCCTTCTACCCTGAGACTTGTAGAGTTGTCTTCTAGCTGTGTGTTGCTGAGAAGAGTCCAGTTTATCAAGGCTGGTCATCACATATACGATGTGTCCGTGATTGTGTACAAATTTTTCCTGGTTCTGCTCTTCTCACTTAGCATCAATTTGTATAAGCTTCTCCAGGTAATTATGAAGTCCATCTCCTTCCCATTTCTTATAGCACAATAGTATTCCATTTGTTTCTTTTTCCCGGTGTTCACCCATTGGTTACAACCCTTCTATACAGCCAGACTATTGTATAATGTGAAAGTATTTGCAGATCCCATACATGATTGCGTGCCACCATGGGGTGGGGGGGGAAAAGGGGGGTGAAAATCTGAAACGCAGAGGATTGTGGGATGGAATCTTGTAAACTAAAAGTAAAAAAAAAAGGAAAGAAAGAAATGAAGGAAAGAGGCAAAAAGCTCATAAGCTTAAAAAAAAAAAAGAGTAGAACCACTCTTTAGCTATTTTATAACCTACTGGGGACTGGATTTTTCCATACTCTAGCCCTGTGGTGAATCATCTTCAACTGAATTTCTGTCATTGGAATCAATGCATCAAAACTTATCTGATTAGCAAGGGCTCAGCTCCATGGGAAGTGTCCCAGCCTGTTCTATTATATATCATCTTTTCCCCCAGGTTAACTGAATGTAGCAAGAATGGAAGGGTCCCAGGCATATTGAGGCCCAGTGTGTGGCAAGGGTGTAGTTGTGTGACTCAAAGGGAGGCCTTTGAACCTCTTTTCCCCTGACTCCTCTACAAGGAAGATTTTAATTCCTGCCAGGGGGGGAAGCAGGAAGTTATGGCTGGAGGCCACTCTGAGAGGAGGTACCAGGCTAGAAGTATATCTATCTACTCCCTTAAATACTTTTAGTCCAGGGTTCCATTAAACTTCCGATCACTTTATTGTTTTGAGGGAAAAGGGGACCTCCAAGCTCTATATCCAAGGTTTGACCCTTTTCCCACCAAATGCCAGTTCCATCATCAACACACATAACAAATAACAAAGAAAATCAATTTATACAAATTGGTAGCAAAACAAAAAGCAGGGAATATGTACCACACATATGAGAATATATATCAGACAACACAGAATGAAGGAACTCTCTCACTGGGAGTAAGATAACAGTTCAATCAACAGAAAGTGTCTTGGGTCTCATCCAAGGGGAAACTCCCCAAAGGCTGTATCAAGCTAGGGACAGGAGAATGGTGGAGACTGTCAGCTCCTCTCATGTCTTCCCAGAGTCTTTGGGTCTCTTCTATCTTGTCTCTCAAAGCTGGAAGCCAGGAGTGCCTGAAGTAACTCACCACTTGATAGGGCCCCAAAGAGGAGTTTAAAAAGACTAGTAAAGGCTAGAGCTCTCCCTGCTTTTGACAACTCCACCCTGACTCTCATACAAGTCAGTGCATTCGTCTCGACCAACATATAAGAAGAGAATCTCATACCAATGGACAATGGGAGAAGGATTACATCAGTTTCATAGGATAATGGATAAAGAGCCAGAAAGGGTCTACACGGCCATCTAGTCCAGCCTCCTCTTTTGACAGATTTAAAAAAACAGGCCCAGATACTTGTTCAAGTCACACAAGTAGTAGTCAGTGACTAGGCTAGATTTGAACCTAGGTCTTCTGCCGCCAAAGTTCTTCCTATTGGTCCATGCTATTTTATACCATTTTATCTGTGGCTAGTTATATTTTCTGTATTTCTGATTAACCACAGAATGTCTCAACCAGAAGGAAGGGTAGCGGTCATCTCTTCAATTCTCTCATCTTACTGATGAGGAAACTGGACCCAGAAAGGTGACATAATTTTGGCAAGTCAGTGGCAGCACCCAAGTTTCTTTATTCCTAGTGCTGACTATGGAATATTTCTAATTAATCTTTGTGCTTGGAAGCAAAGTGGACTATACACAAGGGTGGGCTGGATCAAGACCAGCTTGAGCCAGCAAACTAGAACCAATTGTTAAACTTTCAGTGTGAGCATTTATATCTTGGAAATCAGCAGAAGCTACAAATCAGGGCTTGAGTTATTGTTTTGTTGATTGTCTAGACTTAACGAAGGGATGGAAAAAGTGTGAATACTACGGATTATTCTCCAAATCGTGTCCTGCATTTTCAGACAGCACACATTGCTGACTGTGTGTGAAGCATTTAGGAGTTCTGGCACAGTCCCACTCTCTAATTTTGTTGGTATGGAGAGTTCTCAATGAGGAAAATCGCTCTATTGATGCAGATCAAAAACTGTTCTGCAATTTACACTCTTGGCTTGGGGGCACTGAGAGGCAAAGCGTCCTGCCCAGGGTGACAGAGTCACTACTTGTCAAAAGCTACATTAGAACCCACATCTTCCTGACTCTGAAGACTACCTCTTGATTCATGACAGCGAGCTTCCCCCTGCATGTGAAGTATAGCTTATATACAAACACACACACATTCAATTATTCTAGATCATTCAGCCAGCCTGGTTTCTGGTTCCTCTTGTTTCCTGGAGCAATAAACCAGATTGTCTCCATCTCTTTGGGATGCGGTTTCTTTCTTTCTTTCTTTTTTTCACTTTTAGTGAAAAAGCTTTTGAATACCAAATTTTCTCCAACTCCCTCTCCTCCCCTCTCCCTCCCTGTGGTGGCTTACAATCTGATATAGGTTCTACAAATACCTTCACATTAAACATTATGTGAATTACATTACAACATCAAGTTGTAAAGAAGGATTATAACCAATGGAATGAACAACGAGAAAGAAGGAACAAAACAAAACAAAAAAGAGAAAGAGCAAGTAGTTTGCTTCAATCTGCATTCAGGCTCTGTAAATAAGGTGACATAATTTTGGAAAGTCAGTGGCAGGACCCAAGTTTCTTTATTCCTAATGCTGACTATGGAATATTTCTAACTAATCTTTGCAAATTAATCTTTGGAAGCAAAGTGGACTATACACAAGGGTGGGCTGGATCAAGACCAGCTTGAACCAGCAAACTAGAACCAATTGTTATGGATATGGATATGGATAGCCTTTTCCATCATGAGTCCTTTGGAGTTGTCTTGTAACCTTGCATTGCTGAGATGAACCCAGTCTATCAAAGTCAGTCGTCACAGATATGATGTGTCTGTAATTGTGTACAATGTTCTCCTGGTTCTGCTCCTCTCACTCAGCATCAGTTTATATAAGTCTCTCCAGGTTATTATGAAGCCCATCTGCTCCTCATTTCCTATAGCACAATCGTATTCCCTTACATTCATATACCACAACCTGTTTAGCCATTCCCCAACTGATGGACCTTCCCTTGATTCCCAATTCTTTGCCACCACAAAAAGAGCTGCTATAAATATTTTTGTACATACTGGTCTCCCTCCCACTTGTATGATCTCTTTGGGATACAGCCCTAGAAGTGGTATTGCTGCATCAAAGGGTATGTATTTTTTTTAAATAGCCCTTTGGGTATAGTTCCAAATTGCTCTCCAGAATGGTTGGATCAGTTCATAACTCTACCAACAATGCATTAGTGTTCCAATTTTCCCACATCTTCTCCAGCATTTATCATTTTCCTGTTTTGTCATGTTAGCCAATATGATCAGTGAAATGTGGTACCTCAGAGGTGTTTTGATTTGCATTCCTCTAATCAATAGTGATTTAGAGCATTTTTTCATATAATTATAGATATCTTTAATTTCTTCCTCTGAAAACTGCCTGTTCATATCTTTTGACCATTTATCAACTGGGGAATGACTTGTATTCTTATATATTTGACTCAGTTCTCTGTATATT
>CM053587.1:111605171-111635679 GCA_028646515.1 Pseudochirops corinnae
AAATTGGGTATCTTGCCCTACAGGAGAGTAGGGGGGAAGGAGATGAGAGGGGGGATGATAGAGGGGAGGGCAGGTTGGGGGGGAAGGTAGTTGGAAGCACACACTTTTGTAAAGGGACAGGGACAAAGTAGGGAATAGAACAAGTGGGGGGTGGGATAGGTTGGAGGGAAATATAGTCAGTCTTTCACAATATGTCCATTATGGAGATGTTTTATGTGACTATACATATACAGTCTGTATTGAATTGCTTGTCTTCCCAGTGCCAGTGGGTAATGAGGGAGTAAGGGAAAGAATCTGGAATTTAGAGTTTTAAAATTAAATGTTTTAAAATATATATATTTATTATTATTATTATTATTATTATTATTATTTACATGCAACTGGGAAATAAGATATACAGGCACTGTAGTAGGGAGATCCATCTTGCTGTACCTGAAAGTCAGAGGGGTTTTGGGGGAAGATATAGGTGAGAGCAGATTGGGGGAGGGGATATACAGTGGGATCACTGTTTGGAGGTAGTGGGTAGGGGAAAAATGGGGAGAAAATTTGTAACTCAGAATCTTATGGAAATGAATGATGTAAACTAAAAATAAACAAAAGTTAATTTAAAAAAATAAAGAGCAAATAAAGGCCCCCGTGTCCCCTGGAATAGTTTCCCCCTAATATGAAGGTCCTATTAAGATCTGGTCTGAACCTATGATTTGACTGGTACAGGGAATTACTGGGTGAAGAAATATCCTCTCTATCAATGCAGGCCATCACCTTCTCTACAACTTATAATTGTTTTTGTTGAGTCATTAAGTAGTGTCCAACACTTTGTGAACCCATGGACCATAGCACATTAGTGCTAGCCACATTTTCTTGACAAGATGCTGGAGTGGCTTACCATTTTCTTCTCCAGTGGATTAAGGCAAACAGAAGATAAGTTACTGGCCCAGGGTCACACAGGTAATAAAGTGTTTGAGGTCAGATTTTAACTCAGGTCTTCTAGATGCCAGGCCTAGCGCTCTATCCACTAAGCTATCTAGTCATCAATTTATAGAGGACTGCCTAAATCACTGAAAGATTAAGTAACTCATCTAGGGTCACATAACTAGTATGGGTCAGAAGCAGGATTTGGAACCCAGGTCTATTTGTCTTCAAGGCCAGCTCTCCACTACATACCACCTAGCCCCTCCTGTGACCAGAGAGAAAAAGGACCAGTCCTACCTGTTAAATCTAATGAGTTCTTGCCTCAGGACAGTGTTCATGGACTCTTCATAGAGCACGGGGTACATATTCATGACCATTTCCAGGTCAAAGTCATTGGGAAGTTTAGATAGGATATCCTTAGCCAGTTCTTCAACCACTTCCTTAAATTTCAAATTGGTAGAAGAACAAATATGAAATAAGCTTTCTGAGTAGTAGCTTTTTAACAAAAAAAAAAATTAAGATGTAATAATTAGCTCTTTTAAATATGCTTTGATAGAATTTCTCTGGAAATCATCTGCAGGGTATAAAATGTAAACCAATTACCATATGGGTTCCCCTTCCATTTTCTATATGAATTCTATCCACATTAAGAGCAAGGAAGCATATGTAGGGAAATCATAACCTTTTGGTTCACAGCAGGCAGTGAGATCCACAAATCTGGCCCTGATATTAAAGGCTATGATCTAGGCACAAGCTTGCTCTTTGACCAAGTGGATCAGTAAGGTAAGATTAGCACTGGTCATCAGAGAATTTCTCATTCTTCCAAGGGAATCATCCCTGAGTCTCCCCCCAAGGGGTCCCCAGAGACTCTGGTGCAAGACCTCTGCAGGAGCATTTCTCAGTGGTTCTGGTCACCCTACTCAGAGGTTCCTAAATCCTTCTCATTCATTGACTCTGTTAGCTGCAAATTTGCCAGACTACTTTCCTTCCTTCCCCCGTTCCCCCCATTTATTCCTTTGCAGTATCATCTCTGGCAAACAGAAAAGCCCACTGATAGGTAGTGTCTGCTGGAGAGGTGATTAAACCTAGAGGGGAGGGCGGAGGATAGCCTCTTCAGTGTTAGAACAGTCCTGAAAAGCAGGAAGTCTGGGCTCTGCCCTCTTTCTTCTTCAGTGTTGGGGGAATCATCAGCCCCCCTATACCGAGGAGCAATGACACAGTCCCTACTCTGCAGAATCACATCGGAATGCTCTTATAGCCAATTATGTGACATCTCTCAAAAACTGAATGAGAACTATGCAGTTAGAAATGGTCAAGCTGGGGAAGGGAGTCAGTATGTTGTAGAGCCAGAACTGAGAGCCAGGGGATATTGATTGCTAATCCCAATTCCATCGTGAAGTTACTGTGTTTCCTTAGGTTATTTGCTTCACCTTTCAGAGTTTTATTCTACACTCAAATGGCCCAGTAAAAGTGTATTTTAAAAATGAATTTTTTTCTATTAAAAAATTTATAACAAGAGATCCTTTGCTAGGGAGGGAAGGGGATAAGAATATTTTGAAAATAAAAATTATGTAAAAACAAAAGGTATCAATACAATTGGCACTAAATGAATGCAGGGCATTATTATAATAAGATGTTTGGTTGAGATCACCTCTAGAGTCTCATTTCTAGCTCTTACATTCCATGATTAGAATTCAGAAGTCCTTCTCATTCTACAGACTGCAGGTCTTCCCTAGTCACAGAGAATATCTTAGATCAGTTCTTCCAAACCCTCCAAGTCAGCCCCATCTAGAACTGATGCTACCCAACAATGTCATTCATTTTGGGGGAGGGCATGGAGCAGGGTATCATATCAAACCCGATGTTACCTGAGGAGACTTGCCAGCTCCCCCACTTTGCCTGGGGAGTGTCAATAATACCCCATTAAGCAAAAGATTGGTCTCCTGGTTGTCCTTGGTGATATCTGCATTCTCATGAAGGCCAAAAACTTCGGGGTGGGTTGCTATGGGCAAACCTCTTATGTAGTCAATGTAGGCCTGGAAATAAAACCTCAGATTAAGGAAGGGCAAATTCAGGGTCCCCATGAATCAGATCAGGCATGATGGGTCAGATCCCCAAGAGGTATTAACCAGTGAGAGGCCCTAATGACTGATATCAGGCAAGTTATTGAAGTTATTTCTCACCAGACATGGTAAACATGGGTGGCAACCAGAGCTCTAACTATAGTATATTTCAACTGATTGACTGTAGAGGTCATTTGCAACTGTCTAATATCCATATTTGTAATTTTGCAGGAAAGCTGTGGAGATAAACCCCAAGCATTACTGCCTATTCTTAGTCTGCCATTAACCTTGGAGTGCTCACACTGTCATATACCAAAGCTCTGCCCAGAAAACCAAGCCAAACCAAACTTTAAAACTGAGACTGGGGCAAGAGTAGTTGATGACATGGGTTCCAGTGAGGAAGAGCTGAGATAATTGTTGGAAGCCCTCTACCAAATCCTTTTCTCCCTCTTTCCCTCCCTTCTGCCTCACTTCCTCATTCCCAGCCTTGTTTGGTTTCTTCCTTACTCCCTTCTCCCATGCCTATATATTAGGATCAGACATGAGAACACTTACCACTCTGCATGCCTCAGAGCTAAAGGGAGTCACTGAACTCTGTGTTCTTAAAGTAGAACCTAAGAAGGTAATGAGAAATGTGGGATAAAATTCTGGAGCAATGTCTTACCGAGTATGTACTATCCGGTGGAATAAAGTAGATCCCCCCAGGAGCCAAGCTGTAATAGTCAATTTCTATATCCTTATTGTAGAATGTGGAAAGAAGGGATAGGAGGAGGCGTCTGTCTTTGTCATCAGTCACTCTGCCACCATAATTACATTCACCTGGGGAAAATCAACAGAAACTGGGCAGAAAGGAGGGCTCTGGTTTGGTTGTCATACATTCAAAAGGATTTATTGAGCATCCCAGATATTGAGTTAGGTATTGTAGGACGTACAAAAATGAACAAAAATAATTTCTGCTCTTAAAAGCAACTCATAAGTCTCATAAAGGGGATAAGAAATGTATGCAAATAATTATAACAAATTAGAATGTAATAAATGCTTAAGACAGGAATAAATAAAGTGATATGGGATAGCAGCAGAAATCAGAAGTGGAAGGGGTTGGGAGGTCAGGAAAAGCTTCATGGAAGAAAAGGTGTTTAAGTTGGGTCTTGAAGGATTGGATAAAAATGAGACAGAACTAAGGGAGGAGGGTGTCCCAGGAAAAGGATGTAGCATAAGCCAAGGGACAAGGGTGAGAAACCTAGGAGTAAGTTCGCAGAACAGCAACTTGTCTAATTTGATCAAAGCATAGGATATAGAGTAGTGAGAGAAAAGGTTGGGATGATATATTGATGCCAGATTATGGAAGGCCTTGAATATTAGGTTCAAACTTTATTTTGTTGGCAGTGGGAAAGTTTCTGAACAAAGGATGACGTGATCAGAGTCATGCTTAAGAAAAATTAATTCCTCAGCTTCATATAGGTTAGATTGCAGGACAGTATCTCCAGCCTTTATGTATTTTTTAAAAAATTCTCCCTTTTTAACGGGTTTTGGTAGCAAACCTCAGTTAACATTTCTTTTATGATTAGCTGCTCAGTTGCAGAAAAATGATAAAGCAGGATTTCATGGTGGCCCTTAGGAGCTCCTGCCATCCATTTCTAAGATAACCCCAGTCAGTCAACTAGCATTTATTAAACACTTAATACATACCAAGCATTGTGCTAAGTACTGAGAATACAATTATAACAAATATACATATTTATAATTAATATAATTAAAACAAAAGACAGTCCTTACCCTCAAAGAGTTCATGTTCTAATGAGGAAAAATACTATGTAAAAGGAAGCTGAAGGGGGATGGGAGGGAAACAAAGGCACTCTCAGTGGTAACAAGCGTGCAAATATTAATTCCCTTGCAAAGGAACGTATCTGTTCAGCTGTGGCTGAAGTATTCTATTAATTAGGAGACCTGAGGGCAGGTCCCAGCTCTCACTTAGCTATGTACCCTGGGCAAGCCATTTAAACTCTCTTGAGTTATATAACTATATAATGGGGAAGAGGCATTGGACCCAAGAAACAGAGAGAAGTGATAGCAGCAAAAAGAAAAGTTCGTGGGTCCCTGGCAAGTCAAGTTGTGGGATCTACTGAAAAAAAAATCATGCCCCATAGGGTTAAGGAGTGCCCTGGTATCCATGGCAACAGAAAGAAATCAGGAAGGGGGACAGATTTCAGATTTTGTCTGGTTTAAGACAAGTTGAGTTCAAAGTGCTTGTGGGATGAGAGCTAACCAGTCTACAGCTAGAAAGGCAGAACTTGAGAAGTCTGGAGCTTAGGAGGAGGACATAGGAATGCGCTTGACTTATTAGGGAGGTTTTGCTATTCCAGTTAGTACTGGATTCCTAGGGTGAGAAACTAATAGCACATGGGCCTTAGGAAGGAATTCAGAGGTAGCTTTGAATCAAATGACCTCTTGAAAATCTTGCTGTTTGTTTGTTTTGGAGGGGGAATGCAAGGCAAGTGGGGTTAAGTGACTTGCCCAAAGTCACACAGCTAGTCTGGTGTGGTAAGTGTCTGAGGTCGAATTTGAAATCAGATCCCCCTGACTCCAGGGCCGGTGCCTTCTTCATGGCACCACCTAGTTGCCCTTGTTTGTTTGTTATTAAGGAAATAGTATCCTGCCCCTTCGAATCTAGTAGAGATTCTGTTCTATCGGCATCACTCACCCAGCATTTACACAGCACTTTGTACTGCTAGCCAAAGTTTCATGTTTCCCTAACTATGTGTTAAGTTTCTTTGGAGTAAGAACTATGTGTCTTTCAGCTCCTAACAGTTTTCCCCAAATTAGGTAAGTAATAAATATTTTTAAATGTCTTGCTTAATTGATTAAGCAACAGAGAAGCTTGCTCCCTCTTTAAGCAGTTGAAGGAAAAGAGCGAAGAGGTGGATGTGGTATGGAAGAGAAATATTTGCCACAGCATCTAAACTGTTTCAATACCTGTTAGGTAGGTCAGAGCCTCAAATGGCACTTCCTCATACTCATTCAGGAACATCTGGATCTGCCGCATGCTGATTCTCAAGTCAGACTCATTGAATTCATAGGGGATATTCCAACCTGTCAGAGTTACAGAAGTATAGGGGTTAGAGTTCCCATCTGGTGATCACACACAGGAGAATGCAGCATCATTATGGGGTATGTCAGCATCTTTCTTCCAGAGGAAAAAATCAAATCATCTCTGATGTTTATAGTCACTGTGGGAATCATTCTACCTCTGATCACATTGATTCTAAGTTAATTTCTTTACCATTCACTTAATTGGTGTGGTAGATGCCAGCAAGCTAGGATTTGTGAAGGGAAGATTATTTATCTTGGTTGAAATACTTTCTTATAGCAAAAAACTCCAAAATTAGTACAATATCAAAGTTAGAGAAGGGCCCTTAGCTCTTCGCAGGGGCACTTTTGGTTCCAAATTCACCCAAGTCAGAGAAGGTAATCTAGCAGCCACTTGGGGCATGGGAGTTTGGGAACAGGGGCATAGGTCTGATCCAGGCTATCGTAGGGTAGACAGGGCTGTGAGTAGCAGATGGTCTGCACACCCACCATTCCCTTCTGCCTTCATGTCCCATCAATGCTTGGAAGCCTGGGCCATTTATTTTTCCCCCCCTTTATAAAATTGACAAGGTCATTGTTTGGGCTTCTTTCAGCTCTAAGAGATTTGTACTCCATCTGACTCCACCTCAGCTTTACTTTCAGTAAGAGCTGAATGACCTTGAGTAAGTCATGTCTGTGTATCTGTGCCCATAAGTGATTTCAAGACCTCTTTCAGCCCTCTTCACCAAAACATCTATTTATTTTCTATGTTACCACTTTCCTTCTTTTCTCCCCATCTTCTTCTCCTTCCTTAAGTAATTAGGCTTCTTGAATGCTATGGATGAATAAAAACACTGACCTTCATACCTACTTAATGAGAATAATTTGTTAAATAGGAAGTTGCCAGATGGGGTGCCTGTTCTCCCCTGGAGTGTCCTCCAGCAGTTTTCTTATGATACTCTTATGTCTCTGTCCAAGGTGTCCCAAGGATCTCTATCTCCCTCATGGAGCAGTCTATGATACCCCTCAATCGCCATCTCCTACACATCCCTAAAATAAAGTTACTCTGGCTCATAGTGATCACTAATCCCTTTTCAAAATGCTGTCAAACAGTCCCTGTAATAATACCTTCTAGAATTTTGTGAAAAAACAAAATTCATTTCACTGGTATAAAAATTTGAAGAATGCAGCCTTTTCCATTTTGGGATAACTGATTTATTTGGCTGTCTTCTGTCTTATGACAATTTTTTTTCAAATAATAATGTTAATGACTTTTAAGAGATCACTAACAGTAATTTGCAGTTTAGTTTATCTGGAACTAGTGACTTTGAGTAACTAGTTAATTGAGAACAGCCAGGTGCCTTCTTTCTATTTCTTTCTATTTAGTATCAGTTTCCTGTTAACTGCCATTTTCACATTCTGTCCTTTCTAGTTTGAAGGTCACTCATAGAATCAAAATAAGAGTTGAATACTTCTGTCTTTTCTATATCATCTATTGGCACCATCCCTTCCACCTCAAGAAGTAAATATATGTCCTTTCCTGCCCCCAACATAGTTTTTTTTTTTAGTTTCATTTATTGCCACCTATGTGACCTCAGGATTACCTTGATATCCTCTAATGGATACCTCAGGTCCCTTCCATAAAGATCCTATGTTCCTGTTCAATTGGAGAGTAGCTAAACAAATTGTGGTATATGGATGCAATGGAATCACATTATGTTGTAAGAAACAATGAGCATACAGAGAAGCATGAAAAGACTTACATGAACTGATACAAAATAAAGTTAGCAGAGCCAGAAAAACAATATGCACAATGACTACAACAATATGAATGGGAAGAACAAAACCACAAAACAATAAAAAATGAAGGCTTCAAGATTTCAAAGAATAAGATTGGCCCCAAAGAAGAAATATGAGAAGACATATCATCCCCACTACTCCTTTGTAGAGGTCAGGGGAGAGAATAAATTCTGTTCCATGGTTATGGAATACTGCATATAATATAGACTTTTTTCACTGTATTGATCAGTATTGCTAACTTTATTTTCTCTTTTTGTTTTTCTTTTAAAAACCCTTTGTAATAAAGGTTGATTGTCATGGTAGTGGGGAGGGATAAAGAGGGAAATCTAGGCAGTGTGAAAACAAAAGTTATCAATAAAAATGTATTTGTTACTGATAACGCTCTCTCTCTCTCTCTCTCTCTCCCTCTCTCGGAGGGGAAGAGAAAGGAAAATTTAGGTAATATAAAAATAAAAAATGTCAATAAGATTCTATTTTTTAAAAAATCCTATGCTCACCTGATCTTTAGCATTCATTGCTTTAGCACTTCTGACACCATTCTTATAGAAATTTTTACTTATCCCACTTACCTAGTGGTCCAAAGTTTCTTCTCTCTTGAACAATGGCATGGAAGAAACAGAGGCCAAACAACAATTTGTGCCACATCTTGGCTTTCTCACAGCTGTTGAAGAAGAGGGGATCCGAGATGGGGTCATTGAGGTAGGAGCGCAAGAGGTTGGCTCGGATACCTTTAGGAGGCTCATTGGTCATTTTGATCCCATTCTGGAGGATGCTGACAGGAAACTTCTCTGATGGATAACTGGTGAGCCACAGCCTTGAAGGAGAAAAGTGCAATTCATTTGCTTAGCTGAAAATCAGTTTATCACCTAAAGTGAAAAAAAAAAATTCCTAGAAATCCCCAGACCTATGGAAAAAAAAAAATCTCTCTTTGTTTTAAATGTTCTGAGAACTGACACAATTACTTATGGCCTAAACTAGATTTGATTACCTACTGAAATTTGATAATTATAATAATTGCTAGCATTTAGATAAGCACTTATAGTTGCTCCTTTACTCCTCACAATAATCTTGTGAGGTAGGTGCTATTATTAGACCTATTTTACAGTGAGGAAACTGAGACCAAGAGAGGTTAAGTGACTTGCTCAAGATCTTACCTTGGAACGTCCTCCCACTGCTAAAGCCCTCTTGTTCCTTTGGTGAGTTCTTCCTGGGAGCCCTCATGTTGGGGAAGGGTCCTCGCCAGACATCCTTCATTCCCCTACCAACAACTCTGCTTCTGACTCTCCAGACTTTGTATGGGTGGGTACTTATCCTATTCCCCCTGCTTTTCAGCTAATTTCTTCTTGTTATCTTTCCCCATCAGACAGGAAGCTCTTTGAAGGCAGGGGCTGTCTTTCTTTTTGCTTGCATTCGTCTCCCCATGCTTAGTACAGTGCCTTGCACATGCTAAGCACCTAATAAATGTTTGTTGCCATCCTGTTCTCCTGCCCAGGGTCACACAGTTTGTAAATTTAACAATAGATTCCCATTCTTGAGAGGTATATAAACAGTAAAAATGTATAGAATTGATATTCTTTTTAAAATTTTTTTTACTTTAGAGTCAATGATAATTCGAGAGGAGATCTGAGAGGATATTTATTTGAATACCTCATTTTATAGATGAAGGGAAGTGACCAGTCTTTACAATTGTGAATCCATTCAAAATCAGACCCAAACAAGAAACTGTTTTTCTAAGGCTTCTCTGGACATACTAGTAGCATTTGACATCGATGTGGAGACTAATTTCTGTTTGACATAAGGAAATGCTTTATAACAGTTAGAAAGAACTATCCCAAACTAGAACGGCCTCTCTCAGGAAACAGTGGCTCTTAACCCTTTTTGTGTGTCATAGACCCATGGGGCAGTCTGGTGAAACCTATGAAACCCTTCTCAGAAGAATGTTGTTAAACGTATGAAATAAGGTACATAGGATTACAAAAGAAACCAATTATATTGAATACAGTTATCAAAACACTAAAAAGAAAACACCAAGTTCATGGACAATAAGATAGCTCCCTATCCTTGGTGGTCTCGAGGAAAGACTGGACCACTACTTTTTGGAGATACCAGAGAGGGAATTTGTGTTTCAAGTTTGTACTTAATTAGATCAGTATTTTCCAATATTGGACTGGTTTTTTTATGGGGGAGGGGGAAAGGAGCAAAATGTGGGGTAGGGATGCTTATGGCAAAGGCACGACTCATTACATGAATTTTTTTATGACTAAAGAATTAACCACTGAGTGGCTGACGACTGTTCATGAACTCGTCTGCCCTTAGCTAGGCTCATCTTTGGAAAACAGATGTAGTTTTGTATTTAAGATTCTGCTAAATGCTTTTCTAGCCTTGTAGAATTTATGAGATCAGTGGTGTAGTCTTTGGGATCCTAGACTCACCTCCAGGCTCTGGTAAAGCACAGGAGCAGGACCATAGAGAAAACTGTATACATACTTTCTATAGTCTGAACAAATGAGGTCTCTCACATAGATGTCCACTATTTCTCACAAGCCTGTAGGTACTATTGTGATAAATAAAATATAAATTCATGTAAAAGCAATAATTACACTCCTAGGAGCTTATCATTATGCATTTTCTCAATTAATGGATACTAATAGTACAACTACTATCATATAGAGGTCCATGAAAATTTTTTATACTACAAATAATATCAAATAAAAAGTACCTCATACTTGAAAAAGTTAGAAACCACCTGATTAGTAGTCAGTCCTCTAATAATAATAGGTAATATTTATATAATACTGTTAGGTTTGTTTTATCTTCATAATCTCATTTGTTCCTCACAACAACCCTGTGAGGTAAATGGCATTTATTATCCCTATTTCTCCAATTAGGCAACTGAGGCAGTGGAGGTTAAGTGACTTACCCAGGGTCATAAAGTTAGCAAATGTCTGAGCTAAGATTTGAACTCAGGTCTTCCTGACTCGAAGTCTAACACTAGTACTACCTAGCTGCCTCACAAAAGAGGAAACATAGGTATTTTCTAGCTCTGGACTCTAAGATTCTATAATTCTATTATGCAGAAAGTGGACCAAAAAAAAAAAGATAGTAGGAACTGACCAGTTGGATTATTTATATGAACCAACATGCTTTATTTTTTTTCATTTTTCCTTCATGGTGTTTCAAAAGTAAAAATTAAAAAGAGACCAGCACAAAGAAAGGCTAAAACAAAGAAAAAGGAAACTATCTGGGTAGCCTCTTACCTGAAGGCTGGATTGGTGTTTTCAGGAGTAATCACTTCCTCACATATCTTCTCCAAAGTAGGCATCCAGCTGGTGGCTAGATGGCAGTTCTGTAAGACCACCCACGTTCCGTCACTGATGGCATCGTCAATCATATTGGCAGCAATGGGGCCCTGGCCTTGGCCAAGGGAGATGGTTTGAATGCTGTTACCTCCCATGCCAAGATCATCTGCAAACTTGAGTAGACCTGTGAGCAGAGCCAGTGGAGTTTTGAGAAGAGACCAGGATGATCCTGCCAAGTTTACAGTGATCCCATGAAAGCAATGACATAAATTAAAATTCCAGACCCTTGTGAAAAGAGTTCAAAAAAATTTTTCCCATGGTGTCAGCAAGATAAAAAGCTCTTCAAAAGATAAGTTGTTTCACCTAACCCTCACAGAGAAAGTTGCTCTTAGTATGATCATTTCCCAGGCTAAAGTCAACAGTTCCCTCTATCTTTTGACAACTATATACTGTATAATAATACATATATAAAGTATATCTAGTATTCAAAAGTAATTACTAATAAGCCTTCATGCTAAGATATCGGCACTATGTTAGAGACCCTGTGTTTAATGCTGAAGCCTCTGTTGCTCCTATACATAGAAATATTCAGATTTCAAGTTTCCCTCTTCTGAGTGCTCAGTAGAGCACATGTGTAATTGTAATAATTCAATCTAGCTTCTGGGAATATAATGTATGTAATTACATTGAATACTCTGACCCTTACCTAATTCTCTTTATTATTTCTTGTTTTTCCTCTTGATTTTCTTTCCCAAATATCCCTCTTAGAGATATAAAAGAAAAACTCAAAAATCCTGAAAACAGAGAATAACTATCTAGAATGCTCTTCCAATGGCATATGCAAAGGATTTTTTGGCATTAATTTGAATGCAATTTTTTTTTTTTTACCACCTAATGTTGGCTTCCTCACCTGCCATTGGGTCAGCACCTGGAGACAACACAAAAATCAATGGAGCACAGCTGTTAGAATCATTGTAGGATCCCTGAAGGTCAAATGTAGGTGGTTCAATGTAGGACTTTCCCATGTTATAAACAATGAATTCCTGGGCAGCTGGAACAATTTTGTCGGGTCGCAGACATCGGAGAACCACCAAACGATCTAATCCAGAAAGAACTTCCCAGTCCCTAGGCAGAAGCTCTTCATGGGGCTTGGCAGAATCATAGATCATTTTCCAGTCGGAAACATAGCTTTCCACATCCTCTTTCAAACCTTGAAGAGTGGGCAGCTGGGATGCACGGACAATCTCAGCCCATGACTTTTCAGACAACCATTCAGGAGCTGGATTGGGATAGGGGTTATCAAGTGCTACACCTCCGGTGAGAAGAAAGCGCCAGACTTCGTCATTAATTTCATCTTTCCCTTTCATGATCCCAATAGTCAGGAGGAGAGAGAAAAGTATCTTGTCCTTCTCAAACAGGGAACGACAGACATTGTTGTAGATACTCATTGTAAAGTGGTCAATGATGCTCTCTATGCGTTGTTCCAAATCCTCACTCTTCTGGCTATGGGCCAGGGAGTGTACATACAAGTTGATGAACCAGGTCAGAGAATATTGGTACATTGGTTCAATGTTAGCCAAGTCAGAAATACAAAAGAAGACAGTGGAAGAATGAACAGCCACTGGCTTGTAGCCCATCCTTGTATCATCGATCTGTGTTTCTGTCACTGAGGCAATTTTCTGCTTTTCAGAGATTTCCTCAGATAGCACTTTAGAAGAAGACAGAATTTTAATGGCAGTTTCATCCTCTAAAATGTTGCCTTCAGACTTGGAGAGGACCTCTAAGATCTTATCTTCTATCTCTTTCAGTTGCTTCTTGTTGTCAGCACTTTCAATAATCAATTGGTTCTTCTTCTCTTCTAGCTCTGGCTTTTCCTTGGCAGCAACAATCCCAAGAAGCTGATCTTGGAGACCTAGAGGAGTGATCATAAAGTTGAGGAGACAGACTTTCACAGCTATTTCAGGGAGATAATGGGGATTTCTCAAACGGGTTGTAATGTACAATTTAAAATCTTTTGAGTATTCAATAATATTTTCACCTAATCTCATGTATTCTACCCCTTGCTGTTTGAATGTTGACTTGAGTAAGATGGGCTCAATGAAAGCATCCAGCTCTTCTCCAATGTTTTCTAGTAAGACTGGAGTGCCAAATTGAATAGCATTTTCCAGTACCCTCACATAGTTACTGTCAGAAAGCTTGATTACAGAGAGTTTATTGGATTTCTCCATATTTTTGACCCACTTGTTGGCCTGCCCCTGTGGGTCAATCATTAAAGCCCATCGTCTTGAATTGGACACAATGATGCCATTATCAATGGAAAAAGAGTCTATGGGCAGTCCAGCAATCTGCCAGGCTCGAATTTTCACAGGATCTCCTAAGGTGTTACTGAGACTGAAGTCATTAGAGCCTGGGATTTTTTTTGCCTTGCAATAGTCTAGCCATTGGTTTTGGCAGTGAGTGCGATAATCTACTGTAAAAGCCCCCAGATAAGCCACGGTGCCTGAGGACAGTAACACATCCCCTGTTAGGTTAGTATAACGAATCCCCAATAGCCGGGCAGCTTCAGTCCATCGGTCTTTTTCTCCCCCAAGGCCACTGATCAGTTTCTCAGCCCGGATTAACTTCTGGGAGCAAAGTTCAATATTGTCTTCTAATGCCTTTTTCTTCAAGTTCATGGCCTCGAATTCATCATTCAGGGCTTGGAGACGATCTTCCACCAGCTTCAACTCTCCCCGTTTCTGATTCAACTTTGCCATCTGTTCATCCAGCTTCCCTTCTGCCTCTTTCAGTCTTTCCCTCTTGGGAGCCACCACTTTGGCCACCCGATCATATACTTCCATGGCCCTCACCCACTTGCACAAGCCCTCACAAGCTGATGATACATTTTTAATGACTGCTGGTTGGAAGTCAGGGTGGTCGATGAATCTTTCTCGGATCCTCCTCATGATCGGGGCAGGGATATTATCTTTATCATAGGTCTTCAAACTATCCAAGAATTTCAGATCCCCAAGGACCTTCCTAGATGTACCCCAGTAGTCTTCTATCATCTTACCTGTTTAATATAAGAAGTACTTATTGAGTGCCTATTAGTAAGTCATTCATTGATAATGAAAAGTTAAGAGCCAGTTTAATTCACAGTGTTGTAAATACATTTTAAGTTTGGCTAAAAATAAAAAGTTTAAAACATTTTATTATGTGAAGTCACATTACTTCAACACTTCACAATTTTGACTGAGAGAGAAATATCTTTCCCAGTACAAACCTTCAGTGACATAGCAGATGGCCACTGAGAGTTGCTACAGCCAAAAGAAATTTCTAACAGTGTTGAATCTTTATTAACTCAAAGAGGACAAATCTCAAAAAGGTTTGAAGAGAGACTACAAAATGACAATTTAGTGTAATCAAAATCTTAGATATTCTATAAATAAGAGGGATTATTCAGATTTCTTATGGAGGTAAGAAGAGACTTTTGATGCTGGTTTTCAAAGATTGCATATAAAAGAGATATTACTAGCTTTGGTTGGACTTGTTCTATTCTTGAGGTATGTACTCAACTCTAAGAAACTGGTCTTAAAGTTTAAACTTAAAGTTAATCTAGTTTTTAAATAGAAAGAACTATTCAGATGTAGTCTCTCCCTGTTCTCTCACATACTTTTTAATCTTCATGCTGGTCTTGTTGTCTACATGCAGTACTATTTCTGTCTGTACTTATCCTCCCTGTCTAAATTTTAAGCTCCTCAAAGTCAGGAAGCTACATCTCCCTTGAGAAAATTTTTACTCTTAGAAAATGAATGTTTTTTGATTGGTTAAATAACTGAATGACTGAAAGGGAGAACTGATTTCAAGACCAGCCTTTCTGTTTCTACGAAATTAAAGCCTTACTTAGTTTCTGGCTCTGTCAATGTGTTATTAAACAAGTCCTTCCCCGGTGGTGATTTGGTTATTGTGTGTTCATGCCACATAGGCTACAGAATCTGCAGGGCTTTTTGGAGGTACAGGGAGGAAGAATGGGAGCTTACCGCTACCACTCGGGTCAGGTTTCCTCTCTGGTCTCAGCCCTTTCATGACACAGATACTCTCCATGACAAGTTTGACAGGGCCAGGAGGGTTTTGCATTGACTTAACCATGGTGATATCTGAGGCATTCAGGGTATCCAGTGCAGAGAGGGCAGCCTCCAGTGCTGGCATGGCTTCAGCTAGGTCACCCTCACACTCATCCTGTAGGCAGAGGAGTAGAAATGGTTAGCTTGGGAGGTCCTGGGAGCCTGGAGAGGGAGACGCCACGAGCACCGCTGCAGAGCAGCGGGGGAGCCTTGGAGGTAGCCCCTTGGACCCGGGTCTAGTCATCCTCCGTCCCCTCTCCTCCCCCCTCGGCCTCGGGAGCCATGAGTAGCTTTGAGGCAGTGCTTCCAGAGGTTCCTGGAGCAGAAAAACATTATCACTGATGTCCTGGGGAAGCTGGAGGAGGTCTCCGGTGTTAAAAAGTACTACCTGGCTACAGGTTCCATTGCTTTCCTGGCCCTCTATCTCATCTTTGGCTATGGGGCCTCCCTGCTCTGCAATCTCATCAGATTCATCTACCCAGCATATGCCTCCATCAAAGCCATTGAAAGCCCCAACAAAGATAATGACACCATCTGGCTCACCTACTGGGTGGTATATAGCATATTCGGTCTAGCCGAGTTTTTCTCTGACATCTTCCTCTTCTGGTTCCCCTTCTACTATGCAGGAAAGTGTGCCTTCTTGCTATGGTGCATGCTTCCAGTGGCCTGCAATGGCTCCCAGATCCTGTACCATCACCTGATCCGCCCCAACTTTCTGAGGCACCAGGCTTCCATGGACAGCCTGGTGACTGACCTGAGTGGACGAGCCCTAGACACAGCAGCCAATCTGACCCGGGAAGCAACCAAGGCAGGCTTGATTCACCCCCAGAAGAATAAGTGAAGAGATCACTTCTGAGCCAGAGGCTTCGAATGACTGGACGCCTTCCTCCTGGCCTCCTCAGCATGAAAGGACCCTGGCCCCCAATCCTGGCACGTATTTAAGCAGCAGACCCCTCCTAGCTGTATGGCTTCACTCAACCTCCACCCTCTTGGGCCTTAGGGCATTAGAGAAATCTCCTCAGTCTGGAAGGTGGGATGGGCATGGGGGGACCTCTGCCCATTTAGGATCTACCAGCATCTGCTAAGGGGCCCTGCTGGCCCTTGGACTGTTCTAACGATCTGCCTCTGATACCCACCACTGGCCTCCCACAGGACTCTTGATGTGTCCTGGCCATTCCAGCTGCCCATGTATTAAAAAAAAAAAATCCTATGCAGGCCAAAAAAAAAAAAAAAGAAATGGTTAGCTCTATAGGGTGATGCCTCACAGCAAGGGGTTCTTTACCTTTTTTTTTGTCAGTACCCTTTTAGCAATCCAAAGGAGCCTATGGATGCCTCTTCAGAATGTTTTTAAATTCATGAAACTCAAACAGGATTATAAAGGAAACCAAATATATTTAAATACAGTTATTAAAATATTTTTAAAAGAAAATAAAAGTTCACAGATTTCAGATTAAGGCTTAAAGGAACTCTGAATAGGAATGAGCACCCTCCCATAGTTCTTATCAGAAAGTTTGATTACAGAGAGTTTATTAGATTTCTCCATATTTTTGATCCACTTGTTGGGCTGCCCTTGTGAGTCAATCATTAAAGTCTTGAATTGGACAGAGTGAAGCTATTATCACTCCAATGATGGCACTCTCTTTTTTTTTTCTTTTTGAAGGGCAATTGGGGTCAAGTGACCCACCCAAAGTCATACGGCCAGTAAGTGTGTCAAGTGTCTGAGGCCGGATCGGAACTTGGGTCCTCCTGACTCCAGGGCCGGTGCTCTACTCACTGAACCACCTAGCTGCCCCTGCCACTCATAAGAGAAGATTATTGTTCAGGAATTCATGGTGAAAATCAGCCAGATGTCTTCTCTGCCAAGGGACACTCCTGCCAGACCATGGGCCATCTAGTGCTTATTCAGTCAATAAATATCATGGAAAGGGGACCATGCAGTTACAATTATTTCCAGGTCTAATCATCCAGTGGGTAGATAGTACAAGTTATTCTACTCTTCTTCTTTTTCTGACTTCCTTGAGCATTCTCATACTCTTCAGCCTGTCCTCCAGAAGGTAAATAGGGAGAGGTAGATATCACATTACTCCTGTGGGCAGCCCTGGCAAAGTGTTTGGTTGGGGAGGATGTCAAAGTTGTTGACAACAACAAAGCTTTTGGATTACCAGTGGCCTTAAGTTATCCCAGTCCCTCATGAGCACCAAACAAACAAAAAACTGGCTGTACCATCTTTCTCTGAAAATATGAAGCAACTACTAGCCAATGGACAGATTAAACCTCTGCTCTATTTCTAAAAGGGAAAGAACTAGAGATAACCTATCAGTTCAGCCTTACCTTTTTTTCTTTTCTTTCTTTTCTTTAAAAAACCTTTTTATTGATACCTTTTGTTTTTACGTAATCCATGTTTCCTAATTTAGCTCTTCCAGGCTCTGCCTCCTGGGAGCCACCTCTTCTAACAAAGAATAAAAAGGAGGAGGAAAAACAGTTCACCAAAACTAACCAGCATATTGTCTGACACTATATGTTGTTTCATACCCAAAGATCCTTACCTCTGCAAAGTGTGTGAGCAGAGAAAAATGTTGGGCTTACTTTCTACATGATTTTAAAAGTACCCTCTCTTTGAGCCAGAGATGCAAAAAAGCAAGGAGGGTAAGCCCGAAAGGTCCTGTGTTTCTTTCAAAAATGGTTGACCGCGGGGGGCAGCTAGGTGGTGCAGTGAATAGAGCACCAGCCCTGGAGTCAGGAGGACCTGAGTTCTAATCTGACTTCAGATTACTAGCCATATGACTTTGGGCAACTCACTTAACCCCAATTGCCCTCCAAAAAAAAAAAAAAGCAAAAAAAAATGGTTGACCCCTAGAAGTGATGCTGGTCCCATTTCAGATCATGATTATGGACTGCTAATAATAACTGAGATTTATGTGGTGCTTTAAATTTTTCAATGTGCTCTTTACATAGACTATCTCATTATAGAATCACAACAACCCAGTGATGTATGCTCTATAGGTATTATCCTGTTTGAACAGATTAGGAAAATGAGGCTCAGAAAAAGGAAGGGGCATGCCCAGAGTCATAGAGCTAGTGTGGGTTCGAATCCAGTTCTTAGCTGATTTCTAAGTCTGTCACTCTTTGCTAGATGTGGCTGCCTCCTAATTTGCTTCCTGATTGTCACTCCCAAAAACTTGCTTATAATGGTAGTTCTAGATTTCATCCTTTGTACTCAAAACTAAAGGCCTAGGTTGGATGCACAGGGAATAGGCATTTTCCCTGCAGACCTGATGCCAAGGTTCAAGGCCACAGCGGCAGCCATCCCCATCCTTTAATTGGCATGTGGTTTTTTTCCCAGTCACTACAGATGTCCTTAGTAAAAGGGTATTTATCTTTTTTTTAAAGGATATTTATCTTGCATAAAATCCATCTAATAGCAAGTCCCCCAAAGCTCTGTCCTAGAATCTTTTAGACTCCTTCCAAACTTTCTAACTCGTTGCTTTTATCTGGGCTCAATTATCATCTCTTTGTAGTTGACTCCAAAATCTATCTATCTTGCCCTAATATCCCTCCTGAATTTCAGCCCCCCACTATGAACTACCTGCTGGAAATTGCAGTTTGTCTTTCCTACTAGCAATTTAATTACAACATGTTCAAAACCAGAAATAATCTTTCCTAAACTCATCTAGGTCTAGGCAGCTAAGTGGGATGATAGAGTGCTGGGCCTAGAGTCTATAAGAGCTGAGTTCAAATTCAACCTTAGATACTTTCTAGTTTTTGGACCCTGGGCAAATCACTTAACCTCCATCTGCCTCAGTTTCCTCAATTGTAGAATTGGGATAATCACAGCACCTACAACCTTGCAGTGTTGTTGTGAACATCAGATGAGGTCATATTTGTAAAGGGCTTAGCACAGTGCCTCATACATAGTAGATACTATGAAATACTAAAGAAGATTGAGGTCACCACCATCCTCCCAGTCACTCAAATTCATAAGTTTAGAGTCATTCTGGACACTTCCTCACCCATGCCCCCATATCCAATCAGTTGTTAAATCTTATTTATGCTATCTCTATATGGTCAACAACAAATAAGGTCATTCTTTTCTATATTCCCATAACCACATTCAAATCCTTTTCAGCCCTTACAGCAACTATAGTAATAGCTTCCTAACTGGTTTCTTTACTTCCCATCTCTCCTTTCCCTAATCCATCCTCCACAAAGTCGCAGAAATAATCTATCTTCCTAAAGCAAGGATCTAGCCATTTGTTTCACCTTTCCTATTCAAAGACTTTCCATGTTACAGTCAAGAGAAAATGCAAACCCTTCAGCCTTACACTTGTGTTCTTCTACAACCTAGCTCCAGCCTATATTTTTCAGAATTATTTTATTTTTGTCTCACTTATGAAATTAAATGCCTATCACATTTTGCCTTTGTAAGACCTCTACTTTAAGAATGTCAATCAATTCTTCTTTCACTACAATGAAAGGAACATTGAAATGAATGTTAGGAGAGGTCGATTCTAGTCTAGGCTTTTCCTCCTTTAATTAGCTGTGTGACTCTAGGCTAATCCTTTCTATTTTTGAGGCTGTTTCTTCTTTTAAAGAGGAATAGAGACTTGGTCTGTGATTTCATTGCTATAGGGAATTCCCAGATGAGGAAATTTCCTATAGTCTGAGTCTTAGAGATTTGCCTAGCACAGAAGTATCAAACTTGGTTGTCCATAGGCCTGTGTGAAGCCCACAGAACTCCTTAACATTGTCTGTACAGATTAAAATCTAATTGGGAAATATTTGACAGAGCAAATAAAAATGCAATACGACATAGATAATGTTTATATGTGTTTTTCTAAGTCAATTTGTGGTCCACAGTGATCCTTATGTATGGTATAGTGGCCCCCATTTCTACTTGAGTTTGACATCACTGACTGAGACACTGAGGGGTTAAATGACTGGCCAGCATGACAAAGCCATTATGTGTCAGAGATGGAACTTGACCCTGGATCTTTCTGGCTCTGAGGCTCTCCGTCCATTACAACACACAAGGGATTGTCACAAAAATCAGAAGACAGTCTGTATTTAAAAGTGCTTTGAAAATATGTAAGGCGTTACAAAACTCAAAATATTGTCATGACTAGTATTTGCCTTCTGTTATTTGAGAAGTATAAAGGAGATGATCAGGGAAATATATGACGAGAAGAGAACATAGGCGGATTACATAGTAAGAGAGGGAGACTCCCATAGGCATGTTGGTAAATGTTTAACCATTGACTCTCTGAAGAAAAGGTACATACTATACACTTTTAAATTTTATCTGCATTATTCACATTTTCTCCATCACTTCCTTAAGTACAGACAACCAATGAAACAATAAATCAAGCCCTGATTTGTAGGATTACTTGATTCCTGAGATGTAAACGCTCACACTGAAAATGTAATAGATCAAGCTGGCTGTAGTACACCCCTTTTCTATAGGTTTCTCTGGTCAACCAATGGGATCCATCACAGATAAATACATACACATACACAAGATAAAGACTCTCTTCTCTAAAGGAAGGTAACTTAGCGTGTCAGGTGGATCCCCTTTGGCATATTCATGGGAGAACATGGACAAGAGTTTCATAGGTATGGATTGGTCGTGATCTGTATCAGTGGGAGAGCATATCTCCATCAAGGAGATCAATCATAGACCCATCCAAGTGTCCAAATATAAGGATGTGACAGAGAAATCCAACCCCTAACATAGCCTGTTGCCTTCCTAGTTCTTGTGTCATAACAGAGACTTTCATGAGAGACTTGATCTTCACAATTATTCAATGGAAAATCTGTACCTTAATAGATTTAGAAATGGCAGCAGCATCATTAGCCTTTTGTTCATCTGCCTGAACCAAGAGCTTCTTAGCATCTGCTTCCTTTGTCTCTGCTTCAATTTTTACCATCATCTTCTCAGTTTCTTCAGAGGTCTTGATCAGCTCGGGCTGAAGGGCAGTTAGTTCTACCTGCATTACAGCCACCTAATAGAGAAACAGGGAGTAAGGGAAAGCAGGAGATCATTCCTTGACAGGGGGTATGTTTCAGAACTGGAGTCTTGTTCAACAGAAAGCTGTGGAGATGAGTAGGATTCAAAAATATGGTTTAAAAGGATACTTTACCTACCACCTGAACAAAAAAAAAATTGGAGAACAGCTATCAATTTCAGCAAGGCTGTAATTATAAATAAACGTGTTGGTCAGGAATATTTGTCTTTCTGATCAAAGATGCCTAGAGCTGGGGGAATAGACTGAATATCTGTGAAGTTTTCTCCTATTCTTATTTTTAGATTTGCTATATAGGGTCACAACCTATATCTTTTAAACAGCAGGTTTAAATATCTTCATTTTCAACAATTCTGAAAATCCATTGATTGATCTGGAGTTTTACCTCCTGACTTTAGGGCTAGTACTCTATCCAGTACAGTGGGTAACATCTAGCTGTTCCCTGTATTCGGCATTTTTTTAAACAAATATTATCTCATGTGATTTGGTAAAGACAAAATAATAAATACTATATGCTATAAGTCATGGGAAAGTTCTTGTTGCTTGTGTTTTTGTTTTTACTGATTATAAGCCAGCTATTTACATTTGAAGCCCAAACACATACTAAGATACTGAAAGCCTGTCTTTATTTCTTTTCAGTGGCAACTCACCTGTGATGATGCAAAGTCAAGTTTTTGAAGCCCCACTAGGTATCGGTTCCTCATCATATCCACCTCATGTCTTTTGCTATTTAGTAGTGTTTTGAAGGTCAGAATTAATTCAAGATAAGATGTTGGAGTTACATAGTTGTGTCTTCGTAGTGTACCAAAAAACTCCACTGAGAGATTTCTCACACTTTCCTGGAAATACTTGCACATAGACACAACCCTATAGAGAATAAATGGCAGTCACACTGTGTCTATCTTTCTCCAAGTAAATTATGATAATGCTTGCTATTAGAATATGTAACTATTCTGACTCCACTGGCTTTGGTTAACTCAAGTCAAAAAGACATCTATTGAGGGAAACATTAGCCATACTCCCAGTCCTCCATAGGTAACCATCCCAATACATACTGTATTCGAACTTCATCATCGAGTTCCACATCTTCTAAAAACTTGTTGGCCACCAATTCTAATGCATCTGTCGGCCAAGTCTGGAACCAGTCAATGGTACAGCAGTTGATCAAAGAAGGGAACATTCGTAGGCGGTTTCGGAAAGCATCTCCAATTGGACTCATGGCTTTTAGAAAAAATAGGTTTTGTTAGTTCCTTTCCTTCCAGTTCCATTTAGGATGGAACTTCCTTAGGGATTAATTTAGAATTTTAAGGGCACTCATTTGGTAATACATATTGTTGGTACTTTTGGAAAGATTCCGAAGCAATTAACAACCTAATCCTTTGGAAACTCTGGAGTGATAATGAGAAAGACCCAGCCAAAATTTTGGAAATTGTCCCACCTATCAGGGACCCTTGGGTCCCATTAAAATGTCAAAAGACAGAGCTGCACATAGCTATGAGGCAGTGTATACGGGTGCGAATGTGTATGTATATGTGTGTGTGTGTGTGTGTGTGTGTGTGTGTGTGTGTGTGTGTGTGTGTGTATGATATAGTGAAATGAGTGTTGGATCAAAGAACTGGGATTAAAATCCTCTTTTACTACTTACATGATCTTGGACATATCCCTTAAAACACTCTGAGCCTCAGTTCTCTTATTTGAAAAATGAAGGGTTGACCTCTAAAATTCCTTTTGGTTCTAAATCCCTATAACCCTGAATGGAGGATGAGTTTGTTTCTTCTTACCTAGGACAATGTGTAGATTTTTTTTCACCCTCTCAATAAAGAAAGCATACATAGCAAGAGGTGTGGCCTCAATTTTCCTGCCCTCAGTCCTAGCTACTGTCTGCATCTTTTCAACAATGTCAGCCTTCTCATCAGCAGGAAAGATATTTGGCACATCGCCTGTGTTGAGGAGCATATTGATGTCCTCAACGAATGATTCATCCTTGATTTGATTATCAGCGAACAAGAATACTGTGCCCTTACTGGCTAATCCAACCTGAAGCATAATCTTCTTTATGTCATCCTGCCAGTCATTGTTGGTGTAGTTCTTGGTGATCTCAATCTGGTACAACTCATATGAGTTCATGAATGTGGACAGTTTGGAGGCACTCTGTCGCCCACTCCCGCCAATGCCCACCAGCAGTAGATGGCCATTGTCCTGCTTTAGAACCCGGCAGATCCGAGAAATGTGCTCGATGGCAAATCTGAACATGACCAAGGACATTGGGGCCTTGCTGATGTTATTGAACTCTTCCAGGTAATATTCCATGACCGAAGTGAGAGTTTTCAGGTCTGTAATCTCATCATAGACTTTTACATCAGCCTCAGGCCTGAAGAAATCTCCAAAGAACAGACTACGGATGTTATCATCCACAATCTTCCCAGTGGGTGACAAATGAATCAGAACCTGGAGTAAATTTAATTTAATGAGCATTTATTAAGCACCTGCTATTTTATAGGCACTAGAGATACAAAGACAAAAAGTAAAAGTCTCTATATTTAATAAGGAACTTACATATTTTATTGGGTGGAGGCAGAGGAAGTAATGTGTATACAGATGAATAAATACAAAGTATATACAGATTTAAAGTAATTTATCAGGAAGTCCCACATTCTAGCATCATTTATAGAGGCTTTGCTGTTGACAGATATGCATAGTAAAGATAGGAATTTGGACTAGTTGGATGGGGAACAGTGAGTTTGCCTCCTTTTAACTATCTTTCTTTTCTGGCTTAAATTCATCTGTACCTAATCCAGAGAGGATATCGGGATTATAAAAGAATTTCAACCTTAAATTCCATAACTATTTGTAGCAGAAAGTTTTGGCCTCTGCCCAGACACAGAATTCAAAAAGGAATGACCTAATCTTGGTCTGATTGTACTCTGTAGTACTTTTGAACTCTGCCTGGCCTTTGTTAGGTGGGTGTGGTGGCTATGACTAAACAGCCCCTAAGGAGTAAAGGGACTAGCCACTCACTAACCCCAAGCAGACTGACTTTAAGATGGTTTGACTAGCCCTGAAGAAATGAACTCAGAGAACAGTGGAAGGGAGCATCACCCAGCATTGACAGCCCAGCCTAGCCAAGAACAGATCCAGGGAACTTAGCAGAGCAATATGACCAGTAAAAACACTGAGACCAGTGTGGGGCAATGTGAGTATATCACCAAAAAGACTCTGGGGGCCTGGCAGTGTCAGAGGTATGAATTATCCCTTCACACATATTCCACAGGTGAGGCTCTCTCAAATGTGAACCCCCATGCTTGCTCATTCTCCCCAGTGATAGGATGTTTATTTGTGGAAGAATGTATCTTTACTTTAGGGGAGAAATGTTCTATCACAAATCTTCTTACTGTACTTTTTCATTAAAAATGTCTTTTTTTTTTTTTTTGCCAATTGTGTCATCTGGTTAACTAAAGAAAAGTAAATACATTTATAGGAGTTTATGAGCTATTTTTTTTTTCCATATGTAGAATGGGAATGTTTAGTGGGAGAAAAGAAGACCTGGGGCCAGCCAGGGTGGGAGCCATGATAGATGGCTTCAAGTGTGTAAGCTATCATTTTGAAAAGGTATGGACTCAGAGAGTACGTGGAACCTGGGTTAGCTATCTGGGGAGTCTCCTGTGTGAGAAGGGGGTACAACATGTATTACATAAATATGAGGAGACTGAGGCCCAGAGACATCAGGTGGTTAGCCCAAGGTCACATAGGTTAGTAAGTAGTGGAGCTGGAATTTGAACCCAAGTCTTTTGATTCCAAATCCAGAGTTCTTTCCATAGTTTCATTGAGCTAGAACACCAAATTATTCTCTGAACCAAACCAATAAGTCTGCTGTGAGTCTCCAGGTGTCACAGGACATAGATGGAATTTAGGGGATTTTATGAGTATTCTTAAAGAATCTTCAATTATCATTAGTCTTAGGGAATTCAAAGTGTAAGAACTCTTCTACATCAAGGCTACTCATAACAAATTGCCTGAGGCACATTGAGATGAAATGACTAACAGCTAGACTACACGAAATTTAGCATACCTTTTCAACAGTCTGTTTGAAGCAGTTAGCTGTTGTTTCCTTTACCATACCAAAGAACACCTCTCTGTCCTCATGATCAATTAAGCGATCATAGAAAACTCGATAAATCTCATGAATCCAGAGTCGAATCAGTTTTTCTCCATCCTGCAAATCCAAAAGTGAGTATCTGAATTATTTGGAGGCAGAGCCTACAAAGTTAGTAGCCTCTTCTTCCTCTATCAAATCAACAATAATTATGGTGCAAAAGACTCTGTAATAGGTAGAATGACATGATTCAAATGGAACAGGAGATATAGTTCATGTCTTAAGAAACTTACTGTTTAATAAGGGAACTAAGACAAATTTGATATCAAAAAAAAAGTCATTTACAAAGAGTCAAACAAGGGTCATTATATACGACAATGAGAATATAGAGATAAGCACTGAGCAAATACATACATGAAAACAGTGATCAAAATAAGGGGATCAATCTGGGAAGGCTTCCTGGAAGAGGTGAGACTTGATACTAATTGAACATCAGCCAGGCCACTTAAGTGTCATCAATTCTGGGTTATGGAAGAGGAAGGATACTGAAAATGGTAGGTAATTCCTGGTAATTTTGCTTATCTGACATAGTATACACATATCAGACATGTTCTGTGTCTCCAATAAAATTATAAACAATAGCATCCTGAGAATTCATTCATTTATTCAAAAAGGCATGTTTCCTGCCCTCAAGACACTTACAATCTACTAGGAAAGAGAAAACATAGAAAAATAATTCTGTCAACTTGATAAATCCATATACCTAATTTACCTAGTACTATATTCTTTGGAGGAAAGGTATGCCTCAATCCCAGATAATAAATAATAGTATTTAGTTATTTTTAAGACAACATTTATAAAAACAAAAGCTAACCTGCAAATGGGTGTGAGGACACAGCAATACCCCTTGAATGACTCGTGAAAAATCTCGTAAATTAAAGACATAATGAGATTTGGAGGGAGTTGGCAGGAAATTCTCCACTGCAGCTTTATAAATGGTCATTGTTGCTTGAATCAACATCTTTCCAAACCTTAGAGAAATAGCAAAGCCAGTATGGATTTTGTGAAAAATTTGTAAAGCAACATTCTCTCCACCCCATCTCTTTCAGGATATATGGTTTTCTTACTTTAAGAACTGCACATCAAATCCTTTCTCAAAGTGCCAGGTAATAATGGTGCTGAAAATCCTGCTTAAAATTTCATCCTCAAAAGCACTGATGGAAATGATATTCAGGTGGCGGGTGAAGCGTCCTGAAAAACAGACAGACACACTCACAAGCACACACCTGCCTTCTGGACCTAATGACAGAGCCAGGTTTTCCTCCCACCAAATGCAAAGAAGGGTCTGATATATGACTTCTAAGATAATGTTGAAAATGGGGATTTCTCTCAAAATAGTGAGGTCTTACATGAGAGGTCATTTTCAGAATTTTTTCTCTGGGTATATACATGAGACCCTGACCCCATAGAGCCTGAAGATTTGAGATCCCATCTCGTGCAAACTCTGAAATTCTATTTATTGTCCCTATATTTAACAGTGTGCTAACCCAAGTCTAGAAAAGGCCCTGAAAGGTTATCTGTTCCATGTCTTTGCCTTCAGACAACATGACACAAAAACTATCACAAAGGCATAGAACATTGAATCTTACATTTGGAAGGAACCTTACAAGTCATCTATTATTTAAAAGCCATCTATTTCCAGTTTCAACAAGGGAAAGTTTTATAGGAAATGGAGCAAGAGGAGATTGAGCTAAATAAAGAAGGAAGAGAAGGAACTGTGGAGATTTGAAGGGTTCTTGAACTGTGAAAAAGACCAGAGAATGGGGCAGTTATGTAGTGCAGTGGATAGAGCACTGGCCTTGGAATTAGGAGGATCTGAGTTCAAATTTGGCCTCAGATACATACTAGCTGCGTAACCTGGAAAAGTCATTTAACTCTCCCCACAGAAAAAAAACCCAGAGATTGCTTTGGTGCAATGGGACAGGAATTTGAAAGGTTCTGAAGACAAGATGAAAGCAGAGAAAGAATTGAAGGACATGAGAGGTTAAGGAAATGCTAGAAAGTGGAGAAATCAAGTCAAAAGACAATTTGAGGAAAAGGAACACTCGTAGAAAAACCTAAGAAGAGAGCAGAGTACAAGAAGGACCCTAAGGAAGAGAAGAGAAATAAAAAGAAGAGGAAGAAGAGAAATAGAAGGGGAAAAGGCCTCAAGGAGAAGGGTGAAAAATAAAAAGGAGAAGAAGAAAGTTGGTAAAAAACAAGGTAAATAAAACAAGTTGGCGAGGCAAGGCAAGGGAATCCAAAGAAAAGAAGGACAGTGTGGCCATCAAGACACTCTTGAAGTGAGAAGGAAAATGGCGCCTCAGAAGCTGAAGACTTCAATGAGTAATTTTCAATTTTATTTTATTTTCAGTTCCAAATTCTTCCCCCTCCATTGAGAAGGCAAGAAAAATAAAACTCATTACAAATGTATATAGTCCGTAAGTAGTTTCCTATCTAGTTCTTTAGGAAACCTAACTAGCAAGGACAACAAAACTCTGAGGATTTCACTTCCAGCAAACAGAGAGAGCAGGAAGAATTCTGCAATGATTTACATAATGGTTGCAATGTTTCTATTCATGCCATAAAGTGATCTTTCATTATCTATTCTAAAGGTATAGGTCAGTCTCCCAACTAGAAGAGAAGGCAAGGGAGCTTCAGGAAACTCTCCACTCTCCAGGTTATGAATAAGAATGAAGTCTTCCAAAACAACAAGCAAAACAACAGACTAAAGGTTCCAATGAGAAAATAAAAAAGAAACATGATTGAAGAGATAGAGGGAGAATCTTGAACCACTGTGGCAAGAAGCTGTGGAGGGGTCTGGAAGAATGTGACACAGAAAGGAAGAACCATTGAATACCATTATCCCTTTCATATTGAGGGAGTTAGGGGCACAGAGCATAAAACTTCTTGACCTTTCCTTCATGTGTCTTTGCAGCTTCTGCAAAACTCTCCTTAGATTTCCATATAATTTCTTATGCCAACCCATGATCAAAAGTATGATGGAGAAATTAATGATGTAGAAAGGATGACTGTATTTGTTTGGAGCTAAGCAACAGATAAACAGATATAAGGTGGTTCTTTTTTTTCTTTTTGGAGTGTGGAAAGCAGGGCAATTGGGGTTAAGTGGCTTGCCCAAAGTCACACGGCTAATAAGTGTTAAGTGTCTGAAGCCAAATCTGAACCCAGGTCTTTCTGATTCCAGGGTCAGTGCTCTATTCACCATGCCACCTAGCTACCCCTATGAGGCTCTTTTTGAAGAGGTAGGAAGTAGATGTTTGACCTCCAAAGAAATGATGATAGTGATTCACAGGTGAGAAATAATCCTTCCAATGTGATGAGAGGAAGAAGAGATAAGTAGTGGAGATTGGTGCATCCCAGCTGAGGTTAACATGGCATCTACTTAAAATGTTCATGTTTAGAGAGTAACCCAGGCATGTGGGAACATTCAGTCTATGTTCAATGTGTTTCTATGATTATTTGTCAACCTGATGACAATAGAGCTGTCTGCTACCTTTCAGGGACCATATATCAAGAAACATATATTGGGACATGACCAAGAATATCCCAAGATTTTTTGAACCAGATAATTATGTGATGATTAACATGGACACAAATGACACTGCCAGAAGGAAACTTTTTTAATTATTATTTTAAGAAAGCTTTGTTAAAGATTGTAAAATCTTGGAGAAGAAAGTGAAGACGTTTTGGTCAGAGGTGGTGATTTCGTCACTGTTTCTAGTCAAAAACACAGACTTCAGAAGAAAAAGGCAGATTTGGAAAATGAAAAGCTGATTGAGATGATGTCTGAGAATAGGATTTGGATATCAGAACTATGGCATGAAATACAGAAATGACATTCTCTTAGCCATTAACAAAGTTTATCTAAAAAAGTTAACATCATTTCAAAGTTAGAATGAACACAGAATATCAAAGCTTCAACTTTTATCAAGTCCGAGTCTCATGTACATACACACAGAAAAGATCCTGGAAATGACTCCTCACCAATTGTAGAAAGAGGGCCAAAACACTTCTATGCATAAGACCTTATAAAATCTAATCAAAAGATCTTTAAAAAGAAAAGAGGAGGGGGGGGGGAAGAACAACTAATATTTCCCCACCAAGTTAGATTGCATAGAAAATAACTGTAAAATAGGAAAATAGCAATATTGTCACCCAGAAATTCACAGGAGACTAAAGTCAAGAGAGTTGACAATAAACCCATGACCTCTAATGTCTACCCATAAATGCGCAAAGTCTGAGCAAAGAGCAAAGTGAACTAGAGATCTCAATGTAAGGAGGCAGATTTGAGCTCATAGTTACACTTGTTGGCGTAAGATTTGTGACTGGAATATGATTACACAGACAAACCTTATTCAAAAGGAAGGGGATAGAGAGGTGGAGGCCGGAGGAAGTAAAATTTAAGAAGATAGGGCAGCTACTAGGTGGTGCAGTGGATACACAGAGCATAAGACCTGGAGTCAGGAAGGCCCGAGTTCAAATCCAGCCTCAGACACTTACTAGCTGTGTGACTGTTGGCAAATCACTTTACCTCTATCAGCCTCAGTTTCCTTATCTTCAAAATAAGCTAATAGTAGCACCTACCTCCCAAGGTTGTTGTGAAGATTAAGTGAGATAATATTGGTAAATTGCTTTACAAATTTTAGAGTGTTATATAAATGCCAGCTATTTTGATTGTTACCATTATTGTAGGCAGCCATTTGAGAAAATAGAAAAAAACATGGTGGAGAATCCTTAAATTAAAACAAATAGAGGCAGAAACAAAATCCATACTATTATCAGAGAATACTGTAAACCACCTGGGCATAAATAAAAACTAGAGTTTGAGCAACAGTTTATAAACTTGTCATGGCAGCATAACATATGAGTGATCATACCTATGATTTCCTTGGCAGAAGAATTTTCCTCTGAAAAGTGACAGGGTAAAGTAGAAAATAGAATAAGTGGGGGGTGGGATAGGATGGAGGGAAATATAGTTAGTCTTTCACAATATAACTGTTATGTAAACATTTTGCGTAACTATACAAGTACAACCTATATTGAATTGCTTATCTTCACAGTGGGCATGGGTGAGGAGGGAAAAAGGGAAAGA
>CM053587.1:111642567-111659628 GCA_028646515.1 Pseudochirops corinnae
TAGGAGAGAATAGACTGGGGGAGAGGGGACACACTGGGATGGCTGTTTTGGGGCGGTGGATAGGGGAAAGAAGGGGAGAAAATATGTAACTCAAAATCTTGTGGAAATGAATGATGCAAACTATAATAAAATTTAAAAAATAGAGAAGAAGAGATAAAGGAGAATCAGAAGCAATGGAACTCAATAAAACAAATAATAAAACAAAAAATAAAAAATCAAATTACTCAGAAAAAAAAAAGAAAAAGAAAAGGACACTTCTTCTGTAGGATTCTTTTCTTCCTAAGGAAGCACTTCAGATTCTTTTTTATCTTTCTTTTTTGCTTTTTGGAGGAGGAAAGGCAGGGAAACTGGGATTAAGTGACTTGCCCAAGGTCACACAGCTAATAAAGCACTAAGTGTCTGAGGCTGGATTTGAACTCAGGTCCTCCTGACTCCAAGGCCTGTGCTCTATTCACTGCACCACCTAGCCACCCCTGGAAGGACTTCATTTTCAAGCACCCTGATGAAAGAACAGAAGGAAAGGGAAGGGAAAGCTCACCCACAAACACCACAGCTTTTTTCCCCACGGGTGGGCCAAAGAGACCTTTCCTTCGCCGATCCAGCTTTGACATGATAATGTCCTGGGTCTGATTGGCTGAGGTTCTAGCAGAGAAGTTGATGAAGTTGGGCAAAAACAAGTTCTTGGGCAGCTTGACCAGGAAGTTGTTTGTGATAGCTGACTTGCCAGTTCCTGTAGGGCCCACAAAGAGCATGGGGATCCCATGATTCAAGTAGACTCTCAGGAAGAAGGACTGTCGGGCTGTTTCCATGGTTGGGACAATGAGTTCAGAAACCTGTTCAGAATTCAGAGAAAAAGCAAACCTTAGTGCCAAACACAGAAAGGTTATATCCTCAGACTCTACCAGGGCCTGGGGTTGTTGGCTTCAAAGTGGAAGTAGATTGCAAAGACAGATAAACAGAAAAGCAGACATCAGGAGAAGCCATGTTCAGGGTTTCTAGAACGGAATCAGAAAGTGAAGAAAACTGCATGTGATGTATGATAATAGCTAGAATTCAGATGGCACTTTAATGTCTGCACGAGTGCTTTATAAATATCATTTCATTTTATCCTCACAATAACTCAGGGAGGTTGGTGCTATTATTATCCCCAGTTTACGGATGAGGAAACTGAGACAGACAGAGGTTACTGGACTTGCCCAGGGACATATAGCTAGCAAGGGTCTGGGGCTAGATTTGGATTCAAGTCTTCCCTGACTTGAGATCTCTTCTCTATCAATGAGTCACCTGGTTCCCTTGAGTCGTCATCATTGCAAACACTCACTTTCCTCCTTCTAGGGACTTTCTTCCAAAGGCCTCAGTACACTTTCATTGACGTTATCTCCTACAACCTCTCCACTCTCTCTGAGAGTTAGTCATTTTGTTCTCCCCATTTGGTAGAGCTGAAAACTGGAGAAGCCAAAGAACACCTTGGAAAACACGCAATGAGTCAGTGGCAGGGCCAAGAGAGGAAACCAGGTCCCCTTCTAGCCCGGAGTACTTATTCTACTCTACGAGTAGTAATCTACCTTTCTCACATCACAGATCAGAGTGAGAGAACTCCTTCTCTCACCTCCCCAATACCTATTCTCCCAAGCACCATTTTAGGGAGCCCATGAATTGTGATAGAAAAAACTCTAGACTGAGAATCAGAAGATATTGATTCCATTAATTTCAAGTTCTGTTACTTACTATTTTTCTGACCTTAGGCAAATCACTTCATTTTTTATATTATATATATATATGTATATATACACACATACATATAAAAATATTATATTATTATATTAAGGCTTATAAGCCTTAGTTTCCTCATCTGTAAAGCAAGGGAGTTGGAGTGAGTGATCTCTAAGGTACCTACAAACTCTAAATTCTATAATCTCACCATGAAGAATGGTGTGTGTGCTATTGCTTTCAATGAGGTCTCTATGAAGCAAAGTCTTTTTAAATCAACATCAAAGTAATTTTTTTAATTTATTAAATTCAGCAGACAATTTAAAAGTCCCTACTATGTTCAAAGTATTAAATTAGGCTATGGTGACACAAAGACAAATGTGAGCATGTCTGGCCTCAAGAAGCTTACAATCTACTTTTTAGAATCCCTAACTTCATTCAAAGCTGAGCTCAAGTGTCCCTCATTATATGGGACATTTCCTGATCTGCATCTCCCCTTTTGTAGCTAGTCAGTTAGTCAATAAACATTTATTAAGTGCCTTCTATGTGAAAGACACTGTACTGGGGTTACAAAAAGAGGCAAAAGACAGTCCCTGCTCTCAAGGAGCTTACAATCTAATGAAGGAGACAATAAGTAAATGCATAGCCACAAACTAGCAATAAACAGGATAAATAGGAAATAGTCAGCAGAGGGATGGTGTGAGAGTTAAGAGGAGTTGGGAAAGGCTTCCTGTAAAGATGGGATTTTAGTTGGGCCTTGAAGGAAACCCGGGAAGGCAGAAGGTGGAGATGAGGAGGTAAGGCATTCTAGGCACGGAGGACAGCCAGAGAAAATGCCCAGAGCTGAAGAATGTATGGCACGTAGCAAGATGTAAGAACATGGAAAAGGGGATGGAGTTGTTCCCGAAGGGCTTTTAACGTCAAACAGAGGGTTTTGTATTTGATTCTGGAAGTGATAGGAACCATGGGAATTTATTGAGTAGGAGGGCAAGTTGGCCAAACCTCAATTTAGGAAAACCACTTTGGCAGCTGAATGGAGGATGAACGGGAGTGAGGAAAGACTGAAGATGGGTTGGCTCACCAACAGGCGCTTGCAATTGTCCTGCACCTGGGGTGTCACTATCAGAGGAGAGAGGGGGCATGTTGGAGAGATGTTGCAAAGGGGAAATCAGCAGGTCTTGGCAAGAGCTTGGATATGGGGAATGAGAGAGACAGTGAGTGAGTGAGAGGCCAGGATGGCTCCTAGGTTGCAAACCTAGGGGACTAGGAGGATGGTGGTGCCCTCAACAATTATAGGGAAGTTTAGAAGGGGGAAGGGTTTAGGGGAAAGACAATGTGTTCCATCATGATATGTTGATTTTAAGGTGTCTACTGGACATTCAGTTCAAGATATCTGAAAAGCAGTGGGAGATGCAAGAGTGGAGGTCAGCAGAGAATTTGGAACTGGAAAGATCAATTTGAGAATCGTCAGTGTAGAAATGGGAATTAAATCCATGGGAGCTGATGAGATCACCAAGTAAAGTGATATAGAGGGAGAAGAGAAGAAGGCCCAAGACAGAGCCCTGTGGGATATCTATGGTTAGAGGATATGACTTGGAAAAGGTTAACTCCCTCTCCCAAATTACTTTGTGTTCATTTTCTCTATATTTTGTGTTTACTTATATATATATACATATTGTTTCCTATTAGGATTTAATAAGAGTAATAGTACTAACTAGCATTAATGTAGCACTTTTCACATGTGTAAAGTGCTTTATAAATATTATCTCACAACAATCCTAGGAAACTGAAGTACACAGAGGTAAAGTGACTTGCCCAGGGTCATACAGCAAATCTTTTTCTTTTTGGAGGGGGGAAGGCAGGGCAGTTAGGGTTAAGTGACTTGCCCAAGGTCACATGGCTGGGAAGTGTTAAGTATCTGAAGCTGGATTTGAACTCAGGTCATTTTGACTCCAGGTCCAGCACTCCATCCACTGTTCCAGCTGCTTGTAAGCTCTTGAAGGCAGGGGCTGTTCCACTTTTGTCTTGGTATTACGCAGGACCTAGCACAGTGTCTGGCACATGATAAGGCCTTAACAAAGGTTTGTTGGTTTCTTAAAGATAGAACTCAATCACAGATAACAACATACAAGTCATCTTGAGAGGGAGAGAGCAATAACAACCAAGGGGAGGGGTGTATTAGGAACAGCTCCCTGCAGGATGTGACACTTGTGATGAATCCTTAGGAGGGGAAGGTGGGGAGATAAAGTAAGGTCCAGGCCTGGGAGATAGTCTATGCAAAGGCACAGTTTGTGGAATAGCTAGTAGGCCAGTCTGCCTGGCAATGGTGAGACCATTAGAAGGGAGTGATGTGAAATGAGTCTGGAAAGTTAGGCAAGTGCCAAATTATGGTGTGATTTAAATGGAGACTGCCATGTCATAGTATAAACCCTGATACCCCAAAAAGCCAATGCATAGACCACCTAAGGGATTCTTTTAGTTTATTCTGAGGACTGGAACTGCAGAATGTGCCGTCTGATTACTGTGTCTGCTATGTGTCACATTCCTGAGTGATTGTGATGACCAGCCTTGGTCCCTTAGAACGGATGATGCCTCCCTCTGCTTGGTTGGTTGGCTGTTGTCCTTCATTCTCAAAGAAGACCAAAATGACATCACTATGTTAGAGGCAAGTTACAGTGTGTCTTACTGTGGTTGATCAGACCAATATGAGCTCAGAATGCTCTACAACATCTACAGGTGAGGCATAAATAGTCCATGTGAACATTTGGGGAAGAGTCTCTAAATTTGCACATCTCTTGCTTCTTTCAATTCTGTTTTGTTCAAAGAGGACAGCACCTTCTCCAATGAGGGCACACCATGCTGGGTGATCCTGTGCCAGCGCCTCCCATGTCACACAATCAATTCCAAAGTTCTTGAGAGAGACCTTGAGAATGTCCTTGCTTAGTAGAGAGGTGTGGAGCTACTGACACAGAACAATGCATATCCTGATTGTTGAATGCAGTCACTATCTTTTGGTTTTGTTTAACTGTTTTTCTTTGTATGAGGGAAAGTTGGGATAGGGATGAGACTGAATGTGTTATATCCAGAAATGACTGAATTAAAAAACAATCGGCATCTAGAACACTTTAAAAAAGTACTGTCCCCCATGATGAGGCTAAGGAGATGATTATGTTATGACTATGGAGACAAAGCTGTGGTTTGGGGGGTGTGGGATTTGGCACAAGGAATACTAAGAATTCACCATGAACTTGGTTTTATGTAAATTCTGGAGGCTCAGATAATTATGTGATGAGATTAAAACAAAAAACAAATGTCCAAAAGTTCCCCACACATATGGAGAAAACTAGTGGGCAGTCTTCATCCAGAAAAACGTCAATGTACAAATTTAACACTTACCTTTTAGGACAAAAAGGGAAATCACAGGAAATAAACCAATAGTAGGGATATATTTAAAACACATGAACTGGCTGGGACACACCCACTTCCCACATAGCCAGAACTGGAGTGTATCCTAAGCAAAGAATGAATTTGTCATAATCTCATGTCCCTTTCTCTACTGCCATTCACAGTTCTAGACATCAACACAGTACAGTGAAAAGAACGCTGGTCCTACAGGCAGAGCATCTGGGTTCAAATCCCTTTTCGGCTATTTACTACCTGTGTGACCTTGGGCATCACTCTTTGGCCTCAGTTTCTTCATTTATAAAATGATGAGATTAGATTAGATGGTTTCTGAGGTCCCTTCAAACTCTGTATCTATGGTCTAAAATGACAGTCCTGAAGCCCTTTAAGGTCTTTAATCATTTCACAAAGATTTCGCCGTAGGCACTAGACTCTGCTTATTGAGGCAGGGAAACAGACATTTTAGAAACATTTTCAAAAGTGATTAAGACCAAACAAAAGTAGAATATCCTATTAAACAAATCTCTTTCCTCCATCTCCCTGAGTATTCTGCTTAACTGGGTCTTTATTAATGTCCATTGGGTAGTAGAACATCATCCTCTAGGATTTTTCTCTAGGAAAAAGCAAGTACCTTTTTGGATAGATTGGTTTTGATACAGCCTTGGTACAGGGTTATACCTCCCAATCCAAGATGGTTCTAAGAAGTACAGAGAAAATACTTAATTATGTTGTTTATAGCACTAAGATTGCCACTTGAGATTATCTGTTCTTCATGAAAGATTTTTTTCCCAAAATCTCCAGGTTAGAACGCCCATGAAGGTTAGCTCTCTTCCTACCTTGGCATTAGCTGGGATTACTTGCTCTTCCTTGGTGATGTACTCTGTCCACAAATTCCACTGTCCACCACCATGCTTAAGGAAATAAAAGTCATAGATGCTCCCTAGTCCAAGGAAGTAGAGAAGACCATTAGGATACATAAGGATCAAAGTGCATATTCATATTGCTTAATGGTAGCCATGAGAACTAATGAAAGAGTCCTGGCTCTGGAGTCAATAGGTCAGTGTTTGATTACTATTTATTAGATGCATGATACCCTTGTCTGGTCACTGCCTCTCAGGGCCTGCTTCTTCCTCAGTACAAGGGAGGGGAGCAGTGGTGTTAAACTCAAGTAGAAATGGGGGCCACTAAGTCATACATAAAGAACTTTTCATGTAGTATATTGACTTAGAAAACCAGATGATTATGTATTTCTTTTGTTAAATATTTCCCAATTACATTTTAATCTGGTTCCGGTTGCACTCAGGAGTGTTATGGGCCACATAATACCTGCTAATGATTGACACTTCTGGGCTAATTACCCCCAAGGTCCCTTTCAGCTCTAGACTCTATGATAAAGCCCAATGGGAGCTTTAAAAGGGCTGATTCTCTTATATTTACTAATGAAGAAACAAACCCATCTGCGACTTATTAAGGGAACCCACATATCGGAAAGAATAATGTTGACTTTATACAAGGTGGGGTGCATGTGTGTGTGTGTGTGTGTGTGTGTGTGTGTGTATGTCTTCTATACTATGCCTGGACCAGCCATTGTTCCATTAGGACTGCTATCATTCATCCCTCTTGGGTTGTGTGTCCATCCCAGCACCTAGAGCAGAGGTTCTTTACCTAGGGTACAGGGGGTCTGTGAGCTTGAATAGCAAAAAAAAATTATATCTTATCTTTATTTCAATATAATTGGTTTCCTTTGTAACCTTATGTATTTCATTTTATATATCTAAAAACTATCTCATAGGCTTCATCAGACTTCTAGAGGGATCCATGATGAAAGAAGGTTAAGTACTTCCGGTCTAGGTAATTTTTTAAAAAAGTAACCGGATGTGCAACCTCAGGACATAAAAGCATTGCTTACCTTTCCCATGTAAAAAGAAGTAAGAATCATCAGAAGAGATAATAAATCAGTGGCCTAAGATCACAAGAAAATCATTGGCAGGTGAAAAAAAATACAGTCAGTTCTTGTTCAACAAGTAGGTCTATGGACATTCAAAGTATAAGATACAACAGGCTCTGTAGAGTGACTGCACATTTTGTCCCAGCAAAATTTATCAGTGCTCCACATCAGTGTGGGGACCCCAAATGGGGCAACTGTGTGAGCTAATGTGTATCTAACCTAGAAGGTATTTGGTTGTAGTTCCTGTGACACCTCTGCATGTCCCAATTCCTCACTGTTTCTTCTTGAATTTGGCAGAAGCATTTCATAAAGTAGCTCCCAAATCTGATCTCATGATAGACCCAGAAATGAACTTTATTTGAGGTCAAGTCAGATCTTTCACTCTGGGAGCATTTTGTTGGAGGGATCTAGAAAAAGGGCCTGCATGGTTGTAATCCTTGGTTTCCATTTCACTTTATCCCATCAGTTTTTTCCCCTATGTAGGGCTGTCATACAGAGGAGATACTACCCATTAGCTTGAAATCTTCTCCCTCCACCTACTTTGTGATTGTTATACTTACTGTATCTTACTTCTTTATGTATCCTGGAACCTCCAATGAATCATTGTTCTCTTGGGACATACGGTCCAAACTAGTAGAGACTGATAAACAGGTTACCTTTTTCTGGGAATATGTTGTTTTTGGTGATTTTGACGCTTTTGGGACGAGGGTTGGAGTTATCTGTGCCCATCAGAAGGTTGCGGAAAAAAACATCAAATTTCTTTCTGCTGTCCGCATTGATGGTCCCTGCTACTGTCCATACCAGAGAAAAGAGGAAGAGGCCTTGAAGCCAGAGGAATATCTGCTGGCTTGTCAAGTTTTCTCCTTCATAGTTTGGGTCGTTCACTTCTCTGATTTCATCTAAAAAAGAATAGCCCAGAACTTTAGAACAACAGTTGGCACCACAAACCTGTCTTTCCCCTAACATTTCTGAAAGTCATGAGAGGACTGAGAGCTGAAGAAAGTGGCCAAAATGAGAACACTGGGACATCAGGGTTTCTGGAAAAAGGAACAAATTTAGTCAACATTGTGAAGTAGGCAAGGTTCTTTTTCCTTCCCCTTAATTTTCTTCCTCCTTTTTGCTGTTTTCCCCTTTGAAGCTCCAAGCTACTTCTCAGTTCTCCTCTATTCCCTTTTCCCCTTCCACTTTTATAACCCTCTCTAGATGAGCAGCCCTTACCAGGGCACTGCCCTGTTCAGGGCCTTTTTGCCCGAAACCTTTGGTCTCCTATTAGTTAAAGACCCAATTGTCCATTAGGGCTCTGCACCAAATCAACTAATCTGATAAAAGAATTTATGCTGAGATGTTAATTGCTGATAATGGCTTACTGCTTAATATTTTTGTTTTGTTTTTGCTTTGAACAACATAGGCCTGAATCAAATGTATGCAGTCAGTCTTCTTGTTCCAAAATAGCTTTAAAAGTTAACTAATTTAAGAAAATTTTGAAGACCAGACACTATGAAGACATTAACTTAAGTTTGATGTGTACTCCTGTCCCCCTTATTTTGTAACAAAATGGCAGCCAATAAAACTTTTCAGATGGATCTATATCTTCTGTTTTCTAAAGTCCTACTCTGATGGCTCCTCACGGATGACCCTAGGTTCTTGGAATGCCAAATCCAGCAGGTCCTGTCAAGATGGAAAGATCTAGAAGACAACTCTAGCAACATCCTGTTATCCAAAGACTAGCCTAGCTCAACTCAGAGAGGCTCATTTTCAGATAGGTCACAGGGTGATGAATTTTTCCAACACAGCAATTCATGAAGACCATCAACTAAAACCTAGAGAAGTTTCAGTTTATCTTAGTGGATAAAATCAGACCAATAAAATCACAGAGCCCTACAATGGTGAAGTAACTGTCTTAGGTTACTTTTTAACAGATTTCAGTAGACTAAATGAGTTTCACAGATTAATGTACCACTTGTTTAAATGCATTAGGAGGGGCTTCTTGCTTAAAAGTTCCTAGGGCTAATTTAATCTTTTGTAATTCATATAATCACGCCTTATTTATTCTTTCTATGAGTCTGGGCTTTTTAAAATAGCAGTAAGCTTTCATAAAATGAGCATGTCTATGCTTCACATTTATCCAGTCTTTGTTTTTAAATCTCTTTCATATTTAGCATTTCATTTCATCCCATCAACATCCATTTGATCTAATGATGTTCATGAGGAGACTTGAGGCCTGACTGGAAACATTGTATGTCTTGCCCCAAATCACCTAGGATGTTGAAGGCTGAACCGCAATTAAAACTATAGTAAAATGATTGATTTATTACCTTTGTTAGAAAAGATGACTTGCTGGCTAAGAGAGTAGAAAAGAATATATTCGGAAATAAAGGTGATATACACAGATGGTGACATGGAAGTGGGCCAATCAGAGACTGTCTAGTACAAGTCCTTTATTTTATAGTTGAAGAAACTGAGGTCTAAAGAAGTTAAATTACTTGCCTAAGATCACTCGAGTAATAAGCTCAAAGGTAAGACTGAAACTCAAGTCCTCTGACTCCACAGCCAATGTTTTTCCTTACTCTTTTGTTACTACTGTTATTAGTCAGTCTTTCCAGTCACATCTCACTCTTCATGACTCCATTTGGGTTTTTCTTGATAAAGATATTGGAGTGGTTGGTCATGTCCTTTTCTAGCTCATTTTTACAGATAAGGAACTAAAGCAAACAGGGTTAAGTGACTTCCCTATGGTCACATAGCTAATAAGGGTCTGGCGCTGGATTTGAATTCAGGAAGATTAATCTTCCTGATTTAAGTCTTGGCACTCTATCTACCTAGCTAGTGCAAAATAGCTGCCCATTCTTCCTACTTTACAATTCCACAAATATCAATGAAATGAGATTTTTTTGTTTGTTTGTTTAAAGTAAAACCCTAATACAATTTAGTAGTATAAATTACATAGTCTGTGATTTGGCTTTTTATTTGCAGTAATCTCATGGATCTCTAAGCTGCTTCTCAGGAAAAGGGTGGAAGGGGCCGGGTAGAGCAGAAATATCAGACCACTCTATTTGTCTTAGGCAATGAGATCAACGTTTACCAAACAGACAGTTGTATAGCTTCATCATGGAGTAGGCAAGATGGATGGGTGATGTCTGGACCACACATTTACAATGGTGACGGATAAATTCTAAGGAGGGTTGGACTAGCCACAAGAACATGTCATTAACCTGAAAATATAAATTCATATAATTAGGAGATGTTAACAAAGCTAGGAGGCTCGATCTTTCTGAAGATGGTAAAATCTCCTGAAATATTCTGCTCTTCCCTGGAAGGAGAAGCCAGTAGTAATTCAGGAAGTTTTTGATTTATGAACTTTTCACTGTTTAAATAACCATAACTATGAATGGCTATCCCCAGCTAGCACCTTACCATAGGACTTCTCCCCACTCCCCAATGCTACAGAAAGTTCCCAGGCCCTTAAGGCCTTCTCCCTTTTCCCCACCCCCCCAGCCTCCCTTTTCAGTCCTGTCTTCTCCTTCTATTGTCTGAGAAGGATTTGGGACTGAGGTCTTAGAAAGCTTCTAGGCCCAAGACTCAGAGCTATTATTAGTTCTCAAGTACAGCTATCTTATGATCTAAACAGATATTTATGGGCTATCCTGAAAACCTAACCAAAGAGGGTTTATAGCAGAGGGTTCTTAAATTTTTGTGTGTGTTCTGGGTCCTTCAGCAATCTGATGAAGCCTGTGGATTCCTTCTAAGAGGAATGTTTTTAAATGCATAAAAAAAATACTAAGATTATGAAGTGAGTAAATCAATAGTATTTTATTAAGTACCTACTATGTTCCAGGCATTGTGCTTTGTGCTAGGATTACAAAAAGAGGCAAGGAAACACTTATATTGAAATGTAATTATCAAACTCTTTTTTTTTTTTTAAGTTCACAACTCCCAGGTTAAGAACCCCTGATTCTTAGCGCTGTGTTTATGGGAAAATCAATTAATCAATCAATAAGTATTTAAAATAGGCACTTGCCCCATGCCAGGCATTGGGGATGAAATAACAAAAGCAAAGCAATCCCTGCCCCATGTTCCAAATTCCCAACAACCAATAAAAAATGAAGTCTTGAAACACAGCTTCTATAGAAGGCTCGCTGAGTGACGCACTGGAATGTTAGTGGGTCTGTTAGAATGAACCTATCTCTGCTTTTTTTGCTTGTGAAAATGCACAACCTGGATGCTCTTCAGGCCCATTTAATGGCATTTCAAATGAATTTTGGTTGGTTTGATGAAAATAGGGGAGCTTTTCCCCACTTACATTTGTTGTTTCTGGGTGTCAAAAGCCTTCAACTTATGCTTTCCAGGCCTGTGCTGGGGAGCCTGTGTATGGATCATGGCCAGAGTCTAAGTATCTGGGAGAGCAAAGGCTTAGTCCAGAGCTAGAAACTTTAGACGAATAGAAACTGGCAGAATGGAAGCTCCTTGAGAGCAACTGGTTTTGTTTGTTTGTTTGTGTTTTTGCTTTTTTTGTCTCTGCATTTGGCACAATACCTCGTAATGATAGTTAGCATGCTGAAGTTTTATGTGTATGTGTGTGTATATATGTGTATGTCGGATGTATGTAGATATGTGTGTGTGTGTATGTATATATATATATATATGTAAATGCCTACATATTCACATTAATTTATCTATTCATTCATTCATTTATTGATTTGTTTTCATTCCATCCTCACAATCTACCCTAAGAGGTAGGTGCTGTTTTTAATCCCCATTTTACAGATAAGGAAACTGAAGCTGACGGAGGTTAAGCCACTTGTCCAGGGTCACACAGCTAGTTAAGTATCTGAGACGGGATCTAAGATGTTCCTGTAGGGATTCTAGTGAAGAATAAATAGAGATCTCACCAGTTCAATGTGCTCTTCAGTGAGGTTGGGGGGCAGCGTTTCCATGTATGAGTCCTTCAAGGGCTTCCAGCCCAGTTGGTGTGGTTCCATGTAGATCATCCCACATCTGCCAAGCATAAACAGATCATCACCTAGTCCAGGGGTGGGGAACCTGCCACTTCGAGGCCACATGTGGCCCTCTAGGTCCTTAGGTATAGCCCTTTGACTGAATCCAAACTTCATATAACAAATTCCCTTAATAAAACTTGGACTCAGTCAAATGACGACAACAGAAGACCTAGAAGGACACATGTGGCCTCAAGGTTGCAGGTTCCCCACCCCTAGTCAGCCATGTCCTACTTAACAGCCCTGAGTCCCATTCCATTGGCTTCTCATTGGGAGCCCCAGAGGATATGTAGGGGTGGGGTTAACTACAGTGAGAAATAGAAAAGAGCCGTTCCAGAGGTGAGGGAAGAGGAGAGAAGACCAAAGATATAGATAATCAATCACTAGATTTGGAAGGGAAGGTCAATGGCTTTTTCTATGAACTGGCAGCTGTTGATTTTCTGTAGCAAGTTTTTAATCCTAGGTCTGCCTCCCACCACCATTTGCTATTGTTAATTCTGGGAATACAGACTAATGTTAAGATTCTCCAGAGCAAAATATAATTAGGAAGGTAAGCTGCTGGCAGGGATAGGGAGCATATCAGATAATTCACTCCAAGGCCATTAATTTTGGGGTTATCTGCTATTTGACATTAACCAATAGCAAGGATAAGTTATTTATGTAACCCTAGGCAAGGCTTGAAAATTGTGCCCTCTGTAAATCACTGTCCACCACAAGCTTATAGCTTTTGCTGTGAAACATGCAATTTGACATCATAAATAAAATAATATAAATAAATAATATATATAAACAAATATGATATAATATAAAAATAAAATAAGTATATTCCTTGGAAGGGAGGATTTTCTGACATTAAACACATCTGCATTTATATAAAAATAACTTTGTAGCATGACTACTAAAAGGTATCACTCAACCTGCCCCTTCTCTTTGTTGTGCCCATTGAGGCCACCTTGCTTGCCCGCCCCTAGTCCCAGCTTTGGATTAATGCCCCATTAGTTTGATCAGCTACCTGCTGACGGTGGCTGGGGAAGCCTGCTCTAAATCTGCTGGCTCGAAGATCAGACTCATTTTGGGACTCATCTGGATGATCTCTCCACTCATCAAACACAGCTGGGAGGCAGAAGGGATGGAGGAAAATCAAAAAAGAAGAAGAGGGAGTTAAGTTCTGTTTTGCCATTTGTAAAGTTTCTGGGAAAAGCCAGTCCACATCCGTGCAGTCCTTTGACTGAATCCAAACTTCACAGAACAAATTCCCTTAATAAAAGGATTTGTTCTATAAAACTTGAACTCAGTCAAAAGGCCGCATTTCTCTCGCAAAAGACTGCACTATTCCTTGATGGCAAGGAACATGCCATATACCCTTTTTGTATAACTCTCAGCATTTAGTAAAACCCTGGGCCTGTCTCTCTACCCTCATTTATTAAACTCCTATTGTGTGTCAGTCTAAGCACTGGTGTACAAAGACAAAAGTGAAACAGCTGCTTACCTCAAGGAGCTTCTATTCTATGGGGCTGGGATGGGGAGAGAACATGACCACAGCCAAGTACAGAGTGTCCCAAAAGGTTTTTTGTGGTTGTTGCTGTACTGTCATATCTGACTCCTCATGGCCCTGAGGACCATACTGTCCATGGTGTTCTCTTGGTTAAGATTCTGGAGTGGCTTGCTATTTCCTTCCCCAGTGGATTAAAACAAACAGAGGTTAAGTGACTTCCCCAGAACTCAGGTCTTCCTGACTCCAAAGCCAGAGCTCCATTCACCTTGCCACCTAGCTGTAGCTTAAAAATCCACTGAGACTTTTGGGACAGCTTGTATAGATAAAGTCAGTCTATACAAACAAAACATATGCAAAATGAATGCACAATAATTTTGGAGGGAAGTACTAGTAGTTCAGAGAATCTGGAAAGGTCACATGTAGGAGGAGATGTTTAAACTGAGCTTTAAAGGAAACTAGGGATTTATAGATGGAGAACAGAAGAAAAATTGCACCCAAGGCATGGTGCTCAGGGATAGAATATCTTGAGTGAAGGGAAGCATGAAGGCCAGTTTGGCTGGACTGGAGAATACACGAAGGGAACGATGCTTTAAGTCTGGAAAAGGAAACTGGAGCCAGGTTGTGAAAGGCTTTAAATGCACATAGAATAGCTGCTCATTAAGGATTTATAGAATGGAATTTGAGTGACTGACACCCTCCTTTGGGACTACTCATAGAGCATAAATCACCCAAAGTGTGTGAGTGAGAGCAGCCTTGTAGGTAGAAACTCGTGAAGGGCAGATAGATGTGTGCCTCTTTCTAGGTACACATGGCCAAGATGGGACATGAGTTCACATTGTGGTCAATTCTTTCAATACTCCTAAACAGTCAAAGACTAATTTGTGTGACTGAAAGCGAGACCAAAACTTCTCTGGTCGCACTGTTTTCCACACCTATAGATTGAGGGCTCCTTTCCAGCACTAACATCCTATGGATTAAACATCATTCATGTAATTAAGAGGCAACACTACCATTTAGATCCAAGTAAGACTGTAATTTGGGAATAAAAAGGGGGTAGCTAGATGGAGGAAGGGAGAGTCAGGAAGACCTGAGTTGAAATTCGGCCCCAGACACTTACTAGCCATGTGACTCCCTGGCAAGTCACTTCATCTATGTTTGCCTCCAGTTTCCTCATCTGTAAAGTAGGGTTAATAAATATGTATCTCCTAGGGTTGGTGTGAGGATGGGACGAGATGACCACCATCAAGCACTGAAACACACAGTGCCTGGCATATGTTAAGTGTTCTGTAAATATTAGGTATTATTATCATTATCAAACACCATTCATCTATGAGACAACACTACTATTCAGCCTTAACTAAGACTGTTCTGCATACTCTGTAATCTGGGGAAAAAAAGGTGCCCTGTGGGAGTAGCTAGGTGGTGCAGTAAATAGAACACGGGCCCCTAGAGTCGGGAGGACCTGAGTTCAAATCTCAGCCTTGATACACTTACTAGCTTTGTGGCCTTGAGCAAGTCACTTAACCCCAATTGCCTTGCCTTCCCCTCTCCAAAAAAAAAAAAAGGTGCTCTGTGGAAGAAACTCAGAACAGTCATTTTTTTTGTTTGTGCTTTCTGGAGGGCGGAAAGCTGGGATTAAGTGACTTGCCCAAGGTCACATGGCTACTAGTGTTAAGTGGCTCTACTCACTGCACCACCTAGCCACCCCAGAACAGTGATTTTGAAGATATGGAAGTACACTATGAAAGTAAACTAGGGATCAGATTTGATTTGTAAAAAGAAGACCCCAAACCCCATGTACGTATATGTACCATGAAGAAAATCGTGTGTAGGTGTATTGCTGGACAGGAGACAACTGAAGAATTTGTTGTTGGTAATCAGAAAACAGCGATATTGAGCTGGCTGATCATCCCTCATTGGTGTGTAGTAAGCTTCTTCACAGTAGGAACTGTCATGTTCTGGTCTTTGTTTCTTCAGCCCCTAACATAGTCTCTGGGGTCAGTTTACTCATTCTTAGAATGAGGAAGGATGTGGATTATCAGTATACCCGAGATTCTTTTGAGCTACAACATTCTGTAAATCTATGATTCATTTTCACATGTCCTATACCAAAGTTCTCCACATCCCTGCATATCTCTTGTGGTATAAATCATAACTCTTGTTGAACAAACACAAATAAATCAATTTTATAGTATCCTCTCCAGATAGTCAAGTGAATAAAATAGATGTGACTGTGTTCCAGTCTTTTGGCTAATGTTCTCAAGCAGGGAAGGACAAGGAGGACATTCACTGTTATTTACATTTCTATTCTCAATCATAAGCAGACATTTGCTACAGTAAGGCCTTCTGCTTTGATCAGAAGTTTCTGCACACGAATGTATTTTCTGAGTCTGATTCATGGAACACAAACATCATACTTTAAGGGGATAGGCCCAGCACAACCACAGCTGCAGTATAGATTTCCAGAGGTAGGGGCCAACCTAGACAGAGTATGCATAGAAGAGCAGAAAGTATGCAATAAAACGTTGAGCAGTAGCCATTTCCCTCATTCCCCTTTGAGACATACCTTGGAACCCAGCCTGGACTTGGTTTTGATTCCTTGACTTTTCCTGTTGGCACATTTACCTTGCTTCTATAGACTGCCTTTCATGCCAAGTACCTGGCTTTGAGCTCATCTACCTTAACAAACTGTGGCCGACAGTACTGGACCCTGGGACAACTGCTGTCATCCGTATGTAGCTAGCATAAAAGACAGATGGACTGTAATCATGACAGTGACTCTTACTTTTAAAATGGTTAGCTTAGGGAACAGACATCAAACAGAAGCTTAATTCATTAGCTTCCTTATTGTTCTTACCTCCTGTGAGTATTAGCTTTTTTTGTCTTTTTGGAGGGTGGACATTAACTGTTAGTGTGACAAGTGTATAATGTATACAAAAGTATTTATCATTCACCTCAACCAAGAAGATTAAATGTCCCAATAATATTAAAGTGTTATCAGATCCAGAACTACCTTCTTATTGTCATCCAGCACAGTGTTCATATTTTCAATCCAAACGGCATCCACGGGGCCATCAAATATAATCCATTTCCGGTCATCAGTCACGGATGCTGCTTGTTCTCGGAAGGAGGTGGCGAGGACCCCATCAGTCCACTCATGACTCACGGGGTCAAAGCAACCATACAGCTGTCCCATAGTGATGGCTTTGGGATTGATGACTTTGTACTCAACAGCAAACTCGTCTCCCTGCTTGGCTGGGTGAGAATAATCAAGGAGAGAAATTACAAAATCACTGATTCTTGGTGAAACTGGGACATTGGCAATGAAACTATGCTCCATCATCAACATCTGCCACATTTACTGAATGTTCTTTTTTTTTCTTTTTTTCTTTTTTCTTTTTTTTAAATTTTATTTTAGTTTGCATCATTCATTTCCACAAGATTTTGAGTTACATATTTTCTCCCCCTCTTTCCCCCACCCACCGCCCCAAAACAGCCCTCCCAGTGTGTCC
>CM053587.1:111660128-111710619 GCA_028646515.1 Pseudochirops corinnae
ATAGATACACATTCATAACATTTGATTATGGAACTCCAGATTCCAGATTCTTTCTCCTCCTCCCTCACCACCCATCCCCACTGGAAGGACAAGCAATCAAATACAGGCTGAACATGTGAGATTACGCAGAACCTCTCCATATTTACTAAGTGTTCTGCTGTGTACAAAGTGCTTTACATACAGAATCTACTTAGATCTTTATATACTCTCATTGTATGCTCTCAAAGCCCAGTGGATTTTGATAAATCTCCACAAACACCCTGAAAAAAAATCCAGGTGCCTTCCTCCACTTAATGCTGAATGTAGAAACTAAGGTATTAGGATGGGACAGACCTTAAATAGAAATCCTAGCTATTCTCTTGGTCTAGGCCCTAAACTTTCTCTTTTTCAAGGCTTAACATAACCAGAAAAATCAGGTCTATGGGCTCAGGGTAGCATTATGTTGCAAAAGAAAGAACCCTAGATTAGGAATCACAGGACTAGGATTCTAATACCAGGCCTGCTGCTTATTACCCATGTGCAAATCTGTTTATCTTTCTGGGCCTCAGTTTTCTCATCCATAAAATGAGGTGATTAAATTAGATGAACTCTCAGGGTCTTTCTAACTCCAAATCTATGAAACTGGAATGGGTCAATTGTGTAATTAAAAGACCATTTGATTTAGAGTTGGAAAACCTGGGTTTAAGTATTACCTCTATAACTTCGCAGTTATGTGACCTTGGACAAATCACTTTCTCTTTGAGGGCTTCCATTTCCTCAACTTGTGAGAATGAGGGGAAACACAAAGATGATGTTTACCATCTCTCTCAGCTCTAGCATTCTATAAATCTAAACTGTTCAGAAGAAACCTCCCCTCCCTCCCCCCAAAAAAAGAGAACATGGGCAATATTCATTTCACCATGTCGAGGATGTATAATTTCATCAGGGTGACAACCCCTTCCGCCAATGCAGATCACAACCTCTCTACAGCCTAATAGATGATCTTTGAGAGTTGTTGTGGCCCCCAAACTCATCACCATGAAGATAAGCCTCTTCCAATGGGCTGGATGATAGGCATACTGTCCATCACCAAGTCATGCTTGAAGCAATTTCCAGCCAGCCCAGAACTCGTGCTCCACTGGCATGGAGCTCTCAAATGCAGAGTCATCTCTGTACCAAGATCATAGGGCCATAGGACTAGAGCTTTTAAGGGCCTCAGAGGTCATCTAGTTCAACATCCCTCTCATTTTTACAGGCGAGGAATTTGAAGCAGAGAAGGATAAAAGAATTCTCCCAAGGTCACAAAGGTAGAAATCAATCCAGGCAAAAAATTGAATCCAAATCTTCTGACTTGAGCGTCAGCATTTTTCCCAATAGACCAAGAAGAAACTTTATGAAGAAGAACTTTAGTTAGAGAATAATTTAAGAGAGATTAGAAATATGACCCAGGGCTTGAATCTTTGAGTATTTGTTCCTTTGATGTTTACAATGTCATAATTTTAACAGGAGGCGGGTATGTAATTATATTTGTGTAGTCCTTTAAAGTTACAAAGTATTCTACTTGCACTATCTCATTGCTCATAATTCTTGGAATGCCTACTTTGCAGGGTGATTGAGGGGAAACTTTAAACTGTAACATAATAATAACAATTCATATTTGCATACATAAATTCTTTGTCATTCAATCATTTCAGTTGTGTCTGACCAAATGTGACCCCATTTGGGCTTAAAAATTTTTTTTAAAGGTTTTTTTGGAGGGGGAAGGCAAAGCAATTGGGGTTAAGTGACTTGCCCAAGGTCACACAGCTAGTAAGTATCAAGTGTCTGAAGCCAGATTTGAAGAACTCAGGTCCTCCTGACCCCAGGGCTGGTGCTCTATCCACTGCGCTATCTAGCCGCTTTTCCTAGCAAAGAGATTGGAATGGTTTGCCATCTTCTTCTCCAGTTCATCTTACAGATAAGAAACAGGGTTAAGTAACTTGCCCAGGATCATCCGCCAGTAAGTGTCTGTAATCAGATTTGAACTCAGGTTTTCCAGACTCTATCCACTGCTGCCACCTAGCGGTCCTAAATTGACTCTTTAAGACTGATCAAAATGCTCTCCTCACAGCAATCCTATCAATCAATCAACAAGCATTTATTAAGCACCTTCTAAATGTCAGGAACTGTGCTAGGCACCGTAGATAATGACATTGTAAGCATCAAAGCAACAAAAACTCAAAGACTCAAATAGTCCAGGCTGTCAGGTGTAGTGCCAGTATTATATTATCTCATTTTAAGGCTAAGGAAACAATCTCAAAGACACTTCCCTGCCGCCACAAAGCTAGTATAAATGTGAGTTATTACTGCATGGCCCCCACAATTTAGAGCCGAAAGGGATTCATCTAATCCAACTTCTTCCGTCTACAAAGTAGGAAGCTGAGGCTCAAATGACTTGCTAATTGTCATTCATCTAGGGAGTTGCAGATCTATGACTCGAAACTAAATATATCCCCAAGTGAGAGGGAAGAGGAAGTGGAAGTGAAAAGAAGAGGAAGTGAAAACAAAGGAGGGAAAGAGAAGGGAAGAGAGAGGAAGTAAGGAGGAGAGAAAGGGGGAGGTGGGGAAGGGGTAGAAGAAGGAAAGGCTTGTGGAAAGGAAGGTAGAGCTGGGGAGGAGACAGCAGAGAAGCAGAGAAGGGAGAGGAAGAGAGAGAAGGAGAGGAGATGGGAGAAGAGAGGGAGAGGGAAGGGGAGAGGGAAAGGACAAGGTAAGGTAAGGAATGGGGAGGACAGAGGAGAGGCAGGGGAATAAAAGGGAAAGGGAGAAAGAAGAGAGGGGAAGAGATGGGAAAGAAAGGAAAGAGGAAGAAGAGGAAATAAAATTGACTTATTTTTTAAAAATCGAACTATTTGCTTTTATAACATTTCTATTTAGGTCAATTGCTTAATTGAAAGTGGTTTCTCCCATGCCCAAACTCCGAAGCTTCCTGTAAACCCTCCCTCCATCTGTGAGCTACCCTGGGTTTAATGACAGCACAAGCAGTTCCCCTGTGCCATCATGGAATTCTACTTAAGATAGCAGGGTTTTTTTGTTTTTGGTTTTTTGGGGGTTTTTTTTGCTCACAGAGGGAAGCCTGCATGCTGTTCTATTTCTGGCTACTACACAGCAACCCAATGACAGCAAAACTAACAACCCAACACTATCTCTCCAGATCCAATTTGTGGAATGAAATTAATTCTTCCTCTTAAAGCAGTAGGGCTTTAATCTTTACCTGCATGCATATCACCCAGAGCTGCAGCCAGGACTTTGTAAGCACAGGTCTTCCCGCCCAAAGGGTCTCCAACAATCATGTATCCGTGCCTCACCAGCATCATCTCATAAATCTAAGAAAGCAATGTCAGATGTGGAATTATAGCAGATTTCTTCAAAACTCAAGTTTCAGCATATGATTAATAACACATTATGAGTTAGATGCCTTAAGTATTTTTATTATTCCCATTTTCAGGATAAGGCTGGGGGAGTTCAAGTGACCAGCCTGGGATCTCAGAGGTAGTAAATGTGTCAGGCAAGATTTGAATCTAAGTCATCCCAACTCTAGGTCCATCACACCATAGTCTTTCTCTAGAGGAATGGGTCAGAAGTGAATGTGCCCACTACCTACCTCTGATGTGATTCTGACCTATCTTTAACTTCAATTTACAGCTGTTACAAATGTATATCAAAGATTCTTCAGCCAGCTGTCTAGCATGAATATATAAATTCACAAATTGTGTTTCTGCTCAATCTTCTGTTCCCAAGGCTAATAGGTTATAGGCTTTTGTTTTGATTGGCACTGTTGGAACGCGAAAGGCAAAGTATTGAGCGTGGCTCCCTCATTGCGCAATTCAAATTCATTTTAATATAATAGGGGCTAAAATCAAGGTGCAAAACTTCACTTAAACAATTGACTGTGGAATTAGAAGGTTAGACAGAAAGACAATTCTTGAATTTTCCATTTGTTCTTACTTCACTGAATACATTAATTTGTGGTTGGTCTTTTGCGGTGGGATGCATATTTTTAATGGTTTTGTCATTTATGCTTTGTTCAATCTTGTGAATTTTCTTTCCATTAGATTATGAATTTCTCAAAAAAATACATCTTTCTTTTTTTCCTCTTCCTCTTCCTTTTTTTTCTTCTTCTAATTCTCTCTCTCTCTCTCTCTCTCTCTCTCTCTCTCTCTCTCTGTCGCACACACACACACACACACACAACTATATACACAGAGAAACACACATACACCTTGGGTTTTTGGTTTATATAGGGTGTTCCAAAAGTCCTAGTGCAATTTTATCAGACTAGAACTTTGGGGACAACCTGTATAGTGAATGTTCAATCAGTGATACTGACATCAGAGAAGAGGAACACAGCCAACAGCAATCCACCAGCCTGCCCAAAGGGAGATAATCAAGAATGAATGACATCTGCATAGGCATACCACATTTCTAGATTTCTATGCTATTGCCCATTTAGAGAAAGATGGATCATTTTGGTTACCAACTGGGCCAGAAGATTACAATACTAATAATAGTAAGCATTTATATATTGCTGTAAAGTTTGCAAAACACTTTACATATATTAGCTCATTTGATCCCTACTACAATCCTGTGAGGTAGATGCCATTATTATCTCCATTTTACAGATCAGAAAACTGAGACTGAGAGAGCTCTACCAAATCAGGTGACCAAGTGAAAAATCCCGTGCATGAATCAATGGTGTTCCAAGTGTCACTCATGTTCTTCCAGGGAGTTTTTGCCATACATTATGACAGCAATGACTGATAACTTAGGAGCTTCCCTGACACTATTTACTACAGATGGTATTTATTATAAGATGTGAGTCAATAAGAGTCAGGAAATTTGGGTTTTACTTTTGTCTCTGCTTGCCAATAATTGACTATATAGCTTTGGACTAGTCATTTCAACCTTGATTTCCTCATCTGTAAAGTCAAGGGACTGGACTAGATAAAGTCTCTTTCTGCTCTAAAACTCTATGATTCTTCGAGGTGGGTTCATCCTAGGACTATCTCACTAGAGTATCCAAAAGACTATAGTTTCACCTAGAAGACATAATTTCCCCTTTGAAGTAGCATAGCATGACAGTTTCAAATCCTGCTTCTGACACTTATTAGCTGTGTAACTCTGGGCACATCACTTAAATTTCTCTGAATCTCAAAAAAATGAGGGGGTTTCAGATTTAAATCAATAATCCAATGTCTTAATGCTGTGGCATGGATTTAGAGAAAGACATGATCACAAAGCATGAATATATCAACTAATTTATCATCTTATTGTTCAGTTGTTTCAGTCATATCTGACTCTGTGACCCCATTTTTGGGATTTTCTTGACAAAGATACTAGAATGGTCCGCCATTTCCTTCTCCAGTTCATTTTACAGATGAGAAACTGAGACAAACAGGGTTCAATGACTTGCCCAGGGTCACACAGCTAGTGTCTGAGGCCAGATTTGAACTCACGAAGATGAATCTTCCTGATTCCAAACCCAGTGTGTCCCTGGCCTGCCAAATTCTTGAATCCAATGCTTAAGATAGATTCTTAGTTCTCACATTAAAAACAATTTAAGGGAGGCTATCATAAAGAAACTGAAGGAGAACTTAAATTTAGGCTCTTGGTAACAAAATTGGATGGCATCCTGGATTGCTGAATGATTTCTTTTTTTCACTTCTGTCTCATGTAGGCGCCTCTAATTGCGGTGGTTTTCAAGATGCTTGATGAAATCTTTCTGAATCCCTAGCCTTAGTTTAGTAATTTAAAGTTATTTTGAGATGATCTTGAATGAAAGTAGACGACGACTGAGACTTACAAGTAAGACAGCTACCTTCCCATGGGTACATGACAAACCAACCTGGATAATCTTTCCGATAAACCATGGCACTGATTGGAGTTTCATCTTTTTAATGTTTTCATTTAGTGCTGCAATGAAAAGCTCATAGTCTGGCTTAGGAAGAATGACTCCTGGGAACAAATCTGATATGATCCCCTGTTAACACAAAATAGAAAAGAATGTTGAGAGCCTGGAGAAATCCAATTCAATACACATTTATCAAGCATCTAAGTGCAAGGCACTGAGCTGTGGATTCGAAGATAAAAAAAAAATGACAATCCTCACTCTCAAGTTTACAATTCAACAAGTGTTTATCAAAAATCTAATAAGTACCAGGCCTTAGAACAAGATTTCTTAACTTGGGGTCTATAAACTTAAAAAAAATTTTGATAACTGTATTTCAACGTAATCGGTTTTCTTTGTAATGTATTCTATTTCATGCATTTAAAAATATTCTGCTGAGAAGGGACCTGTAGGCTTCATCCATGGGTACAGGAGCCAGCTCCAACTGGACTCCAATAAATTGTTAGTTTTTCAGAGGAAGCATTTACATCTCAGAATTTGGCAAATGCTAGAAATCAGGGCTTGATTTATTGTTTTGTTGATAGTCTAGTCTTAAGAAAACAATAAAGAAAATGTTAATATTGCAAATTAATTTTTTTTTTTTTAGAGAACTGCTTGTTAAAATTTACTAGCAGACCCCAGGTTTTATGAAACTGTCCAGGGGGTCTACACAAACAAGTGTAAGAACCCCTGCCTTCAATAGTTTTCTAGGGCACTAGGAGGCTAAGTGATTTGTCCAGGTCAAATAGCCAGGATTTTGACAGAGGTCAGACTTAAGCCCATGTCCCCCTGGCTCCAAGATCAGTTCTTCATCCACTATGTGATACTGCCTAGCTAAGACAATTTCGTAAGTCTCTAAGTAGCTAATGTGCTTTAATAGAGGGAGTTTCCTTACTGGGGATTCCTTGTACCAATGAAATCATAGATCTGGTTTAAAAAAAGTCAATACAGAGTGTGGTGCTCGAGAAAGAAAGACAAAATGAAATAGTATCTGTTCTCAAGGAGCTTACATCCTACGTGCTACTACAGTTCTTACAGAGAATAAGATGTGGGCAGTTTTCCTTTTCTAGCTACTCCTATTGCCTAGAGCTCAGAGGACCTGCTAGCAACAGCTGATTTTACCAGTAAGCAGAATAGGCAGCTACTTGGACCTTATAATTATAATTATCTTCCCTATAGTACCTATGGTCAATGGTTCCTGAAATCCTACAATTAAAGATGCAATTCTTAAGACCTTGAAAGCTTTTCCAGCTTCCAGAATGCTCTGGAAATATACATTCAAATTATATATTAAGCAACTATTTTATGGGGGTGGTGATTGTGATCATAGTAGCAATAATCATAATTATAATGTCTTAGATTTATATGGTGCTTTTTACAGAGCACTTTCCTCATCACATATGAGAGGGTACTGTGGCTTTGCAGGCATCATTATTCCTCTTTTACAGATAAGGAAACTGAGGATTAAAGAAATTAAGTGATTTGTCCATTGTTGCATGGTTAGTATTGACCATGTAAGAATAAAACTCTACCATTCCCCAACTGATAAATGATCAAAAGATGTGATCAGTTTTCAGATAAAGTGATCAAAGCTATCTGTAGTCATATGGAAAAATACTCTCACTATTGATTGGAGAAATTCAAATTAAAATAATTCCGAGGTACTACCTCATACCTATATTAGATGGACTAATAGGACAGAAAAGGTAAATGACAAATGTTGGAGGGAACATAGGAAAAATGAGACTTTAATGCACTGTAGGTGGAGTTGTGAACTGATTCAACCATTCTGTAGAGCAATTTGGAACTATGTCCAAAGGGCTACAAAACTCTGCATTCCCTTTGACCTAGCATTACCACTACTAGGTCTATAACTCAAAAGAGACATAAAAAAAGAAAAGGACCTATATATAAAAAAATATTTACAGAAACTCTTTTCTGGGAATAAAGAATTAGAAGTTGAGGGATGCCCATCAACTGGGGAATGACTGGACAAATTATGGTATGTAATTATGATGGAATACTATTATACTATAAGAAATGATGAACAGAAAAACCTGGGAAGACTTGTATGGGCTGATGCAAAGTGAAATGTACTGTGTACAAAGTAACAGCAATATTGTATCATAATCAGTCGTGAATGATTTAGCAACCCTCAGCAATACGATGATCCAAGACAACTCTGAGGGACTTATGATGAAAAATGCTATCCATCCCCAGAGAAAGAACTTTTGGTGTCTTTTAAAAAATTTTTTTAAATTATTACTTTTTTATTTTTAATTTAATTTAATTTTAATTTTTAAATTCAATTTATTTATTTAATTAATTTTATTTTTATTATTACTTTTTTATTTTTCTTGAGTTGTTTTCTTTTACAACATGACTATTATGACTATGTTTTGAATGATGACACATGTAAAATCTATATGGAATTGCTTATGTTTTCAATGGGGGGAGGGAGGTAAAGGAGAGAATGTGGAACTCAAAGTTTTAAAAACGAATGTTAAAAATTGTTTTTACATGTAACTGGGAAAAAGTAAAATACCAAATAAAAGCTTAAAAAAAAAGAATAAGGCTCCATGAGAATGGGACATGGGACAAGAGCCTAGGTATATAGAAGCTGGAAGTGCAGTGTACCAGGAAGGAATGAAAGTTCTGGAATAGAAAGCTAGAAAGGAGAATTGAAGATTTTGTATATTGCACAATGTTGCCTAACCTTGGCCCTGCAGCTGGGTCAATGTGCTTCCTTCAGTCTCTGAAAGAAATATATGTCAAATGGACTTATGGGAAACCTAAATGAGGGTCTAGGTAGTCCACAGAACTCTAATCTGTTGTCAACTGAAAGACGTCTGAGCTGGGCTGCTGTTAATCCATCAACTTCCTATCTACACAGCAGGGATGAATTCAGGAGCTCAGGTCCAGAATGACCTGCTGCTTACCTGAAATAGAGGCACATCTTGGGCCAAGAACTTGGCTAAGTTAACATCCAATAAGGCCCGGAGCAACAGGACACTCTCATTTTCCTGTGGATATTTCAGCTTCAGGTTCCCAGCCGCTGTGAGAACAGACTTCACTGCTCGCATCCCATAGTCATAGTGATGCTGAGATGATAGCTGCTCAGAGCATAAACGGTAGGTAGCAACAATTTTCTGGGCAAGACTGTGAAAGCAAAAAAGAAAAAAAGAGTGTGTAAACCACTGGGTTAAATTTTAGGCTTCTTGTGGAATGGGTTGACTTGTGGAATAGTGAGTTCTCTATGTCTACCTGGAGGTTTTTAAGCAGAGTGATATGCTGGAGCATTGTGTTAGGCCCTCCACTTGTCTAGGATGCTGTAGATGCTTACCAGAGATGTGAGGTCACATGTGACCCTCTAGGTCAAGGGTGGGGAACCTGTAGCCTTGAGGCCATGTGTAGCCTTCTAGGTCTTTGGGTGCAGCCTTTTGACTGAGTCCAAATTTTACAGAACAAATCCTTTTATTAAGGGGATTTGTTCTGTGAAGTTTGGATTCAGTCAAAGGGCCACACCTGAGGATCTAGAGGGCCACATGGGGCCTTGAGGCCACAGGTTGTACCCCAGGTTAGACTAAATGACCTCTGGGGACCTTTCACCTTTAAGATCCTATTCTTCAGACAAAGAGGCATCAAAAGACTGTTTTCTCCTCCCCATCCGTTAGTCAGATTTCCTTGACAATCCAAAGGATGAGTCAAATCACTTAAAAGTTTACTCAGAGATTGATATCTGAAGAATCTGGTTTAGTTCAACAGTTCTACTTCATAAATAGGGATCCCCAAAACACTTATATACTTAGATTCTCCCAAATAATAATAATTAAAATTTATTTAGTGTTTTAAGGTTAGCAAAGTGCTTTACAAATATTAATTCACTTGATTCTCGGAGCAACCCTAGGAAATAGATGCTGTTGTTATTGTCCCCATTTAACAGTTGATGAAACTGAGGCAGAAGTTAAATGACTTGCTCAGGGTCATATAGCTAGTAATTGTCTGAGGACATAATTTGAACCTGGGTCTTTTTGACTCCAGGTCCAATGTTCTATCCATTGTACCACCTAGCTACCTGCCAAATAATACCTTATTATGAATTACAAGATTTCTGATAATGTATGCTTCAGTAATAATTTTCACCTAGTTTAATGATAATATATTTATATATTATTTATATTTTAAAATATTATTTAATATATTTATTTATATAACACAATGTGCCAGGCACTGTGCTAAGTGCTTTACAATTATTATCTCATTTGACCCTCACAACTCTGAGAGGTAGGTACTATTATTACCCTCACTTTACAGATACGGAAACTGAGGCAAACAGAGCTTAAGTGATGTGTCCAAGGTCATACCACTAGTCAGTGTCTGAGGCTGGATTTGAAACCAGATGTTCCTGACTCTTGGCCCGGTGCTCTATCCACTGCACTACTTAATTGTTTGCCAAATGATGCCTTGCTATGAATTACAAGACTTCTGGTAGTATAATTGTATACTTTGAGTATACTTTTATAATTAACACTCAGATGTCATTTTTCACAGAATCTAAGAGTCAGAGGAGATCTTAGAGGCCATCTAATCCAGCCTTTGCTTCTTCCTCCATTGAGGGAGAATTCACTACTTCCCTAAGCAGCCTATTCCACTTTTTTGTTGTTGTTCAGTTGTTCAGGCATGCCAGCCCTTCTATCTTCCATTATCTCCTGAAGTCTGTCCAAGCTCATGTTCATGGCTTCCATGACTCTATCTATCTATCTATCTATCTATCTATCTATCTATCTATCTATCTATCTATCCATCCATCCATCCATCCATCCATCCATCTATCTATCTATCTATCTATCTATCTATCTATCTATCTATCTATCTTTCGATCTATCTCATCCTCTGCCATCCCTTTCTCCTTTTGCCTTCAATCTTTCCCAATATCATCGTCTTATTCCACTTTTGGAAAGCTCTAATTCTTAGGAAGCTCTTCCTTATATGAGCTTAAATCTGCCTCTCTACATCTTATACCCCATTGTTCTTAGCTCTGCTCTCTGGAGTTAAGCAGAACAAGCTGAATCCCTCTTCCACATAACATCCCTTAAAATTCTGGCAGACAGCTATTTTATTCCTTCTAAGTTTTCTCTTCTCTAGGCTAACAAACCCCAGTTATATTGATTGATTTTTGTGTGGCATGAACTTGAGACCATCCCCATCCTGGCAGCTCTCCTCTGGATGCTCTCCAGGTTATCAGTATGCTTCCTAAAATGTGGCACTCAGAACTAATCATGAAATTTTAGATATGAATTGATCAAGGAATAGGGGATTTGGCCTTTCCTTATCCCTGGATGCTAGACCTCTTGTAATTATAGCCTAAGAATGAATTAGTCTTCTTGGCTGCCATATCACATTTCAATTTAATCAAAAATCACCCATGTGCCAAAGAAAGTCTTCTAGGGCACAATTGTGATTGCCTGGCTAAGCTTTTTAGAACACAATGTTAATGAATTTGGCTTCTAGACTTTCATCCCCACGTGACCTAGTTAGCCCCATAAAAAACAACAACCCAAAAAGAGTTTCAGAGATACAGACTTCACCTCTAAGTTTCTCCAGATATCTTAAATATGGGCCATTGATCCCAAATGCTGCCACATAAGAGTGTGGATGACTCAGAGCAGCCCTTCCCCAATAAGGAATTTGTTGTTGCTGTTGCTGTTGCTGTTGCTCAGTCACGTCTAGCTTTATATGACCCCGTTTGGGGTTATCTTGGCAAAGATACTGAAATAGTTTGCCATTTCCTTCTCCAGCTCATTTTACAGATAAGAAACTGAGGCAAATAAAGTTAAGTGACTTGCCGAAGGTCACAATGTTAGTAAGTGTCTGAGGCTGGATTTAAACTCAGGAAGATGTCTTTCTGACTCTAGGTCTGGCACTCCATCCAATACATCACAAAGCTGCTCCACAACAACAAATCTACCTTAGGCCTAGGCTTCTGGGAGAGAAGTAGGCACATACTTGGAATATAAATTTACCTTGCAACATCTCCCAATAAATGACAAAACCAAAGAGAGATCCTCAGGTTTATAAGAAAAGACTAAATATGATTGAGCACTGCATCTAGAGTCAGAGGATCTAGGATCAAATCCTGCTTCTTACAGTACCTATGTGATCTCAGCCAAGTCATTTAACCTCTCTTAGGATCAGACTAGATAATCTCTGAGGTCCATTTCAGCTGTCTATGATTGTATGATCCCAATGTTCCCATCTGCTGCATGGAATCCAGGTAGTGTAAACTGAACTCTGAGCCCTAAACTGGCTACTTCTGGTAAACTTTGCTGGTCATTACAGACTTTTCAGAATCTATCAGAAAGTGAAAAATCCAAAGCAGCTTACCTACGGGAGTCCAGAAACCCCATGGAATATAGGGAGATCTCCCCAATTAATGCATAATCAGGTACCATCATGGCAACTGTTCGGAACAAAGCCTAAGGAAGAGAGAAAACCAAAACAGCTAATCAGAACATGCCAGAAATATACACATATAAAGGCTGTGTCTGTATTGGCAAAGGTATAGATATGTTCCTATAGGTATAATATAGGTATAAATATGTTCCTATAAAAATGTGACGTGGCATAGTGGATAGAGAATGGACTTTAGAATCAGGAAGGCTCTTATGTTGCCAGACTGTATTTGTAGATAGTAGTTCCTCCCTGGGAGTCCCTTATACCAATGTGGAAAGACTGATTGGTCAGGGCTTTTGCACAAATACTATTTCATTTGATACCTATGTCAACCCTGTGAAGTATATAGTTTGAGTTGTATTGTCCTTGCTTTACAGATGAGGAAACAAGAAAAATCTAAGTAACTTGGCCAAAGAGATATATAGGAAATAGTGGAACTGGGAATTGAACTATCTTATTATTATCCAGTCACGCCTGACTCTTTGTGACCTAATATGGGATTTTTCTAGGCAAAGATATTGAAGTGGCTTCCCATTTCCTTCCCATTTTAAAAATGAGGAAACTGAGGCAAACAGGGGTAAGTGACTTGCTCAGGGTCACACAGCTAGTAAGCCTGGATTTGAACTCACGAAGATAAGTCTTCCTGACTCCAGGCCTGGTACTCCACCCACTGTGACAGTGAGCTGCCTGGTATTAAATCCAGGGTACTGAAAATCTTTTTTTTTTTCCATGCAAAATATATTTCCATATTAGCCATATTTCAAAAGAGCAAGAAAAATACAGAAAGTGAGAAAATTCTACTTCAGTTCACACTCAGAGTTCATCAGTTTTCTCTTCAGTGGTGGATAACATTTTTTCATTATGGGTCCATGGTCTTGGATCATTGTTACTGATCAGAGTAGCCAAGTCTTTCACAGTTGTTACTGTGTGCAATGATGTCTCAGTTCTTCTCATTACACTTTGCGTCAGTTTATATGGGTCTTGCCATGTTTTTCTGAAACCCCATTCCCTCCAAATTGTCATTTTCCACAGCACAATAGTATTCTATCACAATCATATGCCACAACTCGCTCAGCCATTCCCCAATTGATGAGCATCTCCTCAATTTTTAATTCTCTTAAAAATTTTAATTTAATTTAATTAATTAATTAAATTAATTAAATTAATTTAATTGATTAAAATTTTAATTTAATTTAATTAATAAAGAACTGCTATAAATATTTTTGTATATATAGATCTTTTTCCTTTTTTTGATCTCTTTGGGATACAGACCTACTAGTGATCTTGCTGGGTCAAAGGGCATAGCCCTTTAGGCTTAGTTCCAAATTATTCCTCTAAAACAAAAGTTTATTACTCCATCAATGATTCATTAATATACCTATTTTCCCACCATCCCTTCCAGCATTTGTTATTTCTAATAGGGGTGAAGTAGTACCTCAAAGTTACTGTAATTTTCATTTATTTAATCAATAATAATTTAGAACATTTTTATATGACTACAGATAGCTTTAATTTCTTGTTCTGAAAACTGCCTTTATATCCTTTGACCATTTTTCAATTGAGGAATGGTTCTTATTTTTAGACATTTGACTCAATTTTATACACAATATATATTTGAGAAAGGAAGTCTTTATCAGAGAAACTTGCTGTAAATTTTTTTAATATTACTTCATTGTCTAGGGTACCTTTTAGCAAAATGTAGTTTCCCTGATTCTCTCTTTTAATTAGGTCTGTTTTTGCTTTGCTTTGTCTGAGATAAGGATTGCTACTTCTGCCTTCTTGTTTTTTAGTTTTGCTGAAGCATATTAGATTCTGCTCCAATCTTTTATTTTAAATTTTTTTTCCATTTGAAAGACAGGTGAATGCTTACCTCCTTAGTTTTAATCATTACTGAAAAGGTAATAGAAACAATAACATAAAGTAGCCCTCACTTAGATACATTTCAAATATTCTGCACCACCCAAAACTGCCATCATCCACAGACGTACTCCTATGAAAAGTATTATGTACTTTGGGAATTCTTCTGGGGGAAAAGAATAGTAGTGTGTCAGGACTCTGGAAAAGACTTGTTTGGCATTATGGGAATTTGATTTTTTTAGAGGTTGTGCAACTTTTCCATTGTAATTAGCTTCTTTTAACAAATGAAGGCAAAGCAGAAGAACTTTACTTTGCCCTGGAAACAGGAGTCTCTTTTCAACACTCTTCATATCTTTTACAATGCTGCAGCTATTTGAAAAAGACTCAATTTGGGGTGGCTAGGTGGTGTAGTAAATAGAGCACTGGCCCTGGAGTCAGGAGGATCTGAGTTCAAATCTGGCCTCAGACACTTAACACTTAACTAGCTGTGTGACCTTGGGCAAGTCACATACCTCAAATTGCCCTGCCTTCCCCCCCTCTAAAAAGGAAAAAAAAAAAAAGAAAAAGACTCAATTACAAACACCAGCTAAGAGGACAAATGCTGTTTTTTTTAAAAAGGCATTATTTTATCTGTATTTGCGATTGTTGAATCACAAAATGTATTTACTAGTACTAATACCAAAAAATATATATCGCTACAAATAGCCAGGCTGATAATTTATAAAACACATGGCATCCTTCAAAGACTTTGTTAAGTGATGTGATTTCATTCAGATCTCGTGTTGGAAGCATTCATATTCCTGATAGGATAAAACAAAGGCAACAGTACCTTCAAAAAGTTATTGCGATAAATGACCTAATATTCAAATTGCTTTGTATATAATGAAAAATGGCACAATATAAATCCAAAGTATTATTATACAAAGTATAAAAATATTATGTCCTTAATTAACTAATTGTATATTTACCATGGGATTATAAATTCAGTCACAAACAGAACACTTTCACCCTCAAGTCCCAGGATCCAGAGATAGAAAGTCAGACAACAAATGGTTACTATAAGAGTACTAACTATAAGAAAGTTTATCAGCCATGAATAGCAATATAAAAATGGATTCAGTGCTGTTAGATCCGTCCACTTCTCACCCAGGTCTTAATCTAGCACCTGGCAAGCCCAGGGGGCAGAAAAATTTGTATAAAAATACATAAAATTTTTAAATAGCTCAGAAAAGATAAAAATCACCAAAGTCTTAAACACTAGCCAGACAAGATGGAATCAAATAGTATCTGGCACCATCTTCAAGCAAAAAAATAGCTGATGAAATCTAACTTCAAATTTCCAAAGTTTTCTTCTGTTGTAAGGCATCATTAAACAGTTCCACATGAATATTTGGAGAACATGGCTCCAAAATAATGATTAAGCTGTGGAATAAGATATTACGGAGAGAGGAGTCATTCTAAAGCAGCCAGTTGCTCAATGTCATGCCGTACTTCCTTTGTATGCTCTTCAAATTCAGTTTTTTTCCAGGATGTTTCCTTTACAATCTTGTACTTGGCTCTTTCTTTGTCCAGTTTCAGGAACTCATTGAGTGTTAAATCTTCAATCTTCTTAGTGCTGATGAAGGTACAATTAGATAAGTGCTTTTTATGTTCCAGCATAGGATCATTGTCTGGCGTCCAGCCCTCTAGTTCCTTGAAACAGAAGCACTGGGCTAAATTGGGCTCCTTCCCCCTTGGGCAATGGATGGACCCAGCTTAAGTCATCTGTTTCAGGGTGCAGGCACAGTCTTCCGTGAAAGGCCAGTTCTGGAAGGTAGAGATCCGAGTATCAAGCTGGTAGAGTTACCACATTGTGCAGCTGGGAATGCAGACCATTTCACACTCAGCCACCACCCTAGCCCATTATTTTAACCTGAGCTTAGGGGGTAAGCTCATGTCATTCACATTCACAGTTATGACTACTGCATATTTTCTTCCATCCCCTTTTCTTCTACTTTTTCTCTCTCTCTTTTTAACCTGTCCCACCTCAAAAGCCTTTTCATAATTTTCTTGCATTGCTCATTTCCCAATTTTCCCTTTACTACTCTTATCACTTTTTAAAAATTCTCCCAGGAATTCTTTTTGAGCTTGGACCCAATTGCATTTTTCTTTGAGGTAGCAGTTTTCACTTTGTTGTCTTCTGAGTTTATGTCTTGGTTTTCATTACCACCATAGTAGGTTTTTGTGGTAAAATTATTTGTTGTTGTTATGTTTTGCTCATTCTCCCATCCTATTTCTTGACTTTAAACTTTATGTTAAAGTTCTACTCACCTGGGGGTGGGAAGGCATCATCCCAAGCTTTAGGTTTTTTTGTGCTGCTATTTCCAGAGTTAGTTCTGAGGAATTTGCAAGGTTTTGACATTTCCAAGGTGGTGTGATATGGGGAGAGGTGTGGTCACTGTTTTCCTGGGCTATGCTCTGATCTTTACCCAGGAAGAGCTCCTGTTGTTCTTTAGCCACAAGGGCTAGCACACCTCTTTGCCTTGGAACTACAAGGGCCCCTGCTATCTTGTGACTGGCCTTTGGCTTCACCCTGGAATTGCAACCCAAAACTGTATATGGGCAACAGAGTTGACATTCAGGGCCAGCTGTACCTAGAACCAGGAAAGGGTTTCCTGTAATATCTTTTTGATCAGTCTCCTGACTCCTTTACCATTGCTAGGTTGAGAGCTCCTGCAATTGACAGCTATTATCACTGCTGCCTTGTATATGGGCCCCAGATAGTCCTCTATCCTGGTGTTACAAAGTTCTCTGGCTGATGTCTTAACTTTTCTTTGGCCAGAAATATGTTGACTTTTTGTTGGCTCTGCTCCTCCAAAATTTGATTTGAGGCATTATTTTAAAGTTTGGAAAAACATGGATAGACTTGTATGAAATAATGAAGAACAAAATGAGCGAAACCAAGAGAATATTATATACAGTAATGGCAATACTGTTTTAAGAACAACTTTGAGTGAATGAGTACTTTTGATTATTATAAATACCCAAATTAACTACAAAGGACCTGTGAAGAGAGAGGCTATCTGCATCCAAAGAAAGAATGAATCAATAGTAGTATGTATAGAGTGACTTTTCACATGCATACATATTTGTGTCTAATGATAGCCATCTCTAGGTGGGGAGAGGGGAAGAAAAAAAGAAAGTCATAACATAACTTTATAATATATTTAAAAGTAACAGCAAGTTGTGCATAATAGATCTGCAGTTTCATGTACAATCATCTGTTTTTAAATTAACTTTATTATGAAAATGCTTGTTTTAGTCCATAAATTTAAAAAAAAAAGTTGTTTGCAGAGGAGTGTTGAAAGAGTTCAACTGAGTTACCTGTAACCTTCCATCTTGGCTCTATCCCCTCTATGACTACAAATCTAATAACTTTTAAACTATATTAATATATGGATAAATCAAACTACAAAAACTTGCAACTAGGAAAAAGGGAAAGAAGGTATGAGACTGAGTGATTTAAATGGACCATCTTCATGGGTCAAGCTCAGCACATCACTATCTAACTATCCTTAGCACTGGCCCCAGGTTGGCGCTGAACTGGAGAGAAATCAGAGATGGTGCAGGGCTTTGAGTTCAGTTGAAGGAACTGGGGATGTGTTGTTTGAAGAAGAAAAGGTTGGTGGTGGTAATGTGGAGGAGGAACATAACAGTCATCTTCAAATAACTGGATGGGAGTTATTTAATTGGATTTTTTCTGTTTGACTTCAGAGGGAAGAACCAGAAGCAATGGTTGGAAGTTACAAAAAAGGTCAATTTAGGCTTGATGTAAGGGGGAAAAAACTTAACAACAAGATCTATCCATATTGGGAAGTAGTGAATAGCTCCTCACTGGAATTCTTTATGCAAAGGCTGGAAGATGACTTGTCATGTATGTAGAAAGTTGGATTGAGTTGGAATGGATGGCTGCTGATATTCAACAAACATGTATTAAGTTTCTAATGTGTGGAGTACACTGTACTGGATACATCACTTGGAATTATTGTCCCTATTTTAGAGATGAGGCAACTGAGGCCCAAAGGGTTTAAATGATTCACCTGGGGTGTTACGGTTACTAAATGTTAGAGAGTACTAGGAACCCCTGTCTCTTGCCTCCTAGCATATTTCTGTTTCCAGTACACAACAACACCATTCTATGAAGAAAAAAATTCCACTGACAATATATCCTTTGGTTGTCAGGGGAAAACTTGGGAGCTTGTTGTGGTTGTGAGAATAACTTTATGCACAGTGTAGGAAACAATATGGTATGATGGAAAGAACATTGGACTTGGGAGTCAGGAGATCTGAGTTCAAATACTACTAAACTACTAAGTGAGCGATGTTTGGGGAATCCTTTTGCCTTCTCTGAGACATAGGTTTTTAAAAAATAATATTTTATTTTTCCCAATTCCATGTAAAGACAATTTTCAACATTCATTTTTTAAAAATTGTGAGTTCCAAATTGCTCCCTCCCTCCCTCTCCCCTTTCCTGAGAAGATAGGCAGTTTGATACAAGTTATACATGTGCAATCATGCAAAGTATTTTCATATTAGTTAGAGACATAGTTGTGTAAATCATAAAATGCTTATAATATTGGTAGTCAATCTTCCACAACTTTAAAGTGTTATATAAAAGTGAATTGTCATTACTATTCAGCCATCTACCCATTAATTAAAATAGTTATAGGAACAGTTCTTTCTGAAGTGGCAAAGAATTGGAAATAAGGAGGTACCTGTTAATTGGGAATGAATGAACCAGTTATAGTTTATGAATGCGATGGGATGTTATTGTGCTATAAGAGACAATGAAGGAGATAGTTTAAGAGAAACATTGGAAGATCAGTGTGAACTGATGCAAAGTAATGAGCAGAAAGAACCAGAAAGAAAAATTAAACAACAACAATATTGTAAAGACAAAAAACAGAAAGACTTCAGAACTCTGATGAGCACAATAACCAACCATGATTCCAGAGGATTCATAATGAAATATGCCATCCGTCCCCTGACAGAGATGTGATGTGCTCAGAGTGAAGTTGAGAAATATTTAAAAGAGGAGGGGAAGTTGGCCAATGCAAGAATTTGTTTTTATTGACTACATATTTGTAACAGGTGTGTGTGTGTATATGGAAAGTTAGGAGAGAAGGAAAGAATGAGGACGTGAAATTAAATAAAATTGAACTAAAAAACAGATGATAATCACAGAGGCTTCCCAGAGATACTGACGGCTCAGGTCAGGGTATCAATATTATTCAAGAGATGATAGGAATTATAAAATATGAAAACAATATTTTACAATAATATTTTATAATTGTACTGTATTTTAAACTTTCCAAAGTACTTTCATATCTATGATCTCCTTTGGTTCTCAGAAGGCATCTCTGGGAGATGGGCAGGACATTTATTACTACTGTTCTTTTATAGACAAAGAGACTTTCACAGAGCTAGCTAGTGGAAAGGCTGGGATAAGAAGCTGTCTCCTAAGCCCATGTTCTACCTACTATACTACACTGCCTCAGGCAAGTGTAACGGTAAGAAGCAAAAAATAAATAATAGTGACAAAAAGGAACTTTCACTTGGTGTCAAATATTCTAAACTCTACCTCGACAGTCACTGTCTGATAATATCCCTGATCCCATGAAGGATAGTTGTCTCTGGGATGCTGCGATTCCATACCAGTTAGCATTTACCTTGAGGTTATCAGGAAGCTCTGCCCTTCCGGCATACCCAGGATTCATGGTAATGAAGACAGCGCAGGTTGGATTCAGAGAGATCTCAGTGCCTTCAAATATGAAAGTCTTCAGCTTTCGAATGATAGCCTGTTGAATGCTGAGGATCTGCTGGGCCACCACAGATAGCACCTCCACCTGGGGTGAGAAGAATGTCTACTTGCTACAGTGGCCAGAACCTCTCATTCCCATCCCAATACAACCAAGTATTTTGAGTAAAAAAGCAAAAGAGTATTTAGATACCTAAATCAACTCTTGAATCACTTCAGAAACTGTTCATTGTGAACCAGTTCTCAAGGTTACTAAGGAATGCCAAAATTAAGCTGTCAAATTTTCAATGAAAAACAAGGGTGACTTGGCTATCGGCAGAGGATAAGAGAATGTATGAATGTGTGATAGGATAATAGGATTTAAAACTGCAAGGGACCATGGAGACCCAGCTACTCAAGACCCAGAGAGAAGCGACTTGCCCATGTGTGTACATAGTTGTGCATGCTTATATTTGTGTACATGTTACTATTTGTATATGTACTTTGTATATGTGTATGAATACATTTATGAGATGGGGAAGTGAGAAAATATGATGAGAGTTTAATATGGTTTCCTCAGTGGTAGTTTTGTTTTGAAATTAACTCAAATCAATAAATATTTACTGACTATGTCCTGAGTGCTGTGAAGGATAGACTGAAAATATAAGGCACTCTCTAGTAATAGAACTCAGAGTCTCCCACTCCTCTTCCCTTTTTTTCCTGCACTCCCATGTCTTGGCACTAAGAGTTACCTCAATCCTGTTGAATTCATCAAAGCAGGCCCATGCTCCAGACTGGGCCAAGCCCTTGAAGAACTTTCCCATGGCTTTGTAATCCAGACCATCAGAGCAATTGAAGACCACACACTAAAGATGGGGGGGAAATACCATAAATATTACCACTTCCCAAGCCAATTTTGGCTCTCTATTCTTCTCCAAGAGTGCTAGCATATCATAATTGGAAAGCTCATAGGATCATAGATTCAGATCTGGAATAGATCTCAGAGGTTATCTAGGCCCATCTTTTTATTTTAAAAATGAAGAAACGGAGGCCCAGAAAATTCAAATGATTTGCCCAAAGTCATATAGTTAAACATCAGAAAATTTGAACCCAGAGAAATGGCCCCTGCATCATTGTGCTCTTTTCCCCTATGCTTTCTAGTTTAGCCTTCTATTCAGTGTATGATTTCCCACCCTTCTCCCCCTTACAATTCTGTGGTCATCTTGAGTCTTGTCTCTGTTCTATATAGAGAGAGCTCCTTAAAGGGACAGGAAGTGACCATTAGGGTCAGGGCAATATTGTTTTAATTACCTGCTTAGCCAAGGCCTTGGCTAGATCTTTTGTAGTTTCTGTTTTGCCTGTCCCAGCAGGGCCCTCTGGGGCACCCCCAAGATTCAGTTTCAATGCTCCCATTAAAGTCCTAAAGAAAAGAGAACAAGATCTTAGTCATTTATTGAGTCCTAGTGTTTAAAGGGCTGGGAGAGATTCCAGCAAAGCTGTGATGCATTGAATAGACCTTTCCCAATCTACATAATGATTTTCTCTAGGGATATTATAGGCCATTAACTGGACCAGATGGTTAACTATGTGTTGGGGTCAATAGAGTTTCCTAGCTTTTATCAATATCCAAAGATGTTTTCACCACCCCCTCCCCACATTCATCCTGTTCAAATTTGGACACAGCCCTCTTCCAGCTGAAGATGGGACAGAAAGTAGACACAGGCTGGGAGAACAGTTGCTGAGCTAAGCTATCCAAATTTTCAAATATTCAAAATTGAAGGGCACCTAACAGGGCACTTACAGAGTAATGATAATAACAACAACAATTAGCACTTATATAGTCTTTAAGGATTACAAAACACCGCACATATGTTAACTCATTTGATCTTCACAATAACCCTATGAAATAGATGCTATTATCCCCATTTTATCATTGGGAAATTAAGACCAAAAGAAGTTAACTTGCCCAATCACACAGTATAATCATAATAGGAATTGGAAGATCTTCCCTGCCCCTTAATAGGCCTAGGTGAATTTGAGGACCTTTCCTGCTTTGAAAATATATTCTGCCCCCTAACAGGCTGCATGTGGTCACATGGAGCCTGTGGTGGGAGTCTTGTTTTTCAGGAAGGCACAACTTTTGATGCTTTGTAGTTAAGTGGATTAGGAGGGTTGTGATGATCTCTGGCCCTGGAGAAGGCTATATATCCCTCTGAGGGGAGGTTTTGCCTTGGGGATCCTTTATGGGAAGAGTTGTGTGATGTAGCGAGATAAGATTCTGGGCAGCCATTGGCTTTGAAAACCCAGATGTTGGTACCTTTCTCTCTGGTGACTAACTGTATGTATGTCCTGGTCAGACAGCTAGAAGCCCTGTCTGTTGGTCTGCTGAATTATGTTAATTTCTCTGTCCGTATTTTTGTCTGCTTGTAACTTCTGTTTGTATTCTCAGCAGTTCAGGGTGTTGACTTTTTCCCCTGAACTAAGTGAATTATACATATATATATGTTTGATTAAAGTAATATTGTTAACCCTTTTTGAGTTGCTTTCCTTTAGAAAAGCAGATTAAAGAACCTGTGCTAGCAGCCATCCTGAGTGTGCTAGGGTGCTTGCTGCTAGTAAGTAGTAAGTACAGCCAGTAAACATCTGCAGTAGGATTTGAACTTGGGTCTTCCTGACTTTAAGTCCTGTATTCTATCTACTACACCTCCTAGCTACCTCAAATTTCTTAAAACAAAGGTAATCATAGTATGCTCCTGGATGCTAGCCTCAGCTTCTTTATATTAAATGACTTCTTTATGCCTCAGTTTTCCCTCTGTACAATGTAACTCTTCCTTTCCTCTATTCCTAGGAATGATAAATATCATTATGGAGAGAAACAAGTTGTATTATCTAGATAAAATATTTAGCTGTCTCCCTACTGTGCGCCTTATGACCCTGGGCAAGGAACAACCACCCTGGGCCTCAGTTTCTTCATTTGTAAAATGAAGAAGTTGGACTAGTTGATGTCTAAGTTTCCTTCAAGCTTTAAATCCCATGCTCTTGAGAGAATAGATGGTAGTAATGGTTCTCAGCATCATACCTCTCCATTTTGCACAGATGTGGAATTAGAATTGGTTAATGTACTAGGTGCTTTATTTTGCTGCCATGAAACAATGCCCTTTCTCAAAGAGTGTCAACTTAATAGACTTACACAAACAAGGCAGGACCCAGAGGCGCTGTTGCATCAGTTCCCTAAAATGGTCTCAGATCAGAATGACTTTTATAACAGTATATTGGGAAGGGTGGGCAGAGTTGTATGATGGCAAGCACCTGAACAGTGTGTCTTGGGATTCATTTTTGTCCTTTCACATGGGAAGAGCGAGGCAACTTTAGAGTGTATTGAGAAGCATGGTAGCTGGGACCAAGGAGGAATCATAGATCTACTATGTCTGTCCTAGGTGGACAAGGTCTTGGATATTTTGCTTCATTTTGGAGGCCTCGTTGTAGGGAGAATGTTATGGATCTTAGGGCATTCAGAAAAGAGCTATGTCCAGGGTTGTTAGGCCTTGAAATTATGCAATATGAGGCTCAGTGGAAGGATTGGGAGCAGTTCTCCTGAAGAAGAGAAAGGTTAGGGAAGACAAGACAGCTACCTTTTAGTTATTTGAAGACTGTCTTGTGGAAGAGGAAATATTCGTGTTTTGCTTGATCCCAGAGGACCAAACTAAAAATAGTGGGTGAAAGTTGTAAAGAGAAAGATTTAAGCTTGATGTAAGGGAAAACAAACAAATAAAAAACTTGACAATCAAAATGGTCCAAAATTAGAATGAGCTGACTTTAGAGAAAACATATTCTCTGTCACCAGATGTCTGCAAGTCTAAAGCTGCTTCCAACTGAAAAATTGTGGAAGAGGAAGGTATTATAGAATTACAGAATCTCAGAGCTGGAAGTGACTTCAGTGACTATCTAGTCCAGTGATGTCAGACTCAGATAGAAATGGGGCCACAGAACCACACAGCAGAATCCCTGCAGGCCCCATATTGATTTAGGAAACCACATATTCACATTGTCTATGTTCTACTGTATTTTTATCTATTTTGTTAAATATTTCCCAATTACATTTTAATCTGATTCAGGCTACACTTGGGAGTGTTGGGTCAAACACTTCTGGTTTGGTCCAACTCAAATTTGAACAGGAATATCTTCTAAAACATCCTTACTTAAAGCTTCTGCTTATATATTCTAGTAATGGGGAACTCACTACCTACTGATTCCACTGCTTTTGCAAAGCTTTAATTATTTGGAAGTTTTCTTTTTCATCAAGCTGAAATCTTTATCTTTGTAATCTCCATGCACTGCACAGTTCTGCCTCCTGAGACCAAACAGAATAAATCAAATCTATTTATTCTTCTGTAAAAGACTCCCTTTTCCATCTAATACTTGAGCTTTCATGTTTCCCCTAATTCTTTTCTTCTCCAAGTTGATCACCTCCATTGAATTCAACTGATCATTGTTTGGTGTGGTTTTGAATCTTTTCACCATCTTGGCTAACTGAACAATGTCAATGTCCTTCAAAAAATGTGATACCCAGAACTAAACTGTAGGATTCTCCCATACGCCACTAGGACATGTTAAATTCTGATCTTATTAAAATTCTTCTCTAGAAGAGTCCTAGAGAGGAATAATGTACAGCAAAGGAAGAGGCAGCAAATGGGAGGTTTTTGACCTCATTCTGAAAGGTGAAACCATGCCATGGGGATTCGCCAAGTTTACCTGTAACATCGGTCAGTGAGGGGGGTAATCACCAGTCGTAGGGAGTTCCCCAGGTATTCATAGCCATACAAAGCTTCCGTAGTGATCATTCTTACAATCACATCCCCATTTTCCCAAGTATAGCGAAGCTGGGAGATCCACTGGAAGTCATTCAGATCTCCAACTTTGTCTTTGGCTAATTTGGCAACCACATCACGAGCTGTCCAGACATACAGATACACACATAAGGGTGAACAGTATGTCTCTCTCTCTCTCTGACTCTCTCTCTTTTTCCACTGAAAACTCAGTAAATACCATCTACCTGTAGTCATAGACACTTCAAGACACTTCCCTCCCCTCCCCTCCCCTTCCCTTCAACTAGGGCACCCCCTGTCTTCAAGTAGGTTTTAATTAAGCCATGTCCAACAAATTAACTTGTCTATTAGTGATTGAGGGAGATCCTTCACCTTTTGCCAACCTCTGGTTATTTAGACAGCAGTTTCCCTCAGCTGTTCTGTTTTACTTCTTTCCAGGTACCAGGGCAGAAAGTCACCCTTTCTGCAGGATTTTATACATGGATCTCCAAACACATGTTGGTCGTATTAAATGGATGTGATGTGAGAAGCAGGGTTGTTCAGCCCCTCCCCCCCAACCCATTGCCCAGAAGGGTTTCTTGGGTACAAACAACTTTGGAAAGCAGTATCAAAGGAACTGCAATTCTTCTTATCATTTTGTTAGCTCCAAGTCTCTAGTCAGAGACAGCACTTCTGGTCAAATACCTCAATGTATCTCTTCTCTGGGAATGACCTCCTCTCAGTCAACTCTTCAAAACTATCTTTCTAATAAGTATACCCAGACTAACAAAGGCAGATGGCTAACGATGTTCATAAAGACAAAGTAAACATTTAAAACAAAGAAATCCCTCTGAGATTACTTCCAATTTATCCTGTACATGTCTTGGTTATACGTAGCTACTTGCATGTTGTCCCCATTAGATTTTGTGTTACTTGAAGGCAGGGACTATTTTTTTCATTTTACTGTGTTGCCAGTGCTTAGCACAGTGACTAATACATATTATGTGCTTAATAAATGTGCTTTTGACTTGATTTGAAGAAAGGTAAATAGATTTCCCTTATACCCAGAGGAAAAGATTTCAAGATTCCGTAAAGATGCTCAAGGAGAAAGAAAAGACACAAACTCTTGTCTTGGGGTCTGTTGTTGTGTGTGCTTATGGGGAGGAAGAGGGTGGTCCAGCAACACAGCTTCTATCCCAACACACCTCAGGCCCACCAGCCTAAGCAGCCCCACTTCTAAAGACCAGGCCACTTTCTTTCTTTTTTTTTTTCTCTTTGGAGGGGGGAAGGCAGGGCAATTAGGGTTAAGTGACTTGTCCAAGGTCACACAACTAGTAAGTTTGTCAAGAGTCTGAGGCCATATTTGAACTCAGGTCCTCCTGACTCCAGGGCCAGTGCTCTATTCACTGTGACACCTAGCTGCCCCAGTCTACTTTCTTTATGGCAGCTGCCTTTCCCTATACTTTCATTCTCTCAGCTCCAAGTTACTTTTTACAGGTTGCCTTTCTCCAGCTTCATATTTCTTTTACCCATCCCCAATCTGAGCTGTCTCCTGGACTCATTGAACTGACTTTTTAAAAGTTCACCCTGAGGCATGGTCTATCATTCTTCATAATTATTGCTTCCTCTCTAATCTATTCAAAGGACTAATCTCATAAAGAGGTCTAATGGTTTGGCTGTATCTTTTAAAGTTAGTGAAACAGGTTGGTGCTAGCCCCTTTTGGGGTGGTGACTAGTTCCCATGCTTTCAAGATCTCCTCCCATACACAGGTAAAGGATACTTTACAGAGCCCACTAGGGAATCAGGCCATAGACTAGAGACTTTGTGATTAAGATTCCTCACCAAGCTTACAACCCTTCTATATAACCAAACTATTGTACAATGTGAAAGTATTTGCAGATCCTATACATGATTGCACGCCACCATGGTGGGGGAAGGGAGGGGAGAAAATCTGAAACTCAAGTGAATGTGGAACTGAATCTTGTAAATTAAAAGTAAATAAACAAGTCATTCAAAAAAAAATAAGCAACTTGAAAAAAAAAAGATTCCTCACCAAGCTCCCAATACCCTTTCTCCCTTCCTCCAACCTTCCTTTTTACTCCCCAGGAAATCAGAAAACCTCAGTCTTTCCTCAGAACCCCATGACATTGGGACAGCCTACGAGGCTTTCAGGCAGTCAGTGGATAGGTTTGAAGGCATTCACCATAAAATGAATCTTTAGGCATAGAATTCACTCTTATTTTCAAATTTAGGAATACTAAAAAAAAAATACATAAATCAGCTGAAAGCTGTATTTCTTGTATGCAGTAGGCTTTTAAAATTCACTTTATTCTATCCTTTCACAGGTGGTAGTTGTTGTTGGGGGGAGGGGTAGAAAAGATTCACATGACCTTTGGTCGTTAATCTTCTCCAGAAAGCTCATAGAGTTGGTATGGGACATCAGGGGTGGTGCCAAAAATTCAAATTCTTTGGTCAATGAGAAAGATTTTGCAAAAGAATTCCCCTTCAAGCCTTTATTATATGCCTTGCCTCAGGACAAGTTCTGAAATTGACTGCTGGATAGCAGTTCCCTCTCTGTCTGTGGTCATCACAAGGGTCATCACTAAAGAGGTCCAGGAAGGCTAATCACATGGGATGGGTCCCACTCACCCTTTCCTCCTCTCACCCATTCACATTTTGTGCAGGTAAAAGGAGATTTACATGAACACCAAGAGTAGTCCTTGGAGGGGAGAAAGTGGAGATATCACTATAAGGTAAAGTATAATCTGAAGGAAATCTATGTAAGAGAAAAGGGAGTAGTTCAGAATTAGAGATGGTTAGGTGTGAGGGTTTATATTGATTACGGTTTATGTTGATTGTATGTGAACACATTAGAACATTTTCTCCTAAAGTGCACATCTGACGACGTCACTCCCCTACTCAATAAACTCTGTTGGCTCCCTATTACCTCCAGGACTAAACATAATATATTCTTGTTTGGCTTTTAAAGCCTTGACAAGCTGGCTCCTTTCTGGTTATCTTACCTGTCCATATACTCTAATGGTCCAGTGACAATTCCCTTTTTAATGTCCCTCAAACACAAAACTCCACTTCCAGAGCCCATGCCTTTGAACTGACTGTCCCACATTCCTAGAAGACTCTCCCCCTTCACTTCTGCTTCCTGGCTTCCCTGCCCTCCTCCAAGACTTAGCGTAAATCCTGTCTTCTGCAGCTGGCCTTTCCTAGCCCCAGCCCCTTCATGACTTCCATTTACATTTCGTCTGTCTCATATGTACACAGTTATTTGCACGACATCTCCCTTGATAGAATGTGAGTTTCACGAGGGTATGGACTATTTTGTTTTTGCCTTTCTTTGTATCCCCAGCACTTAGCACAGTGCCTGGAAAATAGTAAGCACCTAATAAGTGCTTGTTCCTATTGCCTTCCTGAGTTGTCTCTGAAGAACAGGACTCAGGTGACCTCACTCTTAGGGACAATTCAGGTTTTTGTTTCAGGTTCCAGTAATCCTATGGGCAGGACCTTTGGGGGGGGGAGGACAGGGAATTAGAGGTGGGGCATGGCCATGAAACAAACACACAAGGACACAGTTTGTTCTCATTTCACCTGGGAGATGCCTTCCTCCCCTCCCTCAGGCTGCTGCTCTTCTTTTGGCCCATAGGAACTCAGGTTTGTGGCCTGCAGGAGCCTCTCCTGTTGAGCTATGACTGGCCAGGCTAGGAGAGAACGCCATGCTTACCGTGTACATCAATCACCGTGAGGGCTCCCAGTGTCAGCCGAGCTCCACTGCTTAATTTACCCCGAACCAGCTCCACAATCTCTGCAATCTGCATGTTATTTTTTTCCAGAAATACCTATGAGGGGCACATATGAGGAAGAGCTATTGACTCTTTCTCATATTTTCCTGGGTTCTTTCTCTGAGACCCAAAAAACACATACTCTGAGAAGAAGGTGGGCAGGGGAATTACTCATGACTGACTTCACATAGGGAGGCTGGGTAAGCAGAATGTTTGGGCGCAACTTTTTAAAGTTACAGAATGTTTATGCTTTTTAAAAATTACAGAACCACGATCAAGCATTAAAGTTGTAATGATATGAATAAAACAAATGTCCATAGGATCTAAAGCTGGAAGACACCTTAGAGATCATCTAATCTAACCCTTTTATTTTACAGCCCTAGAGAGTTGGAGAAATGTCTTGCCTCAGTGTCATACAGGGAACAAAGAGAAAAGCTAGGATTCAATCCAAGGTCTTTGGAAAGACAGTTGTTGTTACTGTTGTGTTTGTCCTTCATTCTCAACGAGGACCACGGCATCAGGGGAATGATGACACGAATTGGACTTGACTTGGATTTAAGTGAGGAAGGGCTGTGCAAGGTCACCAGCCTCACTTTCTTCTCCAGAGCCATCTGGGTCCAGTGACCTGATATTCATCAGGGTGACTGGAGATGACCCAGGATACAGTATGGCATAGAAGTGTTGGACCTGGAGTCAGGAAGACCTCAATCAGGAAGACTTCTAGCCTTCAAATTCTTCATCTATAAAATGAGAGGGGTAGAATCTGATGAGCTCTAAAGTTCTTCTAATTCTAAATCTATGATTATATAACTCCAAATTTAGGGCTTTTTGTACCATAGCATATTAACTGGAAATTAACTTAGTCTAATAATTAATAATTATTACCATTAAGTAAAATTTATACCAGATTTTAGCCTGTAAACCATGTTAACAGGAGATCATTGGTGTGTTGGTAAATGTTTAACAACTGGCTCTTGGGGGAAAAATTTACTTATCACATTTTTCAGTTTAAAATGTATCATCAACATTTGCTCCATACTTTCCTAAGTCTAGAAAATTAAAAAAAAACCAACAATAAATGAAGCCCTAATTTGTAATATTTTCTGATTTATGGGATATAAATGTCTGTACTAAAAATTTAACAGTTTTCCTGAGCCAGTTCAAAGCGTTTCTATTATACCCCTGATCTGATATTAAGTATCAGAGAAGTAGGATTTGGAGAGTTATAATCAAATTTCTCTCTTTTCTTTTTTATGATATGTTTCATCTGTCATATTAAAATAAATGTAGTATGTTTTCTTTCTATAAAATATGCTGTATTTGGTGTCTGAGAACTAGAATCTAAGCTCTGCTACTTACTACTTGCCTAGGGCAAATCATTTTCCCTTTCTAGGACTCTATTTCCTCAACTATGGAATGAGAGGGTTAGACTAGGTGACCTCTAAGTCATCTTGGCTCTGTTTCATATTCCTTGCAGCTCTGTGTAGATGATTCTGTGCACGTTTGCTCTGGTACTGTCCTTGGGTGTGGTAGGAGAAATGCTTCATTTCTAGATGGGCAAATGAAAGTCTCCCCAGGGCTTAGCACAGAAGCTGGAATGTACAAAGCACTTAATAGATGCTTGCCAGTAATGAGGAAAGAAGAATAAGTGACTGGATTCAGAAAGAATCTGTTTCCACATAAAGAAAATACTTTTAAAATGTATTGAAAGACCTAAAATCACAATCTACTTGTGAAATATGTTACAGGGAAAGTTGGTGGTGCTGTAGGCCTAGAGTTGGGAAGATCTGAGTTGAGATCTTCCTTCCTTCCTTCCTTCCTTCCTTCCTTCCTTCCTTCCTTCCTTCCTTCCTTCCTTCCTTTCCTCCTTCCCTCCTTCCCTCCCTCCTTCCTTCCTTCCTTCTCTCCCTCCTTCCCTCTCTCCTTCCCTCCATCCTTCCCTCCCTCCTTCCTTCCTTCCCTCCTTCCTTCCCTCCCTCCTTCTTTCCCTCCTTCCTTCCTTCCCTCCCTCCTTCTTTCCCTCTTTCTTTCTTTCCTTCCCTCCCTCCTTCCCTCTTTCCTTCCTTCTCTCCCTCTCTCCTTCTCTCCCTCTCTTCCTTCCTTCCCTCCCTTCCTTCCTTCCTTAACTCAGAACTCCCTAGAATACAGTTTCAAGAGCTCTAATGAGCATCAGAAGATGAGACCTCTCATTGCCCAACTATGCTGGAGAAGTAAAGCATTACTGGAATTCTACTAGTATAAATAGAAAAGAGAAAAGAAAATCTGTTGAGTACAGACAATAATATTGCATGAGTCACAAAAATGGTTAGCTTACTACTGTTCAAATCCACTTTACAAATCCTAGTGTAAGAATATTTTTGACACACACACACACACACAGCATTTGCTATGAGTTAACCTTTTTTTACTTATACAGCAGAAGCGTAGCACAGATGTGGTAGAAAGAGCATGAGAAAGTCAGGTTCTGTGTGACTTTAGGCAAGACACAACCTCTCTGGGCCTCAGTTGCCTCCTCTTCACAATAAGGAAGTTGAATTTTATTGTTGGTGAGTCATTTTTCAGTCAACTCTTCACGATCCTATTTGGGGTTTTCTTGGCAAGGATACTGGAGTGGTTCTCTATTTCCTTCTCTAGCTCATTTTACAGGGTAACTTACCCAGGGTTACATAGCTACTAAGTTAGATTTGAACTCATGAAGATGAATCTCTCTGGTTCCAAGCCCTGTGCTCTATCCACTGTACCACCTAGCTGCCTGAGGTTGAACTAACGTGTCTTTCAACACTTAACATTCTGTGATCTAGGATCAGTTGCCTTGGGCTTATATCTTCACTGAAATAAGTGCTGCCCACTAAATCAGCCAGATCAAAAGTGTTTTAGCCCATTAGCTATGGAGCAAGGAGGAGGAGAGAGACAAAATTTCAGGAGTCACCTCTGAAGCCTATTAGTGAGAACAACTTCCCTGCTTCTTTAGACAGCTGGACAAATGAATTGTGGTTCCACACATCCTTTCAGGGCTGAAGAAAATATCACGTAGAGGAAATAAAACAAATTAAGTAAATTCTACCTCTCCTTCCCATTACTCTATGAAGAGCTTTCCTGGCTATGAAAGGGCTTAACTGCTGACATTGGCATTAGGGACAAGGAAGAAGGATTAGGAGATAGGCAAAATGGGAGAAGAGCTGCCTGAGAAGTAGAGAAGATTGCCAGAAAATCCCATGGGTCTCTGGGAATTCTGCTTAGGTTGACCTCCAGGGACCACAGTGCATCTTAGAAGGGCCAAAGTGATTCATGCTGGGCTTACCGGTAAGGTTTTATTTATGATAGCTTCAGCCATCTCTTTTGTCCAGTAGATAGATGAGACACAGATTACAACTTGCCCAGGCCACTCCAGAACCCACTGCTTTCGAGGAACCTATAAAAAGTCAAAGATCACCTAGGTTTAGAGCTGGAGGGGAGATCTTAGATGCCACTGAATCCAACCCCCTCAATTTACAGATGAGGGAAATGAGGTTAAAAGAGGAGAAATGTCTTGCCCATGGTTGCACAAAATCTAAGTGTCAGACAGAGGATTTGAACTCAGGTCCTTCTGACTCCAAGTTCAGCTTTCTATCATTCTACCACCTAGCTGCCTCCCCCCTTCATGCCTCCTCCAAAAAACAAACAACAACAAAACAAACAGAAAAACCGAACATGATAGGATGTCACAGAAACAGTGAAGTACTTTAATTACGTGTGCTATAAAGGTCACTAGGACCTCTTCCATCTTTATGAAGAGGAGAGTTAATCTTGTCTCCTTTCACACAATACAAGCCACTCAGGCCTTATTCCTAGGGAAAATAAGAGGTCCTAGAAGGGTGTAACCCCAATGAAGAATGTACAGAAGAGGCTTTAAAAAAAAAATCTTTCCTCCCACTCAGATACTATTGTAGGTGGTCTGAAATTCTACCACTAGTGATTATTTTATTTGGGTTATACACTGTGCCCTCTAGTTTCCTTTTTCACAAAGCAAATACCCTGGAGGGGTGACCCATCATATTCTCAATATCTTAGGGTGGGTGGAGTTTCTCAGATGCTTAGTTCATGGCAGGAGAACACTCCTTAAAAATCTTGACGTTCTATTTTGATCTAGGACAATGAAGAAATAAGAACAGGGAACTCTAAAAGAGATTCTGTGTTCATTCCAACACCCAGCTGGAATTTAGATGACCTGAGAGACATAACAACCCTAATTACTGTTATTGAGAGAAGTTCTGGAAGTTTTGTCTTCATCCTCCCCTGAACCCCAGTATTCATGGGAAAGGAAAGCAAGGCAGACAAAGGTTAGATGACCTGTCCTAAGTCACATGACAAAAAAAGGAGAAAGTAGAATTAACACCAAATCCTTTCTTGGAGCCCTTGCCAGCTCTCCGTGATGTGAGAGAGAAAGAGTATCATGTTTGGAATTAGAGAGTGTGAGTTAGAGTCCCGGCTCTGCCACCCAATCCTGGGTGACTTTGGGTCAGTTGCTTAACTTCTTAATTAGACTTCCCTATCCTTGACTGTAAAATGAGTGGGCTGGATTGGATGACCTCTGAAGTTTCTTCCATTTCTAAATCTACAGATCCCACTGAAAGTTTAACTCCACCAGCCTTGATGCAGGCTCTGGCCTGGACTCTACCTTGGCATAAGCTTCAATCCCTTTTTTAAGCACTTCTCGGATGCTGGAAAGCATCATCTGTTCCACCTGAAGAAGCCATTTTTCGACCATGCCCTGTAAGGGAGGAAACACAAACAGAAATGGGCAGGGAGCACACAGAATCAGCAGAGACTCCAGGAAAGGAAAAAACCTAACCAGAACATCAGATTTGTTAAGCCCAAACCAGCCCTAAACCGAGGCTGCTTGCTATTGATTCTATTTAGATTTTCAAAGTTCTTGTTTTCTTCCTTTCTTAAGACCATAATCCTAAAGTGAAAACATAAGTCTGATCTAGCAACACATATTCACTTTTGTAACAGGTGGATGCTCTTAGGCCTAGATCATTGTTTACAGTCAGGTAGGTGGTAGAGTGGGTAAAGCACCAGGCCTGGAGTTCCTGAGTTCAAATCTAGCCTCAGACACTTATTAGCTGTGTGACTCTGCGTAAGTCACTTAACCGTGTTTGCAGATAAGTTTTTTTTCATCTGCACAATGAGTTGGAGAAGAAAATGGCACACCACTCCAGGATCTTTGCCAAGAAAACCCCAGATGGGGTCATGAAGAGTCGGACACTACTGAAACAACTGAACAACACATTGTCTCCCTGTTAACTCCAGGATAGATGGATCCTATATTCCAAAGGTGCTTCTGTCCCTGGGACTAGAGGAGTCAGGTAGTGGAGGGAATAGAATGATGGACTAGAGCCAGGAGAACCTGAGTTTGGACGCTGCCTCCAGTATTTTTTAGCTCCATAACTCCTAGGCAAGTTCATTTGGCATCTCTCAGATTTAATTTCCTCATCTGTAAAATGAATATGATAACTATTGAAACTGCTTCACAGGGTTATTGAAAACAAAATGAGGCACTAGTTGTTTTTACTAGTCAAGTACATATGGAAAATAAACAGCAGGAAAAAATCTGCCCTGTGATAGTATAAATCTAAAAAGATGGGTCTCAGTTGAGTGCCTACTTAGCAGTGAAAGGGAAGAGATCACTGGTGGAACCAGTAGGTTATACCTCTAGTAGTGGGGAAATGAAATCTACCCTGTCTTGATTCCAAGGGGGTGGTTGTTCTTCACAGAATTTTTCTATCAATTCATCTTCTATAACCATGTAGTATACAAGCTGCAATTATTTTCATGGTGGCCTTACAAATCCTTTAGGTAGCTGGGTGGGTCAGGGGATAGGGTAAGGGATATGGAGACAGAAAGACCCAAATTTAAATTCTGCCTCAAGATATTTAATAGTGTGTGACCCTGGATAAGTCACTTAAGCTCTTGAAGTCTCAGTTTCCTAATCTGTAAAATGGGATCATAATAATAGCACCTGCCTCCTGAAGTTATCATGAAGATTAAATGATGTGACAGATACAAAGCATCTTGCAGACCTTAAAGCACCATATAGATGCTTTTATTATTATTATCAGCAGTAGTAGTACTTATCACTAGCATTAAAAAACATGATGATGGAATATCCTAGGAAATAATGTTTCTTATTGCCTTTGAGTATATAATAAAACCGGTGCTAATGCCCACTCCCTCTTGTTTTTTTTCCTCTCAAAGATGTACCTGTGGGCCATCCCTTCCATTTAGCTACGACTTCCTTCTTTCCTCTGGTGCCATTTGTCACAAGAACATCAAGATCGTGGTCATTAATTTCTCTTTCAGGAAGAGGTCCACTTGTTAATCACTGGACAAGGGTCTCATATTTAGAGTACAAATAGTCAAATTAAAGCTTGTTGATGTTGCTGTGATTCTTAATACTCTCTGCTCCATTTCCTAATACTCTGCCACCATCATTGCAGAAATGGAAGAGGGGCACATAAGACTGAAGGTAAGCTGTTATTTTCCCCTGTTTCGTGGGTTATTATGGCCAAAGTAATTGATCATCATGTGGCCAGCCTGCCTCTTCCATAGTTAGCTATCTTGATGTCTCAGAAAATAGACTATTTCTGGGGCCATACTCAAAGCCTTTCCATCCTGGTAGAACATTCTAGAGCTTATACTCTACTGACAGAGTCTTTGAGAGCCTCTATGCCATGATGAGACATTAGGGCAGGATTTTGTGGAGTGGAGAAACATGAGGAGAAATATATGAGGAAGCATGATTCAGGAGGAAGGAATGAGACTTGTAGATTACACAGGAACTTCGTGTCTCTATATCATGAATATTTTAATGAAAAAAAGGATTCATGGATACTAGAAGTATTACACTTGCTAAAGAATGAAGTACATTTCATTTTAACAAACAGAATGTTATTATTATTGATTGGGCATTGATAGGACATTATTTCTGAACCCAGACCACTGGGGAGTTAAGATCAGACTTAGTAAAAAAAAGCAAGAAAAATAGTGAGAAAAAGACATGGTGTACAATTAAAACAACTGAACCCTGAACGATTTAAATAAGCAACTGAAAATTTAAAAATGGGAAATGGACAAAAGAAATGCCATTGACATCGAATATGTTTTTCCCTAGAAGTTTAATGTAAATTAATTGCCACAATAAAAGACCAAAAGAGCTTAGAAAACTCCTTAGTCAGCAAACAATCGATTAACTTACCAGATACAGAGAGGTGGCTGCCAAAGGCAATAATGAGTTAGAATGAAAAGTTATCTGTAAAATCTTATTTAAAAAAAAAGTATGGTGGATAGTTGTCAATGGTTTTGCCTAATAAAGCAAAGAGAAGGAGTAGAGGGCAAAATGCATTTTTAAAAAGTGTGGTAAGCTATCTCAACTGCACAACATCATCTCAAGGGCATTTATGGATAAAAATGGAAGGTGGATCACAAACAGAAGGAAAATAGAAAAATTTGCAAAATTCATTATGACAAAATATGTTATAATGTTTTCTCCACTGAGGGCAACTGAACCATCATACTCACATCCTCACTCCACTGTTCTGCTTATAGAAGAGGAGAAAATGACCCAAAGAGAATAAAGATGAGAAAAGGAGTAGGATTGAATCAAGTGGATTTAGAAAAGATCTCCATTGGAGGCAGCACAATTGTGAGGATGCCAAGGGACAACGTGCAAAGTAGAGGGGAAGATAATAAAAAGCATAGAAAAAATACTGGACCCTATTGATGCCAAAAAAAAGTGATGGAGAGAACATCAATGACCACTGATCTACATCCCTACCCTCTTGTCTCTACAAAATCTTTATGACAGTCATCTCATAAAGGTGTCTGCAGTAGGGAAAAGATGAAAAAGGCATAGGAAAAAAAGGTTAGGCTCTATTAATACTGAAAAAAGGTGACCAAGAAAATGCTAGTAACTACTGACAGATTTTGAGTTTTCCTTTTATATCCCCTTTATAAGAGTCATCTGTACATGAATCGAAGGCATCTTTGATCAGGTTATTGGTAGGAAAGAAGAAAACTTTGATAAATGATATTCAACAATGGGACCACATCTTTCCTATTTCACCATGAACTGAAAGATTACAGAGAATATAAGATCCTTTTGGGCTTCTTGTTGGTTAATTATGAAAAAAATTGATAAGATAAATGTCAACTTCCAAATTATCTGGATTTATGCGATTTAATTGCATGCAAAGACACTGTGCCATTTAAGAAATCCCCAAATCCTCCTATTCCATTTAAGAGATGTTGATTTGTGCAATGGAAAAGGGAATGAGAAGAAACAAGGGCAAAACCTTTTTTCCACCACTTCCTTCTTAGAGAACAAAACTAGTGGTTTTTATTTTCTGTTTTTTAGTGGGTCATTATTTTTGTCATCTGACTGAAGCAATCTGAATACAAAATACACAAAAAATTGTCCCCAGTCCCTGGCTTTGCCAGGTCTGCTTTCTAGTGCTCTGGAGAAGCAAACTGGAGAAAGGGAAAGAGAAAACTGAGATGCTATTGTCTTATTGCAGAACCAAAACTTTGAACTTCAGCAATGTAGAATCAACCTAGAATTTGAGTATTTCCTCCTTTCCCCCCACCCTCAACTTCCCAGTTTCAGTGTTAGGCTGTAGAGTAGGGAGAGATTGGGGCTGGGAGGTTAGAGCAACTGAGGTGATAGGATTAGTTACTTGATCCTTAAATCATAACGAGTTGAAACTCCTCCCCAAATTTGGGATCTGGGTGAGGAGTTTGAAATTTTTTTTTTATAACAGCCTTCTACTTAAGGACCTAAACTTTCCCAGCTCATTCACGAGTCTTTCCCACATCCAGCCTATATTATAGACAAAAAAAGTTCTTGGTGATTGACATTTTCTCTTGTCTCCCATGCCTGGAATACTCTCCCTCCTCATCTCTGCTTCCTGTCTTCCCTAGCTTCCTTCCCAGTTAAACTTCCACCTTCTAGAGGAAGCCTTTCCCAACTTTTCTTTCTAGTTGTCTTCCCTGTGTTAATTATTTCCTATTTATTCTGTATAAAATTTATTATTTATATTTGTTTGTTGAATGCCCCATTAGTAAGCTCCTTAATTTTGCCGCTTTTTGTATCCCCAAGGTTTAGCAAAGAGCCTGGCTTATAGGACATATAATACAGATGTACAAATAGTATATTTATATAACACACAAGTATAACACAAATAGTACAAAAACACAAATTATTTTTGACTGGCTCCTTCTCAATTACTATTGACTCCTCATATGGCTCTTGACAGTTATTATGAAAGTACAACCATTTGTAAGCTCTTTTCCTTCCTCCTATAGCCCAATAAAGGGAGAAGGCGCAAATGTTACCTTGGCCTGAAGTGGGTAGATTTTGGTAACGAAAGGAACTATTTCCTTCTCTGAGCTAATCATGCCCAAAATTTCCAGTTCTTCATTAAACTGAAGTCTTGCAATGCCCTCAAAACACTTCTTTAAATGTGGCTGGACTCGGAGGGGATCCTTTGTTTCTGACAAGATCTCCAGCAGCTCATCATTTGATAGGAAAAAGAACCTGTTACAAAAGAGAAAGAGTGAAAATGAAATCTCCCTTCAGGGCTAGGAGTTCCACAGAGGTTCTACTCCCCAAACAGGGGGTGGTACTTTGGTACATCACAAAGACATCTTGGGTATATAGTAGCAGCCTGGGTTTCCTCACTCCTTCCCTTTGCCAATTTTAGATGGTGATCAAATGTGGACATGGCATTGGCTAAAATGGTACCCATGAGTAATGTGGTTGGGGTGCTTGTTGTGGACTGAGAGATGACTGTGGTGGAAGAAGGTGAAAGAGAAAGACTTTCTCTTCCAGGATACATCCCAGCAAGTGTATGAATATTCTAATAACTGAACGATGTTGAGAAACAATATAGTTAAATGCTCATTTGAACAGAGATGAATTTACCATCTTATAAAATGGCTGATAAGGCTGCCTGATTTGTCTTTTGAATTCTGCAAGAGCTTGTAATGTAGCCTTAAAACTGCTCACTTGAGAGTTGTCCAATGGCCACAGCGATCAAGGAGGGACCAATTTTCCTAGCTTCATGCAAAGATGAGAAAAATTACCTTCTATAGGTTTCTACCCCCCAACTTCTAAATCATGTATTGAATCATCAGGTGTAATGTAGTTATAGTAATAATTAGAGAAGAACAGTAGGTAGAGAGCCAGCTTCAAAGTCAGCAAGACCTGAGTTCAAGTTCTTACTACAGATATATAGTTGGGTTATGACCCTGGGAATGTCATTTAACTTTTCAGTGCCCCAAGTGAAACCTGAAGACCCTAAGTTTAACAGAGCACATGGCAACAAACATACTCAGCAAGTGTGTGTTCCATGAACTGCAAGGGGAACTGAGAAAGTGAGCATGAATGTTGTAATATAAACTCTACTCTTTTCTGGAAATTGTGATTCAAAGGTAGTGACTTCTTCACTAACAGTGAATTGGAGCATGGACTTCATATAGGCTGGACAGCATGGGGTACCTGGGGAAAAACAACCTTTTCTTCTCCAAATACTCATTAAGTCCCTTCTGGATGTCCTCCAACAGAATGTTGGCCTCTGTGAGTTTCTCTAACATCTGTGGCTGATCTGTTGCTACAAGCACTCTGGCATCTTTCGCCTAGAAAGAAAGGCCCCAAAAGTAAGATTGAGAATCAAAGAAATTCCACTTCCACACTGACCAGCAAAGTTACCATAACTATTCAATATTTTTAGTTTCTGAAGCTAGCCAGGAAGTCTCAGTATCTGCTGGTATGGCCTGTTAACCTGGGGAAATTCATTTCAACTATTGAACAGAGGTCTTCCAATCCAGAATATAACTTCCCAGATAATTTATCAGACTAGGCAGGAAAATTTTCTGAGAGCCAGAAAGCCTAATTTTTAAGAATATATGTACTTGATAAAACATTGATGGGGAGGAGAGGGAGAGTTTTTCACTTTACAAAAGGATTTACCACATCATTTTTACCCAAGTTTTTTTTGTCAAAACTTCTCTAATAGATTTATAAAATTGGATTTACAGAATTCGGTCAGGCTACCATGTTCCGGGGACAAATTGCTATTAACAAACCTGATGAGAGGCAAGTGCTTACCGCGTGCATCATAATGTTCTTCCAATAACCATCAACAATTCCAAATTTCCTTCCCTCTTCTGGCATTTGCGCTATGATGTCCTCAGAACTGAAGATAGGCTCCAGGTACAACCATGTAGCCTGGCACTTCAACCAGGCATCTAAAATCTCCTGCATTTGGATCAGCTTCTCTTCCCATTTCTGTGAATAAAAGAACCATTCTGAGCCATGGACCCAGAAGCAACCCAAACATGTCTCCAGGAAATTACCATGCCCAGATATGTTGCTATCCCAGGAAACATACTCTTAAAACAACAACACATTTTTCTTTTGGAGCATTTAAAACTGTTTCCCTACATTGTCTCTCTGCAGGGGTAAGCATCCAGAAGCATGAATTTCCTATCTTCACAGGAATTTCATGATGCTGGAAGGAACCTCAGAGATTACCTGGTCCAACCCTTTCACTCACATTTCTAGCACTTAGAGGTTTGTAAAGTACTTTCTGCAACTTACAAGTATTATTATCTATACTTCACAGATGAGGAAATTGAGTTTGAGAAATGCAGTGACTTTTCTAGAGTTTTATAACCAGTAAATGAAAGAGCCAGGATTCAAATGCAAGTTTCTCCTGACTTCAAATCCTTTACTTCTTCCAATACATTATAGTGCCTCTCAGATGAAGGAACTGAAGTAACTCACCCAAGACCACCTAAGTATTAAATGACAGAATTGAGATCTGAACCCAGATCGACTTCTCCCGACTTCAGAAGTTCAAACTCACTAAACTTTTAATTTGCCTCAAAGTGCTTATTATGATACTCCATCTTATATACAAGGCTTAGATTTTGTGCTAGACTTTTTAAGGTGTCTTTGCCCTTCCTCCTCCTGAATTTTTCAGAATATGTTTTAATGGAATGGAATAGTTTTAGAAATCATGGAGGTCTTGCCACTTTGATGAACTTTCCATGAGTGTGCTGGTACTGATAACAGGAACTTGTGAGAGAAGGCATGGCACAAGTCGATGGAAGGCAGGTCTTAGGGCTGGGGAGACCAGGGTTCATGGCTTTCTTCTAGTGTGTATGTATATAAGCCTATGCAGGTCACAACTTCTTAGTGCCCTCGTGAAAATTCCTGGAAGGCTGTAAGTTACAGAAGTATGACAGAGATTTAGTTCCGTACCAGGAGTCCCCTAGACAAATAGACTGGGTTTGAACCGATAGTGATGACAATAATTTATATTCTTTTAGCTAACATTTATATGACATATTATGTGTTATTTGCTATTATTGAGTCATTTCAGTCAGGCCCAATTCTTTGTGACCCCACTTGGTCTTTTCTTTGCAAAGATGCTGGAGTGGTTTGCCAGTTCCTTCTCCAGCTCATTTTACAGATGAGGAAACCGAGGCAAACAGGGTGAAGTGACTTGTCCAGGGTCACATAGCTAGTAAGTGTCTGAGGCCAGATTTGAACTCAGGGAGATGAGTCTTTCTGGCTTCAAGCCTCCTGCTCTATCCATCGGTGCCACCTTGCTGCCCCTACTATGTGCTAAGCACTTTACAAATATTATCTAATTTGGTCCTCACAACAAAACTGGGAATTAGGTGCTATCATTATCATCCCCATTTTACACTGAGGAAACAGAGGCAAACAGAGGTTAAGTGACTTGCCCAGGGTCATATGGCTAGTAAGTATCTGTGGTCAGATTTGAACTCAGATCTACCTGACATTAGGCCTGGTGCTCCATCCATTGTGTGACCTAACTCCCTCATTTAGCAATTTACAATTTACAAATTGCCAAGAAGTACATAGTACAAATGTTATCACTGTTTTATAAAAGAGGAAAGTAAGTGATTTACCTTGGCAAATCCCAGAGTCAGGAATGGAATAGAGCTGGTCTGGGGCCCCTGAGATCACAGGATCACAGGTTTAGAGCTGGAAAGGATGTTAGATTCATCTATCTAACCCTCCTATTTTATCGAGACCCAGAAAACTTAAGTGATTTGTTCAAGGTAAGGAATGGCAAAACTTGCATTGAAATTCAGGTCCCCTGACTCTGAATCCAGCCATCTTTTCACAGCACTCCTCTTTCCATTGCATCACTAGGACTATGCTTCTGTGGTATAAGATTGATAGTCTGGTCCCCAGTCATCAAATTAACTAATATTTACCCAGTATTCCCTATGGAAACAAACTGCATTGATTAAAATATCTGTGTAGGTGTGGCTTTAATGCTATTTCTGGTATTACTTTTTTTTGTGGAAACATAAACGCACCAAAAAAAATCTAATAGAACAGAAAAAACAAGCATGTCCTGAGCAGTGCAGTTTCCTTACAAAAAAAAGAAATGACCAAGGGTCATTACTGTTTCTTTCCAACTCATGGCTCATTGAGGCTTACCAGGCACAGGTAGGGAGACCCCTCTGCCCACTGCCTTTGGTCTGTGTCCTCAACAGTATAGGGAGCTCTCAGGAGTATACTCCCAGAAGGCATTTAAAGAGCAGTGCCAATGATTATGATATCTTACACAAGAAACTGAATACCATGGGGCACAGGTTATATTTTCCTCACTGTTACCCGATGAAAGCAAAAGAAGAAGAAGAAAATTTTATTCTGGGAAATTAACAGCTGGTATCTGTGAATGAGATTTGGGCTTCTGAACCATGGCTTAAAATATAGGAGTGAGAAGTATACCTAGCAAAGATTGATGCAAATATATTTACTAGGTGTCTTGCAAATCTAAGCAAAAGGGCTTTAAACTAAAAAGAATGGGACGGACTACCTGTGTGTTTTTTCCCAAGTTAGATACTATAAAGAATAGCTACAAAGAAGGAAAAATAGCAGCTGAACTATACAGAAGTTCACAGAGACAAAATCTCTGAAGGAGCTAGCAGTAAACTCCATAGCTTCAAATATCTCCACACCAATATTGGAAGTTTAGACTACAACCAAGAAAGATGTGAGGTTCTAGCACAAGGGGGTAAATAGGACTTCACAGGAATCATTGAGACTTGGTGGGATGAAACTCATGGACCCTGGCTCTAGAACCAAAAGAAACAAGATAAGTAAAAAATGTGCAGGGGTTGCCTAAGAAAGGAAGGAAGGAAAGAAGGAAGGAAGGAGGGAAGGAAAGAAGGAAGGAGGGAAAGAAGGAAGGGAGGAGGGAAAGAAGGAAGGAAGGAGGGAAAGGAAGAAAGGAAGGAAAAAAGGAAGGAAAGAGGGAAAAGAAGGAAGGAAAGAAGGAAGGAAGGAGGGAAAGGAAGGAAGGAAGGAAAGAAGGAAGGGAGGGAGGGAGAGGGGAGGGAAGAAGGAAGGAAATAAGCATTTGTTAAGTGCCTACTATGTACGAGGGACTGTGCTAAGTGCTCTACAAATAGAATCCCATTGGATTCTCACAACAAAGCTGGTAATTATCACCCTCATTTTGTGGTTGAGGAAACTGAGGCAAACAGAGGCTAAGTGACTTGTCCAGAGTCACATAGCTAGTAAGTGTCTGAGGCCAAATTTGAACTCAGTTTTCCTGCGTCTAGGTCCAGCACCCTCTTCATTGCTCCACCTAGCTGCTTCTATTAAAAGGTATACTTATTACTTGAGGAAATTAATATAATTTCCTACAGCTGAAGCATGATGGAAACATTCGGTGAATATCAATGGAAGGATAAAGAGATGTGATTTTTGTCATTAAACTATAGACTGCCTATATAGAAAGACGAAACAGGAGTTTGGGAAACAGGTCACAAGCCTGGTACAGAGGTGTGGTAGAGTTATGAAGGGGGACTTCAATTATCTAGATATCTTCAGGAACTCTCTCTCTCTGTCTCTCTCTGTCTCTCTCTGTCTCTGTCTCTCTGTCTCTCTTATTCTCTCTGTCTCTGTCTCTCTCTGTCTCTCTGTCTCTGTCTCTGTCTCTCTCCTCAAAGATCATTTCATCCTCCAAAATATATGAGAACCAACAAGCAGGAAATTCTATAAAGGGTATTTCACTAACGGAGAGAAATTAGTTGCAGATGTGGAAATGATGAGACCTGAGGTAGGGGCAGGGGGAATGGCCACTCTCTTCAGAATTTCCAGGCATAGTCTGACATGTATTCAGGATATTTTTTGGAAAGCAGAATTCAAGGGAAGAATAGGCAGTACTCCCTGACTAAAATGCTTCAGAAGAAGTCAGCTGAGGAATTTGCTCAAGAATAAAATTTTGAAGACAAAAATGGAAATAATACCAATAAGGAAGGGAATAAAAGTATTGGTCAATTAGACAATAAATATTTCTTAAGTGCCTACTATTTGCCATGAACTGTGCTAAGTGCTAGGGATACAAAAAAAGGCAAAAGACAGTCCCTGTCCTTAAGGAGCTTGCAGTCTAATGGAGGAGACAACATGTAAACCAAGGGACAGAGAGATCAACCAAGTCATATCTAAAAAAAAAATTATAGAAGTTAGACACATAACTAAGGATAAATATAATAGTGTTGCACAATTCTGTAAAAATAATGTCAGGAGTACTAATGCTGGGAATGAACTGAGGCTGTTGAAAAACAAGAAAAAGGAGTTGTTAGTGTTTTGGTTGTTTTTTTCTTTTTTTAAATTCATTGGAAGAAAAAGAAAGAGGAAAGAAGGGCTAGGACCTTTGCTCTGGGGTGGATGGGATGACAACTGACAACAGAGAGAAGGCAGAGCTGCTCATTTATAATTTTGCTTCTGTTTTCTCTGCCAAGGAGAAAGACAGTTGCCCTGAAAGTGACTCAACAGCAATGACTAACATGGAGTTGATATCCAAGATAAGTATGGAGACAGAAAGAGATCAGCTAGTTGCCTTTGCTAAGTAGCCTAGCCCATGTAAGCCACACGCTTGGGTAGTGAAAGAATTGGCAGACATGACCCACTGAGCCCCTATCAGTGATGTGAGAAAGGTCATGGAAAATAAGAAAGGAACAAGAAAATTGGAAGGGGGAGGGGAGAAAACAAGTCTGCAAATTATAGACTTGACTTTGATTCCAGGAAAAATACTTGAAAAGATCCATAAAGAGATGATTGGCAAATGATTAGAAAAGGAATCAGGGATTACAAAGAGTCAGCACAGTGTCATCAATCATAGGTCATGGCAGACCAACTTTATTTCTTTTTTTTGGCAGGAGTACTAAACTAGCAGATGAAGGGAAGGCTGTGGATATAGTTTACTCTAGATTTTAGCAAAGCTTTTAAAGTGTCTCATACTCTTCTTTTGGAGAAAATGGAGAGATGTAGACTAGATAATATATTTAGATGGCTTCAGAACTGATTGAATGGATGAATTCTAAGAGTGGTTGTGAAGGATTCCATATAAATGTGGCAGGAGGTCTCCAGTGAAGTACCCTGTACTTGACCCTCTTCTGCTCAACATTTTTATCAATGGTTCAGATAAAGACATAGATAGCAATGTTCATCATGTTTGTAGATGACATTAAGCTGGGAACCTGGATAATGAAGCTAGAATCCAAAAAGATCTTGACAGGCTGAATCTGATGAGACACAATTTAGTGGGAATAAATGTAAACTTTTATGGTTGGTTACACAAAATCAATTCCCCAATGACAAGATAAGAGAAGCAATGGTCAGACAGCAGCTGCTTGTAAACATCTGGGGGTTTTCATATACTTCAAGATCTGTGTGAGTCAGCAGGATCATGTGGCAACCAAAAAACTTTGGGCTGCATTAAAAAGAACACAGCTTCCAGGAATAGGGAAGTGATAGTCCCACTGAACCTTGCCCTCACAAAACTCCTCCTTCACATTCAGTTCTGGGGATCAGAGTTTTGAAGAGCATTGATATTCTGGAGAATGTCCAAAGAAAGAGAAAGCTAGATGACCAAGGGCCTCAGAATTATGCTATATGATAATCAGTGGGGGAACTAAGGATATTTAGCCTAAAGAAGAGAAAAGTGGGGAAAGATAAAAATGGGGAAGTGGAATATGACAGTTGTCTTCAAGTATTTGAAGGGTTATCCGGAGGAGGTTATCTGGTTATCTGGAGGAGAGAAGCCTAGACTTGTTTTGTTCTTTTTGGCTCTAGAGGGCAGAGACAGAAATGGATGGAAGTTGCCAAGAGGAAAATTTAGGCTCAAGGTCAGGAAAACTTTCCTGTGGAGATGTTCTGTGTAGGTTAGACTTAAAGGCCCAGGGGTCTCTTCCAATTCTCAAATTATGTGATACTGTAGAAATTCCCTACATAAATGTGGCTTAGCAATTCATCTGTAACTGGAATTTAAAAGTGTTTCTTGAGGCCTTGTTAGGTTAAATGACTTTGACACAATCATCAAACTAGTTTGAGTTAAAGACAGGACTTGAATCTTGATCTTCAGGACTCTTAAGACCAAGGGTAGGATCTAATGAAATAATCTGTGTAATTTTGTCATTGTTCAGTCATGTCCATCTCTTCATGATCCCATTTAGGGTTTTCTTGGCCAAGATACTAAAGTGATAGGTCATTTCCTTTTTAGATCACTTTATAGTTGAAGAAACTGAGGCAAACAGGGTTAAGTGACTTGCCTAGGGGCACGCAGCTAGTAAAGGTCTAAAGCTAGATTTGAACTCAGGAAGAGGAGTCCTTCTGATTCCAGACTTGGTGCTCTATCTAGTGAGCCATCTAGCTGTGGCAAAGTGTAAAGTACTTTACAAACCTTAATAGAGAAAATTAAAAACCTTAAAAAAAACAACCCCAAAACCTTAATAGATAAGTTAACTATGATTATTCATGGGAGGGGGCAACTTTGTGATTTCTCCCATAAATACAGATCTATAGTTGTTGCTATAGAAAGATACAGAACTGATGCTAGCCTTAGAGAGTTGCGTGGAGACACTGAGATCTTTAACTCAACCATGGTCCCAAGGTTATGTATAAGAGGCAAGACTTAAAACCATCAGGTCTTCTTTACTCTTCCATTAAACCATGCTAATTTCTATTTATGATTAATCTCAAATTTCCCCCTAAAGATAAGCAGAGATTTTGGTCGGTATTGGATGGGCCTCCCCACCTCTGATCTTCTAACTTGTGCGCATGTATATGTACTTTACGTCTTGATTCTGGGGTGAGGAGAGGATGTCCTGCTTTCCAATAGTTTTGGGGAGTTCTTGGACTATCATACTAGCTTAGCATAGTGATTGACACACTTCATAAAAGGCACTTAATAAATGTTTAGCGATAGATTGCATAATGGGAATTTTTTTCTTTCCTTTTATTAATTTTTATTATTTAGGACTCAGGACCATTTCTCTTGCAACTTTTGGTTAATTGAAAGCCTGTTTTCTGTTAATATTAACCTCACTTGACTCATGGAATAATAGTTTTAGGAGACTTTTGACATTTTAGAGATAAGGAACAAAATGAGAGGAAGAGTGGAATACAACATCTTTAAAGCCCGCCCCAAAAGATTTTATTTGTGGAAAAATTTCCCTGATTCCAAGTCTTTGTGAAATATAAATCTCTTTCTCTCAATTAGCCCCCTATAACTTTTAAAAAATGTAGCCTAGTAATGTAGGATTTGGCAAACTCGATGTTTAATCTGGAACCTTACTTAGTTTACCTATAGAGTCTATTTAACTAGTTTTTGTTTCTTTAGAGGATGTATGAGATTATGATTTTGTTTACATATTTTTTCAACTTTTATGACAATGAAGGAAGCATGGAATTATGGACTTGTCTTTTTTTTTCAACTTTTATAGCCTAAAAAATGTACAAAATTACAACGAGTAAAATAATTATCTTTCTGCCATGATTTTGTCTATAAAAAGCCTCTTGAGAATCCTAATCTTTGTTCAAGATTAATTCTTCTGAAGCCTGAATCTGTGCTTAAGCATAATGAAACCTAGGTTTTTACCTCTATAATTTGCGTGTTATGGTAGAATTATTCAGGAGCAGTAACTACTACATGAATACAAAAAGGAGATTATTTCTCCCACAGGGATTGGTTAGCTTGCTAACTCCTTTTCAATGCAAACCATAATTTTTTTTTTGTCTTTTTTTGGGGGGGAAGGCAGGGCAATTGGGCAAGTGACTTGCCCAAGGTCACACAGCTAGTAAGTGTTAAGTGTCTGAAGTCAGATAGCAAACCATAATTCTTGGAAGAGATAGAGAACAGGAGGAGGGGAGTTCAACTCAAGCAGTTGAGTCTATGGGAATTTTGTACCTTGAAAGAAGAACTCAGATTACTTAAAACAAACCAACCAACCAACCAACCTACATCCTCTTACCCGAGCTTCAGTTTCTATCGGTTTGATGAAAGGTGACCCACACATGGTCTGTGTCTTGATCACGTGATCATCAAGTAATAACTGAATGTCATCAATTGCACACAGAATATTCACGTCCTGCAAATACAGAGATTCCCCCCCTTCTAATTAAGAATATTGCAAGAACAAAATGTTCAATACGGTCATTTGTGAAAATAACAACAATAACAATAATAAAGTAAAAAGTGGGTTTGGGGGAGAACATGATTGACTCCATTTGGTGCTATATTTGCTGTTATTGTGCAAATCACTGGTATCTCACTTTTCCTAATCACTTTAAGGTTTCCAAAGAAAACTCAAAGGGTTTTGAACAGTTGCCAGGAACTCACTCATTTTTCTTAATCCTATCTACTAAGACATGTGAAGGCACACACCCAAGTCAGAGCTTAACATGTACAAATACCTACTGATAAAGAAGATAGTTTTTCAAAATGTTATAAAAGTGAATATCGAGACTTATCTTTACACGTAATCGAAAAAAATAAAATACTATTAAGTGGGGGGAAAAGATGCAGTTTTCTTTTTTCTGGTGTGATGGCTATGCTAAAGGATTTACAAAAATTTAAGGATCTTTTTCTTTTGCTAAAAATCTACCTTTCTCCCCCCCCGGATGTCCTAGCTGGTTTTACCCAAAACTCTCTGAGTCACGTAGCTCAGGGGGAGAGACTAAATATATGTCATCTGTAGAACTGTGAGACACGCCGATCACCTACAGAAGTGGGATGTCACACTCTAGAATAAATAAATTAGCTGCAGTGTGCCTGGTTCTCTGTAATCTGCACTGACTTTCTTCAGGCAGTGGCTATTAAGGACTGAAAATTTTTGCTATGTGCTAGGCACTATGCTTAGCACTTTACAATTATTATCTCATTTGTTCCTCACAACAAACATGCAAGGTAGGTGCTATTATCATTTCATTTTACAGATGAGGAAACTGAGGCACAGGATAGTAAATAACTTGCCCAGGGTCGTACAGCTAGAAGTACGCAAGGTAGAATTTGAACTGAGATCTTCCTGACTGGGCTTGGTGCTTTATCCATTGCATCATCTAGCTTATAAGAAGTACTCTGACCCTGTTTCTGTATCAGTGGGATAAGAACCTATTTCTGTTATGTGTAATCAGGATGTCCATGTATAATGGAATTTTTATTCTCCTAGAAAATAGATTTTAAGTGATTAATTTTTCCACCCTCGCTCCCACTATGCTCATAGCATAAATACGTGCACAGAGGTCACAGCTAATCCAATGAGATAATGCATTTGAAAGCACTTGGAAAAACACAAGTGCTATAAAAATATAAGGGATTATCACTATCATTAATCTTCTGCTCAACAAATATGAATTTTAAATGATGAGTATGCAGACACACAGGAACATCCCTGGTTAGGTGGGAAGCCAGAAAAAAGTCAAGTGTTCTCTCCCCCCACACCCCCAGCCTTTCCTCCCAATACTTGTATGTAGGAGAATCAACTCAATTAAATTCCACAAACATTTATTCAGCACTTGTTCACTGAGTACTTTGGACAGGCATTAGGGAGACATACAGACAAAAAAAAAAAGACGTTGCCTTCAGGAAACTTGTGTTCCACTAATAAAGTTTAAATGAAATTCAAGGGCATTCTAAAAGTAGGAAAAATGGCAAAAAAAAAAAAAAAAAAAAAAAAAAGGCAAAACCATGTCATTTGGGGGTATTTTTGAAGGGAAGGGGAGAATTCTCCATTCCTGTCTTTCTCACCCTTCCCCTACAACTTTGCCTGGGTAAAGGTGGAAAATTCATGGGTCAATTCCATGTGTCTATGCACACACAAACGTAAGTATATGAACCTCAGCCTATAACGAAGTCCCCCAAGGGTGATAACCAGTCCTCATCTACCACAAACTAGTGATGACCCAGAATGTCCATAATATAGTTTATTTACCTTTAAATGAAATGATAATGATGATAGCTAATATTTCTGTCTTTCTTTTTTTTTCTTTTTGGAGGAGGGAAGGCAGGGCAATTGGGATTAAGTGACTAGCCCAAGGTCACATGGCTAGTAAGTGTTAAGCATCTAAGGCCTGATTTGAACTCAGGTCCTCCTGACTCCAGGGTCAGTACTGTATTCACTGCACTGCCTTACTAATATTTCTTTAAAAAAAATACACACACATACACACACAAATATATTAAACATTTGATTTTAAAACATTGAATTCCAGATTCTTTTCCTTCCTCCCTCGTCACCCACCCTTACTGGGAAGATAAGCAATTCAATAAAGGCTGTACATGTGTAGTTATACAAAACATTTCCATAGTGGATATATTGTGAAAGATTGACTGTATTTTCCCTCTACCCTATCCTGTCCCCCACTTGTTCTATTTTCTACTTTGTCCCTGTCCCTTTACAAAAGTGACTGCTTCTAACTATCCTCTGCCTCCAACCTGCCTTCCCCTCCATCATCCCCCCTCTCATCCCCTTCCCCCCTACTCTCCTATGAGGCAAGACATCCAATTTAGAGTGTATGTCATTCCC
>CM053587.1:111711119-111737282 GCA_028646515.1 Pseudochirops corinnae
TAAGGTGTTATTTTCTTCAGTCAGGTTGTTGACTCTCTTTTCATGATTTTCTTGCATCATTCTCATTTCTCTTCCTAATTTTTCCTCCACTTCTCTTACTTGATTTTCAAAATCCTTCTTGATCTCCTCCATGGTCTGTAACCAGTTCATATTTTTCTTGGAAGCTTTTGGTGCAGGAGTTCTGATTGTGTTATCTTCTTCCTGTTCCATGCTTTGATCCTTTTTGTCCCCAAAAAAGGATTCTAAAGTTGGATGGCTGTGCTTGCTTTGCTTCCTTTGCTTGCTCATGTTGCCAGTCAATTCCTTGACTTTTGAGCTCTTTGCCACAGTAGAACTCTGCTTCCAGAGGGGAGAGCTTTGTCCCAAATTGCTGGGGTTTTCACAGCTGTCGGAGCTATTAGGAGGGCGCCGTCTCTACAGCCCCCGCCAGCTTTGGCTCACTGATCACACACCTCAGGACTACCACCCAATACCGCTATCCAGATCCAGGCAGGTTAAGGTGAGTGCACTTAGCCTCTGAATGGTTGCTTGGCCCCCCTACAATCTGCAGGGCAGGAGCTCTGGAGCAGCCATGTGGAGGTGGCTGCAGGCCCACTGCTTCTGCCACTTCTGGCTCTTGTGGCAGAGTCCAGACTGTGCCTCTGTTCCCCCCAGATCCAGCAGTGTTTCACTGATCTTTTACTTTGTGTTTGTCATTTATGAGTCGATATTTCTGGAACCCACCACAGCTGCTGGTGATCCACTCTCCTGAATGTTCCAGCTGCTGCTGGTCGGGGCCGCCTTGAGGTTAAAACCACGGGCTCACATGGCTGGCATTGCAATCAACCCTTCCTACTGGCCTGTCAGGCTGCCTTCAGCAGGAGATTTGTTTCTCTCTGTCACTTTGTGGGTTTAGAGAACCTTTAAAATGTTTTAGAGTCATATTTTATAAGTATTTGAAGTAGTTATGGACGGAGCCCACAGATTTTTCCTGTTTCTATGCCGTCATCTTGACTCCGCCCTGTGAATATTTCTTTAAATAGTGCCTGCTATGTGCCAGGAAATGTGGTAAGTAATTTACAAATATTATGAGATGGATTGTGGATAAATCTAAGTACCAGAGGATTATAGATATTAAATATGTCAATCTAGATGTAGAACAGAGCTGGACTAGAAGAAATCTAGTCCAACTATTTATTTTATACGTGAGTGACTTGCCCAAGGTCATACAATTATCAAGCAACAGAGCCAGGATTAGAACTCAGGTCTACTGACTCTCCATATAGAGCTCTTTCTGCTATGTGTACATGTAGTCTCCCTTGATAGCTCCCCTGAGAAAATGTGAGGTTCCTCAGTGCAGGAATTTTTTTTTTCAGTTTTGTTTTTTATAATCCTAGAACAATGCTTGGCACATAGTAGGTGAGAACTTGATAGAAACTTGTTGATCAATAGATTGCACCATGCTCCCTCTGGCTCCATATATTCAGGAAATTTCTTGTTCTTTCTCTACATACTTTGGGGTTTAGCAGTTCACACCTTATATCCAATAAGTTTGTTGAATTTTTTTCCTACAAATCTTCAGGTTTTTAGTAACTTACCCCTTGATAGGTAGATAGAATAGAAAATAAGAATACGAAATAATATTCAACACTTAGTAATGGAGTGATTATGGATCGGTTCCCTCTCCCTTCTCTGCGTCCCGCAACATCTCTATAAAAACATCATGGTCAGAATGTCTGACTAGCTCACCGTATCCCTGTATTTCGAAAAGTTGAAAACCATGGTGGCCCACTCGGATTTCATTTTTTCCATGTTTTTCTCCAGGGAATATTCCTTACTTGCTGCTGCGCTAATAGGCTCAAGTCTAAATGGAAAGAAGAAAAAGAAAATAACCCGGGAGAGGTGTTTTAACACGGATTTGAAGAAATTCAGAAAGCCCTCGGCCTTATTAACACCCTTTTCGACCCACCAGGGAGCACAAGCCTTGTACAGAAGCCATCGGAGTCATTAAAATGATGCATTTCCTGGTAGAGAAAATATAAGACTCTAAAGTCTTGGGGCCATTTTCTGTTTTTATTTCCTGCCCATTCACCCAGGACCTGTTTTCTTTTAGGGTCTGTCTAATTTGTTGCAAACAACATATCTGTCCCTTCTCTACTATTTTTATCATATATCTTTTATTATACTCATATGTGCCTAGAATTTACATTCTCCACAAAACTATAAGCTCTTTGTCCTGGCCTAGCAGTGTGTTCTGCACACAGTGTATATGCAATGTTTAGTCAGATTGAATTCAGCTATAAGACCTATGTTTATTCTCTATTGCTTTAACCATATCCAATACCGCTTATCCACTTGTCAGTCTTCAGTCTTTCCATTTGTGTCTGACTTTTCATGACCCTATTTGGGGTTTTCTTGGCAAAAAATACTTCCAGTTTGCTATTTCCTTCTCCAACTCATTTTATAGATTAGGAAACTGAGGCAAACAGGGTTAAGTAACTTGTCCAGGGTCACATAGCTAGTAAGTGTCTGAGGCCAGATAAGAACTCAGCTCTTCCTGATCCTAGGGTTGGCACTCTATCCACTGTAACACCTAGTTGCTCCCTCTCCTCCCCCCAAGTCACATACACATTTTAAAATGCCATCTAACCTCCAGAGCAAGAATTGATGCCATCTTAGGGCAGATCTCATAATTTTCTTTATTTTTCTTGCTTTTTTGGGGGGGGGAGAGCAACAGGGCTAATATAGAAATATGTTTTACATGATTTCACATTTTTAATTGATATCCCATTGCTTGCTTTCTCCATGGGTGAGGGAGGAGTTAGAGAGGAGAAAGAATCCAGAACTCAAAAAATTTTTAAATGAATGTTAATAAATAAATGATAGGATTTTTAAAAGTTGCAATTTTTTTCTTTCATCAATATTATTGAGAACAAATGATTTAATCCTTTGGAATCTTTCATTTTATAGAAAGAAGTGGGAACAGAACCAAATTCTTTAATCTTAGGCCTAAGTGTTGAGTTATGGAAACAGATTCTTTGTGACTGAAAATTGAAGCACAAAGGCTGAATTAAAAAAAAAATTAAGACTGAGTCTCCCTATCACACCCAGGAAGTGCAGGAGCTACTCATGAGACTTGCCTGTTACTGTTCAGCAAGAGGGCTTTGAGCTGCTCTGTCTCCACCTTGGGCTAATTCACCCTTCCTTAGGCAACCTGGTAACCCTCTGCTTCTAGGGGTTCACTGTATGAAATTCTTCATTTAGTCAGGATAAGCTTTAGCCCTACACCAGCTCAGAATTGTGAGCTCAAGTGAGCCACTAGCCTCAGCTTGCCCATTATCTGGGATTACAGGCATGAGGGAATGCCTAAGGAGGGGGAAGAGAAGGGATAATTAATTTTGTTTTGATAATTTTATTTTTTAAATTTTGTTTTATTTTATTTATTTGGTATTTTTTTTTTGGAGGGGGGAGGCTAGGCAATCAGGGTTAAGTGACTTGCCCAAGGTCACACAGCTAGTAAGTGTCAAGTATCTGAGGTCAGATTTGAATTCAGGTCCTCCTGACTCCAGGGCTGGTGCTCCATTCACTGAGCCACTTAGTTGCCCCATTAATTTAAGTGGCATTTTATTTATTTATTTGTTTGGGTTTTTTTCGGAGGGGGGAGGCAAGGCAATTGGGGTTAAGTGACTTGCCCAAGGTCACATGGCTAGTAAGTGTCAAGTGTCTGAGGTCAAATTTGAACTGAGGTCCTCCTGACTCTTAGGGCTGGTGCTCTATCACTTGGCCACCTAGCTACCCACAATACCCTCATTTTACAGATGAGGAAACAGAGGTATAAGGATAAGAGACGTAACTTGGCCAAGTTCTAATAGCTAATTAATGGCAGGCCTAGAACCAAAACTCAAGTCTCCTAAATCCATCTACTGCTCTTTCTTTTATAGTACTTTGCTGGGGAAAAAAAAATAATCATTACTGTTTCTGTAGCTCACAACAGAATTAGGGTGGGACTTGGGACAACCGTTTTATGTCAAAACAGTTAAAACCGTTTTATATCTGAAAATAGGAATATGAATTCTCAATTATCTATAATACTAATGAATGGAATCAGGGGTGTAGAGAACCACAAACAATCGTTAATCCAAAAGACATCATCAGATTTCCTTTTCTAATTATGGCTTACTAAGGATAATACCAAAATGAGTTTTCATTCCCTGAGCACACTTGGATTAAGAGAGGGTGGCAGCCAGCCCAGGCTTCTCTCAAAGCCAGAGAAAGCCAGTTTGGGATAAAAATGTCACCACAAAGAATTAATAAGGCAGATATTTCCCAAACCGATAATTGCATTAATTACATACAAATGAGCAAAAGAAAGCTTATAGGAAGGGCAGGGATGCTATCATTGTCTTTTTAATAAGGGAGACAGAAGGTTCAGGGTTCAAGACTTTCCTGATCTTTGCACTTAGTAGATATTTAATGTTGACTGATGAGACGACTTACAAACAATAATAATTGTAATTAGCATTTGTGTAGCACTTTAAGGTTTGAAAAGTATTTTACACAGGTTAACTCACTGGGTCCTCACAACCCTGAAGGTAGGTGTAATTATTAGTCTTAGTTTTTGTTACTGTTCAGTCATTTTTTTAGTTGTGTCTGACTCTTGGTGACACTATTAGGGGTTTTCTTGGCAAAGATACTGGTGTGATTTGCCATTTCTTTTCTCTGGTTCATATTACAGATGAGGAATTGAGGTAATCTGGATTAAATGACTGGCCAGGGTCACACAGTGTTTGAGGCAGAATTTGAACTCAGGTCCTCCTGACTCCAGGTCCAGCATTCTATATACTAAGCCTCCTAGCTGCCTCTGCCTCATTTTACAGATGAGGAATCAGAGACTAAGGGAGTTGTTATTTGACCTGCCCAGGTTCAAGATGTAAATTTAGGTTTCGATGAGGACAAGCCTGGCACTCTTGCTACTATACCAAAGTCAGGGGTGTTGATTCTGAGACCACACACTTGCCAGACCTGGCAAACCTATGAAATGGGCTGAATTTGTGTGCTCGTAACCAAACTTTCTACCACCCCTTTTCATCAAATGCCCAACTCCACATTTGCCCTAGGCTTCTCCCTATGTTCAAAGTCTAAACTACTATGGTGACTCAGCCTCCAAACTTAGCAGCTGTCCCATTCTGTCAGGACCTATTCTAGGTGCATATGATAAAAGCTTTTATTGGGTTAGTCAAGCGAAACAAATTATGCTAAAGTCTTACGTCTCCCAGTTAGCAAAGTTCTTGAACTCACTGCCTTTCCAAAGAAGGAGATTATCCTATAGACTCTTAAAGACCACTAACGATGGGAATTTCGCATTCTATGACAGACATAGAGTGTGGGGGACTAAAGGAAAACTCAGAGTGGGGACATAGTTTTAGATAATACTCTGGAGAAGTATGGGACCAGTCCTGAATCTGACTCCTAGGACTACTGTCTGCAGTTCACTTCCTAAATTTTCTGCCATTCATACCCCTAAGTAATATGCAGTAGAAAAACCAAGGGAGTAACGTGAATTATGGAGAAAAGTTAATATTTAAAAAAAGTGGTTCTCAACCTTCCTAATGCCATGACCCTTTAATACAGTTCCTCATGTTGTGGTGACCCCCCAACCATAAAATTATTTTCGTTGCTACTTCATAACTGTAATTTTGCTACTGTTATGAATCGTAATGTAAATATCTGATATACGGGATGTATTTTCATTGTTACAAGTTGAACATAACCCACAGGTTGAGAACCGCTGTTTAAAAATATTGGTTATATTGGGAAGAACTTTGGACTTGAGTAAGAAAATTGAGTTTCAACCAACTTCTCTGAATTTTTTCATCTTTAAAATGGGAATAATAACTATTTAACCCATAGGGATGTTGTGAGGATAAATAGGATTCTGAATACCTAGAAAGACTTATATGAACTGATGCATAGTGAAGTGAACAGAACCAGGAGTACATTGTACACAGTAGCAGTGATATTGTTCTATGAAGAACCGTGAATAACTTAGTTCTGTTCAGCAACATAATGATCCAAGACAATACCAAAGGACTAAAGATGAAGCATACTATCTGCCTCCAGAGAAAGTATTGATTGAATACAGACTGAAGCATGCTATTTTTCACATTTTTTCTCTTATTTTTTCTTTTATTCAAGTCTCCGTGTACAAAATGACTCATATGGAAATGTTTTACATAATTGCACAAGTATAACCTATATCTGATTGCTTACTGTATCAGGGAGGGAGTAGAGGAGGGAGGGAAAGAATTTGGAACTAAAACTTTAAAGAAAAATATTAAAGAAAAAAAGATTATGGACAATGTTTCCTAACTATAAAATGCAATTGGACTTTGAATTTAGGAGTCAGAAGATAGGGTACCAAGCTAATTAGTGACCTTGGACCAATTTGAGCTTCAGTTTCATCATTTATAAAATAGAATAATAATGCTTCCTCTATTTTACCTTATAGCTTTGTTGTAAGAAAAATACGTCACAAACTCCCTGGTGCTGTATAAATTACTTCAGTAAACATTTATTGGTACCTACTACGTGCTATGTACTGTTAGTCACAGGGAACTCAAAGACAAAAAGTAAACAGGCCCCCATCTCAAGGAGTGTATTTTTTTGGCCTGGGGGAATTGGAGGTCAGGACAACGTTTCAGAGATAAATAAATTCAAGACATTTAGGCTCCCTAGTCTTCAGTTTCCTTATTTGCACAATGAATTTGGTTGAACCAAATAGTCTAGAAGGTTCTTCTCAACTCTAAATTCTGTGATTCATTATTTCCTTCTCTGAAACAAGTGACATGGGGTATTTGAGGGCAGAAGGAAAACTCAGAAATATCCCACTTTTCATTTTAAGGGATTTCCATTTTAATTGGTTTTTTTTTTGGGGGGGTGATTGTTGTCCATTGTTCCATCTTTATTTCCTAATTTCAATCATACATACGCAGCTGGTGATTAATACTTTGTTAAAAGCTAATGATACAATGTGAGTCTTATTAAAAAATATGAGGGAACTTTTAAATGCAAAAAAAAAAAGAAAGAAAGAAAGAAAGAAAAAGGAAAAGATGTGCACAGATATATGGTATCTCACAATTCTCTTTGGTCTGTGAAAAAAATCATCAAAAGAAAGAGTTCAATCACTTACTTTTCAATAAACTTGCCAATTCCAAATTCCAGCATATTTAAAAGACAAGTTGTTTCATCTGGCTTTATTTCAGTTCCCACTATTTCACTGATCTAAAATGAAGGAAGAAAATAGATTAGATTATAATGACAAGAGCTAACATTGAACACTTCTTATAATATTTTTGAAGCTTGCAGCAAGAAACTTAAGTCATGTCCAACTCTTCAGGACCCCACTCGGGGTTTTTCATAGCTAGTTGGTTTGTTGTTGTCCTTTCTTCTCCAAGAAGGCTAAAATAACGTCACTATGTTGGGGCCAACGTACAGTGTGTCTGACTGTGGCTGATCAGACAGATATGAGCTCAGAAGGCTCTACCACAGGTCAGGCACAAATAGTCCATTCACGTGGACATTTGGAGTAGAGATGTCTCTAAATTTGCACATAAGTGCCTGAGGCTAGATTTGAGCTCAGAAAGATGAGGCTTCCCGATGCCAGAACTGGCACTTTATCCACTGTGCCATCTAGCTACCCTGCAGCATGAGCACCTGGATTCAAATCCTGCCTCTGAGACTTATTAGCTCTATGACTTTGGACAAGTCAATTAACTACTCTGTGTCTCTGGCAGCTCCCTAAGACTTATCTATATTTAGGTGGGGTGGAAATCTTCTACCTCTTCTGTTAGCAGAATTGTTTCCCCAACAAAAGGTATGTTTAAGGTTTGGAAAGTTATATGTATGTAGATAGATGTAGATGTAGATATGTGTATGTATATGTATGTATATGTGTGTATGTATATGTGTGTGTATAGACACCTGACCATCATGGCAACCTTGTAAGGTTGGTCCTACAGGTACTGTTATCACCTTTTTTACAGATGAAAACACTGAGGTCAACAGTTTAAGTGACTTGACCATGACAATATATTTTGTAAGTGTTAGGGACAGAATTCAAGTCCCTTTCTTTCCCGATCCCAAGTCCTGTACTATTCTCCCTACAACAAAAAGATTTTTCACGCCAGAAGGTTACCCATATGGTTTGTTTGAAGGCAATGGGAGTCCCATCAACACTCCTCCCAGATTCTACAGCATGGAATCCTGCCATTAGAGGTTCACATGGGTGGTTTAAGTACTGTCTTCTCCAGGTCTCTCTTTTACAAGATAAGTTCTGCTGTGACGGGCATCACACTGTTGCTTATAACTCAGTGGAGGAGTTGATGGATTGAAAGTTCAGTGAGGGTAGGGACTTGGGGAAACATGAGAGCACTGCACCCTTACAGCAGGTAGGAAGCCGGGGGAGGGGGAGAAGGATGCAGGTCACAGGTCACAGCATGGGAACAGAGGGGACGGGGTGAAAGACCTTAGCAAAGTAATCACCAAAGACACACACCAGGATGTCACAGTTTTGCCTCCTGGTTAGATATTGTAGAACCAAAGAAGGCTGAGTTAGAATGGATCTTGAAAATCCTCATTATCCACCTTTCTCATTATAAGAAAACAGGGGCCTACAAAGACTTGACTTGCACCAAATTACCTAGTAACAAATTGTCAAAACACTTTATTTTTGAAGCATGTGAGAGCAAGGAATCACTCTGCCTTAGCATTTCTCATTCCCTGTGTCTCATAGTGACCATCTCTAGGAATGTTAATTAATGTATGTAAGGAACTTTACGATGTGCAAAGGCTTTTTGCACGTTACTGATTTGATCCTAATAATAACTGTGTGAGATAAATGCTCTTGTTCCCATTTTACAAATGAGGAGACTGAGGCTCAGAGGGATGAAGTGAGCTGGTCACACATCTAATAAATGTCTAAAGCAAGATTGTTTGGTTATTGGCTCCAAGTCTGGAACTCTAACCACTATACTGGGGTGGGTAAGCTGAGGCCTTGAGGCCATGTGTGGCTTTCTCAGTACAGACCAAGTACAAATTTAATGGAAAAAATCCTTTTATTAAGGGGATTGTTCTGTGAAGTTTGGATTCAGAGTGTTGCTTTTGAGGACCTAGAGGACCCATGTGGCCATGAGGCTGCAGATTCCCCACCCCTGCACTAAACTATGTCTTTTGTGTTTCTCAAACCAAAGGATCAGATGGAAACAATATAGTGACTTCCTTTAGTCACATATGAAGCTTTTGTCTGCCCTGCTGCACCCCCATACTAAACTCCTTCCTGGAACAAAGGAAAATTAAGCTAGAACCCGCCCTCTCACAACCTCAGTCCATCCTTGCTCTTTTGACAACCAAATGATGATGGCATCAGGGTCCTCACTGGAAATTCCCAATTAGCTTCCCACATCAGCTAGGCTCTGCACCAGGCTGGATTCAAGATAGTTATAATAGGAGGGAACCAATCATCAGAGAGCATTTGTAGCTGGATAAGACCTCAAGAGATCGTGTAGTCTAACCCCTAAATTTTACAGATTAAAAAAAAAGAGAGAGATCTAGAGAAGTTAAGTGACTTAAGCACCAGATATGGGACTTGAATCTATGTCCTCTGACGCCAGTCGGTGCTTTTTCCACTTTTCAACAAACATCTATTGACTGCTATCCCTACAAGAAGGGCAGCTAGGTAGTGCCACGGTGCACAGAGTACCAGGCCTGGAGTCAGGAAGACCTGAGTTCAAAAGTGGCCTCAGACACCTTCTAACTGTGTGACCTTGAGCAAGTCACTTCACCTTGTTGGCTTCAGTTTTCTCACCTGTAAAATGAGCTGGAAAAGAACATAGCAAACCATTTCAGTATCTTCGCCAAGAAAACCCCAAGAGGGGTCACTTAGAATCAGACACAACTGAAATGACTGAACAACAACAAAAAATACCTACAAGAAACTTACATTCTACTTAGGGGAAAATAGTATGTGCCCATGTGATATATTTAAGCTATTAAAACTTAAAACTTGCAGTAAGACTTTTGTGACACCCTGTACAACATCATCATCATCATCATCATCACCATCATCATCACCACCACCGCCATCATCATCACCATCATCATCACCACCATCATCATCATCACCATCACCATCATCATCACACCACCACCATCATCATCACCATCATCATCACACCACCACCATCATCACCATCATCATCACCACCACCGCCATCATCATCACCATCATCATCACCACCATCATCATCACACCACCACCATCATCATCACCATCATCATCACACCACCACCATCATCATCATCATCATCATCATCATCATCATCATCACCACCACCACCACCATCACCATAGCATGTACTCCGTGCCAGGCCCTGTGCCGATTGTGCAAAGTAAACTATACACAAAGTAATTAGGGAAAAATGTCAGAGATGGGCAGTGATCAGAGAAGGATCAATTTAGTTAGGAAATGATACTTGAACTGAGTTTCAGATGAAATTTTCACCTTTCCTACTGGCAGTCTGTAGAGCTTTCACCCCATGAGAAAACCAAGGTGCCAACTTCTAAGCAAAATTGTTCTGGAATATTGTTCTCCTGAACTATGCAGCTAAAACCAGCCATTTCTCTGCAGTACGACTTGACTTTATATATATATGTGTATATACACATATATATACATACACACATACATACACATATGTGGGTATATATATGCATATCTACATACACTACATCTATATATGCATATTGTGCATGTGAGAGAGACAGAGGGAAAGGGAAAGAGAGAGGGAGAAGGTAGAGCTGGCGTCGTGATTACAGCCCCGCCTATAAGATGGATGGATTCAATACAGCATTTGCTCTGGGCAAAATCCTGAAGAATGCAGAATTTGTCTATGATGCCCTCCTTTCAGTGCCTTTTCCACTGCCTGCTCATCCCACCCTCCAGGTGGCCTATCAGGGAGAATATCAGTTCTCTCCTCCCCCACGTTCCTCAGTGCCACACATTCCACCATTCTGGTTCATTCTGGTGGCTTAAGCATTTCCCTCTCTGGATCCCTCTTTCACAATATAAGTAGCCCTTGAAGGGACACTGCATTGTCACTAACACCTCAGTTGGTGACCCAGGGCTTGTTGTCTTATATTCTTTCACCTTCTAGGACAATGACATTTCTCTGGCTGTAACTCATTCCCTCAGGGCTAGGCTCTCTGCGCCTTACAGAGGAATAGTTAGCTAATCTGATCAACATGTTGATATACCTGGAAAATAGTGGGGAGGGACAGCCATGGGACTGTCTGCCTGTCAGTCTGTCTTCCTCCCTTTCTTCCCAGGTAATATATGTACATTCTGACAGTGACCTTTAGACCCAAATATCATATTTGTAGTATATTACTGATTCCTATTGTGGTGAATCCAGGTTAGGTGAGAACAGAGGGTAAGATATGCCATGGTGGTCTATTAGGATCCTTTTCAAGACCCTCAGATCACAGCACTATCAACACATAGGGCCAGAATGATCTTTCAAAGAACTTTTCTATCTAACTCTCAGGGTCTATGATTCCAGTAGCCACCCAGTGAGATTTATTTCAGTCTGTTTTCACACCACACATCACCCTCACACTTGAGTGTATATAAAAATCCCAACTATTTTTAGGTAGAATATTTGTTATCCATATTTATAGAACCCAAAGGTTGGAAGGAAAATTAAAAGAGGTTTTCCAATGGAGAGGCACAGTACTTAGGCTAGCTCAAAATGGTGGTTATCTGCACTCCTTTGTAAAAGCCTGGTCAGGTGCCCCAAGTCTAGGGAGCTAGAGCTATTCCCCTTCATGGAGAGGCTTTCCTTTGCATCTAAGCTAATCTCTTTCTGCTATTTTAGTCTCTCATTCTCATGTTGGGCATTCTCTATATAGCCTTCATCTGAGAGGCACCTTGATGTAGTGGAGTGGTTACGGAATATGGAATCAGGAACTCGTGTTCAGATCTTGAGAAACTCTGCCCAGGTCAGTCATTCCACCTCAGTTAACCTCAGTTTCTTTGGGAGTAAAATGAGTAAGCTAATAGAATCCATCCCACAAAATTATTGTGAGGAGCAAATGAGATAATACATAAGTGACATGCTTTGCAAATTTTAAAGTACACTAGGTGGGACCTATTATTATAATCTATTTGGAAAAGGTGACAAGATCACCCATCAGACTAAACCATGGTCCTAGTCTAGCATAGTGGTCACAGGACCCTCTTTACAATCTTAAATATTACTGAAGACCCCAAAGAGCTTTTGTTTATATGGGTTATATTGATCAACTTTTATTATGTTAGGAATAAAAGCATCTTACTATTATTATGAAAAGAGTTTAATCTTTATGGACCCCTTGAAAGGGTTTTGGAAATACCCAGGCATCCCCAGACCACACTTTGAGAAGCATTGCTTCTATATAATCACCCCTAGTTGGCAAAATTATGAAGCCCAGTCTGGTTGATTATATGATGGGAGCTATTACCACTGTTCTCTTGGTTTTCCCCATGATCGCTGGGAAATGATAGCAAGGACAAAGAGAGCATGAGTTATGGAAAATACCATTGCTCATCACTTGCTTTGTGGTCACCTTCAACCTGATCTGCTCCTGTCCTATGATCTCAAAGCCTCAGGAAGAGAAAAAGGATTTCTATTCCGTAAGACTGCAAGAATTTTAGAAATTAGTTTTAGGCTGAGGGGGAGGGAGGCTACTGAATGCTTAGGAGGATTGTATAAGAGACCTGCTTCCAGTGCCTTTCTTTCATCCCCTTATTGCAGGCAACACCCAGGATGGGAAGATGCAGCTTGAATTTGTCGATCTTGAATTTGACATTTTCTGCCACACGCTTCGGTCCAGGAAGGTCACTCAAAGTCTTGGTCAATTTGTATATTGTCCTCCACATGTTGTTCACTTCTTCAGTGATCTCTTCGGCATTTAGTGTGTTCAGAGGTCCTGTGAGGGTGGAGAAAGGGATCTTCAGGTTATGGAGATATAAATATAGAGGTGTAAGGAAGGGGAGCTTCAGGTTATAGAGCTATAAATATAGAGATATAAACAGGGGGAGTTTTAGGTTATAGAGAGACAAGCCACATGTTATAAACTCAAATCCTTTGAGCGATGCCTGCCTCAGAAAGGAACAATAATAATAAACATTTGTAGGGACAGAGGAGTTGGGTCTACGATTCAGTTGGAATATGGAATTCCTTATATCAATGCGGGTCAGCCCCTTTCTCTGTAACTTAAAAGTCTTAGTTGTTTAGAGTATTGAAAATGTAAGTAACCTGCACCAGGTCCACAAAGTCATTATGTATCACAGGCAGGACTTGCCTCTGACAAGTTCTCTACCGCTATATCACTTTATATGGCACTTCAGAGTTCACAAAGCACTCCATACCATGTCATTTGAGTCCCACAACAATCCTGTGATGTAGGTGTGATAGATATGATTATTCTCGTTTCACAGGTTCAGTGAGTCATACAACTAGTACATATCAGTCTTTCTGACTCCAATGCCAAGGCTCTATCTACTAAAGAATTTGAATTTCCCATTCAGCCATATTCTCCTTGTGCTTCAGCTATTCTTTAGTGGCATAGAAAATCAATTCACCAATCAATAAACATTTATGAAGCATTAATTATTATCTAGGCATTGTGCTAGGTGTCAGAGATACAAAAAGAGGCAAAAAAAACCCCAAAACAATCCTAGTCCACAAGGAGCCTATGATCTAATGGAAAAGATACACAAATCCTTTCAGGTTTTAAGGGAACAGTATTATTGAGCAGCTCATGATTTTCAGTGCTACCAAACAGTTAATGTAGCTTCCAAAAGGTGCCCAGGTCACAAGGAATTACCCTCCAGCCAGAATCTGATACAGTTATCACATAGAGCTCTCCTCAAGCTTCATTGTCTCAACTCTATAGATATGGAAACTGAGGCATGAACAGGTAAAGAGATCTGCCCCAGGTCATACAGTGAAAGCAAGTGAATGAAGAGGCAAGGAAGAAACCCTCTGCCTCTGAGTCCCAGGCTTGCTCCTTATACTGGCTGCTGGAGCCACCATCTGAGGTTGGGTGGTGTTAACAAGAGCTGTGAAATGATGTCCTCATAGTGATGGAAATAGTTATGCCTAGAATGGCTGCTGCAAAGTCAAAGTGTGTTCACTTTGTTTTGTTTGTCCTGCCATATCTACCAGAGCAAAAACAGCCCCATTCTGGAAACTTGAGTTTGCTCCTAAAGGAGAAGGTATCAGGTCATAGGGGTTTGAATAATAGCTGCACCGAAACATGATCAATTCAGTCTATAATGAAATGAGGGGCTCGATTAAAGCGGTGGCTCTTGACCTCTTGTTGATCCTTTGACAGTCTGGTGAAGCCCATGGGCCCCTTCTCAGGGTAATGTTTTTAAATAATTGGAGGAAATGCTAAATTTCAGTTAGAGTATGAGTAAAAATATGTATGTCCAAATCTATCCAAAGACCCCCCCCCCCAAGTCTTAAAACCCCTAGACTAGATGATCTCCAAGGTTCCTTTCAGTTCCCCCAAAGAGGGGAGATAAGGAAGGTAGGTCTGGCTAGGGGGATATCCATGAACCTTTAATCACATCTGTCTGAAAGGAATCTTTGAAGGCTTTTCCATAATGCCCATGGGTCTCAATAGACCTAGTAGGACTCTTGGTCAGAGTGAGGTTGACTCACAAACAGCCCCATTTATACCTCTTACCAGAAATGCTGGCCTTAAGGAGGTGGTTTTGGTTGGGGAAATGTGTTTCACTGGGATGTGGGTAATTTACAGGTCGACTCTATGTATGGAAGCTTAGCATAACGGAGTGTGGTACAGTAGAGAGAGAGCTAGACTGAACCCTGGGCTCAGATGCTGACTCAGAGTCACTTAAATCTCAGTTTCTTCATTTGTACAACAGGGAAGGGAAATCTATGACATTTCTCAGGTGGCATAGTGTATAGGAATAGGATATTGAACTTGAGATCAGAAAGACCCAAGTTCACACACTTATTAGCTGTGTGACCTTGAGCGAGTCACTTACTACCTCTCAGTCTCTGTTTCCTCATCTGTAAAATGAGGAAGGTTAGTTATGAAGATCAAATGAGATAATATACGTAAAGCACTTTGCAATTTTAAAGTTATGTAAAAAATGACAGTGATTATTATGGAATGAATGTGGAATTTGGAGCCAGAGGTCCTGGGTTCCAATCCAGCTCTACTGCCTGCTACCTGGGTGACCTTGGGCAATTCATGTCATGTCTTTGAGACTCAGTTTCCTCATCTATAGAAATGAGTGGGTTAGAATAGATGATATCTAAGAGTTCTCTAACTCTAAATACTATGATCCTGAAGGTGTTTGTATTTTATAGCAAGAGCTGATGAAACCTCTCTCCTTTCTGAAGGATCAGGCTGAGGCAGTTACCCTAATTTGTGATACCCTGGAAATAGTTCTGCTCTCCCCACCCTCGTCCCTCAGTCTCAGTCTCTATTTCCTACTCTCTGTCATCTCTCTCAGTCTGTCTCTCTTACTCTCTCTCTCAGTGTGCGTGTGTTTGCATCTCTCTCTCTTTCTCTGTCTTTCTCTGTGTATGTCTCTCCCTCTCTGTCTCTATCTCTCTCTCAGTCTGTGTGTTTGTGCATCTGTCTCTTTGTCTCTCTGTCTCTCTCAGTCTGAATCTGTGTGTGTCTTTCACTGTCTGTCTCTCCCCGCCTTTTCCTCTCCCCCCTCTCTCCTTATCTTCCTTCCAGATCTGCCCAGTTCAGCATTACTCGCCCCAGCCTATCCTCCTCACCATTCATCCACTCTTCTGATTTGGTGAAGAAGTTGTAAGCTGTCGTCCAGAGCTGTTCAAAAGGTACCTTGTTGGTCATTATCACCTGCAGGAGAGGGAACTTACTCTTCTCCTTTTCTAACAGTTCCTCTTCTTTGTTGATAGCCTGTGAAAAGCAAACACCACTATCAACCATCTGACTATCAATGCCCTCTGCCCAGACTCCTAAATCACCTGATCTAGCCTTAGCCCAGAGGCTGTCTAGTGACTGGGAGCACTGATATCCTGCCACATTTAAAGCCCTAGTCTCTCACTTTCCCTCTCTCACATCAAGACACAATGGTAGAGAGCCAAGATCTAGGGTTGGAAGAGGTAACTGAGATCATCTCATCCAACCCCCTCATGTTACAGATGGGGAAAATGAGGCCCAGAAAGGTTAAGTGACTTATCTAAAGTCACAAAAATAGCAAGCATCATATGTACTCTCCACCCCTCCTTGAGGTAGTCACAATTCTGACTTTTAGACATGGCATTCACAGGTACCAGAAAATACAAGAAGTCTTGTTTAACTGGTTCTCAGTTGCAAGTAGTAATGTCTGTGCAAACAACAAAGAGACTTTGGTCTCTTTCACCCAATGCCCTTCCCTCCCACATCCCAGAATCACAAACCCCAAATTCCAGTAGTGCTAATTCCAGGTTTCTAGTCAACTCATTAAGTTTTTCAACGTTGTTCTTCATTTCCTCCAGGTTTACCACTTCTTTCTTTCTAAAGCTCTCCACTTCCTTGAAGTAGTTCTCAAGTTTCCCCTCAAATTCGGCACACCTGAATCAAAGACAGCCCCAGTCATCTAATGAGTTTCAGTTGGGTCCATTTGCAATGGACCGTAGCAATGGGGAGCCCTCCCACAGTCTGGCCTGGTGAAAATTTACCTCTGTGGAGCCCCCTGATATTCTGAAAGTGATAACTGCCAAGTGGTATAATTTAAAGATCTCTGAAGTAGGAAATCAAGAGGCCCAGATAGTACAGCCATGCCCACTACTGACTTGCTGTGACTTTGGGCAAGTGACTTACCATGTGATTCAGTTTCTCAATCAGTAAATATGGCTTAATTCTCTCCCAGTACTATTATGAAGATAAAATGGGGAATATTTAATCAATGTGAGAAATATAAAGCAATACAGAAATGTAGAGAGAAAATGTGGCCTAATGAATAGAGAATCATCCTTGGAGAGAGGAATAGCAGGATTCAGAAGCTACCTCTGGCACATATGGGCTGGGTGACCCTCTTCAGTGTCCTACCCAGGCCAGTAATGTCAGACTCAGAAATAACATTATCTACGTTCTATTGTGGGCAGCTCGGTGGTACAGTGAATAGAGTACCAGGGCCTGGAGTCAAGAAGGCCTGTGTTCAAATCCAGCCTCAGACATTTACTAGCTGTGTGACCCTGGGCAAGTCACTTTAACCCTGTTTGCCTCAGTTCCTCATCTGTAAAATGAGCTGGAGGAGGAAATGACAAACCACTCCAGTATCTCTGCCAAGAAAACCCCAAATGGGGTCACAGAGAGTCCAACATGACTGAATAGCATATTTATTATCAGTCAACAAGCTTTATTACGACTTGACCATGTGCTAGGCACTATGCTCTTCATCCTGATTCTCCTATTTACTCCATTCATCCTGCTTACCTTAAATGAGAAATAATTCTAGGGGTATTTCTTATTGTGCTTTTAGGACCAGAGTATACCACAGGGATTTATGCCCATAGCCCTATGGCAAAAGGGTTGGGTACATCTTCAAGATGCTAGACTTCTTCAGATTCTGACAAGTAGGTTCCAATCTTTATGGACAACACCCCTGACAGGTATGCTTAGATCCGAAGTACAACAAAACCCATGCAGTCCCATGCAGGGAGTGGTGCTAGGATACAGGCTTTGGCCTCCTCAGAGACATGAGTGCAACTATTAATGCCCATCTAGCTGTGAACTACTTTCTTCTGGGTGCTTTGCAATATTCAATTCAATTCAGTATAAATGTATACATGCCTATAATGAGCAAGGCATTGTGTTAGGCCTTGGGGATTCAAAGATAAGAAAGGAAAACATTCATTCATAGATCTTGAGCTAGAAGGGCCCTCAGAGGCCTAGATCTAGAACCCCTTTCCTTTGACAGATGAGGGAATAGAAGCCTAGAGAGATCAGGAGATTTCCCCAAAGCTACAAAGGTTTAAACGGCAGAACCGGGTGGAGTTTGAACCTGGGTTCTCTGGGACTTCTTTCACTGTCTCACACTCTCTCCAAGTTTTGTTCTCAAAGAGTTCATGTTCTGTGAGATGGGGGTGGGGTGGAACATACAGTAGGAGCACAGAGACATAGAGTGGGCTGAGGGGGAGGGAATTATAGGCAACTAGGTGGTACAGTGGATAGAATCCTGGGCCTGGAGTCAGGAAGACTCATCATCCTGAGTTCAAATCTGGCTTCAGATACTTACTAGCTGTGTGACCCTGGACAAGTCATTTCACCCTGTTTGTCTCAGTTTCCTCTTCTGTAAAATGAGCTGGAGAAGGAAATGGGAAACCACTCCAGTATCTTTACCAAGAAAACCCCAAATGGAGTCATGAAGAGCCAGACACAACTAAAAAAATGATTGAATAACAGCAACAGGAAATGATAAGGACAAAAGAAAGATCCAAAATGTTTCAGGAATATTTGAATCCCAGAGAAGGCACCTGAGGGGAAGATTAAAATCTGAATGGTAAAAGTGAGGAGGGAATTCATTCTAGTCATTGGGAGTATGTAAATTCATAGAGAGAAGGAGAGAGTCTATGGAGTTAAGGGAACTTGAACTGAAGCATAGCAGGAATGAAGGTGAGTGGTGTGAACTAAGGCTAGAAAGGTAGGTTGGTATCAGACTGTGGAAGGACTTAAATGTCAAAATATGGAGTTTGTATTTTTTAATAGGCAATATGGAACTATAGGAGACATTTGAGTAAGGGAGTGACTATGCCTTAGGAAGTTTTTTTTGGCAGCTATGTAAAGGAAGGAAAAGTCTATCAATACTAGTATTCTCCTGTTCATGCTAGACGGTTAAGAATTAAAACTAGGAAAAACTAAAGTTATGGGTCACTCAAAAGACAAATAAGAAAAACATGGGGAAGTCTACAAACAACAGACTGGAGCACATGGCAAGCATAGAGCTGTCTACAAGATGGGACACTGACAAAAATATAACTAAAAATATTTTTAAAAAAAAATATAACTAAAATATAACTAAAAATTTATTTCCAGAACAGGATATCAGATATAAAGCCCATATGTTACATTGGGACCTTCATGATGTTGAGCTATCCTCTGATGGACTCTCCATTTCTATAGAAAACTTATGGGGCAAAGTAGACATGAGTCACACAAGATGAGGAGGCAGGAGTAGCTTGAATCTATATCATTGCAAGGAACAGTCTCAGAAGAGATCAACAACCCATTGAATCGACATATTGAAGATAGATGGAATGGAGAATAGCAAAGATGGAGACAAGGAGATTAATTAAGAAGTTTGTACAGTAGTCCAGATATGAGGTGACATGGTTTGAAATGGAAGGTGTGGCAGTATGAAAAGAGCTTTGTGGAGGTAGGGTCTATGGGACCTGAGGATTGACTAGAGAGTGAAGGAAAGATCAAAATGGGTCTGACCTTATGAACCTGGGTGACTGGGAGGATGGTGGTACCCTTTACAGAAATAGTGAAGTGTGAGGGAAGTTAGAGGGAAAGGTGATGAGTTCCATTTTGGGTATGTTGAATTTGTGGTACTGCTGGGATATCCAGGGGGAAAAGACCACAAGCATTTGGATAAATGAGACTAGAGTTCAGGAGGGGAATTAGGGCTGTATGTAAAGATTTGGGAGTCACTTTTGTAGGGAAAATGGAAGCCATGAGGGATAGTGAGATCACCAAGGGAGAGTGTGACCAGAAGAAAGGAAGAAAAGAGCCAGGAGAGAACCTTTCCAGCTTGGGGTTGGGAGATGGATGCAGCAAAAATAAAAGAACGAGAAGAGACATCCAGGCAGATAGGAAACCCATGAGAGAGCAGTGCCATGGAAGCTAAAGAGCATAAATATTCAGGAGGAGGGAGTCTAGACGATTGAAAGACAATTGTTCTGGATAATAATAATAGTAATCCTTATGACAGCTAGCATTTATATAATACCTTAAAGTTTGCAAAGCGCTTTACAAATATTATCTCACTTGATCTTCCAGCTCCCCTGTCAAGGAGGTGCTATTAGTGTCTCCATTTTACTGAAATAGATAGGATAAATTGTCTTTCCCAGGGTCCCGTTGCCAGCAGTGGTTGAATTCAGCTCTTCCTAATTCTAGGTCTGTGACTCTATCCATTGCATCACCAAGCTGCCTCATATGAATGTAATGGAATAATAACATTGTACTGTAAGAACTATGGAAAGGGACAAATTGAAAAACGTGGGTAGATTTGTATTAATCTTAAAAGGCAACGTTTTTTGAGTGGGAAGGCAGGGCAATTGGGGTTAAGTGACTTGCCCAAGGTCACACAGCTATTAAGTATCAAGTGTCTGAGGTTGGATTTTAACCCAGGTCTTCCCACTCCGGGGTCAGTGCTCTATTCACAGCACCACCTAGCTGCCTGCTAAAAGGTAATATTTTTGTAGATCCTTCTATGTGCCAGACACTGTGCAAAGTGCTTTACAAATATTATTTTAATTGATCCTCACAACAACCCTTTGAGGTAGTGCTATCATTACTGCCCCCCTACTTTTATAGAAGAAAAAATTGAGGCAAATAGCGGTTAAGTGACTTGCCCAAAGTCATTCATGTAGCTAGTAAATATCTAAGGCTGGATTTGAGCTCAGATCTTCCTTCAGGAAGACTACAACAATGTAAAGGAAATGGAATTATGAAATGGCCAACCGTGACTCTAGAAAACCAATGATGAAAGGACATTCTCAACTCTTGAAAGATTACTAAGTGCTGGGGAGTGAGTAAGTGGTGAGTAAGCAGAGTATATAGAATGATTCTTTTGAGGAGTTTGATATTGACAGTGTAGCCTATGGCTCAAGGAGTCCCAATGGGAAAGGTTTTATACTTAAAGGGACCCAGATCCATCCTACGGGCATTTGACCTCAAAGAGGGTCAAGTTCTTTCTTTGGCTGTACCTCTACCTCGATTTCTGTCAGTCAATAATTTAAGCACCTACTATGTATACCAGGCACTGTGCTAAGAATACAAGAGACAAAAAACGGTCCGTCCTCAAGAAGCTTACAATCTAATGATTTTTTCCAGGAAAACTTCTTACACAAAGGATAGGTACGGATCCTGTCTAGTTTCCCCAGAAGTTGGAAACAAGGTCCCCTCCCACAAATGTATTCAATGTACAATATGGGCATGAAATATGGAACAGCTTTTATTGTATTCCACACAAAATTTACAAAATTCAAGATACTTAAAGTCATGTATGAACAAATACAGGAAACATAAAATGTTCAATTAGCTAATTATACTCATTAGATTCCTCCTGGAAGGCAAAGTCCTTTTGTAGAATTGGAAACAGATATTTCACATTCACTTCTAGCCTGCATTGTCTAAGCGACTCTTAAGAACTGCTACAAAACTTTGACTAATTTTAAATTCCCACCCACATAGTGTAAGGTTCTCTTTAGTCCTTCAGGCATAGAATTGACTTCCCATTGGTCCTTTTCTCCTCTGAGAAGTATGTTGTTAAGGAAATCCTCTCTTGCTGGGTGACCAGTACTCACTCTCCAGCTCAGGATCTCTCTATGCAGGAAATAACTTCTAAGCCTGGGAATGTCCCAGACTCCCAAGAATGAGAGAGAAATCCCTTCCACTCCACTTTTGATGAATTCTAGTCTAAGAACCCAAGAGAAAGAGAGCAAAAGGGTGGAGTTCTTACAGAAATTAGAGAGAGAGAGGGGAAGTTTTGTAAGCATAGACCATCTCCCTTAATTCACAGTTGTCAATCATCTTAAAGGGAGCTCCAGTGACTATGGGAACCAATCAGGAATTCTCTATGTGTTTTCAGTAAGGCCTTCCTGATTACCCCTACTACAAAAGGGAAGAGAAATGTAGGATGACAGCTTAATGAGATGGTAAGGTCAGGAGCAGATATTTTAAAGATAGAAGACATCTGAAAGGAGGTAGTAGATAGTGGAGAGAAAGAGGGAGAGAGAGAGAGGAGAGAGAGAGAGAGAGAGAGAGAGAGAGAGAGAGAGAGAGAGAGAGAGAGAGAGAGAGAGAGAAAACAATACTGGAGAGTAAAAGAAAAGTATTTAGCTTTGATAAGTAGAACAATGGTGTAAAGCAGTTTTGAGGAGTAAAGTATGGGGGATGATGGAGCAAACAATGGGTAGATTTGATTTTCTCAATAAAGCAGGGAGTTAAGTGATCTGAGAAAAGTGGGGTTGGTGACTTGAAGAGAGAAAAATTTGGAGCAATTACTTCAGGGAGTGATAATCAGGGATAAATAAAAGGATTGCAGTGCATCAGTGAGGACCTAATTGAGGTCAGAGACCCTGAATTTGTTATGAAATCCAACAGCATCATACTTTCTCTTTCTTCAGAGGCATGGGAGTAGGAGGGAAGAAGGCAGGTAGCAGGGATGGCTTGAGGCTGAATAAAAGTAGGTTGAATAAAATGACAATGGAAGGAGAAAGTTACTCAAAGATGAGACATTGTGCTTTGGTGAAGTGGTTAAGTATAGGGTTAAGACAATAATGGGAAGAAAATAAGATCCAAATTGGAGTTAGGGGTTAGAATAACAGAAGGGGATGAAGAAGTTGGAAGTGAAAATGGAACATAAGTTTAGGAAGAATGAGGCAGAGAGAGATGAAAGGACAAGAGACTATGACCAGAGAGGAGAATTTCTAAGTTCAAGATCATTGAGTAAAAACCATTTTGGGCGGTGCTAAGGTGGTATGCCAACTTCTGTCTATGGCTGAAATACGGTGGAAATGTGTCAATGGGAATGAAGAGATGGATGAATTAGGAAGATATTCCAAGAGACATCGATATACACATTGGAGTCATCAAAAGAGGAAATGGGGCTGGGACAGAGAGGAAGACTTTAAGCTACTTACTGAAGAGAGGAAGGAAAATGAGCTGCCAATGAGAAGATGACAGTAATGATGGTGGGAAGAGTGTTCTTGTGTCTTAATGAATTGTCTTCAGGAAAATGTCAGGTTATGGGTGACGAGAAACTTGAAAGATTGTTAGAAAAAAGATGAAGGTGAGCTTATTAACGGCATAGCAGGTGTTTCAGAAAGTACAATGGAAGAGGAGAACATAGACTGAGGAAGGGCAGGGCTGAGTTGGATACAGATGACAATGAAAGGAATGTTAGCAGAGGAAAGGGCTTTTCATCTGGGCAAGTAGCAAATGAATCACAGGGATCAGCGAAGCTAGAGGCAAGCATCCGTAAGCCACTGACATACCAAGCATGGTGAAGTTTGTAGACACAATTGGTCTTCAGGATCTAATTAAAAATTGTTAAGATCCGGAGAAGAATCACCCTTTACCCTCCGTCCTAGGTTGTTTCAGAGAAAGGGTAGATTTAGACCACTGGCAGAGTAGCAAGTAATGGAATGTTCAGAGAGACCCTCCCTGCAGTCAAACAACTCTCTTCTGAGACACTCAAAGTCACTTGTATGGATCATATCCTCCGTCTACATACCCCTTCCAAGGAAGAAAGAAGAAAGAGGAAATAGACTATTTTTCCTATTTCAAGCCATCCCATATTTGGGAATGCTTATTATTTATCCGGTTCTGTCAGTGCCGACTCATCTTAGCTAAATGTCTGTTGCTGTGGAGTCATATTTCATATGTGTTCTGTTAAAATCGTTCTAGCTTTGGTTGCTCCTGACCACTACTGACCACTACCTCACCCCTTCTAGTCGGTATAGTGAGTTTATAAGTAGACCAGTGGTTCACAACCTGTGGGTCACGGCCCCTTTGGGGGTTGAACGACCCTTTCACAGGGGTCACCTAAAACCATCAGAAAACATCCACCACTCCTTTATCTGTCTCCAAACGGGTCCTCCCACATGCAGACATACCCAGATACACCCACATACAAGTATTAAAGGGTTGAGACATTAAGAAGGTTGAGAACCACTGAAGTAGACAGTACAAAAGGGGCAATAGCAGGAAATAAGATTGCAGAGGAAGGCACGTACAAACTAGCCCAAAGATCAAAGGAGCATAATATACAGATCGGATTTTGTGTGTATGTGTATATGTGTGTATACATATATATGGTGTGTGTGTGTGTGTGTGTGTGTGTGTGTGTGTGTGTAATTTTTTGGCAAAGGCAATCAGGGTTAAGTGACTTGCCCAGGGTCACACAGCTAGTAAGTGACAAGTGTCTGAGGCTAGATTTGAACTCAAGTCCTCCTGACTTCAGAGCTAGTGTTCTACCTACTGCACCACCTAGCTGCCCCAAATTGTATCATATATTAACTAAAAATCACATCCTGGTAATAAGTGTGGAATGAGGGGTAAATATCTACACTCTGTTGTCAAAGGTTTTTTGATCCTATGATATGTAAACCTCAGACAAGTTCCAGACATCTGCAGAATACCAAAAGGTGCTGATGATTTTGAGATGATGTGGACATGTTAATTTGAAAACTTTATGACAACTTTGAAATAATTTGGATTATGTTAATGAACTAACCCCAAGGTGTCACAGATTGGAGTTAGTCTGTTCCTCCTAAAAACCTATTTTAAAAAAATGAGACCTCAAACTCCTGCCCCTCCCCAACCCTTTTCCATCTTGGATTGCTCCCAACTCTACTCCATGGCTACATAAGTGATCCTCTTTGCCTCTCTCCTTCCCCACCCCATCCCCTATCCCATACCATCTGCCTCTGTTTACCTCTCTTCATGCTTTCTGGGCTGTTTGCCCCACATCCTCTGTGCCTTATTAAAGTATGATTTTCCCACGGCCATCTTGGTCTTTCACAGAGAGTACCCAAAGAACAGGGCATGCCTGCCCTCATTTCATAATTTTATAATTTCCTAAATTAATTATCAATTCCCATATGGATACTCATTAAATACCTTTATATAAGTCTGGGTTCCTCTGTACCACTCACATAAGACATTCATAGACTATGACCTGATAACTGTATTTACTTTTTCGCATGCCAAACATATGCTTACCTCTGTCAGTTCTCTTGTATACTCCTTGGAGGGTCTAATATAGTGTTGGGCACACAGTGAGTTCCTGAATAAATACTCATTGAACAAATGGAACCATTTTAGGACTACTGGTCAAGACTAGTTGTAAAATCAGGCAGTTGTACAGCAGCCTAGCATAACTAGGATGGTTTTCCCCAAGCTCACATAATTATAAAAGTAAAACAACATTTATATACTGTTTGCTATGGGTGAGGCACTGTGCCAACCATCTTACAATTATTCTCTCATTTGGTGCTCACAACCACCATTCGAGGTGGCTATCTCTTATTATTTTTATCTCCATTTTACAGGTGAGGAAACTGAGGCAGAGGGCAGTTAAGTGACTTGCCCAGGTCATTGAAGTAGTAAGTGTAAGTGTCCGAGGCTGGATTTGAACTCATGTCTTTCTGTCTACAGGCCCAGTGCTCTATCCACTATACCACTAGCTGCACTTATACCTAGAAAATATGTGGTTTTTCCATGAATTTAATTTTTAAAAGGCAGTTGCAAGACTTGAAGTTGAGAAGATCTGAGTTCAAATCCTGAAAGAATATAAAAGCAGTAGAAAATGTGGCCCCAGACCCCAACAAGCTTAGACCATTGGAAAGATGGTATATTTACATGAAACATCTAAAGAACAGTAAAAAGTAATAGTTAATACACCTAGGTGGCCCAGCAGATAGAGTGCTGGGTTTGAAGTCAAGACAATCCAAGTTCAAATCCAGCTTCAGACACTTACTAGTTGTGTGACCCTGGGCAAGTCATTTAACCTCTGTTTACTCCAGGTTCCTCATCTGTAAAATGGGGATAATCATATTAGCACCTACGTCACAGGGTTATTGTGAAGATCAAATGACATAATATTTGTAAGGTATTTAGTGTAGTGCCTGGCACATAGTAGGCACTTATTATTAATGAAGTGTCTTCCCATGTCTGGAATGCCCTTCTCCCATACTTCTGCCCCTTAGCAAAGTAGGTTCTCTTCAAGGTCCAGCTCACATATTTCCTCTATAGGAAGGCTTTCCTGATAACCTCAGCTTCTTCTGCTTCTCAAATTCTTATTTAACTGGACACGTTTTACCCATCTCCTCAGCTCCGGGGGGGGGGGGGGGGGGGGGGGG
>CM053587.1:111737382-111776256 GCA_028646515.1 Pseudochirops corinnae
AGACCTATCGAGGTTAAGTGACTTACTCAAGTTCACAAAACTAAGTCGTTGTTCATCCTTCAACTGATTTCCCAGTAATTGGATTTAAGTGAGGCAGAGCTGCACAAAGTCATCAGCCTCACTCTCTCCTCCAGAGTCACCGAAGTCCAATGGCAGGACAAAAGTCACATAACTGATGATGGCCCAGGATGCAGTAGATGACCTTGGCATCTTTGATGTCTGACTAAGCTCTAAGCTAAGTAATGCCAATAACTAGATTAAAAAGGACCTGAGGGGCAGCTAGGTGGTGCAATGAATAGAGCACTGGCCCTGGAGTCAGGAGGACCTGAGTTCAAATGTGACCTTAGATATTTGACACTTAACTAGTTGTGTGACCTTGGGCAAGTCACTTAACCCATTTGCCTCAATTTTTTTCATCTATACAATGGGAAAAAAGAATAGCACCTACCTCCCAGGGTTGTTGTGAAGATAAAATGAGATAACATTCGTAAGGCATTTAGCACAGTGCCTGGGCACATGGTGACATGTGATTTTTTTTTTTTGGTTGATTAATTGTGTCTGACTCTTCATTACCCCTTGGGGTTTTCTTGGCAAAGATATTGGAGCGGTTTGCCATTTCCTTCTCCAGCTCACTTTAAAGTTAGGTAACTGAGCCAAACATGGTTAAGTGACTAGCCCAGGGTCACACCGCTAGTAAGTATATGAGGTCACATTTGAACTCAAGTTCTCCTGACTCCAGGGCCAGCATTCTATCCACTGTGCTGCCTAGCTGCCCTGTATAAATGTCAGATATTGTTATTATTTTCTTGTTATTTCCTCACTGGAGAGTTCTCTATATTAATGACATTACAGGTCCAGTCTCTGTTTTTTGCTTTGACGGTGGGATAAGGCATTTATCTAATGCTACTGTTGCTTGGTCTTTCCTCTCTCCCAGCCTTATCAATATCCAGTCCTCTGCTGACCTCTACTGTACAGAAGTTAACATAGACTGAAGGATGAAGTTAAGTAAAGTTAAATCCAAAGGGCCACACCTAGCCAGGCATCACTGGTCATCATCCACATGGCTGATGACTAAAGACCTGCTGGGCTCTGGAAACAAGAGTCCATATAGGAGTTGGAGATGGAAGAAAGAAAAGATAACATCCTCCTTCCTCAGGACCCAGAGCCTGGCAAAGTAATGATTGTACATAGACACAAAAGGAGCTGGTGAGTGAAGTTCTGAAAAAGGTGAGGTTTGTCTTTGGTACTCTCCTATCTCCCAGGACCCCTTTCATCATACAGCCTAGTACTGCTTCTTGCTACCTTAAGGTCCTCACAGGTGGGTCTATTCTTCTCCTCAGTGCCGGCTAATTTCAGCTAACTTTTTGGGAAGCTGGCTAAGTGCTCTACAAATATTATATCATTTTTGTCTTCACAACAACCTTGGAAATTTGGTGCTATTCTTATCCCCATTTCATAGATGAAAAAATTGAGGCAAATGGGTTAAGTGACTTCCCCGGGGTGACACAGCCAGAATGCCTCAGCATTCCTACAGTCTCTTCCTTAGTCTGGTGATTGTAAATTAAAGGCAACCATTCTCAGGAGATACCTTGGGGGTGGTATTTAATTTTTCACCTGTATCAATCATAAATTCCTTGACTGTAAGTTCTTTTAGCATTATTTTCATAGTTTCCTAGAACAATACTGGGAACATGGAAGATCTTTAATAGTTGTTGTTCCATCATTTTTCCAGCCATCAGGGCTCTGCCATGACCCCATTTGGGGTTTTCTTGGCAAAGATACTGGAGTGGTTTTGCCATTTCCTTCTCCAGCTCATTTTACAGATGAAGAAAGTGAGGCAAACAGGGTTAAGTGACTTACCCAGGGTCACACAGCTAAGCAGTGTGTGAGGTATGATTTGAACTCAGTTTCTGCTGACTCCAAGGTTGGCACTCTACCATCTAGCTGTCTAAAACTCCTGAATAATGACTTGTTGAATGAATAAGACCAATTCTGGCACAAATTTCTGAATCCACTGCTTTGCCTTTTGTTTATCATGTCTTCCAAGGTTTTCTCCACACTCAGAGGTGGAAAAGATCTCAAAGGCCATCCAGTCTAAATCCCTCATTTTACAGATGAAGAAACTGGGGCCCAGGAAGGATAAATGACTTACCTAAAGTCTCACAGCTTACTAGGAAACTGTTAGAACAGGAGCACTTAACTCTTTTATATCCTGGACCCCTTTGAAGCCTATGTATTCCTCAGGAGAATGTTTTTGTTTTGTTTTTTTGGAGGGGGGGAAGGTGAGGCAATTGGGGTTAAGTGACTTGCTCAAGGTCACACAGCTAGTATGTCAAAGTGTCTGAGGTCAGATTTGAACTCAGGTCCTTCTGACTCCAGGGCTGGTGCTCTAGCCACTGTGATACCTAGCTGCCCCAGAATAATATTTTTTTTTTTGCTTTTTGGAGGGCAATCGAGGTTAAGTGACTTGCCCAAAGTCACATGGCTAGTAAGTGTGTCAAGTGTCTGAGGTCAGATTTGAACTGAGGTCCTCCTGACTCCAGGGCTGGTGCTCTATTCACTGTGCCACCTAGCGGCCCCCAGAATAATATTTTTAAATGCATAAAACGGAGTAATAAAGGAAATCAATTATATTATAATACAGTTATAAAATATATAAATTTTAAGTTCACGGACCCCAGATTAAGATTATTAGAGACAGGATTTGAACCCAGCTCTTATGACTTCATAATCAGTCCTATTTCCATTTCCATCTGTTCTATTTCCATACCACACTGTCTTCCTATGCTGGTATCTAGACAGGGGAAAAGGATATTTCCTCCTGGAATCTAGTGATTTAATTATTGTTTATATAACTACCTTTCTTCCTATGTACAACCAAATGTTTCTTTTTTAAGGATATGAGAAAAAGCATTGACATGGTAACCCACTGTACATGACCCATATATACCTATATGCAGTAGTGTGCCATTAATGCTTAATAACTGGCTTTCCAGGATGCATTTTTAAGTTTAATATGTATTATTAACATTTTCTCCATTACTTTAAGTCTAGGCAATTAACAAAGCAACAAATCTAGCCCAAATTTGTAGCATTTATTATTTTCTGAGGTGTAAATACTCACGATGAACATTTTTCAGCTTCCAGGAGCCTGTTGGAGCTAGCTCCAGTACACCAGACCACAGCCTGTATGCATGTATCTTGTCTTCCCTTGGACTATAAGCTCCTACAGGGCAGGAACTTTTTTTCATTTTTGTTGTCTGTGTATCCCCAGTACATCACACATAGTAGGCATTTAATTAATAAATACTAATTAATTGATTCATAGTGAATTGACATCTGTTTCCCTCTTGTCAGGGAAAAAAGAAATTCCCTCCTTGTTCATTGTCTCCAGTCCTTGGCATCTCAAAAGTCTGAGACAGGAAAATGAAATGGTGAGCTAAGCCCCTGGGGAGGTCAGGAGTAGGGAGAAAACCAGCAAGCAAGAGCAGGGAAGGTCTCAATTTCCAAGACGTTTCCTTGGGCCATACAAGTACCTTTTAATTAGGTTCATCTCTGCCTGTTCCCTTTTGGTGAATAGCAGATTTCGGCTGTTTTCAAAGATGTCCTCAATCTGATCAGGCCAGAGGAACAATGTACTGTTCAACTTTATGTCCTCAGCTGCAAAACACAGAAGCATTATTATATGCATATACACTCCAAGAATTTAGGTTCCACAAAGTCAGAAACTGAATACACACACACGCGTGCGCACACACACACACACACACACACACACACACACCCCAAACATACACAATGCCCCAAAGTCTTGGTGCAGTTATAAACTTTAATAGGGTGTGTGTGTGGTCCAACACTGATTAAACGATGTTTGGGGAATATTTAACAAAATAAAAATACAATTTTATTGTTGAGTTGTTTTTTCAATCGTGTTGGATTCTTCATGACCGCATTTGGGATTTTCTTGGCAAAGCTATTGGAATGGTTTTCCATTTCCTCCTTCAGGTCATTTTATAGATGAGGAAACTGAGGCAAATAGGTTTAAGTGACTGGCCCAGGGTCACACAGCCAGTACGTGTCTGAGGCCAATTTGGATTCAGGTAGATGAGTCTTCCTGACTCCCGGACAGACCCTCTAACCCAGCAGTTCTCAACCTTCCTAATGCCGTGACCCTTTAATACAGTTCCTCATGTTTTGGTGACCCCTAACCATAAAATTATTTTTGTTGTTACTTCATAACTGTAATTTTGCTACTGTTATGAATCGTAATGTAAATATCTGATATGCAGGATGTATTTAAATTGAACATAACCCACAGGTTGAGAAGCACTGCCACTGCACCACCTAACTTCCCTAAAAATATAATACAACACAGATAATGTTAATTTGTGGTTTTCTAAGTCAATATGCCCCTCCACAGGGATACATTTCTACTTGAGAGCGCTGAGAGGCTGAGACTTGTCCAAGGTCACACAGCCACTATATGTCAGAAGTGAGACTTGCAGCCAAATTTTCTTGATTCTAAGGTCAAGCTCTTCATCCACTGCACCATTCTGCCTCTCAATAGAACTATAGCTAATCAATGCAATAGTATAAGAGGTCATTGCAAGGAGCTAATGAGGCAATGATGTTGTGAGTTAGTGTTTCAGAACAAACTCATGAGGGTATCTGCTGTACTCATTTCAACAAAGAGCATCACATCAAACTCCTGGGCTACATTCTATTTAACAAGTGAGAAGAGTAGAATATAGAATCATTGAATTAAGGGTGTCAGGGACTTTGAAGATGATATAATCTAACCCTCATTTGATAGGTAAGGAAAATGAGGCCCAGAGTTGGAGTGACCTGTCCAAGATCCCTGATCCCCTAACCCCAAATCCAGGCCTCTTTTCTTAGGGATACCTTAGAGCAGAGGCATCATGTAGCCAGCACAAAGAGCCAGCAAAACTCTGGAGTGTGACCTGAATCAGATCAAAATGTAATTAGTAAATATTTAACAAAATAAATAAAAATACAGTACAATATAGATAATGCTAATTTGTGGTTTTCTAAGTCAATATGAGGCCCACAGGGATCCATTTCTACTTGAGTTCAACACCACTACTTTTACAGTACAAGCTGCATAATTTCATAGACAAGAAATATTCTTGACCACCTTGTTTCTCAAATGATAAGCCACCACGTGTTCACACATTACAAAGGTAAAAGGATATGGATTACAATGTCCTGGGTTCCCTCACTGACTGTTTCCAATTTTGGACTAATTGGGAGTAGCATAAGTGACAACGAAGGGGAGAGATTAGGGTGGATGGCTGATGTGTGTTCATACACATGTGAAACCCCGGACACACCCTTTCCCATAGGCATTGCCATAAAATCTAGAGGTACAGGCAGAAATGCCTATGCCTGGGTAAACAGACATTACCTAGAATTATTAAATGCTTGTTGACTGACTGACAAAATGATCTCTACAGCCCTTTGTAGGGCAGGTAGATGATGCAATGGATAAAGTGCCAGCCCTGGAGTCCTGGAACCCCGGAAGACCTGAGTTCAAATCTGGATTCAGACATTTAGTAGCTGTGTGACTCCGGGCAAGTCTGTTAACCCAGTTTGCGTCAATTCCTCATCTGTAAAAATGAACTGGACAAGGAAATGGCAAAACCACTCTCATATCTGCCAAGAAAACCTCAAATGGGGTCACAAAGAGTCAGAAACAACTGAACAGCTATATTTTATATATAGATGTTCGTTTATATATGCACATATACATGTATGCATATACATATGTACAATATACACATGTGTTTGTATGTAATTGTGTGTGTTTATAAATATACATATACATATACATATATACATATGACTTGGAGGAGATTAAGCAAATGCTTTTTGATTGTGTGATCTGTTGTAAGAATAACCTCTTCCATTGCATAAAGAACTCCTGCTTTGGAAGTGACTTTCCCCCCAACTCTGGTCTTAAGTGGTGTAGCCAGGGAAAGAAGAGAAAAATATTCACTGAATCATCAGTTTTCTTCCCTCTTAGTTTAATAGCTAAGAGTTGTACACTATGAGGCCTCGGATGATGGTGATGGTGTTGATGATGACATTCGGTGACAGCAATAATGTCCATGAAAGGCCATGTGATATAGTGATGAAAAGATGGCCCTGGCATCAGGAAGATATAAGTTCAATTCTTGTCTCTGACATACACACATGTCAGAAACAGAACATATGTAAACATATGTATATATTTATGTGTGTATATATATGCGTATATGTACAATACATATATACAGGCACATGGGCACAGACATACAAAAATACACATGTGCATATATGTATGTGTATTTCATACCTATATACCCATACACTGGCATGTGTTGTATGCCCATACATATACATACCTGATACATACACACATACATACATACATACATATCTGAAGCACCAAAAGCTAAGGGATTTACCTAGTTTCTTTGCCCTCTGGTACTTCAGGTAATAATAATAATAATAACAGTTACATAATATTATATACTATAAACTTAAATTATTATCTCATCTGATTCCCCACAACCCTGGGAAGCAGGAGCTATTATTATCCTCACATTACTGATGAAGAAAAGGCAACAGTAAAATAGTGATTTGCCCAAAGTCACACAGCTAGTAAGTGTCTGAAGCTCAATTTGGAATTGGTGCTTCCCGATTTCCCTCTATCCGTTGCACCACCTAGCTGATAATTCTGCTCTGCATTGGTAGAAGAAGTTGCCTCATAGGAGTCTTGAAACCAGTGAAATCCCAGGTCTGGACCAAAATGATAGTTATAGTAAAACAGCAAAAACAGTAACAACAACTAGCATTTTTATGATGCTTTAAGATTTGCAAAACATTCTACCCATATGATCTTGTTTAATTCTCCCTAAGCTAAGCCCATTTTACAGATGAGGAAACTGAAGCTGAAAGCTCAAAAACATTGTCTGGGATCACACAGTCAATAAGTGTGTGAATCAGGTTTTAAATCCAAACCTTCCGGATTCTAAGGCCCATTCTCTATTGCAGAGTCAGCAAACTATCACCAAAGGGCCAAATCTGGGCAGCTGTTTCTTTTTGTATGGCCTGACAGCCAGGACTGTTTGTTTTTTTGTTCTTTTTTTGTCTACATTTTAAAATAAATAAAGCTTTATTTAAAAAATATTTTTAAAAATCCTAGCTTGCTGTATAAAAACAAATGTTGGGCAGGATTTGACCAGTTCTATAGCTCCGGTTAGTGTGGTGTATAGACCGCTGGTGGTCCCCAGATCCTTCCTGGGGATTACTGAGAGGTCAAAACTATTTTCATAAAAATATTAAGATATCATTTGCCCAATAAAATACTTTCTTCTTTTCCAACTATATATCTGTTTGAAGCTGGATTCCCTTCATAGATTTCAACCAAAACAACATATTGCAACAGAATGAGTACAGAAGCCGACTGAGCATCCAGCTGTCTTCTATTATGCTTATTGAATCTACTAAAGAGATTTGCAAAAGTATGTAAAACAATGCCACTCTTCCCATTAATTTTTTTGTTTGGGAAAAGAGTTATTTTTCATAAAAATATTTAAAATAATCCAAAATGGGTTTATTAATTTTTCAATGAACTAATAAATTAAAATTTAAAAATCCATTTTAATGTCTAACATAGTAAACATCCATAGATGTAATCCACGTAAACAAAAACCCTTTGGGGTCCTCAATAAATTTTAAGAGTGTCAAGAGGTCCTCCAAACCAAAAAAGTTGAGAACTGTTCCTACAGGTTCCTTCAAATCCCACCTAAAATCCCACCTTGTTTCAGAAACTTTTCCTGTTCCTACTTAATGCTACAGTCTTCCATCTCCAATTTATCCCCTATATATCCTGCTTGTACATAGCTGTTTTCATGTTGTCTCTTCCATTAGACTTTGAGCTCTTTGGGAGCAAGGACTGTTTTTTTTTTTTAAACCTTTCTTTGAATTCCTATTGATTAGCACAGTGCCTGACCCATAAAAGGTGCTTAATTGATGTTTCTTAACTGCTTCTAGGTGGAGAGAGTACAGGGCCTGGAGTCAGGAAGACTCTTCCTGAATTCAAATACAGCCTCAGGCACTTCCTAGCTTTGTGACCCTGGGCAAGTCACTTTCTGCCTGTTTGGCTCAGTTTCCTCATCTGTAAAATGAACTGGAGAAGAAAATGGCAAAACTTTTCAGTATCTTTGCCAAGAAAACCTCATATGGGGTCACGAAGAGGCAAGTATGACTGACAATGACCGAACAACAAGAAGTCAATTGAAAGATAAAGGAACAGAACCAGAGCAGCGAATCACCTAACCTGTTATATAGTGATGACTATCATATCATGATATCATATCACATATGACTGTCATATCATACAATGATCTTTGGCTGCACAGTCTCTTGACTCTCAATTGGTCCCTCTTCTACCGTTCCCTGGGACTTCCCCTTGATTTCGGTGGGGCCCAGTTCTCTTGGGATGGTACAGGTTGAGTTAGATTCCCCATTATAGCATATGTGCTATGATTCAGCCATAGGTTCTCTATCCCTTAAAAATAAATGTGTTGGGTATTGATTGGACCTACGGGGAAGATCAGCATAGTTCATTAGGAACTCCAGCCTCCAAGCAGCGTCGGAGATCTGCCTCCTGAGCCTGAATACCGTGACCTCACTGGCCTTCTTTAAGAAGGCAGTGAGAAACACCAGTTCCTCAGTGTTGGTAGGGATCTCGCTGACTTTGTCTGCGATCATGTTGTACTGGTTGCAGAGGCTAGAAAGGAGAAAGGAGAGAGGGAGTCACTAGCGGCAGCAGCAGCTGCTAAAAGTGCTATTGAAGATCTGTTTATTCTGCTGGGGAATAAATATACTGTTCTGTCTCGTTCTTTAGAGGATTTATTTATTTATTCCCCCCCTCCCTTTCCCTGGTGATTTCACTGGATTAGGGTACTCTCAAAAAGAAAGTCTCTCCACCAAATCATGTCAGTACCTCTTCTACAGCAAATCCAGTTAGAGAGCTCCTGAGGCACAGGGAGAGGGAAGAGTGAGAGAGGGAAAGGAACGAGCATTTATTAAGTGCCTCTTGTATGCTAAGCTCTGTGCTAAGCCCTTTACAAATATGATCTCATCTGGTCACCAGGAAACCAAGTGACTTGTCCAAGGTCACAGAGTCAGTATGTGTCAAAGGCAGCCAAGTTTTTCCAACTCTAAAGTCAGCTCTTTACTTCATCACATTGCCTAACCTCTTAGAGGTTTAGATGGAATATGTTACTGAAAGGAGGCTTCTCATAAACAAAACTGATTGAGCCAAACAGAAATTATTAAGCATTTTCTGCATTGATAGTGTGCCTAATTGGGGTTTCTGATACTATGAAATTCCTTCACTTAACTGCTTTGCATTTAAACCCGTGAACAATACATTCAGTCAGATTCCATAGTTCCCCCTTTCCTTGTCTCCTCTATAGAGTACACAGTGAGTCCAACTTCCGCAAGACCATCAGGAATACATTTATAACAAAGGTAGAAAGAAAGAGAAAACTCCAGGGTCCAATTCTTTCCCAGTAATTGAGATCAATGACTACCATTATGGGTTGTTAGATATTGAGTGGAGATACAAAAACAACACATACACACACACACACACACACACATGCACACACACACACACACACACACAATCTTAGCTCCCTACCTCAGAGGCATTTTACAATCCTAATAGGGAACAAGAAGATGGCATTAGAACGCTTCTGGAGAAGACATCAAAAATGGCCCAAACCCATAAGGTAAGGACCAGTCCTGTGAGAGTGTTGGCAGGGCTATGTAAGGTGAAAATCTGAGCCTGTTCTCTGAACCTAAATGAAGTGAATCACAAATACACAATGGCTTGTTGAATTAGGATTATTCTGCACTAAAAATAAATATGCCAGACAGACTGTATGACATCACTCTCCTGGTTAGTTCTTGAATCCTACTAGGTGTCATTTTGTGCAGGAGAAAAACACATGTGAGAACCCAGCTTCCTAAATGCCATGCATTACTAAATGATTTGAAAAGTCTTTACCCAGGAAAAGTTCAATCCAAAAGACCACTTGGGCTTCCTTTGAAAGCACTTCCGGGGAAGCTAGAGGGAACAATGGATAGAGTGCCAGTCTTGTAGTCAGGAGGACCTGAGTTCAAATTTGACCTCAGACACTTACTAGCTGTGTGACCTTGGCCAAGTCACTTAACCCCAATTGCCTGGAAAAAAATACAGACTGACACCAAGTGGGTAATTTGGGTAAAGAAAAGGACTATAGATTTAGAAAGGATCCTAGAGGTCACTGAACTAAGCTCCTTCATTTTATAGATGAGGACACTGAGACACAGAGGAGTTAAATCAGTTGCCCAGAGTCATATAGGTATTCAAGATCTGAGGAAGGATTCGAACTCCTGTCTTTCTGATTCCAAGTCTAGCACTTTATTCATTGTACCATCTAGATGACATGGAATTTTTTCCAATTTTCCTTCTCCTTTTCCCTATTCAAAATAGATTCCCCCATGTGTAAGTTTTAGCCTGGATCTCTGAGGTTCCCTGATATCTTAACGTGGGTGCAGAAGCCACAAGAACTCTAAGTCCAATATGAGTAATAATAACTAACATTTATATGGCACTTACTATGTGCCGGCAGTGTATAATTGTTATCTCATTTTAATCCTCACAAAAACTCTGGGAGGCAGGTGCTCTTATTATCATTCCTATTTTACAGATGGGGAAACTAAGGGCAAATAAAGGTGAAGTGACTTGTCCCAAAAGTGTCTGAGATTGGATTTGAACTCAGGTCATAAGCCCAGTACTTCTAGCCACTGAGCCACCTAGCTGCCCTGGTCACATCATTCTCCCCTGACCCCCACTCTTAACTGATCCATCTGTACAAATCTTCACAATAATTTCTCTACAAAGAATAAAAACCATACTTGGTATTCTGCTCTCGGTTTTCATCAACTTGGAACTGAATCAGCTGATCTTTAAGCAGCTGGGTCCGATAACAGAGATTCTCATTTAGTGCCAAAGCATCAAGACAGAACAGTGCCAAAGGTACCGTGATGTGCATGGATGCAATTTCTCCTTTCAATTTCTTCATGCTTTCAATGTACTGTGGAGAAGAAGAAGCATTCCATGGATTAGTGGGCCCTCCAGGAATAACAAGCAAAGTGCTGGTCATTTGGCAGGCACTACAAAAGTATTCATTGCTGGGTCAATTGGGGTTGGTGTCACTAAAATGCTCAAACTAGGGTGGCTAGGTGGCGTAGTGAATACAGCACTGGCCCTGGAGTCAGGAGGACCTGAGCTCAAATCTGGCCTCTGTCACTTGACACTTACTAGCCATATGACCTTGGGCAAGTCACTTAACCTCCATTGCCCTGCCCTCTCCAGCTCCAAAAAGCAAAAAAAAAAAAAAAAAAGACTCAGGCTTTATTTTGTTAAAAAAATATATATGTATATATATATAATTATTATTATTTACATGCAACTGGGAATTAAGATTGGGGGAGGGGGTATACAGTGGGATCGCTGTTTTGGGGTGGTGGGTAGGGGAAAGATGGGGAGAAAATTTGTAAATCAAAATCTCGTGGAAATGAATGATATAAACTAAAAATAAACAAAAGTTAATTAAAAAAAAAATGCTCAACGTAAAAGTAAGACTCTTACCTCCACGAAATCATCAAGGTCATGGTCTTTTGAGAGAAAAGATTGGACATCTTGTTTTGCAGTGCCATCTAACAGATTATTGTATTTTTGGTACACATCTAAGTATCTTCCAGGTTGAATAACAAAGAAACAAACACACAACACACACACCTCAGGGTTAGCACCAATTTACTCCCAACCAAGACTGCCCACCCTCAAAAAAAAAGAAAAGAAACCAACAAAAACTCGCAAAGAGAAATTCTTCGGTAAGTGGAATGGATGGATCTATACTAGGTTATAGGATTCAAGACCAAGACAACTTACTTTCTGGGACCTACTTGATTTTTTTCAAAAACCTCTTCTGTTTGTTTCACAAAATCTGAAACTAGCATTTCATCTGGGCAGACAGTCCCAAGAGTCAGATTATCTCCTTGGAGCTCTGGGAAAAGGTTTACTTCTACCTAAAGAACATAAATGAGACTGTGTTTTCACAGAGAAAGGGAAGTAATCCTTGCTTTGAAATGTTATCTCCTATAACGCACTACCTCACCAGGAAGGATCTCTGCATTTTAAAAGTCACTTTACCCTCTTTGGAAGTGGCTAGACCATGAACCTTCCATGAAAGAAATCTTCCCTAAAGAAAATTAGGTCAAACCCAGCAGCTGGACAAAGGGGAAGGGAAGAAGGGAACAAGTATTTATTAAATTTCTACTATACACCCATTACAAATATTATCTCATTTGAACCTCACAATAACCTTGGGAGGTACATACTATTATTATCTTCATTCTAGATTTGAGGAAACTGAGGCAAGCAGAGGTTAATTGACTTGCTTGTGGTCATAAGGCTAGGAAGTGCCAGAGGCTGGACACGGGAAGGAACAGTCTAACATCCTAGAAACTGGAAGATACATTCTAGGAAAATGTTGGCAAGCTAAAAGAGTGAAACCACTTCATGTAGGATAATTCTCAGAGACAGGGCCAAAGAGCGTGTTAGAATTTAGTTATGCAAATTTTATCAGGCTATCCCTTATTTTAGGAGACATTGTTTGGGGACAATCCGAACTTTGAAATAAGAAGGTCACTATATTTTGGGGTATTCAATGGGAAAATAACATTCCTATATGGTGATCTGAGAACCAAACTTAGCAAAATTGTGAATGATAAATAACTGACATGGGTTACTTACCTGGAAGGAATGGCTTACCTTGGACAACATTAATACAATAAACATTCACTCAACAGACATTTATTAAAGGCCTCCTTTGCAGGTTAGACAAGATAAATAAGATGAAGACCCTAAGATTGAAAAATTTATAATCTAGTATTGAAGATAAGATAGATAAATAATCATTATAAATTAGAATGTGATAAAATGCATGAGAAAAATCCAAACAAGGTGCAAGGAGGAAGAATCACTTCTAATTTTGCTTAGAGAGAGGATAAACCAGATAGACTCCTTGGGAGAATTAATACATGAGTTTCTAGTTTGTCCAGAAAAAAAAAAAAACAAAACAACAACGAGTGTGTGAAAGAAGTAGTATGGGCTAAGGCTAGAGAGGTAGCTTAGAGGCAGATCATAGGGAACATTGAATGTCAGGTTGAGGAGTTTGTATTTTATTGTGAAATAGCAATGTACCCAAGATGTGAAATGATAGATACCTATCATCTGATTAGCAGGGAAAAGAGAGAAGAGAAAGAGGTGAGAAGTTCCTAGAACTTGTACTTCTGCTTAAGATTTTCCCACAGGCAACATCTGGAGGAAGTTTCCATTTGTATTTCTGTAATAGTTTCCAAACTTTTTAAGTACTCTTCATTTTAAAGGACTCCTTTGGCAGAGGCCCACCTCCCTAACATGATTGTGGTTATGATAGTAATAAATACTGATTGAGAAAATTCATAATGACAAAAAGCAACTAATATTTTAAATGAATTTATATATTAGTTACAACAGGTCATATTTCATCCAGAAAAACAAGAAAATAAATTCTTATTAAAAGGAACACATGAGAAACATCCTGGAAACAAAATATGTTATTCATATTGCATATTTTATTGTAGCTAAAGGAACTTAAGAAGATGATCAGAAGAGCTTGGTTTTGATTAGATTAGAGGAAGGTTACCGTTACTTGGGACTTTGATTGCATCTCACCTGTAGGGGCAGATATGGCCATTGCTGTTAGGCTTAAGAACATCTAGGCTTAGAAACTTGTTACATATTTATATCTCATTAAGACTCTGAACCTGGCCAGTCTCATAGAGAAAACAGAAGGAACATATTGCCTTGAAGTTAGAGAAAGCTAGGAAATGAGCTATAATTTGAAGGAGGCAAAATCTGAACTTTCTCCTCTACTACCTCCATAAGTTATCTGGGAAACAGGATTGACTCCATAGTAACCTCAAATTTATTTTCCTCCAGGGAAAAGAATACCAGGGGACTAGTATTTCCTAATCCTAGTAGTACTACAAGGCTGGAGACTTTCACTCCTGACTTTCTAGACTTTTTCACCTCCGGCTAGCAGCTCTTTGCAGATGCTTCCACCCCTGTGGTCCTCTCTTCTAAGTAGTAAGTACCTGGCAAGGTCCACCATTTCTAGAAGTGGCCAGGCCAACCCACGTTCATTTCTCTCCCAAATCTACTTCTGACTTTCTGGACTTTTTCCACCTCCTTGCCTCTCTATAAGGAGACTCTTCCCCTCCCCTGCTTCTAGTTCTCCTTAAGGATAGGGATTGTCTTTTTTGTTTGTTGTATGCCAAGGTCTTAGCACAGTCCCTAGAAAGCGGTAAGTATTTAATAAATGTTCTGTCTAATCTAATATGATCTGTCTGTCTGTCAGTCCAGGTCTCTGAGGTAGAAGATGGGACTTCTTAGAAAGCAGAAGGGAATTTTATGAACTACTATGAGTTCTTTGGGATATTTTGCTTATTCAGTTCAGTAAAATAAAAACTATCCTGAATCTGATGTACATTGTTATCTTTAGTGCCTGCACAGGACTTGGAAGCCTTTTACTCATCTAAGGGAAACATAAATGTGAGCCATATTCTGAGTTTCCCAGAGGAAATTCTTGGTGGGAGCAAAACAAACTAAAGAAATATCATTTGAAAGGCAAATCTCCAAGACTGAACCTGGTCTATGAGATTGGGTTCTAGGATACAGGTTACATAAAGATGGAAATGGTAATGCTTAGTAAATTCACAGACCCCTTAAAATAACTCCAAAGCCAATTCAGGACTCTGTGGGTTGGAGTCACATCCATGCTTTGGCAGAAATCTGTTAATTATAGAACAACTTTAGCTGAACAAGCTATTACCATATTGAAAAAAATAGGCTATGAAAAAACCCCATAAAATGACTGAAAGCCTCCTACAAAATAAATCTTCATTCAGTTGCCACTAAAAGTCAAACAGGTGGTTTGCAAATGGCAGGTCACCCCTTTGGTTTCCACCAATAAGGAAGCCAGAACTCAGAATATTGCTTCTAAGCAAGTATAAAGAGAAAAGGGAATTTTGTGATAACATGTAATGAGTACATTATGTTTATGTTTATTCCAGTTGCCCTAAATACAAGTTGCCCTCCCTTATTAGAGAAGGAGGTAAAATGGTCAGAGGCGTGTCTCCCTACTCTCCATGTGTGGGGTCCCAATTGGGGAAAAGCCATGAAATACAGTAATAAGTAAAAAGTCATAAAAACCTAAACTCTGTGACAGGTTTAGAAGCCTGGACATGGTGACCTATTAAAAATCAAAACTTAATATTGAATCATAACAGATACTGCGTCATAACTTAAGATACTATAACCTAAGATACTATGACTATGACTTTAAAATACTATGACCAAAGCCATAGCAAGAATATCGTGACCCATATGTGACTGGTACACGATCAATACACAAACTTACATTTGGGCATAACATTGGCTTAACTCTCAAGTTCATTACTAAGCAGAAAACCGAAAATATCCACCAGTCAGTAGTGAGACACTCTCTAGCTCCTCTTTCCTTTGTCTATTTTCTATAATTATTATGGGGATTTTGGGGGTTCTTTATGGGGGATCCACTGAACTGTCTGGCGTTTGCCCCAGATTGCCCCTGTTTTGTAAGTATTCAAAATGATTGATTAAACTACGACCTGAAATCAATCCGGAGATCCTTGGCCTCTTCCTTTGATATCAAAAAGAATGCCCCACAGTTATGGGCAGGTACAGGGTTCCCCAGCCAGGGGAATTCCAGATCTTACATTATGTTATCAGGAAGAAAGTAGTACTTCTTAAAAGATTAGAAATACTTTGGAGGAAAAACAAAAAAAGAAAGAATCTGAAGAGGCAGAAGGAAATTCTAAAGGGTAAATATTGACCTAATTTTTTTAAAAAAGGAAAGAAGATAGAACCTTTAGATTATAGTTTAGAAAGCTTTGCTTTAACTCCTGGAAAAAATGTGGAATATATTGTGCAAAGGATGGCTTGTGAGCATTTAGAAAAGGAAGTGGTGATCACTAATAGCAGTCTAGCTCCATCGGGAACATTTCATGACTGATGAATGCGATTTTCTTTTTTGACAGGGTTACTTGACTTGTATGTCCAGGGAATGCCATGAACACAGTACCTCTGAATGCCGGAAGAACATTTGACAAAATATCTCATGATATCCTTTTGGACAAAAGGGAAAGAATTATGTTAGAAGATAGTAGAGTTTGGTGAATTAAGAACTGGTTGAGTGACCAGACCTAAGGGGTCATATAATGGTCTAGTGTCAACCTGGAATGCCCTAGGGATCTGTCTTTGATGCTATACTGTGCAACGTTTTTGTCAAAAACTTAAAGGTATAAAAGAAATTCTTATATTTACAGATGACACAAAGTGGATGCAGAATCCGTATTCAAAAAAGATTTCGAAAAGCTAGACCTTTAGACAAATCTAACAAGACAAAATTTAATAGAAATAAATGTAAAGTTATGGGGCGGCTAGGTAGCGCAGTGAGAATAGAGCATTGTCCTGGAGTCAGGAGGACTGAGTTCAAATGCGGCCTCAGACACTTAATACTTACTAGCCATGTGACCTTGGGCAAGTCACTTAACCCCAATTACCCTGCCCTCCCCTCTCCAAAAAAAAAAAAAAGCAAAAAAAGAAAAATATATAAATGTAAACTTCTTTGAACTTGAGTCCAAAAATATCATCTTCCCAAGTACAGGGAGTTATTGCTAGATAAAAGTTTATGTGAACTCTGTGTGTATGTGTGTGTGTGTGTGTGTGTGTGTGTGTCTCTCTCTCTCTCTCTCTTTCTTTGTATGTGTGTGTATTTGTATATCACATCCAGGGTTCTGCTCCTTCTGAACTTTTGCTTGATGGCTAACTCCCCTGGGTTCAATTATGAACTCCAGCAGTTGACTTCCAAATCTATTAAGCCCTCATTTTCCTCTTGAGATCCAACATTACCAGTTGCCCTCTGGGCATCTTAATGTAGATGTCCTCAGGCATCTCAAATTCAGTATGTCTGAAACAGAGTTCATTATCCCTGAACCCGCTTCTTTTCCTGACTGCACTGTTTCTGTTAAGGGCATCACAATTCTTCCAGTCACTTAGATTCACAACCTTGGGATCAGTCTCCATTTTTTAATCTGCCTTACTCTCTCTATCCAATTCAATCCGGTGCTAAGTGTTGTCAATTCTGTCTCCATGACATCTCTTGCTTCTGCCCCCTTCTTTCTATTCACATAGCTAATTAACATTCTGGTCCACTTTTTCCTTACTTCTTTCCTGAACTATAGTAATAAGTCTTCTTTTTATTTGTTTGTTTATTTATTTGCCTTTTTGGAGGGGGGAGGGCAGGGCAATTGGGGTTAAGTGACTTGCCCAAGGTCACATGGCTAGTAAGTGTCAAGTGTCTGAGGCTGGATTTGAACTCAGGTCCTCCTGACTCCAGGGCTTTACTCTATTCACTTTTCCACCTAGTTGTCCCATAAGTCTTCTTTTTTTTTAATTAACAAGCATTTATCTTCTTTCCCTCCTTCTACCACTGGGAGAAAAAAGAAAATTAAAACAAAACCTTTGTAACAAATACGCATAATCAAGCAAAATAAATTCCCACGTTGTCCATTGTCCATGTCCAAAAATGTGTGTCTCATTCTGCATGTCAAGTCTGTCTCCTCTGTCTGGAGGCGAATTGATGCATCTTCATCAGTCCCCCAAAATTACGGTCAGTAATTACTGTAATGGCCTAATTGGTCTCTCTGCCTTCAGTCTTTCCCCTCGCCAATCCATCTTCTAATCAGATGCCAAATTGACATTACTAGAGACTGTGTCCAAATATGTCGTTTCTCTGCTTAGGAAGCTTCAATGTTTCCTTAGGATAAAATATGAACTCTTTTTGTTTGGAGTTTAAAGCCCTTCCCAATTCATCTCTAAGTTACCTTTGTAGACTGACTTCATCAAGAATGAAGAAATCCAGTGAGAAACTATAGAAAGTAACTACTTACTTCTTGGACCTGCACAAAAAGTAAATCAGAAACCCAGGGCAATAGATAACGAAACAGGCAGAAAGTCATCACAGACAAACAGGACCAGAGATGAATGGAGATGCTTGTGGTCGAGTTAATGGATAATGAATTTTATTTCAGCTTTCTTGAGGTTGATATGCTCTTATAAGATATCCAGGGTGAAATGTCCAGTGGGGCTCTGTGCAGGAGGCAGGAAAAGTGTGGGACTTTCAGGAGACAATGGAGGTGGGGTGGGGTGTGTGTCAGAATTCTTTGGGGAGAGGGTACAGGGGAAGCTAGATGTCATTGACCAGTGCAGCTTGGCAGCCATCAGACCAAAATAACCCCTGTGCCTTGGGGCTAAAAAATTCCTAACCCTTGGTCCTGGGATGCCACAGAGCAGCGGTTCTCAACCTGTGGATCATGAACCCTTTGGGGTCGAACAACCCTTTCACAGGGGTCACAGGGGTCGCCTAAGACCATTGGAAAACACATATTTCCGATGATCTTAGGAACCAAGACACAGCTCCTCTATCTGTCTCCAGGAGGGTCCACCCACATGCAGATACGCCCACATACAAGTATTAAAGGGTCACAGCATTAGGAAGGTTGAGAACCACTGCCATAGAGGGATTGGAAAACCTAGTACTCTGAACTTCAAGCATCCAGGGGAGCCTAACCTCCAGAGGTAGAAGCCAGTTCAGGAATCCAGGTGATCTAGAGTGAGACCAAGCAGAAATGACTACCCAGTCTAAAAGTTGCAGTGGCGCCCAGCCCAAGAACAAAGCCCTCCTTCAGTAACACAAGCTAGAGAGATGAGTAAACCAAAGAAAACAGTCACCAGTGAACAAATTTGTTTTAGATCTAGAGATGCTCTAAAATCTAGTACAAAAAGAAGAATGTAACTCCATAACTACTGTAAGCAGACACTTGTGGGGAAATGGATTTTTTAAAATAAGAGCTATATGAATATCTAGAAGAACTGAAACAGATAAAAATAAATATTCTGGAGAAAGAATTGGAAGGAAAATAAATAGAAGAAAAAATAGCAAACTTTAACAAATATATCCTTGAAAACTAGGATAGACCAAATAGAAATCAGTGACTACACAAGAGACCACAAAATATTAGAACAAAATCAAAGATTGAAAAAGTTGAAGAAAATGTACATTATCTGACATTTTTTAAAAAATTAGGTAGAGAGATAATCTAAGAATTATGAGTTGTGGTGTTAACATTTTAATAAGGGAAGAAGAAAAAAGTGACCTTTTAGATCCTTGGTGTATTCAAAGGGTGTTGGGGGAGATAAATAAGAAAAACAGAAGACCTAAGGATGGATAGGTTCTGTTTTGAGGGTTTCAGGGGAGCAAGAGAATTGAAGGTAAAAGGAATATACTTGTGTAGGAAGAAGGGGTAGAACTTGCTACCTTTCATAATTGAGGCCCATAAGAAGATGCACCCCATCTCATCTAATAAACATGGAGGAAGAAGTAAAAGGAGTGAACATCAGACAAACCTTACTTTTAGTCTCTGAAAAAGACAAAGCAGGATTGAATACAGCACAAATAAATGATTTGGTGCAACTCAACAGGAAAAACAAGCAGAGATGAGGATTTAAGAGAAGGAAAATATTTGCAAGCAAGTCAAATTTACTTATCCTGAAAGGAGGGTGGGATTAAAAGGGGGAAAAAAGAAATAGACTCTAATGAAGTGCTTATCTGTTGAGGGTGGGATAAAAAGGAAAAGAAGAAAATAAGTAGAATCTATGGGGATTAAGGAATTCAAAAGGGAGAAAAGATAAAGAGTCTAAGGATTCCCATTCATTGGAAAAGGACTGAACAATATGTTACATGAATGCAATGAAAAATTATTGCACTATTTGACAAATTGAGACAATTTCAAAGAATTCTGGGTAATATGAGCTAAGGTAGAATGAAATGAGCAGGACCAGGAAAAGAGTTTATATAAGAACAATAATAAGGTGTAGGAAAACAACTTTGTAAAACATAAGAGCTCTGATCAATGGTATAACCAAAGTCTCCCTCCAGAGGACCTATATGGTACCCATTCTCATAGCTAAGATATATTCTACTACAAATGGACCCCTATTAACTTTGGTCATAAGAAAAGTGTCTAGGTGGAAGCACATTTAAAGATAGTTTCACATCTCTCCCAAATCTCTCTTCCCCAGATTAAACATCCCTTGCTCTTCCAGCTAATCCTCATTGGGTATGGCTTCCAGGCTACTCACTGTCTGGTCACATCATCTAAGCCTGCTTCTAACAGGAAAGAACAGGACGATGAGGGAAGCAGTAGTCATAGATTTTGTTAAAAGGAGGAAGTTCAGAATGTATGGTCCAGGAAAGCAAAGGTCTTCCTCTTCCACTTTACACAATAATGCAGATAAGCATAAAGTAGTGGAGAGAACATTGGCATTGGAGTCAGAAAGACCTGGTTTCAAGTCCTTCTTCTGATACTTAATAGCTATTTGACTCTGACAAGACATCTAACCTTTCTGAGCCTCGGTTTCCTAATCTGGAAAATGAGGGTGTTGGACTAAATGGTCTATAAGGCCCCTTCTAGCTTTAGATCTATAATCTATACATAATCTCAATTTAAATGAGATTTAACATAGATCAAAAATATTTATTAGTTTAAGAAAGAATTCAATTCATGAAGAATATATCCATAATGGGTAATTAAAGGAAATTAGAAATGCTCTTGAGAGGAGCATTTCTAACTTCCTTTCTAATTTCCTTAACTCAGCACTCCACTAACCATTCCTTGGTGCCATCATAATGTCTATTTCTTAGGTTCTCTTATGTTCCAAGAAGTCTTTCACCTTGGTTGGCATATGTGCCCGTCCCCTCTCTATGAATCACACTATACCTTAGGAATATTTTCAGAGTTCTTAATGATTTCCATGAAGCAGTTGTATATTAAATTCCAGCATTCCTCAAAAGGTGGATCAAAGGTAATCATTGGTTCTTCCACTTTGAGTTTTATGAGGATTACCTGACTGGTAAAAAACTCCATCTCTTGATAAGGGTGATCAAAATCATTCCCATCCTCAAAGGAGAAAAAAAAAAAGGATAATAATTAGAAAGTGAGAAATCCTGGAATTAAGGCTAAGTGAATAGTAACTATGGGCTTATGCTTCTTGAAGTTGGTGTCAGAACCCAAAAAGGAGGTGATCACCTCAGTTTAGGCAGGAAATTCACATTGGCATGACAAGTTATATAAGGAATACTTGTGGCTAGTCTCAAGCCACTGTATAGTAAAAACTTTGCCAGTGATTTTTTGGAGGAAAGGGGAAGAAGGTTGCCAATTATTCCTACGTTCATCACTTAATGAAAGTTGTACTTATCAATGAACTACTATATTAAAGTATGTCTGCCATATTTCTATGTGGCAGTTGGAAAGTCCTTATGAAATAGATTTAGAGAAACCTCGATATCTGTCTGTCCAAGTCCCTTATATTAACAGATACTTTCCAAGTGCCTCCATTCTTTTCCAAATCACCTGCAGCCAATTCTAATAATCCAATCCAAGTATATTTGGTTCAGGAAAAAATTTTCAGAGGCTATTTTAAGGGCATTTTAAATGAGACAGTGAACTGCAACTGGGTTTCAGTAGCTTTGTCTTACTTAGTTAAGGATCAAAAATGCTGGTTTCTACAGCCTTCTCTAAAGTACTAATTAACCACCTGTTACAATATTTGGGTGTCAAAGTCTAGATTTAGAGTTGGAGGGGACCCCAGAACCATTTATGCCAAGCTCTTCATTTTATATCAGATGAAGACACTGAGAATCAGGGAGATTAAGTGACTGGCCCCAGATCACATGGGTAGTAAGCATTAGGCATGGGATTTGAACCTGGGTGTCCAAGCCTACAACCAATGCTCTCCCCTTGTGGGCTCACACTGTTTTCTTTTTTTTCCCTTTTTATCTCTTGTATCTAGCGCAATCCTCAACATATATTGGGGCTGAATAAATGCTTATCGATTGCTTGATTGTTTGATGAACCCTATGATTTTAATTTAAATAATAATAGCTAACATATAGCACTTTAACATTTGTAAAGCATTTTACAAAAATTATTCATTTCATCCTCACAACCACCCTGGGAGGTATGTTCATTTTGAAGCTGAGGAAACTGAAGCCGATAGTGGTTAAGTGACTTGTTCCTAGTCACATGGCTGAAAAGTGTCTAAGGCAAGATTTAAACTCAGGTCCTCCTGACTTCAGGCCCAGTACTATATCCACTGCACTAGTTGGATGCTTCAAGGTCCAATTTAAAACTCCAGTATGCCCCCCACACATTCACTTATGATCAGAACTGATGTGGGTCACTATGTTGTAAAGATTTATTTTGCTTTATATAATACTTCCTAAAAGGTTGTATGTATAAACTGGATTATTGTAAATAAAATTATTATTTTAAATGTAGCAGGAATGCTTGCTATTTTAAAAATTCCTACTATGAAGTGCTTCTGAAAGTGAATAATTAGTTTTAAATTTGCCTTTTGTTTAGAGCCAGATCTTCATGTATTAGCTATACATAACAGAAAACACTTTTAAACAAGTTGAAGTGTGTGAATAGAATGTTTTTGTACAATAAAAAATGATATAGATACATCATATTACAGTGGTCAGAGGGCTAGCCTGGGACTCAAGAAGACATGAGCTCACATCCTGCCTCTGAAACAAACTGGTTGTGTGGCCACCAGCAAATCACTTGACTGCTCAATGTCCCAAATATCTCTTTAAAACTGTACATTGTAAAGGAGTTGCTGATGTGCTTTAGTGGAGCAAGTTTCCAAGAGCCCCACACACTAATGAAATGGTAGATCCAGACTCCTCCACCAATATGTACATGTATGTATGTACGTATATGTATATGCTGAATATGAAGAATTCAGAGACACATTCGGAAGATTTGTAGGAACTGATGCAGGGTAAAGAAAGCAGAAGCAAAAGAAACATTTCCATGATGACCATAATAACAAAAATGAAAATTTACTAAAAGGCAGATTCAATGCAATGACTAGTCTTGGATCCAGAGAACAGAATACATTCCTCCACTCAAGAGAGAGGTGGGGGCAGGGAGAGGGTAATTACAGTGACAAAATGCTACATACTCTGCCAGATATGGTTGCTTGGTCAGCCAGTTTTGCTTAATTATTTCCTTAAATCTTAATTACAGGGGAGTATGGGGAGGGGGGGCGGGATTTGGGAAGGGCAAAAAAAAAAAAAAATCCAAAACCAGAGGCATGAATTAAATTTTCTAAATACAAAAATTGTACACCTATCTTTGCATGATATTCTTACTACTTTTATCATACCCAAAAGATCAGCTCACTGTCCACTTTACCTTGTGAATCATAAAAAATTCGACAAGGTCCTTCAATGAATTAATCACTAACTCCCGGAGCTGCAGGGACATGAAAGAAGCTACTGAAGCAAAATACTCTTCAATGATTTGAGAGGATTCAAAGTCACTCTTGGGAGCAAAACCAAGCCAATGATTCTTCTGTGAGATGAAATGCTGAGCACAGGTGGGAATCCACCTGCAAGGACAAAAAGGCAACCTGGGGTCAGATACATATTTGAGCTCTGGGGACCCTCTTCATTCTCTGTTGACCTTTCTGCCAAGGAAGGTGGTGGAGGGGGGTCCTAGGGAATTGATTAGAGCAGGTGGACCCCTTTCCCACTAAAATAGCCTCATCAATCAGTCATCTCAAAGTTTGTTCAAGACTTGACTCAAGTGCTGTCTCCTATGTGAGACCTTTCCTCCACTCCTGTTATATTTTTTCCCTCTTGAAATGAGCAGTTTAAGGGGCAGCTAGGTGGTGCTACAGCACCAGCCTGGAGTTAGGAGGACGTGAGTTCAAATGTGACCTCAGACATTTAACACTTACTAGCTGTGTGACCTTGGGCAAGTCACTTAACCTCAATTGCCCTGCCTTCCTCCCTCCAAAAACACGCACAAAAAGCAATTAGCAGTTTAAGTATTATCATTAGTAATGGTAGTATGGAGAAAACAACAGCTGCAGAAGATGTGAATACATCTCAAGGAGCTCCAGGAGTTTATAACCTTGTTGGAAAGATGTATTTGCTTGTTTGTTTACGTGCTACATCCCACCAATAGAATGTAAAGTTCTTTAAAGAACAGGGACTTGTTTTTGTTCTTATCTTCGTAATCCTTAGTGCCTTGCATATACCGGAAGATAGGCAGTGGGACTCTGATTTCATTGGCATAGAGAACTTCCAGGTGGCTATCAATGTGGGTACCTTCTCTTATCATCTTAGAGAGTAGCCTGGAACAAAGGCATCAAATAAGCTGCTTGTACCTGCATTTGCAAACTTCAATGATCCCAAGTGCCAAGGGAACCAGATTTCCCAATTAAAATATAATTGGGAAATATTTAATAAAATAAATAAAACTACAATAGAACATAATGTTAATATGTGGTTTTTAAAGTCAATATGTAATCTGCAGGAATCTGCTTTACAGCCAGCTTTCTATCCACCTCATCATGCTGCCTCTCTCAGGTATGTGGTGGACACATAAGAAATGTTTTTTAATTGAACCTTCTAACCAACTTTACCCATTTCTCCTTTCCCAAGAAAATAAATGAGATAAGTATTAACAATTTTCTTTTCCTACAGTATCACCCACATGGCCAGGACTATCTGGTAAAGTACACTGAATAAGAAATGTAAATTTCCTTTCTTCCCAACTTCACCTCACACCCCCTCACCTCCCTTTTCCTCTTCCATCCAGTGACACTGACCTCCTGGCTGTTCCTCAAACAAGACACTTCACCTCTCAGTTCAGGGCATTCTCTCTGGCTGTCCCCCATGTCTGGAATGTTCTCCCTCTTTGCCTCTATCTCCTCACTTCCCAACCTTCCTTCAAGTTCTAGCTAAAATCCCATCTTCTTCAGGAAGGCTTTCCCAGTTTCTCTTAATTCTAATGTCTTCCCTCCATTGATTATATCTACTGTATCCTGTATATAACTTATTTGTACATAATTATTCCCATGTTGTCCTTCTCATTAGGCTGTGAGCTTCTAAAGAGCAGGGACTGTCTTTTACCCTTCTTGGCATCCCCCGTGCTTATCATAGTACCTGACATATAAAAGTTGCTTAATAAACATTTATTGACTGACTGAAAAAAGGGACCTGAAGTAGGGGTCCCTGCTCACAAAGGGAGAAAGCAGAATGAAAGGTGAAACGTTGCCCTCCTTCACTTCAAGCTCTCACCCCCTCCTCCCCACTCAATATATGCCCCCAGAGCTAATTTTTCAGGGGAATCACTGCCTAAGCTCTTCCTGCTGTTCAGTGGATAGTATTTTTCTTGGTTCTGGTTGTAGTTACGTATGTATTCTTATAATGGCTAAAAATGAATTATCTTAAACACTGGAAGCCTCCCTGTTCTTAGGATTCTGAGGTTAATCAGTCGGGTGGCCAAAATACAAGAATGTTAAATATTCTTCATCACCAAGAAAGAACTTTGAAGTTTGAAAGTCAGTGATGAGAAGTAGGTACTATAAAGGGAACAAATGATGGGAGAAGTTCCAGGAGAAAGAACTTTTGTGAAAGCAAAGGAATAGTTAGAAGGGAAAATACAGGAAGTGGGTTAGCAGTGAGAAGTGCAAGAATGAGGATGTAAGTACAAAGAGAGGCTAGGACTTTGCTATTCAGCCTTGAGGACCCGTGTAAACTTCAGCTGATTCTCAATTTTAATTTCAATTGCTTCAGTCTCATTAATACCACCATTTAGAAATAATACTGACCTGTCAAGAAGAATATGACGAGCTTCAATGCAGTGCTGTTGAATGACATTGAAAAATTCATGGGGTAATAGTGGCAATGGTCCTGTAAGTAATTCTGATGTTCGAACAAACCTGATGCTACAAAATCTATAAGAGAGAAAACCTGTGTAAGTTAAATTATATTTTATAATCAAATCCATAGATCACAAATAAACTGAGTTTTCCCCAATTTTTCATTAAATGGGATTTAATGATTAAGGATTATTTAGGAGGAACTTTAATATTAATGATATATATATGTATCTTATTTAAAAATATTTTGTTTTAATCAGTAAAAAAAAAAAAAAAAATCTGCTTTTTCACTTTCTCACCCTGACTCCTCCTCTCAAGTGAAAAGAATGGAAAAACAAAACTCATCACATAATGTGCAGTGAATCAAAAAAATTTCCACATTGGCCATGTCCAAAAAAATCTGTGTTGTTCTGCACTCTTAATCCTTCATTTCTCTATCAAAAGGTAGGGAGTATATTTAATCATTATTCCTCTGAAATTGTGATTGTGTGCTGATTTGCGTTCTTAATTCTTTTAAAGTTTTTGTCTTTACCATACTGTTGTCATTGTATAATGTACTCTTGGTTCTACTCATTTCACTCTGCATAACTTTGTACAAATCTTTCTAGTTTTCCCTGAAATACCCCCTTCATCATTTCTTATAGCACAATAGCAATCCATCATGTTTATATATGACAAATGGTTCATCAATTCCCTAAATTTATGGTATCCCTTCAGATTTCCATTTTTTCTCACTTCAAAAAGATATTCCTTCAGATTTCCATTTTTTTCTCACCTCAAAAAGATACATAAATATTTTTGTACATTCTTAGAATTTGTTTTGCTTAGGACTAATCAATACCTTAGTCTACCATCCTTGTAATTTCCCCTCCTCCTTTTCCCCTTTTCCCTACTATTTCCCTATTGAGTGAAATTTATTTCTGTATTCAATTGCGTATCTGTGTTTGTATCCTTCCTTCTTTTGACCAGTACAGATGAGAGTTAGGTTTAAATGTTAGCCATTCCCCCATCCTCTCTTCCCTGTTTCTATTGATATCTATTTGTGCACCCTTATTACAGGAAATAAGCAAGTTAACCTTCCTTTCCCTTTCCCTTCTTTTTCTTTCCTAAATCTTGTGTGATTCTTTCTGACTGTTTGCGGTATTTTTAATTTGACCTTGAAACTCTAGATTTTGGCTAAAATGGTCCTGGGAATTAGTATTTGGGAGTTTCTTTCAGGAAGTGACTGGTGAATTCTTCCTATTTCCATTTTGCCCCTTCATTTCAAGAGATCTGTGCAATTTTCTTTTAAGATTCCTTGAAATAGGATGTCTGAGCTCTTTTTGTTGTTGTTGCTCGTGGCATTCAGATAGTCCAATGATTCCAATGTTTCTTAATTTTTTCCCTTAATTTGTTTTCCAGGTAAGTTACTTTTGCTATGAAATTTTCTTCTATTTATTTTTCAAGCTTTTGACTTTGTTGTAATATTTCTTTTTGCCTTATGGAATCATTGGTTTCTATTTGATCCATCCTAAGTTTTACACCTCTTTTGCCAAGCTGTTAATTCCCTTTCCAATTCTTTCTTCCATAGCTCCCATTTCTTTTCCATTTCTTTCCTCAAATGTTTTCCTTTGATTAAAAAAAACCCCAACATTTTAAACTCTCTTAAACTCTTGCTTTCAACTCTTTTAGGAATTATAGTTGAATTTTTGCCCAAGCTGTACTTTTCTCTGAGACTTTGCTTGTAGGTGTTTTGGAGTCATTTTCTTCTGGGTTTGTGTCTTGAGCTTCCCTGCCACCATAGTAACTCTTTATGGAGGGATTCTTTTTTTTGTTTGCTCATTAATTCAGTCTACTTCCTGATTTCAGACTTGATATTAGGACTTGGCTCCACCACATTTTGGGGAGATTTGGGTTGCTCCTATTGCTGCTTTCTCAGGGTATTGATTTGACTGTTGTGTTATTCCAGGATCTCAGGGACAGCTGGGAACCTACAAGCTTTCAGTACTCCCAAAGAGGTATGATGCAGAGCAAAGTCTAATTTCTGACCCTGTGGCCTGAACTCTTCAAGTTCCCAAACTGGGTTTTATTCTAATCAGAAGTAGAATACTTCTGGACTGAGCCCCTATAAGCAAGTGGGAAAGCTTTGTTGGTTCAGTGTGATGGGACTATAGGTTCCCCTAAAGTCTGGGATTCCTACCTTGATTATCACTCCAGAGGCTGGGTTAGATGCTATAAATGAAAACCCCAATCTACTCCTGGGATGTGAGCTGTTTACTTCTGAATGTCCTCCTTTTCTGATATGTGACCTACAGCTTCCCTACCTGGGATGCTATCCCCTTGGACAAGTTTACTTGTCTCAGTTTATTCTGGATCCGTGAACCAAAATTGTGGAGTGGTCAACAAAGCTGCCAGTTGGCTCCTGTCCCCATTGCAGTGCTCCAATGTGCGTCAGGTGGTTCCTGGTATGCATCTGGTCCCTCTTCTTACCCTGGTATAAACCTTCTTTCTGGATGCTAGCGTGCTCCAGTTAGGCCCACCCAATCTGCAGTGGCAGAAAGCCTCTTACTCTGTCAACCTGTGCTAAGCTTGACTGGACAAATGACTCACTGTGATTTTTTTTCCCCTGGATTTCCCATCAAGATTCCATCTGGCACATTTTCTAGGTTTGGAAGAATTTTTGTGGAGGAGAGCTTGGTTGTACTGCTACTTCTCCACCATTTTGGCTCTGCCTCCCACTTTATGTATTTTATATCCTCCACTAAAATTCTATTTTGATACTATATTATGGCATGGAGATGATACTACTAGGTTCTCAGAGACTATGCCAATGGACTATGGGCTCTGGTAGGTCTTACCAAGCTGGAAAAGCTTTAAGTTCAGGTTTAGTGACAGTTCCCATATCTTTTGTCCAAGGATCAGCCTTGTTAAGTTCAGAGAGACTTATCATCTGAGGATTATTTGTATTACTTTGTATTTTGTGGTATATACTTATATATATACATATATATGTATATTTTCTCCTTTGATAGAATGTAAGTTCCTTGGGGACAGGGACAGATTCATTTTTATCTTTATATGCTCAGTGTCTGGTACAGATGGAAGCTATTCAGCTTGTTCTTCCTCATTTACCCCCCCCCCCCCCAATCATCTCAACATATTACTGCCCATTATGTCATATGTCCCAACACATCACTATCTATTAATTCTTCTCTCTGCTCCCAGAGTAAGGGTTATTGTTTCTCCTCTCTAAAGTTAATCCTAATACCAGCTCTCCAGGTCCTGACTTCCAAGGGATCTTTCTCAAATACATATACCCTAGGCAGTTAGGTGGTGCAGTGGATAGAGTGCTGGACTTGGAGTTAGGAAGACCCAAGCTCAAATCTGACCTCAGATACTTACTAGCTATGTGACCTTGGACAAGTCATTTAATGGCTGTTTGCCTCAGTTTCCTCATCTATATAATGGAGACAATGATAGCACCTGGGGTTGTTGTCAAATAGGATACTTGTAAAGTGCTTATTATTGTCATAATCATTATATTCCCTCTCTTTTCAACCTCTATCCTCTCACTGGATCTTTCTTTTTTGCCTTCAAACAATGCAAAGGTCTTCCACTATCAACCTTTCATTATCCTATTACTCCCTCAAGCTATGATCTTATTTCTCTCCCTTTCTGAATCTCATTTTCCTCATCTATAAAATGGAGATAACAGGACTTGCCTCGATTCCCTTGTAAGCTATAAATGTAAATGGATTTGAAAACTTTAAGGTGTTAATAAATGTGCCATGCAACAGTATAATGGAAAGACCACCTGGGAGTCAGGAAGATCTGGGCTCAAGTCCTGTCTGTCCCTTCATACATATTGACTGTGTGACCCTTGGTAAATCTCTTAATCCCTTAGCGCCCCATGAAGATCTCCAAGATTAGAAATTGTAGAGCAAGAGGTGATCTGTGATGATGAGTTCCCTAAACCAATGTCATATCAGTTGTGATGATATCAAATGTTGTTTATACTTGCTGCTTCCTCTTCACTCCCTGCCCATTCCTTCCTAAACTCCTTATAATCTGACTCCCATCACTACTTCTTCCTGTGTTTAACACATGGTAGACACTTAATAAGTATACAATGAATGGATGTCTTACTCTGAAAACCACAACTTGTTTAGGATCAGCATCATGGGATTCACTATAAACAGATGCTCTTCATTCCACATCTTCGCAGCCTTATATTCTTTGTTCCATGGCACTGGTGCTCGAATTATTCTTTGAGGAAACACACGGGGGATGTTGGCAATAAAGAGTCTTTCTTTCTCTAGTGGATCCATCAGGATATAATCAACTACAACCAAGAGAATAAATACAATACTGTCAGAAATGCCCAGGTCCTCCACATCACTATCTTCAACAAGAAATTCTTATTGGTTGCTCTCTTTGCTGGTAAAACATTCCTTCCTTTTCTACCTCCATAATTGGTTTATTGGCTTATATCCCCTGGCATTGACTAAGCTGACACATTTATCCTGGGTATCTTTTTTTTTTTCCTTTCCAGAGGGAGCTCAGAAGAAACAGGAGCAGATCTTTAGGGCTTAGAGTAGAATGAACCTAAGACTGAACCATATTATAGAACCTAGAACACAATATCTTAAATATAGGGGGATGAAATATTGGGGATGAATAAAATACCTATTGGGATGAAAAAAAAAACTATTGAATGGGTAGAACCCTTGAAACCAATTAGATGAATATTTTATAAGAGGAGTAAAATTTTGCGTGGAATAAGCTGGATAGTTACTATTTTACCTACATTGAAGGGTGGGGAGAGTTTACATGAAATTATATGGTAGAAGGGAAAGACACTGACTCTAGAGTGGGGCTTCTAAATCTAGGTTCCATGAACTTTAAAAATTATATATCTTGATAACTGTATTTCAATACAAAATGTCCCCAAAAATTTCAGTACAGTTTTAAGCTTTAAAACTGTACTGAAACTTTTGGAACAACCTATATTTTATAGCTTAAGCTGTAGTGGGCATAATAATAATATTTACCTTAAAAAGTCATTGGAGCATTAAATGAGATAATATCTGTTAAAAGCACTTACCATGGTGTCTGGCACATAGTAGGCTTGATATAAATATCTGTTTACTTGCTTATTCACCCTGTATAATTGGCTTCCTCTGTAATCCTATATATTTTAGTTTATGAATTTAAAAACATTATTTTGAGAAGGGATTCATAGACTTCACTAGATTGCCAAAGGGGTCCATGACGTAAAAGGACATTAAGAACTGCTGTTCTATAGTCAGATAACCTGTGATCAAATCATACCTCTGTCTCTTGTTACCTTTGTGACCTTGGGCAGGTCATTTTATGTTTCTTCATCTAAAAAAATGAAGATGCCGGATGGCCTTTAAGGTTCCTTTCCAGCTCCAAATCTAGGATCTATATATTTGTTCATTTCTCAATAAGCTATGCTCTTCAGTTCAAGTTGACAAGCATTTATTAAATGACTATTAGGTACTAAGTATTGTGCCTAGACGCTAGCAACACAAAGGAATGAATGAAAAATAATCCCTGTTTATAGTCTACTCAATAGAAGCAACATATACACAGATAAGTAGATAAAAAGTAATTTTGATAGAAGGAGATCTCTAACACCTAGGGAATGAGGAAAGTCTCATGTAGGAGGTCATATTTGAGCTGAGAATTGAGATGGAAAAGTGCTCCAGGCATGGGCTACAGAGGCCATTCTCTGAGGGAAAATGTCTTAAGTCCCCAGGTGAAATGGAAAACTTAGGGTGCTTGGTACATGGGTAGTGTTTAGGTTATAACTGCTCTAGGTTAGAATTAGAGAGGCTGGGAGCTTACACAAGGGAGATGGAGGTGGAGGGCAGAAGCAGAATCCCAGTGTTCTGGCAGTGTTGGAGGCAAGCTTTAAGATTTCCTGGAATGGGAAGGGTAGGATGCAGCCTGTGATCTCACCCTCTAAGTTGATCAAACCATCCTTGGGGTCAGGTCACAGCCTGGAGGTAACCTTCATCTCCATTTTGGAGTCCACTGCTCTATCTTATCAAGAGTTTTTTGAATCTGGATTCTGTAATGTGTTAGCTATCTTTTCCAGATTTTTATCATCTGTTAATTTGTTAAATATACCTTCTATGCCTCATCTGAAGCATAAAGTATTAAATATAAAAATATTAAACTGCAAAGGACCAAACATAGATCCTTTGCAGTACTTCACCGAAAGCTTCCCTTCAAGTTGTCATTGAGATATTAATGACTATTCTTGGAGCTCAGCACTGAATTCACTGAATCATACTGTCTTCTAGCCCAGTGGTTCTCAGTATGATTTACAGATGACTGGGGTCTGTCAGACCCTTTCAAGATCTTCTTGAAGTTAAAACTATTTTCGTAATAATGGCAAGTCATTATTTGCCCATTAAAATAATCTTCTCTTTTCCAACTACACAGGTGCATGAGGCTGAATTTTTTTCCTTATATTTCAATCAAAACAATGCATCCAAAGAGAATGAATGCAGATATTAGCATCAGCTTAGCTGCCTTCTTTTAAGCCAGACGTTGAAGAGATTTGCCGAAATATGTTTTAAAAAATGCTATTCTTCTCACTAATTTTATTTTCTCACTAATTTTTTTTTGTCTTGGAAAATGTAGTCCGCCCCCCCCCCCCCCACAATATATGATATTCGTGTTATAATGGGCTTATTATTTTTAAAAAATAAATGAATAAATACTTCTTTAAAAGTTTATCAGCTTTCACTTTAATAGGGTAAATATTGATATAACCCATATGAAAAAAAGTTCCTTGGAGTCCTCAATGATCTTAAAGAGTGCCAAAGGGCCCTTGATCATTTTTAAGCACATCCAGGGTTCCTGAGGACCACTGCTCTAGTCCATTCCTCTCCATCATTTATACAAAAGCACGTGAGGGATTTTACCAAATGCTTTGCTGCAGTAGTTCCCTGATCAAACTCCATCGTTCTACATATGAGGAAACTGCACCCTAGTGACGTCAGTAAAGTCACAAAGATGGCAAAGCTAACGTTTGGACCTAGATTTTAATAAAAGGATTTGTTCTATAAAATTTGGATTCAATTAAAAGGCCACAGCTAAGGATCTAGAAGGCCTCATGTAGCCTCAAGGTTGCAAGTTTCCCACCCTGATCTAGAGATATCTAGATGGCTCAGTGGATAGAGCACTGGGCCTAACGTCAAGAAGTCATGAGTTCAAATCCAACCTCAGATACTTTCTAGTTGTGTGAACCTAGTCAAGTCACTTTACTTCTGATTGCCTCAGATACCTCAACTGTAAAATGGTGATAATAATAACATCTATCAGGGCAGCTAAGTGGCATAGTGAATAGAGCACCGGCCTTGGAGTCGGGAGGACCAGAGTTCAAAACTAGCCTCAGACACTTAACACTTACTAGCTGTGTGACCTTGGGCAAGTCACTTAACCCCAACTGCTCTGCCTTCCCCCCTGCAAAAAGCAAAATAATAATAATAACAACATCTATGTAGAAGGGGTTGTGAGGATCAAATGAGATCACATTTGTCAAGCACTTGAGCACAGTGCCTGGTACATTGTAAGAACTTAATAAATGCTCACTTCCTTCCTATTGAATGCACTAAGTCATGACCTTCTTTGTTGTATGATTTACCAATATCCTTCATGAGACTGTAGTAGTAGTCTTGGTCATTCTCCTCCACGAGATTTCTTAACAAGGCCTCCAGGTTGGGATTCTTTATCAAGTGCGAAGGAACAAGTTTTAGAATTCGTTCAAGGACATCCTCATCCTGCTGGGCAATCATGTCTTTCCGAATTCCGTGAGTCACATAATAGTAATATCTCTGCCCAAAACAAAACAACAAAACCAAACAGCGACAACAAAAATGGCTTTAAAAAGGAAATGAGTGATTGAATGGATTTATTGAAACTGTTCTGCATAACTTAATTGAAACCACTGCTGATCTTTCTAGGGATATTTGTCCTTAGACTTGGGACTCCATTGCTTTTAACTTTATTCCCCTTTTATGATTCTCCTTTCCCCGGGGTCACGCAGCTAGTAGGTGTCTGAGGTCAGATTTGAAATCAACAAGATGAGTTTTCCCAACTCCAGGCCCAGTCCTATGACTCCACCAAGCTGCCCCAGTTAAGTGTCAAGGGACTAGTTAATTCTTAATGTTTTCATAGAAGCAGACCAGCCATTCTCCTTGTCTGCAGAGTACCAACTAAGAGCAAAGAAGCTTTTGGTTGGATCCAAAGAAGCACTTCTTGGACAATGGGGGATAATAATCAATGAAGGAAAAGGGAACGAAATGGAGCACACCTCCAAGTCTAACTTTGAGGGCTCAGATTCTTTTTTTGCCATTTCCTTTTCTTCTTGGATCATCACATCAAGCTGTTCTTCTGGACTCATTGGCTGACTCCCAGGGAAATCAGAAATATCCATTCCTGAGACCATCAAATTTGAGCAAATGGAAGACAAAGTCTTAATGGGTAGCATGCCTCTGAAATAAAAACATCCTCTCTTAGTGATCTATTTTGTTTTTTTTAATCGAATATTTTATTTTTCCCCAGTTACATGTAAAAACAATTTTTAATATTTGTTTTGAAAACTTTTGAGTTTCCAATTCTTTCCCTTCCCCTCTCCTCACCTCCCCCCCTATTTAGAAGGTAATTTGATATATGTTATACATATGTAGTCATGAAAAACATGTCAATAATAATCATGTTGTGAAAGAAAACATAGAGAAAACTCAATAAAAATAGAGAAAGTAAAAAAGTATGCTTCGATCTGTATTCAGACACCATCAGTTCTTTGTCTGGGGATGGAGAGCATTTTTCATCATAAGTCCTTCAGAGTTGTATTGGATCATTGCATTGCTGAGAATAGCTAAGTCATTCACAGCTGATCATCTTACAATATTGCTGTTACTTTGTACACAGTGCATTTCACTTTGCATCAGCTCATGCAAGTCTTCCCAGGTTTTTCTGAGAGCCTCCTGCTCATCACTTCTTATAGTACAATAATAATCCATCACAAGTGATCTGTTTTTACACCAAGATATTATATTATCACATCCTACCTTCTGCAGACTGACTAGCGTAATTCTGTACAAATTGCTATGCAGGCCGCCTCTGCTCTGAACCTTCTAACAGAATAGTTCTGTGCACATTTATTCCCTATGTTGGATATTCCTGTATGACAGATCATTGAATGTCTACCGGGTATCCATGTCAATGGCTTGTTAGCTCATTTGCATAGTGCATGTACCAATAAGACTAAGGTCATAAGACCTCGCTTCTCTCTACCCCTTGTCAATAGACAGCAATTCCTAATTCTAGTCATCTATCTCTCAAATGTATGTAATGTAGCTGATCATAAGGAGAACTGTGTGAGAAAGTACAGATGAGTCAGTACAAATCAATCTCTACTACTAGAAAATAATTAAGAGTTGTACTTTGGGTGGCTACCATTATCTTCCTACATGAAGGGAAATCCAATGCAGGATACACAAGGCCACACCAGGCCAGGCTTGGGTAAGTGTAATGATGTTAAGACTATGAGAAAGTCATTCATTACATCCGATCTATATCTTTTAATACTGTAGTTCAAGAAACTCGTTTGCTGTACCACTTATGAAATAATAGAGAATAGTAGTTACCTGACTGGAAAGGGTACCTCATTCTCTCTCTCTGAGAATTCTGATGCCTTACTAGAAAAATAGAAAAAGGAAATAAATTTTTTGAGTGGATAATGTAAGGGGCACTTCATCTCTGGTTTCTAAATGGCCTAGTATCTGAAACCCAGGAACCCTGGCCAGGAACTTAGGGCCAGGAGGAAGAAGTAGCCACCAGCATGATTTGAGGCATTGCTCGTCCTGTGCTGACTTTCTCCCCAAGTTTCCTCTTCCCGTCTGTCACTGAGGACTAAAACTTCACTATCATGGGATTTCTCTGATATTATTCTCTGATAAAACAGTGCAAATAACTGTGGAAAGGTAACACATCAAGGCATTTGTTAGTAATTTGTCAGTTAATTTGTTAGTAATTTGTTAGTTAATGTGCATGAGTATGTCAGTTCCTAATATCAGAATAATGACAAAATGAAAAATTGGAAGCACGCAAAGTGTTAGATATTTGAGGCTGGCTAACGGGTGGGTTATACTTATTTCAATAATTTAAAATAGCAGTTACCGGATTGTGGTTTGCGGAGTTCCTTTATCCTCTCAGTGAATCTGAAAGGTCATTATCATTTTCCTAGTAACACTGTTTTAATTTCTAAGAGAGTAAATATACAGAGATATGACCCACATGAATAAAGGTCCTTTTGGGGGGAGGGTCCTCAAAATTTCTTGAGAGCGCCAAGGGTTCCTGAGACCAAAAAGTTTGAGAACCACTACTTTAAAACACTAGTAAGAATATATCATATGCAGAGAATAGTTCATATTTATTTAGCTTTTTAACATTTTCAAAGTGCTGTACTCACAACTCTATGAAGTACAGAGTATGAGTAATATTATCATGTTACAGATGAGGAGACTAGGGTTCAGAGTGTGTTCACACCTCTGGGGAATAAAATCCACTAGTTGGGAAGTCTCAGAGTCAGGATTCAAACCTTAGCCTCTTTTGACTCTAAATCTATTACTTTGCCCATTACCGCCCATATCCTACTCTGCATCACCGCCAGGGAGGTGGTATGGTTTAGTGGACAGTTATCTTCTGAATCTCAAAGACCTGAGATCAAGTCCTGTCTCTGATGGATATTGGCTGTGGGATCCTGGGGAAAAGTCACTTAGGTTCTTGGTAGCTAGAAAAATCTCTAAGACTATAAATTGCAGAGAGGATGCCAAGACACATGGTAGAGCAAGTCACCTCACTGATAATTTCCTATACCAATAAAATCACAATAAAATCCAGTCAAATCTGTATCTACATCTATAACTATATCACCTGTATGTATAATGATGACTATAATCAGGCTGATGAAAGAGGAAGAGACCTCTTAAAAAATGAGGTAGGCAGGTAAATTTTATCTACTTTACAGTTGAGTCTGAGATCAGTCCTGTCCCAATCTAGAATATCCAATGTGGTAGATTACCTGAAATGATCAGTTTTGCTTCTGGGTGAAAACTTGACTCTCTTTGCATTGGGCCCATCTCTTGAAGCTGAAAGTAGAAATGACAAAGGCAATGATGACAATGAAGTGACTTAGGGCCATATCACTTCCTCCCTCTCTTCTGAATTTTCAGACCCACAAACAATGCTATGTCTAGGAACTAGGGGGTAAGCATGACTGAGTGAATAAAGAGCTGTTCTGGGAGTCAGGAAGCCCTGGGTGTCAGTTCCATCTTTGATACGTAGCAGCTGAGACCTTAGCAAGTTAATTAACTTCTCAGTGCTCAAGGCAACTTTTTTTTAATGGTATGTCTTTTTAAAAATAATGTTTTATCTCCCCCCCAATTAAATGTAAAATTATTTTAACATCCTTTTTTTAAAGTTTTGAGTTCCAAATTCTATCCTTCCCTCTCTCCCCTCCTCCCTTTCTGAGACAGTAAGCACTCTGATATAGGTCATACATGTGCAATCATGTAAAACATTTCCATATGAGTCACTTTCTGGAAGAAAATTCAAACCAGAAAAAATGAAAAAAAGAAAGTGAAATATGCTTCAGTCTGTATTCAGATGCCATCAGTTCTTTCTCTGGTTAACATTTTTCGTCATGAGTCCTTTGGAATTATCTTGGATAGAGGCAACTCTTCAGTTGTGGATAAGGTAATGGCCCAAGATGATAAAGTTCCTCAACTCTAGAATTCCCTTTACCAATGAGATGACAGCTATCATACCTATCCCTGATACCTACTGAGTAAACCTGGATAATCCACTTAACCTAGTGCTGATATGCTCCACTAAAGGGAATTTCACTACTAAGAGTTTCTTACAACAATTAAATCACAGGTCAGGAGAAAAACATCACAAGAAAGATAGCATAATGTGAGATGATGTGTAGAGTCTGTCCTGGAGGACAGACAGGATACTTAGAGATTAACTAAAAAGTGTGGTTGTGCGTAAGGAAGCCAAACTTAGAGTCAGCAGAAGTGAGTTCTAGGGCCAAGCCCACTATCTTCTTTACTGAACGCATTACAGTTTCCTCTTCTGCAACAGGGACAACACTACCTGCCATGACTACCTCATTGAGATACTAATGGAATCATATGATAAGTATATTACAACCTGGCAAAGTACAAAATACTCTATAAATAAGAGAAATTAAAATGAACAGCTAATCACTCCAATCCAGCCTCTATTTAGCTATCAAACTGATCTTCCTAAAGTTCAGGTCTGATCACATTACTAATGTCCCCTCCCCTACCACCCTAAATCCAAATCTTCTCCCATTCAATAAACTCCAGTGGTTTGTTACTGCCTGGATGTAAAATCCTCTCTGTGGTTTTTTCAGCCCTTTATAACCTGGCCCTTCTACTGCTCTCCCTAGAGCCTGGAATTCTCTCTCATCTCCACCTCTTGGCTTCCCTGTCTTCCTTCAAGTCTCAGCTAAGGTCCCACTTCCCTATAGAAGGCCTTTCCCAGTCCTCGTTTACCTTCATGACTTCCTTTTGAGAGCACCTCCAATTTATCCTGCACTTATCTTGTTTGTACCAAGTTGTTTGCACTTTGTCTCCCTCACTAAGCTGTGAGCCTTTGAGCACTGTTTTTGCATTTATTTGTATTCCTACTGTTTGGCACAGTACCTGGCCCTTAATTAAGTGCCTGGCAACTAATAAATGCTAGTAGACTGACTGAAGCTGGGCTGGATTTAGGAGAATTTGGAGCTGTGTGTATTGCCCTTTGTAAGG
>CM053587.1:111776756-111797742 GCA_028646515.1 Pseudochirops corinnae
CCATAAAGATTAAGAATACTAACTTAATACATTATCTTTTTTTTAACCTCCCACTTCCTGGAATGCCTAATTTCAATTGCTTTTCCACTCCAGTACATCCTCATCCTTTACTCTGCTGCCAAAGTGATTTTCCTTAAAAGCAGATCTGACTATGTCATTCTACTACTCAATAAACTCAATTACTCTAATGCCTCTAGGGTAAAATATAAATCTTTCTGTCTGGCTTTAAGAATTACAACTTTTGTACATTTTCTTGTATAAAGGCAAAGGTGCATCCCACTAATCACAGAAGGCCCAGACATCTTGATTAAATTAATTAAGCAAAAAGTAAGCCAGTTTTTAAAAAAAAGTAAGCTAGGTATGAGTAAGTCCTTAATTGGATGTGATTGGTTGCAGAAGATAAAGGCATGCCTCTTGGGTTACATATGAAAACAAGCAACCTAGTTTAGAGCTAGTTAGTAAAATGGGAGAGGACTCTGTATTTAGTGCTAAGGAATATAGGCCCCTGAATGTGAATTGCTGCTTCTTCCCTAACATCCACATTGCCAGAGAGATTGGACTAGTAGGACATGACACAACCAGTTGATAAAACTGGTTGTGATTAGAGAGCCATGGTCAAAGATTTCTTAAGAAAAAAGCCCCTGAGTATAGAGATGGAACTGATAAGGTTATAACTTTGTATTACCTCCAAATGTTTGGAATGCCTGGAGGTCTCATTGGTAGCAGTATCCACTGACAGTGGTAGCAATGTCTGATATTGTATTTGCACCCAGAGCCAAAAGATACATTGAGGACAAGGTTGACACATAAGGGAAAGATAACATCATGACTTCAAGGGCACTGACCCTGAGGACCCAGCAGAGTTACACAACATTCCCTTGTCCCTATCATTGGAATATAAGTTCTTTGAGAGCAGGGATTGTTTCAATCTCTGTACTTGTATCCCCAGCACCTGCCATAGCGCTGAGCACATAGTAGATAGTTAATAAATGTGTATTGGCTAGTTGATGAACCCATACTTTGAAAATCCAGTCCAAGTTCCAGTTCTTCCAAAGAGGCTGTCTTTGACTACTCTAGAGCTCATGAATACTTTTTTTTCCTTGCAATGAATTTCATATATATGTGTGTGTGTATGTATGTGTATATACACACATACACATACATATATAATGTATATGTTTACATATACATAATACCTTATTGTTTTGAATTGTATCTACCTTGTATTGTTACCTAATTATTTTAAATGTACTTTTTTTTCCCCTCCCAAGTAACTTTATAACCTCCTTGAGGGAGGGGACTGGATCTCCTATTTCTTTTGTATCTTTCACCACACAAGTACTGAGTATTTGTGTACTCAACAAATGTTATATTAATTTTATACCACATATTTTATGTGTTTGAAATTTTAAAACAAAATAAGTAACTTCCTGTTTTTTTTTCACATCATTTCAAAGTATTTCTAGTCTCCTTACTCCTAGAGCATAGCCAATTTTAGCTGAATGTGTGGGTTTTTTTTTAAACAACTATTTATTAATTGTAAAAGGTGTAAACTAGCTAACAAAAAGGCAATCCAACAAATTGGAGGATAATGATTATGAAATTAAAATGATGAATTGTAAAATTCACTTAGGATCAAAAGCCAACAGATGGATTTCATATTTCTAGACCAACTGAAAAATGTCTCTATGTTTTGTAACCACTAGAAAGTAAATAAAGCTGACTTTTCATCACCAAGAATCAGTGATGACAGGAAAATCAGAAAATTAAAAATTAATAATCAAAACAAAATGTATTTTAGCCTGGATTTTAACTTTTTTTTCCCCTTCTACCTAACCTTCCATCAAAACTGCTCTGAAATCCCAATTCGTTTTTTACTCTTCTCCATACCCCTAATCAGCAAAAGAGTCAAGGGAAAAAAACAGTAAGAAAAATAAAGGGTCTAGATAACCAACAAACTAGATAATAAATCCTTATGTAATTGAGAATTATCAATACTGAAAGACTAGATTCTTTTCTTTTTCCTTGAGAAGTAATCTCACCCAACTGGTGAATGCTAGATCATGTATCTGATCATAGGATTCAAGATTTAGAGATAGAAGGGATTTTTAGAGGTCAAAGCCAAACCTCTCATTTTTCAGATGAGGAAACTGAGGCTTAGTGATTTGCTTATGATCATACAGTGTCAGAAGGAGGATTTGAACCCAGGACTTCCTGACTCTAAGTCCAACACTCTATCCCCTCTATCATATATGCTCTTCCATAAAAAGTATTTGCCTAGGTAGAATTTTTTTGTCAGAAATTCATCTTGAAAGTACCCCCACCATATATCAAATGATTATATTGAGAACAAATAGCTCCAGATATGGGAGAAGGTTTTGGAATCATAGAGATAGAGATAGAAGTAAGCTTAGAGATCTAGTCTAACTCCATTATCATGTGAAGAAACTGAGGGAGAGGTTAAAAGGCCTCCCAAGGTCATACAGGTCATAAGCAGGATTAAAATCTAAGTTCTCTGTCTGCAAATCCAGTAATCTTTCCACTGTATCCTGGTGTCTCTGAGGAACCCATTTGTAGTTTCATTCAGATTCACAGATCATGCTTTGGCTCACCCCCACTTACATCTTAGCTTTTTGGAAAGGAAATTTCTAAGGGAATCTAGATTAGCAGGATCTGACAGTGATTTCAACCCTGTACTTTTCAAGAAGGGAGTTGGCTCTTGGGGACAGAGGACACCAAGGGGCACAGGATCACTTACCTGTGGCTAAATCTGTGATAGGCTAATGCAAAGGGGAAGGTCTAAAGTTCAAAATGAAAAAAAAATAAAGGATGTGAACTAACTAATATATGATTTCGGATAGAATCATAAGAAGGTGGGATGGTTGGTAGAGCATTTTTGGGAGGAGATATGAGGATATGTGTGATAGGCAAAGTCTCTTTGGTTAAGACCAGTCAAAGGAAAGAGGACAGTTTCAGCTGTTAACACTAGGTTATCTCATGCCTGCTCCCTGGGCTCTTCCTCCTTTAATGAAAATACTAGCACCATCCAATTTTAATCTGTAGCTAGAAGATACCCATTTTTGCTTTCTGACACTCCATTCCAAATGGGGTGGTGATTGTGACAGGCTGGTACATCTTCAGCAGGTCCCTCAATTTCAGGTCTCGAGCTGTCATGGAATAGTTGTTAGCAATGGAATCACTGGGACCACGATAGTGGATTTGGTCCTTGAATGGCACAGCCTTAGTCCATGACGTCCTTTGCATCAAGGGAGGATAAAAGCTGTGTGACATGACTGTCTAGATTTGGAGAAAGCCAGAAGAAACATAATAGTAACAACTCATATTTACATAGCACTTTACATAGTATGTGATATCCTTGAGAGCAGGGACTGTCTAATTTTTCTATTTTAAATCTCTAGTGATTAGGCATAGTGCTTTGCACATAGAAAACATTTTATAAATACTTCTTTTCATTCATTCATCCATTCATTCATTCGTTCGTTCGTTCATTCATTCATTCATTCAACACTCTGGGTGTCCATCTGTTATCCTTTTTCCAACCATTTATGTCCTTTCTTTGATTTTCTTTTTCTATTGCAAACTGATCTGTTTAACAAGGTCCACAGTAGGTCTTAATGTATCAAATACTGAAGCTAAACACCTCTCACATGAATCATTTTGCTCACAGGAAATACCAACTCCATCTTTGCTAGTAGGGCAAGAGGGAAGAGTGCTACATCAGGAGTCAAAAGCATTACCTACCTTGACAAATTACCTACCTATCAAAAGGATACTTTTGTGTAAATAAAATGGAAATTAGTTGAGAAAGAGCTTGGAAAGCCAAGAACTATGTAAATAAAGGTGTTATTACTGTAGCATATTTTATAATACAAATAGATCTGGTCTTAATTAGATATATCAGAACAAGTATATTGGCCAATGTCTCCAGTCCCTAAGTGTCTAGCTCAATGCTTAATCAACGTTTGTTGAATTTATGAGTTGAATGGTTGGCCCCATTAGAATATAAATATTTTAGAGCAGGGACTGTTTATTGCTTTCCTATTCCCACCCAGTACCTAGCACAGTAACTTATCTATAGCAGGCATTTAACAAATATTTATTCAACTGAATGGGATAGAAATTTTTTTTCATGTGACAAGTATCCATGGATGTTACTTCTGAATTGACAACAATGCTATTCAGACAATCATCATTAATTCTGAAAATAGCACTGATAAGCAAGTATGACTAGTGATGTGTGTGAACCTTTGTTGCCTTGCCTGTGGCTCTAGTTTGACACCTTAAAAGATTAAGAATAACCTCTGGGTCCCAGCACATCATCTCATCACCTTCAGTGGAAAAAAAAAAGCAGCATTTCTACAAACAGACCTTGTAGAGGTCAGAAGGTTCCTCATTGGCAGATTGAGGAAGAGGTGGCAACTCTGGTCGCATCTTAGAGTGGCTCATGTGATGTATGGAGTCATTTCTGGTGGACTGCAGAAAAGAAGAACAAAAATTCTTTTAAAGGACTAGGATATGTTTGTAGCGCTCTGGTTGGTGAGGGGAAGAGGGAGGTAGAAGGAAGGCACAGATACATTATCATTAAGAATTATAGACATTCAGTTCAGTATGTATTTTTAAAATTCCTTCTTTCAGGGTTCTTCCTAAAAGATCTTTCATACCTTTTTTTAGTTTCTATAGTCATGGTTAATGGAAGTTATTGCCAGAAAAGACCTAAATTTAGAGTCACCTTCCAGGTTTGAAAAGCAAAGTCAGGAGCTAACCCTGTTTATTTCATTCTTCCCAAGCTCATGCCACTGGGCAAAAGGCAAATTCAATTATCTCCTCCAGCTATTACCCTATGACTCTCTTTCCTTTTTCCTTAAAAAAAGTTATCTATACATATTGCCTCCACTTCCTCTCCTTCTCAACTGTTGACAAAACTGGCTTCTGACTTAATCATGCAACTGAAACTCCATATTTTTTAAAAATAGATTTTTTAATTTATATATTTATTTATACATCATCTACCAGAGAACCATCCCTTAAAATAATTTTTTTTAAGAAAAAGAAGAGAAAATAAATTCAGCAAAATCCAATCAATGCACGGGGTGGGGTTGGGGTGGGGGTAAGAATCTGACATTATGTGAAATGTTCCACACTAGTAGATGCTTTCCCCCTCCCGCAAATTATGCAAAGGAATAAAAAATGTCTTTGTATTTGGAATTTAAAGGAAGCCAGTAGGTGGAAATGAAGAGGGAGGACACTTCAGCATCCACCACCATTCTTTCAGCCTCTCAGATTTGTAAATTTGGCATTATTTTCAAATTTTTATTCTCCTTTTCCCCACGTATCTAACTAGTTGCCAAATTTTGCCATTTATCTACAATATCTCTTGTATCTGACTCCCTCTTTCCACACAACCATCCCCTTAGTATAGGTCTCACTCCAATGCCCTCCTAATTGGTCTCCCTCCCCACTCCAATTCAACCTTCACCTGGATAGCAAAGTAAATATTCCTTAAGCATAAATCTGACCATGTCACTCTCTTATTCAATAAACTTGAATAGTTCCCTATTATCTGCAGGACCAAATATAAACTCCTAAACTTGGCTTTTAAAGCCTTGTTACAACTAGGATCTATTTTTTTTTTTAGCTTTATTCTACATTACTATTTTTCCTGTACTCTACAGAATACCCAAACTAGCTTTTTCTTTTCCTCTCACATCCTACTCCATCTCCCATCTTTATGCCTTTGCATAGATCATCTCTTATTTCAGGCATATACTCTCTCTTTATAAAATCCCTCTCTTCTTTCAAAATCTGCTTCAAGCATGATCTTCTATATGGAGTCTTTCCTTTTCTCCCCTGTATTCAATTTCCTCCTTTTCAGCTACTTTGTATTACGCTGGATTTATTCTCTATTATTATATTTGTTATTTATTTATATATACCTATCTCATCTCCCCTGTTAGAATGAAAACTCTTTGAAAGTAAAGTTTATTTCTTTTTCTTTTAATTCCCAGTGCCTAGCATAGGACATGGCACATAGTAGGTGTTTTACAAATGTTTGTTGATTTAGTGAGAGCTGAGCACACATCTCCCAAATAATTCCTTCCATAACCAACTCTAATTGAGGCTGACTGTATCTCTTTCTATAGTGCATTGTCTCAATCTGAAATGTGACTAAATGGATTGGTTTTTAAATCTTTTATTGTGTTTCACATATGTGATGCCTCTAATACTTGGTTTTGTTATTTTTCGGTGTGGAGAGTAGATTCACTAACACATATTTTACCCCAAGTATGACTTAATAAATTGTCTTTAAGATTCCCTGGGACTAAAAAAAATTCATCATCCTGCAATCAACCTGGTCATGAGACCCTCCAAACTTCACTAGAATTGTCATCAGATGAAGCTTCTCTCCAGGTCCATCAGGAACCCTTAAAATATTGGTAGGAACTCTGAGAATTTATGCTATTCCGGCATCACCTTTGAGAATGCAGAACAACTTTTGTACCACCCTGAATCCTGAGTAGTACAACAGTGGAAAATATCTCTGATTCTGAGTTTGAATACCTTTGCTTTAGGGTATCTTAACTTTGCTTTATATGCCTGGAGGGTTAGGGCCTCATGAATAACACCAAGTATTGGCCATCCAAGCCACATGTGCCTGGATGGTACTGCACGTGGGCCAGCTGACATTCTCCATCTTGCTGCCTAGGAGAGTAGCCAGCTATTACCCAACCTCCTCCAGAAAAGTTGGTTCAAGTTCACCATTAGTGCTGCCCTAGACCCACGATGTCCCAAACCCCAGTCAGAAACTTGGCATATCAGTTCTAAAAGATTGCTGTCCCTGTAATTCCTTAAGCAGAATAATGAAAATGGTTTGTAGTTTTAAAAACTCTTGAGCCTTGGAGCTTTTCTAGACAAAATGGAAATCCAGCCTAGTTTTTTCCATTTTGAGTGTAGGGATCTCAGAGATGGACTAAAATCTTCTGTGTCTCTGGTACTATCCCCAAGGTCAGGAATATACAATATCTCACAGGGTTTTCTGTCTCTCTGTCGTTCTCTCTCTGTGTCTATCTCAGTGTCTCTGTCTCTGTCTCTCTCTTTACTACTGAAAATAAATATGCCTCTCTGATAAACAGACATAAAATCTCTCCAGCTAAATTTTATATGCCAGATAGGCACCTACTACCATAGTAGCTACATGAAAACAAAAAACTTGGTCAGCAAAAGCAGGTACTGTACCACTCAAGGAAGATTTCAAAAATTGCATCTTCAGTATCCTAAGTCACATGTGACTTCTTTCAGGATCTCAGAAGTGAGGCATCTGTTGTTAGATGTTATATACTAGAATAGTCTCCCTCCATTCCCTTTCTTTCCCCTACCTCCCTAGTGAGTATTTTCCATCAATGGCAGTTTGTCCCTTGACCTAGATTGAAATCTAATTCAAAGATCCTGATAAAAAGGATGGTTCACAAATATCATACAATTAGAATATTTGCTTCACTTCCAACAATTGCACCTTGTGCTAAAAGCACCCTCAGAATGGGAGTTAGCCACCTCAGAATGGAAGCTTTAAAAGAACAATTAATTTTCCATCCATAACTGCAGCTTTTGTGGCAAGCCCTAAAGAAATCTGGCTATGTACCAGGGATCTAAAAACCCAAGCCCAAAAAGACAGCAACAAATCATGGTAGTCATTGTTCAACAGGAACAATCAGACTGAGCCAGTCAGGAAGGTTCCAAGGTAGAGGCCATTTTATGACAAGGCCACAAGAAAAATATTCTAAATCCAATCAAAATAGAATTAAGAGTCAAAGGACAGGATGAATAAATATCCCTTAAAATAACCACACTACTCACCTTTTCCGAAAGACTTTTACAAGTTGAAAAATTCATGATGTCCAGACAGATGGGGTACCTATCCCAAGTCAACAGACAACCCTTAGTATCTGAAGGCAAGTTTCCACAGGACAACTCCAAAATGTCCCAGTCTATGCATCATAATGGAAGCATCACAATGGATTTTTCAGGAAATTCTGCCCATTAAGGAGGTCAGTGGTCTTGGAAACTTGAATAAATCCCTAGGAGGAGAAATAGGAAAAAAGAGACAGAAAGTAAAGAAACTAAGAGTTTGTCAAACTTCTTTTCTTGATCTTTCACAATTTGTCCACAGCTCTTTTCCTTCCCCTCAGGCTATCTTGGTAGGTCCACATCCAGTATAGTCCCAAGATTGGTGGAAAAGTAGGAAGCAGCTTCCTCTGGCTCCTCAGTCAATCTCCCTCCCCTCCCTCCACACCCTTCTCCTCCCTCAGCTTTTTAAAAGCTAGAGTTTCATTTTCTCTTGTCTTAGGGCTGGTAACCAAGGCTACAGCGTCTGTTACTAAGGGAAGCAAAAGCTATTTCCATTCTTCCTAGGGGAAACTGGGGAACTTGACCTCAGCACATGTCCCAGACCTCATCTGTTGTTATACAGACCCCCACCCAGGCAGGGAGAATTTGAGGGCATTATCCAGAAACAGAGAATGAATGACCACAAAGTATATTATTATTATTTTTGCAAAAGAAACAGACTTCACAAGTTCTACACACCCACACACCAGTAGACGAGTACAGACTTGTACACATGCCCACTAACGTGTTGTATGGCTACCACATTTACTGAAAATCAGGTTATGATTTGACAAATGACTTTTTTTTTACTTGGAATTTAAGTAGACAATCTTGCCCCAAAATGAAACAAACTATACATAAATTATTAATTTCACAAACCACCTCTATTATAGCATGGTACCATGGGGAAAGTTCTGATTCTGGAGTCAAAGGACCTAAGGTTCAAATCCTGCTTTTGACCCTATCTATTGGAATTACAAAGTCGAATGATTTGCCTAAGTTTGAAAATGGGATTTTAGTTGTGGGTTAAAGAAGTATAAACTTTAGTCACATATTTTAAATTAAGACTGCCTTAGAAAACCCAGGACTGCATAGTCATTTGACTTATTTATATACAGATTTGTTGCTGTTCAGGTATTTTTCAGTTGTGTCCTATGCTTTGTGATCCCATTTGGGGTTTTGTTTTGTTTTTTGGCAGAGATACTGGAGTGGTTTGCCATTTCCTTCTCCAGTTCATTTTACAGATGAGGAATTGAGGCACACAGGGTTAAGTGACTTGCCCAGGGTTACACAGCTAGTAAGTGTCTGAGGCCAGATTTGAACTCAGGAAGAGAAGTATTCCTGACTCCAGGTCAGATACTCTATCCAGTATACCACTAGTTGCCCATATACAGATTTACATATACATTTATACCTATATGCATATATATATATATATATACACACATACATACACACATACATACATACACATATACATATACATATATGTACATAACTAGCCCAAAGTAACTGTTTCCCAAATGTTACCAAGGCTTTTTGTAATTGGGTCACTGGTTAACATGACAGAAGAGGAAAATGACAAATGTTAGAGGGGATCTGGAAAAACTGGGACACTAATGCAGTGTTGGTGGAGTTGTGAACTGATCTAACCATTCTAGAGAACAATTCAGAACTACATCCAAAGGGCTATAAAATTGTGCATACACTTTGACCCAGTAATATCATTACTAGGTCAGTATTCCAGAAAAATCAAAGAAAAGGGAAAAGCACCAATTTATAGTAGCTTTTTTTTTTTGTGGTGGCAAAGAATTGGACATTGATCCCCAATAATTGGGGAATGGCTGAACAAGTTGTGGTACATAATTGTAATGGAGTACCATTGTGCTGTAAGAAATGACAAGAAGGATGGTTTCAGAAAAAACCTGGGAGAACTTATATGAACTGATATAAAGTGAAGTGAGCAGAACCTGAAAGTTATATACAGTAACAGCAATATTGTATGATGATCAATTGTGAAAGACAACTACTCTGATCAAGATATTGAGCCAAGATAATTCCAAAGGACTCACGATGCTAATCCACCTCCAAAGAGAGAACTGATGAGCTCTGTCTGTTGATTGAGGCATGCTTATTTTTCTTGGTTTTGTGAATGTGTTTTCTCTTACAACATGGCTAATATGGAAATATCTTTTGCATGACTTCACATGTATCATCAACATCATATTGCTTGCCTTCTTAGAGGGGAGGAGACAGATGAGAGAGAGGAAGAGAATTTGGAACTCAAAATTAAAAAAATGTTATTTTAAAATGTCACACATAATTGGGAAATATTTAGTGAAATAAATAAAAATATACTAAAAATAAATATAAATTAAAAAAACTAATTGGATCATTGGTATAAGATTGGGCCTACTGCTCTTGAGGCCACCAAGACAGTGTCCCCTTAAGGGAAATTGTAGCTTATAGACTCTATGCATGGAAACCATTGCTATAAAAGAACTGATTGTCTTGAGACTATCATGACACTCTTCCCTTAAAAGAGTCTGTAAGCTTATAGGACATACAGAAAAATACACACAATGTTTTTCAAAGGTTAATATAGCTCTGTGCCTCATTTTTGTCTACCACCAGCTTGTTTTTCTCCCTGATAACCAAATCCCCAAGTAATATTTTGCCCTGACCTCTAATATGCAAATCAACCAGCTCCAGGAGGGCCATCCAAAATCAGAGTACAAGGACCCCCTCTCAGAAGGGCACTTTGGAACACTTCCTTCCTATTGACAGGACCCATATATGCTCCCCAATGCAACACTGCTCTTACCCGAGTTATGCTCTGTTAGTGAGAATGCCTGAGTTGTATGTTGGGTTCCCTTTTTCTCTCTCTCCTGCTCTCTCTTTTCCATTGCAATAAACCTTTTCATTGAACAGATTCCAGTTGTCTTGCATATTATTCTCAGCATCCAAACTCATTAAGGGGTTGTTTTCATTCATGTTTCTGACTATCCCATGGGCCTTTCCTTAGATAAACTGGGTACCCGGACAAGAATTTACCCTATTAACAGCTGTACCTAAACTAGATCAGTATGACATTGTGAGCCCAGTTTCAGAAGGCAAGTTTTAACGTTATTTTTCACTTTTTCATGACTCTGTATGAGGTTTTCTTGGTGAATATACTAGTGGTTTCGCACTTCCTTCTCTATTGGATTTAGGCAAACCAGTTAAGTTACACGAGGGCACACAGCTGGTGAGTGTTTGAGACCAGATTTGAATTCAGGTCTTCCTGACTCCAGGTCCAGTGCTCTATCCACTGAGACATCCAGCTGTCTCCATGTACTCCAAGGGTTAATAGAGGAGCCCTACATCCTTCCAGGAGGGATTCCCTTATGCCTGAGGACTGTTTCAAAATAGTTACCTTTCAAAAGGCATCATTCAAAATGTACTCTGTAGTTTCTTGTTTTTTCTTTTCTTTCTTCTAGTTATACTATTCAGTGGTATTCTAGTAAATGTTTAAAAACTGGCTTTCTTGGGGAAATGTACATATGACACACTTTTAAATTTAATCTCCATTATTAATGTTGCCTCCATAACTTTCTTAGGTCCAAATGATGAATGAAACAATAAATCAAACCCTGATTTGTAGCATTTACTTTCTTCCCAGATATAAATACTCCCAATGAAAATTTAACAATCGGCTCTCTAGCGCTAGTCGAAGCCAGCTTCAGAACATCCCTGACTACTTAACTAACACTGCACCTTGGGAAAGTTACTTAACTCTTCTGAGTCTAAGTTTCCTCATCTGTAAAGTAATGAGGTTGGACTAAATCAGGGGTTCTTTGCTTAGAGTCCACAAACTTTTTTTTTTATAATTGTACTTTAATATAATCGGTTTCCTTTGTAGTTTTATGTATTTTATTTTATTCACTTAAATACATCATTCTGAGAAGGGGCATCCATACGTTTCACCAGATTGTCAAGATTCATAACACAGCATAAAAAAATGATAGGAACTCCTGGACTACATCATCTTTAAGGCTCCTTCCAACTTTAAATTCTATGAATTAAACAACAACAAACCAAAAAACAAGCCCCTAGGATCTTCATTTGTTTATAGCCCCTTACTTATACAGAATTTCTATTGTGCGAAGTCACGCTTAGTTAACAAGTGGACCACTAGTTGGAAGCTGGAAACCTCTTGGTTGGACAGCTATGTGATTATAACAACATTTGCTATATAATGGGGTAGAAAGGTGATGGTGTCTGGTATATGTGCAGACCCCATCAGTTTGCTAACCTGGCATCATCCAAGAGTAAGAAGCTCAGAAGTTGCTTCCAGGACACCTGTAAAGACTGGAACCTCAGTGGGCATTCACTAACTGGTTCTAATTGACCTGCCACATGGGTGGGAGCAGCCTTTTCCCATTGGCTGTGCACCTGTTAACTTATGAAACCTTCAGAAGGGCCTGTGATTGTTGCCACAGGGAGCAAAGGTTCCTGAGGGAAGCTGGGTGACTTCTTCAACAATGGCTTCTAGTGAGAGAACCATGCTATAAAGCAGTGGTTCTCAACCTTCTTAATGCTGCAACCCTTTAATACAGTTCCTCATGTTGTGGTGACCCCCCCAACCATAAAATTATTTTTGTTGCTACTTTATAACTGTAATTTTGCTACTGTTATGAATTGTAACGTAAATATCTGATATACAGGATGTATTTTCATTGTTACAAATTGAACATAACCCACAGGTTGAGAACTGCTGCTATAAAGGGAAGGGCTATGGAGCTTTCCCCTTGTGAGGCTGGGTAGCTCCTGAGAAACAGGTCTACTTCTTTGGTCTTTTCATTCTTTTCAGTTCTAGGTTCAGTGTGCAGTCTATAAGCTGGGTCAAGAGCTCCAGTAATGGGTATCTGGGAGTTTAGGAATCCAGGACAGGCATTGTAGCCAACCCATCACCAGTGTCCTGGGGAGCATGAGTCCCAGACTCCAGCTCAGCAGAAGGCAACAGCAATGTTACCTTTGGACATGAACTTGGTGGCACCAATACTATTTAGGAAGTAAGCTAAATTGTACCCCCCTCTCCAGGCAGAGGTAGTGTAACAGAATTACTCACCTGAGGTATTCGTGGAAAATGTTATCTTTGCTCTTGCTATATATGTGAATAAATATTCCTTTTTTAAAAAGCTAATTGATATTGTAGGGCAGCTAGATGGCACAGTGAATGAAGCACCTGCCCTGGAGTCAGGAGGACCTGAGTTCAAATGTGGCCTCACACACTTCACACTTACTAGCAGTGTGACCTTGAGCAAGTCACTTAACCCCAATTGCCTTGCCTTTCCCCCCTCCAAAAAGCAAAAAAAAAAAAAAGCTAATTGATATTAAGTGTCCAAATAGAACTGGCAACTTACTGATCCCTAAAATGGAGGGGAAACAGGGACTTGAGCTGAAGAGACAAGAGCCAAAGTCAACCATGTTACAGGTATATTGAGATCTGATTTGCAGTCTCAATTGCTGATCACTTCTTCAACAGAAAATCGATCACCTTGAGACAGTTGGGTGGTACAATGGATAAAGCATTGGCCTAAGAGCCAGGAGGACCTGAGTTCAAATGTGGCCTCAGACACTTACTAGGTGACCCTGGATAAGTCACTTAATCCTGATTGCCTCCAAAAAGAAAAAAAAATTAATTGCCTTGCCTCAGGAGTTCCACTTCTTAGCCACCATGCCTTTAGAATCTATATGTGCTCTGTGGCCCAAAATTGTAATTGAAAGTTGGAAAATTGGAAACCATCCAGGCCTTCTTGCATTTGTCCCTTTCTTACTATTCCTTATAACAATCTTTCCCTTAGTTCACAGCCTCATTACCTCTTGCCTGGATTACTGCAATAACATTCTTTAACTCCAGTCTTTTGTCCTACACACCATTCATTGCCTGACTAACCTTCTTAATGTATCAATCTAATCATGTCTCCAGACTACTTAACTTTTAATTGCTTTGCATTATCTAGGAAATCAAGGCCAGACACCTTAGTCTGGAATTCAAGACCAAACACAATCTGGCTCCAGTTCTATTTTTCTCACATTAATTCTCATCTACTTGCTATTATGGACTGTACTCTACCTTGATTTCATTATTCATATAGTTCCCTATATCTAGAATACTTTTTTCTCCCACTCCTTTCTGCCTGTTGATATCCTACCCATCTTTCAAGGCCTTAGCTGAAATGCTACTTCCACCATGAAGCCTTCTCTGATCTCCCCCAAATCCAGAAACCATCCCTACCTTATCTGAGCACATGGTACCTTTTAATCTAGTTACTCACTTCTCATATTCTAAATGGTATTATTACAATCTCATGGTACTTTGTGATTTACAAAGTGCTTTCCTTGCAACAAACCTGCAAGACTGGTCAAGCCAGTATTGTTACCCTTATTTTGCAGTGAGTGACTTTCCCATAGTTACTAGCTAGCATGTGTCAGAGCTAGGGCTTGAAACCAGGTGTGCAGACTCCACATACAGTGTTCTTTATACTATACCATGAAGGTGTGTCTCTATCTATGTTCATAGTTTATCTCTTCTAATGGGATACAAACTTCTTGAGACCAAGGACCTAACAATTTATCTTTGCATGATTGCAAGTTATGGGATAGTATCCAAAAAACAGAAGGTAGGGATCTCCCAAAGGACAATGGAGAGAAAGCTGCTTGCTGTGAACAAGCTACAACACCTTGTAAATAAAGAGACATGTAAGGGATGATGTTATTTTAAAAAAAGTATGACTGGAAAGAAAAAAAAAGACGGGCTGGTCAAGTAATGAGGTAAGGGAGAGCTCATGGACAGCCATGTGATGAGAAGGCAATGAAGGTCTCTAGTACCTATCAGAAGACAAAGAAAGATAGGCAGGGATGAATTGAAATCTGCACCTGAATTAATATACACATTGATGAAATCAAAGAGCCATTGGAATATTGAAGTATTTCCATTAGCACCTAGCTAATGTGGAATGCATGTAGTAAAATATACAGTGCTTGATAAATGTTTGTTGAATGAATAAATGAAGATCATGAGATCAGTTCTAAGGGTTTTCGCTAGGATGTTTATGATTCTCATTGTATTGCCTTTTCAGTAGGAAACAGCTGAAATTTTGTCTGAAAAATTGATACCCAATCTGTGAATCTGAGCAGGATACCAACAAAACATAAATACATCAGAAATTTAGATTATCATGGAAAACCTAACTTTTTACATCAGACCTGTGTTCTTAGCTTCTCTAATACAATGTTCAATCATATCTTTGACTATGCTTCTCCATCTGTTCCCTTCACCATAATGTAGACCCCTAGATTCTCACTCTGTTAGAATGTCATCTTCTATGGAAATGTTTTGCCTGACTTTACATGTTATGGAGATCACATTGCTTGCCTTCTCAACAAGTGGGAGAAGAAATAGAAGGAGAAAGAAATTGAAGCTAAAAATAATAAAAAAAAAGAATTTGTAACGCCTTTTCTACCATGGTGAAGTGACAAGAAAACAGAACTGGAGGGTCAGAATCCAAGATTTAATACTAGGTTTAATTAGTTTAATACTAAGCTCTATAACTAATTAGCCACACAACCTTGGGCAATTCCTGTCATCTTTTGTGGGTTGTTTATTCATGTCTAAAATGAGGAGGCTGGGTTATATGACATCTAATGTCCTTCTCAGCTTGAACATTCTACCTTCCCAAGAATCCAATGTTCTCTCTCATCTTTTCTGAAGTCAGTCTCCATGGAAGCTTGGACAATAACTCAAAGCAAGCAGTCAGTGGGAAAAGATATGAATTTCATTTCGTAGAATCATAAAATGTTACATGTTACAACCAGAAGGGTCAGATCTTAGAAGTCATCTAGTCAAACCCCTTTGAAAACCCCTAGAAAAACTACAGAAGTGGAATGACTTCCCCAAGGTCACACATGTAGTAAAAGACAGAGGTAAAATTTAGATCCCAGCCTTCTTCCAAGTTCAATGTTCTTTCCACTATACCATTAGAGTCCCTTGTACATAGTATGTTCAGTTGCTCTAAAGTCATACATATTTCCCATCTCCCAGACTCCCCCCTCCCAATCTCAGAGGGGAAAGTGTTGCCATCAACTTTCTCATATATAAATTAAGGAGGTGGACTAAATATCTGTAAAGTTACCTATTTCAAAAATCTACCAATTAATGGACTAAATTGCCCTCAGACAAGACCTCAGGAGAGGATTTAGTGTGGGTTTTCCCAAGAATCTTTTAAAAACATTATTGAGCTATAGGAAGAAAGAAACAAAGAAAGAAAAAAGGAAGGAAGGAGGAAAAGAGAAAGAAAGAGAAGGAAAACAGAGAAGGAGGGAGGGAGAAGAGGGAGAGAGGAAAGAAGGAAGAAAGGAAGGAAGGAAGGAAGGAAGAGAGAAGGAGGGAAGGAAGAGAGAGAAGAATGAAGGAGGAAGGAAAAGCAAGACAGAGAAGGAAGAAAGGAAGGAAGGAAGGAAAGAAAGGAGGAAGGAAGGAAGGAAAGAAGGAAAAGAGAAACCTTGGGAAGCAGAGAAATAATAGTTCCCTCTTTCCTGCTCCACAAAGGAGGGATAATTGCTGCAAAACAGTCAGATTCTAGCACTGCCGACTCTCAACAGTGTTATGACTTATTTGATTATATCTGTGATGTCATAGTTTGGGATATATAACAATATATTACATATTAATATTATATGTAGTATATAATAACATATTACATATTAATAATAATATAGATTGCCACCATGTTTGTTCATCCCCTACAACTTTTGCCCATGTTCTTCCATAAATCCATCACAGGGGATCCATCCAATGTGCTAGAGCTTTCTCCTGGCAATGCAAGGCTACCAATGGACACTATGGCTATCTGTCCATCATAGATCACTCTCACTATGTGACCAGAGCCATTTATTCTTCCTATGATTCCTTGACAACATCTTTTATTTCTATTGTTCAAAGATGCTCAATTGATCTGTACTGTAAGCTGTCGACACTCACCGTGTACCTCTGATGCACTTTGATATTCATTTTTATCACTTTGGAGATAGTTGTGCTCTACATGTTGCTGCCATATAGAATATTAGTAGAATGTTGATTTTCAAAAGATGGACCTTAGTTTTCAAGCAAAATCTGAGATCATTCAAGGCACTTTGAGATTTCCTGAAGGCAATTCAATCTATTCTCTTCCTCCTCTTCAACTATAGGCTCAACTTGTTGTCCAACTGTACTGTATGTCCCAAATATATTTCTTGATAAACAAGCTTTATAAGGTATCCATCCAAATGCATCATGAAATCTGGGGAATAACCACTCCAAGATTCACTTGGTTTTTCTTGTTTGTATCATTCCTGTCAGTGCAAAAAAGCAAAAAACAAAAACATCTTTCAGCCTGGAGATCTGCTAATTCTTTATTTAACTAGGAGTATGGGATATTTTATTTAATATAGAGGCAGTTTGGTACAGTAGAAAAGAGTACTGAATTTGAAGTCAAAGGACTTGTATTCAAATCCTGGCTCTGCTACATACTACGTTCTGGGCCTAGTTTCGTCATTTGTTAAAAAAAAAAATTCTAATTCTCATTCAGCAGGTTGAACTAACATAACCTGAAAGGTCCTTCTAGTTCTATCCTTCTAGTTTGATCACAAGTCTTTGAAGTCATAGAAACTTTGTATAAGGAGATGAAAGGTGCGGGCATCATGATGCAAGAGTTCTTGTGTGAGATGGAGCTTTATAAAGAACAGTGGGAAGAAGAGAAGGTGCAGATGATGGTTGAGGAAGTTTTTCCGTTGTTGTATCTCTTCCCATATCAATCTTCCAGCACAAGAAGTTTTCCCTTTTTGCTCTGCCTCCTTAATTTGTAGTCAGATTTTTGACATTTGAGGTCTAAACACTTTCCAGATATGAATTTTATCTTTCTTCCTGACTAGAACTTGAGTCCCTAACCTAGAGACTTCATTCATGATGCATCAAGATGACAGGAGAAGCAGATTCCCAAACGACTCAGAGATCCATGAGGCAACCCAGGCATCATGACATAGTATCTTTTGTGGTCCTCAAGGATCACGTTATTAACTCACATTATCCTGTCCTTCAGCTGTGGGAGCTGAGCCACACACAGACTTGCAATTTGTGGGACTCAGACACATCTAGACTTGTAATTTTCTGCATGTGCAGATTGGTGTCTTGGATCGAAGCACAGGCACTGAGAGCATTTGCTGTGAATTTATCATGGCACCCACTTTGGTGTAGTAATATATAATATCACTCTTGAATTCTAGGAATAATTCTGTGACTCTGTACTGGCAATACTAGCCTTTACCAGTAAACTTCCCATTAACAGTTGGCTGGTAGACAATTGTTATTATTGTTGTTGTTCAGTCCTGTCTGACTCTTCATGACCCCATTTGGGGTTTTTTTGGTAAAGATCCTGAGGTAGTTTGTCATTTCCTTCTCCAACTCATTTTTACAGATGAGGAAACTGAGGCAAACAGAGTTAACTGACTTTCCCAGGGTCACACAGCTAGTATTGCCAATCTCAGGCCAGATTTGAACTCAAGAAGATGAGTCCTCCTGATTTCAAGCTCAGTGCCTGATCTACTGTGCCACCTAACTGCCCCTGTAGACACAACTAGCTCTTAGCAAAGGCATTTTACTAGGATGTCATAGTAAAAACCAGTAGCTCTTCCCCCGTGCCCCAAACCTGGGGCACACTCTTCTACAAATATACATAGCATCCTGGGAAGAATGGCTCACCATGTTGGTAGTGAGGAACATATGCGGGATACACTGGCAAAGACAACTCAACTCCTGATATTTCAAGGCCTGACAGTCTTTCTCTCCCTTAGTAGAACCTTACCAAACCCTCTTTGGTTCAGTATCTCTCTTGGATGGGTTGATCAGCTGTGTGCGCAGAGCCAGCTCCATAACTCAATTCTCAATTGCCAGAGTTAGCTCTCCAGTTCAAAGCTGTCTCTCTTCTCTGCCATAAGGTCTCCTGTTCCTCTAGGCTGCTTCCTCCTTCAAGTGACTAACCACCTGTCTGTATCAGTGTTTAGGTATATGTATTTACCTCTCAATTGCTCCCCAAATATTAATTTTACAAACCCTTGAAATGCTAGATGAGATGTCTCACTCTAGACAAATTGCTGCTAAATGCCATAGTTAATAGGAAGGGAGGAGAAAGAAATCTCCTTCCCTCCCACCCCAGGATCCTTCCACACAAAATGTTCTTGAGGTTTTGCTTCCCTTCCAAGTGTGCAGACTAATGGGGAAAGAGAAATCCTCTCCCAGGTGCCCCAGAAAATCCCTCTCAGGGGCAGCATTCTCTTTCTGTTGCTAATTTGAATTAATGTGTGTGTTTAATGTTTTCAGTCATGTCCAACTCTTTATGACCCTATTTGGGTCATGTCTGACTCTTTGTGATCCATTTGGGGTTTTCTTGGATACTGTAGTATGCTGGATATAGTATACTGGGTAGTGGATACTGGAGTGGTTTGCCATTTCCTTCTCCAGCTCATTTTACAGATGAGAAACTGAGGCAAAAGGGTGAAATAACTTGCCCAAGGTCACACAGCTAGTAGTGTCTGAGGTCAAATTTGAATTCAAGTTTCCAAACTCCAGGGCCAACAATCTATTGACTATACCATCTAGCTGCCCCTAACTTGAATTGAATCTCTTAAATGTCCCAGTGACTCTCTAAAACCCTTAGAGGAGGAATTTTTAACTTAACCAATCACATTTTTTCCCTTATGTCTCATTCAGAGAACAAGGTTCAAACTTTGTAAAGAGATTGCAGGCAGTTAAGACATTATTCTATTATCTGTTATCTATACTTTGCTTTCTATGATTCCCCTACTGAGTTTAAGGGTGGGAAGGAATCACTCTCTTACACTATTTTCTTGAATTTACCTTGCTTTCTTATTTTAAGTAACTCTGATGTGGGATGTGGAATTCATAGCAAAAGTCTTTCTGTTGAACCACACTTCCCCCTAATGGACTCCGGGTCCTTGGGGATCTTCAAATGGAGGCAACTCGACCACTTATTGAGTATCCAGTCAGGGCATTCTTTTTGGGGACAAAGTTGGACAAGATGACTGCTGAGCTCCTTTTCAGCCAGTGGTATACTGATAAATGTTTAACTGACTCTCAAAAAAATGTATTCAGGACACACTTTTAAGTTTAATCTTAGTATTTTTCTCCATTACTTTCTTAAGTCTCAAATGACAAAAAAAAAAAAAATACACCAATAAATTGATCCCTCATGTGTAGCATTTACTGATTTTTGAGGGGGTAAATGCTCATGATGGAGTGATGGGACCTGGACCCCTAAAAAGGAAAAGACCCTGTCTTTGAAAGCAACCCAGATCCTGAATTTTCCCTTATATTTCAGCAGGCCGGATCACTGACACCTCTGCCCAAGGCTTTAGACGACCCCAACCCACTTAATTAGCTTACTTGACAGTCCTTTCACTATTTCCTTTGGCCAATCCCCGACTTCCTAATATTCCTTTCATTTTTGCAACTGGCCCACCCCAGACTACTTATTACTTCTTAATCCCATTCAGATCTTTTTTTTTTTGTATAAAAGCATAGATCTCATCTCCATTAAGTTGCAGATTCCCTAAGAAGCTCACCCATACCCATGTTACTATAAACCTTGTCATTTGACTGGAAGAAGGTTTGAGTGCATGAATTCATTCCAGGAGGATGCCACCCTATTCTCTGACATTTTGGGGTTCTCAGCAAGCCCAAATTATATCACTCACACTAGAATTTTAACAATCTGCTCTCATGTTGCAACTGGCTCCAACACAACCCTGCTTCCAGCCTATGATTTTGTGACGCATAACACAGTTAATAAATGTGGCCCCTACTTCTCCTGTAATTATTGTTTCCAGGGCTTTAGGACACTCACTGGCCTTCTCTGTCCACACAAAAATTTAGGCAGAGAAACCAAGGTGCAACATATTTTGATTTTAGATAAATCTTATCTCCCTCTTTTGGAGATAACCTTTTGTACACAAATTAGAATTAGGAATCTTGGTATTTTTTTTTTTT
>CM053587.1:111798242-111859810 GCA_028646515.1 Pseudochirops corinnae
GCACATGGGAGAGGAAGAAGGGACATGTAATCATTCTCTCACAGTATGTCCAATGTAGAGAGGTTCTGTGTAATTACACATGTTCAGCCTGTATTTAATTGCTTGTCCTTACAGTGGGGGTGGGTGATGAGGGAGGAAGAGAAAGAATCTAGAATTTAAAGTTCTATAATCAAATGTTAAAAATATATATGAGTATATATGTGTGTGTGTGTGTGTGTGTGTGTGTGTGTGTGTGTGTGTATATATATGCATATATATATATATACAATAATAATTATTATTATTATTAACTACATCCAACTGGGACTTAAGATACACAGGCACTGTGGTAGGGAGATCCAGCCTGCCCTACCGGAAAGCCAGAGGGGCGATGGGGGAGGACATAGGAGAGAATAGATTGGGGGAGAGATTATACAATGGGATGGCTGTTTTGGGGTGATGGGTAGGTGTAAGATGGGGAGAAAATTTGTAACTCAAAATCTCATGGAAATGAATGATGTAAACTAAAATAAATAAAAGTTTAAAAAAAAAGAACAGGAAGGCAAAAGGGAATGGCTCAGCCTTACTCTCATTAAATTTGGCTAAAGGAAGGAATAACATACACTCTGAATTGGGTTATCTTGCCCTACAGGAGAGTAGGGGGGAAAGGGATGAGACGGGGGATGGTGGAGGGGAGGGCAAGTTGTGGGAGAGGGTAGTTAGAAGCACTCACTTTTGTAAAGGGACAGGAACAAATTAGAGAATAGAACAAGTGGTGGGGGGGGATAGGATAGAGGGAAACATAGTAAGTCTTTCACAATATATCCACTATGGAAATGTTTTGCATAAGTACACATGTACAACCTATATTAAATTGCTTATCTTCCCAGTAAGGGTAAGAGATGAGAGAGGAAGGGAAAGAATCTGGAATTTAAAGTTTCATAATCAAATGGTTTTTTAATTATCATTATTATTATTATTATTATTATTATCATTATCATTATTATTTACATGCAACTGGGAAATAAGATATACAGGCAATGGGGTATGAAGATCCATCCTGCCCTACCAAAAAGTCACAGGGGCAATGGGGGAGGATATAGGAGAGAGCAGACTGGGGAAGGGTTATTCAGTGAGATTGCTGTTCTGGGGTGGTAGGTAGGAGAAAGATGGGGGGAAAATTTGTAACTCAAAATCTTGTGGAAATGAATGATGTAAACTAAAATAAACACAAAAGTTAATTTAAAAAATGATAAAAAAATAAAATTATTGCTTGAAAGTCTAAAAAATTAATACACACACACACACACACACACACACACAAAAGGTGTGAGTCAGTTCATGTGAAATACAGGGAATAGTGTAACTGACTTCTCTAAAAAAACTTCCCTAACTACATGACACACAAGCCTGGAAGTGAGAAAGTGTGGTTGGATGAAAGAGAGTTAAACTTCACCAAATACCTAAGGTGCTAATAGCAATACTAACAGATGGTATTTAGAGCTATTTTAAAAGTCCTTTATAAAGACTCAGTGATACAATACTCCTCCACTCATTATGTGTATGTATGCATGTATGTATGCATGTCTGAATGTATGTATAATGACTACAAATGAAAGCAGACCATGAGAGAACAATATGCTCATGTCCTGAGTTGAAAAGGCTCACTGGTAATACTAAATTCAATCCCTATTTTATGGCCTCACCATAAATTCAGACTTAGCATTCACCCAATTATTCTGAAAAAAGCTCATGTTCCAAGAGCTCCAGCACAAGCAACTAAAGAACACATATTAACTATCCTTACCAAAGCAAGAAAAGCCGCTCTGGTGTACCAGATCAAGAGCTGACCTCAGAGCCAGGAACACTAGCATTCAAGTTCCACTTCTGACACTACTGGTTTGTGACTCTAGGCAAACCTCAAAACTTCTCAGTGCTTTGGGCAGCTCTTAAGAAGATGCCAACCTATACTGGTAAAGGTATATTTTGCAGATTGTGAACCAATAGCCCTGCTTACTCAGTCCTATAGAATGAGTTTCTAAGGGAGCCAGGATTAAAAGCTATGAATGCTGACTCCAATTCTCTTGTCCTAATGCTCCTCCCTTTGTCATTTTAGAAAGTAAGCAACAGAAACGCAAAAATCATCATTGTCCCTTTAGCTGTTTGTTGAGTTTGGAATATGTTTGAAGTATGGAGAGGAAAAATATAAGCAGTTATCATTTTATTGTTTCTCATATCTCAAATATCACAAGATCCCACCTCACTCACTCAATCAAAAGGGTACCATCTCTCTTTTGTAAACTCCTCTGGCCCTCTATATTATCCATGCCCCTTATGTTCACATCCTATTGTCTATTATGTTTATTTCAAAATTTCTGAAATGACAAGCTTGTGCACAAATCTTATTTTCTCTTACTATCCTGGTTCCTAACTTACAGGCCAGTGGTTACAAAGATTCTGTTAGGTGTTCAACTCATTAGGTAACTGGAGAACTTATCTATTGGTAGGCCAATAAATATGCCTTATACCACTATTTTACAAAGTAGACAGTGTCACAAGACTCTTAATGCAGTTTTAGGTTACCAAAATTTAAAAAGATTGCACTAAAACTTCTGAGGCATTCTTTATAGATGTAATTGTGATTAATACAATACAAATTAATTTCCTGAATTCAAAGCAGCTTATTGTCATTAAAGATCTTCTCAGTCAATGGATACTAATCTTAAAATCAATTTTTTGGTTTTGGTTCTCATAGGGTAGCTAGGTGCTGCAGTGAGTAGAGCACCAGCCCTGAAGTCAGGAGGACCTGAGTTCAAATACAGCCTCAGACACTTAACACTTACTAGCCATGTGACCTTGGGCAAGTCACTTAACCCCAACTGCCCTGCCCTCCTCCCTCAAAAAAAAGTTTGGAACTACTATTTTACCAATTATCTCTAGAGTAGTAACTAGTTTCATATTTTTATTACACTAATCACTTCCCACAGTTCCTTGCACATAGTAAGGCAGGCTCTCATTAAGTCTCTTCTGGATTACTGCAATAATCTAAATGCCTTCCCTACCTTAAGGCTCTTGCCTCTTCTATTCATCCTCCACACAGGTGCCACAGAAATGTTCCAAAAGCACAGGTCTAACCATGTCATTTCCTCACTCAATAAACTCCTACGGCTTCCTCTTGCTTATTTCTAAGAATTAAATATATACCCCATTCACAACCTGGGTCCTATCTCCCTCTGCACACTTATCACACCTTACTCTTCTTGATGCTCCCCGTACACAATATTCCATCTCCCATCCTAATGTCTTTGCACAGGCTGTCTACCATGCTTAGAATGCACTCATGTGCTAGGCACCATACTAAGTGCTGGAAATATGGCAGAGTAGACAACACTGAAGTTGGGAGTGCATCCTGGAGAAGAACGAAGATATGGCTGGATTACTTCATTGCATGGTGGGTCCCCTGAGAAAATTTCATTTTTAGCTATCACCAGCACCTAACACAATGCTTGGCATAACCATACTTTATTACATCCATATACCATAATTTATACACAAACCAATACCCAGCTGATAGGCACTGCCTTTCTCTGCTCCCTTCCTCTTTAGTTTCTGAGGTTTCTGTTTTTACCACTACAAAAAAGAGCTACTATAAATATATTTTTGTATAAAAAAGACCTTTTCTTCTTTATCTCTCTGGGGGTAGGGGACTAATGATGGTACATCTGGGTCAAAGTACATGCACATTAACTTCTGGATATTGTTCCAAACCGCTTTCTGGAATGGCTGTACCATTTCACAGCTTCACCAACAGTGAGTCTATCATGTGCCTATTTGACTGCACCCCTCTGAAACTGTCATTTTCCTCTTTTATCATCTCTTGTCAATTTGATGAGTATGAAATCAAACTTTGGAGTGGCTTTAATTTGCATTTCTTATTTGTGATTTGGAGCATCAAAAAAAATTACTCTAGATAGCTTGTTTCTTCCCTTGAGAACCACTTTTTCATATCATTGGAGAAATATTCTTATGGAAATAGCATTTCTTATGTAGCCAATAATACTTCTTGAACTTCCGTAAAATCAGATATACAAATACCTAATATTTAATCTAAGCTTATAGAATCGTTTTGACTCTACTACTGAAACTCCACCAATATAATAAACATTGATTCAGTACCTAGAGGAACAAGTTAAGAATGTCATAGAAAATAAATGATTTTTAAAAAGTGGGAAAGGGGGGCTAGCAATACCAGATTTCAAACCATATTACAAAGCAGAAGACATCAAAACTACTCAGTAAAAAAAATAGAAAAGTGGATCAGTGAAACAGATTGGGTGCACAAGATCCAGAAGCGAATGAACACAGTCGCATAGTGTCCAATAAACCCAAAGATCCCAAATCCCAGGGTGATAAGAACACAATGTTCAGCAAAAACTGGAAAACTGCCTTGCAGAAATTAGGTTTAAATCAACATCTCACAGCATGTACCACAAATAAGCGCCAAGCAGATGCATAACCTAGACAGAAAAAGGTCACACCATAAAAAAATTAGAGTAGCAGGAAAGAAGATAACTTTTACAAATATATATATATACATACACACACACACATAAAGAGTTGTTGACCAAACAAAGGATTACAAGACATAAAATGGAAAATGTAGATTACATCAAATTGAAAAGCTTTTGCATAAACAAAATCAGTAAACAGTTAATTGAGAAAACTTTTTGCAGTAAGATTTTCTGACAAAGGCCTAATATCCATGATAAAAAGAGAACTGCTATATAGGTATATCTGTAACTAATATATGTCAGTTTTCTATATATCATGAATATCAAGTCTATATATCTACATCAATAATAAGAACAAGAGCGATTCTCTGGTAAAATGTTCAAAGGGTATGAATAGGTACTTTTCAAAGGAAGAAATTCAAGCTATCAATAGCCATATGAAAAAATTTCCAAATCACCAGTATGCTGGCATTGCAACTCATATTCATCAGACTGGCAAAGATGACAAAAAAGGAAAGTAATAGTTGAAGAAAGGCCTTTGTAGGTGGGGCTGTGAAGTGATTGAACCATTCTGCAAAGTAATCTGGAACTATATGCCAAAAGTTATTAAATTTTACAATTTTGATTCAGTGATACCACTACTAGGCCTATATCTCTGAAGAGAGACCAGGGAAAGGCCTCTCAAACACAGAAAATTCTTTTAAGTCATATTTCTAATTATCAAACATTTTCTCCTTCCTCCCATTTCCTCCACCCACTAAAAAAGAAATACAGAACTCCTGTGTCATATCAACTTAGTCAAGTCAAACAAAATCCCACATTGGCCACACTGATAATACATTTCTTATTCTGTCTGTTAGTCCCTCATCTCTCTGTCATGAGTTGGCCAGTGTTCTTTATCAGTTCTCTGGAGTTATAGTTGATCATTCAATTTATAAGTTTTTTCATAATTGTTCACTTTTGCAACGTTGATTAGAAATTGTTCTTCTGGTTCTGTTCACTTCACTCTGCATTAGTTCACAGAAGTCTTTCCAGGTCTTTTTTGAAAATGTTTCTTCATTTCTTATAGCACAAGAATATTGTTCATCTATTCCTGACACATAAGGATTCCACACCTCCCTCACCCCTCCAGTTTCTAGTGTTCTGACACCACAAAGAGCTGCTGTAAAAATGTTTGCATATAAAAGAACCTTTCTCTCTTTCTTTGATCTCTTTGGATACAGGCCTAACAATGATACTGCTGGGTCCCTCTTGACCCAGAAACTTCTTGGGTATAATTCCAAATTGCTTTCCAGAATAGTTGGATCAATTCACAGCTCCATCAACAATCTATCAATGTAACTGTACTCTTGCAACAAATCCAATTGTTTTTGGTCATCTTTGTCAACCTGACGGGTGTGAAGTGGAATCTCAGAATTGCTTGAATTTACATTTCTCTAAATACTACTGATTTGGAATATTTTTTTCATAAGACCCAAGGAGAAATAAGAGTTTCTTCTCCTGAGAAAGGCCTGTTCACATCCTTACACATTTTATCAACTGAGGGAATGGCTCTTAATTCTTATAATTCTGAAACATTCTCATATACCTTATGAGAACTATAGCAGAGAAACTTGCTGCAAAGATTGTTTTGCCATTACCTATTTGTTGCAGCATTGAACTGGAAACTAAGGGGCATGCCCATTAATGGGGGAAGTGCTAAACAAATTATGATATAAGAAAGTACTGGGATATTAGTGTGCTGTAAGAAATGACAAAAGAATGGATTCAGAGAAACCTGGCTAGACTTGTATGAACTGATGGAGTGTTTAGTAAAACAGAATCTGGGGGGAAGATGGGAATAACATCTATACAGCACCTACTATGTGCCAGACACTGTGCTAAGTGCTTTTGTAAATATGATCTCATTTGATCCCCACAACAACCCTGTGAGGTAGGTGCTGTTATTATCATCCCCATTTTACAGATAAGGAAACTAAGGCACCCAGAGGTTAAATGACTTGCCCAGGGTTACACAGCTAAGTGTCTGACACTACGTTTGAACTCTGGTCCTCTTGATTCTAGGTCCAGTTCTTTATTCACTGTGCCAACAGCTACCTCCAGAGAACAATTACACAATGACACAATATCATAAGAAAAAATAACTTCAAGAGACTTAATAACTTTGATCACTACAACTAAACCAGGACTGCCAAAGACTAGAAATAGAGTATGCTTCCCACCTCCTGACAGATATGATGGACTAAAAGTGTAATATATCATGTACATTTTCAGATACTGCCAATGGGTGGATTTACATTACTTGACTATGCTTTATTTGATATGACGGGGCAAGAGGGCTAATGATACTGAGTCACAAGAAAAGAATGGTGTCAATGAAATTTTTTTAAAGGAACAGAAAATAGATGTTCAGAGAGAAGCAAACAGAACAGCATTTCAACCAATGTCCTGAATTGATTACATACTTAAGAAAAAAAGCTGTGTCATATTTGGGGATTCATATGTGAACCTCTTTTTCCGTTATTAAAAATGTTCATGTTTATTAAGTTTACAATAACAAAAATATGTAAATGCCAAAAATTAAATAAATAAAAGCCTGTTGGCTTGAATAACTTGGTCCTGAGTACAAAGAAGAAAAATTCCTCTAAATGATGAGATTTACAGAAACATGACTTTGGTCTCTGGAATGTCAGAATTCCAAGTATAAAGCTCTCTTAAGGCTCTTCTATCTAGTGGAGAAACTGTTACACAATACTTCCAAGGAAATTTGAAAAAGTTAAACGCAATCACAAGAAAAGGGTAATTCACTGCTTTCTAACTCTGGATGGGTAAAAAGCTAATTCTCTGATAGTGCATTAGACAAAACAAAATTAAGAAGCAGCTTTACAATTATAAATGAAAGATTAGGGAGCTCTTTTCAAGATGAGATGTTTTTCCCTAGTAATTTATGACAAAACTACCATATAGTCAAATTTCTATCTAATTTGTTCTAAAAGGTTTTGAATATCCTGAAAATAGTGTGAACTCCACCATTAAAACTTGTCCAAACCCCCCTCAAAACAAAAAAAATCACTCTCATTTATTAAGCACCTACATGTAAAGCAGTAAGATTTAAAGGATAAAAAGTCCCTGCCCTTAAGAAATTTACATTCTAATGAGGCATATGATGCAAAACAGGTAAGTTTATACATGACATTTTGAGCAAAAAGGAATAAGCATTAACAACTAAGGCCAGGGAAGGGTTCCAAAATGATGTAAGAGCAATTTTCAGGGGTCTCTGTACCCTGATATACTCCTAGTTTTTTGGCTCTTTTGCACTGAAATAATTTAAATAGATAGTATCAGTAAAATTCAGATATGCAGAAACATCTTTCAAAATTTTAAAAATAGTCACTAATAGTGACTAATTACTGCATTGTTTTAATAATTTTCATTAGAAGGCCTTACCTATCAAGTTAACTATACTATAACCAGCAGTATGTGTCTTTCTGTGCTTATGTAAAATACTGCTCATCATTGGTGATTTAAACCAAACAAATTCTAAAGATAAGGTGTTTTTATCATCATATAATATGCATTATTTGGAACCAAATATAAATGCCTACCACACAGAAAAGTGTGATTTGAATACATTTCTTTTGGCAGATATTCTTTTGAGCTTTATGGTCAACTTATAGCACTGCAAGATTCAAGAGTAATTATGAGTTTTAAGCATTCTGCAAACCTTCACAAATTCAAATATTATAGTCAAAGTAAAAATTTTTTTGATCACTCCATGTTTCACTTCCTCATTTTATTCACAATTTTAAGGAACTACTGGAAGTATCTGCTAGCTGAACTAGGTAACTCCTCTTTATCTGAAGTTTCTCCAACTCCTGATAAGGGCAAGTAGAATCTGTTGCTTGCTAGTGAATTTATTATTTGGAGGTGTTACCAAGCTATCCCAAAGCTGCTTTTCTCTGATCACTAATAATATTCATACAGTAGAATTTTATTGTTCTTCAGTGTGAGTAAATAACTCTCAGTTGGACATCCAGCTTATCTACATACCACAGCTCACGATTCTTAATTGGAAATACTATACTGTCTGCCAAAACCAAATCTATCACCATACTTCCTACTTTTTTTTATCTCTTCCTCCCCATTCATCTTTGCGTATTCCTTTTTTCCAAATTTATGCTCCTCCCTTCTTTCTGGTGAACAAAGAGATCACACATTAATTTCAGTCCTTAGGTGTTATGAGCAGGAGCACACATTCACAAATATGTGCACAGAAAAAGCAGTGAGTTTTGTTAATCTGCACCACCTCTACTTCCCTTCTCTCCTACCTTTGGTACTGGACTTTTTACTTAAAGCCGCAAACAGATCTTGGTTAGTATAAACTAAAAAGGGAAATTTCATGTTGCATACTTGCCGTACAAATAATGGGGTAGCATTATATCCCTGTTTATACCACGATTATTGTTATGTAAGAGTATGTCTGGCAATGCAATAGGTAAATGGAAGTGTAAATGTTGGGGAAACAATGTGAAAAAAAACCTCATTTGCTTTTCTACTTCCAATTTTAGAAAAAGACAAGTCCTTTACAACAATTCTCAAATATGAAATAGGAATGGGAATATTATTATCTGGGAATTTTCTCAAAAGATACATCTCAACCATTGCAAATAAATGTACCAATTTCAAATGTTACGGATTTCTCTACTACACACACGACTATGCATGTACTGGGGAGTTCTCCAGTCAGGTTACTGTAACCATGACAGTAGCCGATCCTCCCAAGGAGAGAAATTTAAATGAAAACAGAACCTAGGTACCAGATTCAAAATAAATGGAATAGTTATTTTCCATAATGGCACATTACAGGAAAGAAAAAGCAGCAGTCAGGTTTGAATGGAGATAGACACCAACAAAAGAAAAGTAGGTCAAAGTTAAAGATCAAATCCATTCACTTTAGAACTAAAGAAATGCAATGTGAATAAACAGCATACAATTAATACTGGTCAAATAAGAAAGGCTTTCTGTGAAATCTAGGAAACATAGAGAAGTACAATTACTCATATAATTCCTTCATTTGCAATGATTTGTCTAGCAAAGGTTAAGTGTAAAACTTATAAAATTCTTTAGTTACATCACTAGATAGACTTGGGACTTTTTTAGCACTCAACTCAACTTTCTAATACCGCTAAGGCATTACACAATTTCTGTCACTTCAAATAAATTCCTTAAATTAGCTTATAAATTCCAAACATGTTTGATTCACTAAATGCATTTCAAGTGAGTTCTGTCTGCCACATGATGACAAGGACATCCACACACTGACTGACCATAAATCACCACCTGATAAGCTCTGCTACTGACCCCCAGGAAGCACTAAATTGTCTTTCCTGGACTCTCATTTGTTGTCATAGGTGGTACTAACAGGGCAACGGTGTTCTCATGGGCTACGAGGCTGAATTTAATTGTGAAATGTGAGCATTCTGCCACCTTCTCCCTTTATGGGGCCCAAGTTGCCAAGTGCTATGTTCACCCTAAACAAACATTTAAGTGCCTGATTTGTGCAAGGCACAGCCACACACCGGGGATACAATGGAAAAAAACTTCTTGTCTTCAAGGAGCATTCTATGGAGTGGAAATAACAGACACAGAAAGTAAATACAAAGTAAATTCAAAATAAATACAAAGCAAATATGAGGTGGTGAAAGGAAGAGCAATTAACAACCGGGGAAAAATTAGCAAGTGTTGAAGAGGGGCCTCTCAGGGTGAAGCTTGAAGGGAGCTAAGAATCCCAAAAATTGGCAGATGAACTAAATCATTCTGCCTCTAGGAATAATTAGTACTGCAGCTATTCCTAGACTAGGCTCATAGGATAAAATCTTGGAATCTCCCTCAGGATATATATATTGGCTTCAGCTAGTAGGGAGATCTAGAACCATGATTAGAGTGGAAGAGAACCAAATCAAAGTTTCTGGCCAAGACCATCTAAAATATCCAGTCCAGTAACTCTCCTGAACTGATCTCATACTTTATATATGCCTTCTGGATCTGTCTCCTTGGATGTGCTGCAACATGTCCCCTCGAACTTTATATGCTCAAAACTGAACCCATCTCTCCCCAAAACTGTTCCTATTTCTAATGGTATGGTACTATTCTTCCACTCACCTTGGAAGAATGAAACTCTTTAAGATGAGTCACCTAAAAATTTTCCCTTCTCTTCTCTCATATCTTCTATTTCCAATCAGTTGCCAAATATTGTCCAGTCATTCCTCACATCTATGTCCTCTTCTGTACCTATCCTGTCTATGGATCTGTAGTCAAAAGATCTGGGTTCAAATTCTGGTTCTTTCTATCTGTGTGGTACAAATCACTTTCCCTCTCATAGCCTAATTTTCCTTATGAAGGGGTCATCCTACAGGGGTTTGACCTAGGGTCCAGGAACTCTTTTTTTAATGTCATAATTATATTTCAACATAATTGGTTTCCTTTGTATTCTTCTTTTATTGTATGTATTTAAAAATATTAGAAAAGGGTACTACTGTAAGTTTCACCTGATGGACAAAAGTGGTAGAAGAAACAAAAAAGGTTAAGATCATCCTAGCCTGGATGGTCTCCAAAGTCCTTCTCACAATACTAAGATTCTAGGATACCACTTTTGGGGTGCTCATTTTTCAATTACACTATTTTAACAGCCTCTTATTGTTCTTCCAACTTTCAATCTTCCTTCCTTTCTCATGATTCCTCTTCCATCAAATCATATCAACAGCTAATCAAAATATCTTTCTAATGCACAAGTCTCACTATTGATATTGTGACAGTGGTCTTCTTACACTTACTTGGACACAAGACATTCCATTTCCTGATTCTGTGCATCTTCTCCCAAGCCTGGAATGCTTTCCCTTCTCATCTTCTCTCCTGGTTTCCCTGGCTTCTTTAAAGTCCCAGCTAAAACTTCTTACCCAACTTTTTTTTTTTTTTTGCTTTTTTGTGTCTGAGGGCACATTTGAGCTCAGGTTCTCCTGACTCCAGGGCCGGTGCTCTATTCACTGTGCCACCCAGCTTCCCCCCTCACCCAACTTCTTACAAGCCTATTCTGATCCTCCTTAACGTTAGTGCCTCCCTTCTGTACATCATCGCTGGTTTATGCTGCATATGTCTTGTTTGTACGTGGTCTTCCAGATTAGACCTTGATCTTCCTGAGAATAGGGTCTGTTTTTTTTTCTTTCCTTTGTATTCCCAGCATTTAGCATGGCAAAGGTGCTGGGTAAGTGCTGGTCTACTTGACCTGCCTTAGGAGAGAGACTGTACTTTCCAAATTCCACACAATTGTTAACTCTCCAACCAGCTGAATTCTTTTTCTCCCTTCCTTCAAAGTTCAACTCAGGTGTGACCTTCACTAAACCCACACCTGGTCTAAAACACTTTGAAATCTTTCATTCCTGGTCCCCCACCCCCAATCTTGTAACATACTTGTAAGTCTATTTTGTTGCCTTCCCTGCTTCCCATCTGTAAGCTCCCGGGGTGCAGGACTAAGACGGTACTTTCCAAATTCCACACAATTGGGATCCACTCCCATTCTTCAGTCAGTACAATTCCCTCTCTCTCTACAAGGCTCAACTTAGGTGTGACATTCACAACCTCTTCCCTAGCTTAAAACGTTTTGCTTCTATCATTCTCCACCTTCCACCACTCCCAAGAAAAACTAAGCGCTGCATCTGGAGCGCGGAAGACCCGAGTTCAAATCCAGCCTCAGACACTTACTAGCCGAGTGGCCCTTGGGCTAGTCACTTCATCCTGTTTACCTCAAGTTTCCTCTTCTAGAAAATAAGCTGGAGAAGTAAGTGGCAAACCACTTCAGTATCTTTGCCAAGAAAACCCCAAACGGGGTCACGAAGAGTCGGACACGACTGAATCGACTCAATGTAACTCCCAATCTTGTAATACGCTTTTGAGTGTATCCTGCTGACCTCTCCACCCCCGGTGGCCTGTAACCTCCGGAAGGGCAGAACTTAAAACGGTACTTTCCAAATTCCACACTATTGAGATGTATTCCCACCATCCACCCAGATCAATTCCTTCTCTCCCCACAATTCCCAGCTCCGGTGCCACTCGCTCCCTAACCCATTCCTGAATGTCCGCTGCTGAAGTAATCCCTCCAGTATCCCATTTCCTTCTAATACTAGGTCATCCCCTCCCTCAAGCCCCCATCACTGCCCGCCTAGAAATGCGGGGATATACAGCACAGAGATCACTCCGTAGAGCGGCCGCTCACGTCACTTCTCTTAAGGGTCCTTAGGACCTAGCTTCCCGCATCTACAAGGCGAAGAGCGAGGAAGATAATTAAGAGGTCTGATCCCTGGATGAGATACCCTCGCCTCCCCGCCCCCACCCTCACCGGGGTGGGGAGGCGGTTGGATTAAATTAACGCAGATAAATGAGCTCGAGGAAATGGAGGCCGTGACGGCGACGAGGTGAGCCCGAGCCCACAGGCCACGAGGGGTCTAGGGGGAGGGGCAGGACACAGACCACGTATCTTAGCAACACCACATCAAGCCACAGCTCCCTCCCCACTCCCGGCCTGCAACCCTAGCGAGCCAACCGCGCTCTCCATTGCCCAGAGTAAACCACCTTCACCTTTTACACTCACACTGTATCCATCACGCCTGCCCCTCCCTGCCCCCCCACAGTGCCAGAGGAGGAGAGGAGGAAGTGTCGGGAGTGCAGAGAAGCAGACGAGGACACTCTGGGGTCTGGCACTGTAGGCCAGGTCGGACCGAACCACCTGAGGAAACATAGGTGGGGAGCATCATTCATAGACAAGAGGAAGCCTGAGTGTCAGACTTCAACCCTCCGCGAAATTTACCTTTCGGCGTATCAGCAAAAAATACGGTCAATAACTTCACCTCCCTTCTCTTCTCTTTCTCCCAGTATTCACCTCCTATCTGCCCCCACCTCCTACCTAACCACACTGTGGTTCGGCCCAGTTCCGCCCAGGCGATTTCCTCCTCCCCGCCTCCTCGGGAGTGGGGTAAGGGGGAGGTGAGAAGGTCGGGTCGTTGCCCTTACTTGGCTACGGCTTCGCACGTTTCTGCGTGCGTCACTCCGCAGTCCGCCCTCCCGCTCCCTCGGCCCTCCCTCCCAAAGCTGCGGGGTTACCGGAAGTGATGATGCAGGAGGAGATGGAGGAGGCGGGGCCTCTGGGCGACCGCCGCTGGTGGTGTTGCAGATGAGGAGGAGGCGGCTGCGGTGTTGGAAGAGGAGGAGGCGGCGGCGGCGGTGGTGTAGGGAACTGGAGCGCGAGCGGAGATGGTAGGTGGTTTGGACCTTCCGGGCTTCCGTCGTTTCCAGAAAGGGTTTGGCTGGCTGGGCTGGAGAATCCTCAGGAGCAGCTGTGAGTTGGGTGGAGTGAGGAGGGGGAGTAGTGAGGTAAAGCTGAGGGGGGGCGGCGGTTGAGGGGGGGAATGAGTCGACGACTGGTCCGAACTGTTGGAGGTGGCTGTGAGGAGAGCCTTGTGCCAGGTCACCTGGTGCTCGGGAAACTTACCTTTTACTCATCCCCCTTTTCCTGACCACCTCCACCAGCCCCCACCCTAAGGCTTTGGGCGGGGGTGGGGAGGATGGGGAAAAGGGGACGGGACCATTTGGGGTTGGGTGTGTGTCAGGGAACTGGAGCTACTGGGATAATGTGCCCCAGGTAAGAGCATTGGGGTCTGTGCCTCAGTGGGGGGTGGGGGTGGATGAATTCTCCAGTCTCGACCTCCTCCCCACCTCCCAACTCTATTAATAAACTGTTCCTAGTGTTAAGGAGCTTGGACCCGAAGGCCTCTCAGCACCTTTGCAGTAAATGATAAACATCTGTGCCTAGGGTAATGGGGCTGGAGCCTTTGCTTATATCCTGTGTAGGAAATGAGATGTGGTGACAAATATTATGTTGGGCTTTTTTTTTTTCCATTCCCATTCTTTTCCACTGTGATCCCATGATTCTAGCTAATGTGTCTGGGTGACTACTATCATTATTATTTTATAAAATGACATTGTTAGCCTGGTGCCAGTGGTCAGTCTCTTTCAAATCTGATGTTTAGCCTTGATTTTAATTACTCAGAACTGCAAGCTTTGTACCAGCGGTCATAGGCTCTGTCACTCTGGGAGCATCACTCAGTGCCTAATTGCTTCAGATTATAATGAATACTTATTCATTTGAAAAATATCTGACCTTAAGGTTTCAGAGTTAGGGTGATCCCTTATCCCTTGCAAGGATTTAAATGGCATCCTAGCCTAGTAATCAAGGTTTGCTCTAAATACTTTGTGTGTGAAGAATTTACACCTTGTCAATTATTTCTAGAATGATTTAGTGTTCTTCTAATTCTAGATTCTTTCTCTCCACCCACACTTGATGATGCACTTCAAAGAGCAGAAAACCCCATATTACTTTTTTGTTTCCACAATTGGACAACAGTTCTTTATTATTTTCTTTTTATGTATTTGGCACACAAGACTTAAGGCACATAGAGCATATGCTGATTTTTTTTTCATTTTATTTATTTAGATGTGTACATAGCTAATCTTCAATCTGTTTGGTTTTGTTTTGAAGAGGGAAAGCAGTAACTAATGTGAAAATAAAAAGTAGTTGTAAAGAAGACTTCTGTTGGTATCTTACTGTATTAAAGAGAAAACAAACGAGGATATAGTGCCTTCATAGACAGTTATTTTTATTTTGGAGCTAGGTGCTAGCTTCTACTATGTAAAAATTATGATTTTGACACTTAACATTTTATTCATCTGAAATATGAACTGCATTTTTGGAAGACTTTAAGAATTTGTCTCCAAACTTCTTGCCATTTTCTGATTGAAACATTTTATCTGTTAAGAACATGCTTTTGTTATAGGGCTTGGACACCATATATATTTTAAATCTACATTTATGTATATATAATGTCTTCTTTGATGAAGCAGTTAGGCAAGCACTGAGTGATGCTTCCAGTGTGACAGCCTATGACGGCTGGTACAAAAGCTTGTAATTCTCAGTGATGAAAATCAAAGGCTAAACATCAAATTTGAAAGAGGTTGACCAGGCTAACAATGTCATTTTATAAAATAATAATGGTAAGTCACCCAGACACTTCCTGTATCCTACCCTCAAATCAAGTCACAAAGTTTTTTTGTAGCTATAATTTTTGTGTTTCATTGTTTTATTTTATGTTTTGTTTAATAATCTGGATAAAATAAACAGTCAAGATAGTGAGCTGCGACAGATTCTCTTTTCCATTTCCATTATACTCCATCATTATTCAAACAGGCTTTTAAAATTTTAATTAAATTTTTCTTTTGTAGTGTTGATCAGAAATTGATCCTGTGACGAGAGCTAAGTTAGAGGTAGTAGTCAACTTCATTTTCTATAGCTGATAAGTCTTCCATTTTTCATAATTAAATTCAGTAGGATGTTAATTTATATAGTCTTTTTCTTAAATCAGGTGTTTATATAGAATCTACTATTTAATTATGAAAAATCTATATACCTCCTGGTATAGGAAACCTTTTTGACAGCTACTGTATAATTCTGCAATTGTATTTCACCAAGTAATATGTGCTGTTTTGTACTTATAAAAGTATAGGAATATGATGCTACTGACTTACCATCAAGAAGATTGGTGCACCAAGAATTGGCTTTTTTTTTTGTAGTGAGAATGGTTCAGTGTTGACACAGTCTCATATTTTTGACTGGTCATTTTTGTGACTGAAGGACATAATACCCAGGCAACGCACATCTTTTGGTATTACGCTGGATTAAAGGCAGGGGTGTGCTGGAGCAAGCTTGGACTCAATGTAATAACATTTACACCTCAGAAATTGGCGAATGATAAAATCAGGGCTTGATTTATTCTTTTGTTGATTGTTTAGACTTAAGAAAATGCTGGAGAAAATGTTAGTAATACAGATTAAATTTAACAGTGTGTTGTGAATACATCTTCCCCCCCAGAGAACTGGTTGTTAAACATTTACCAGCATCCCACTGATTAAGGAGATCTTTTAGGAGATGAATCACCTGTGCTAGGGGTCCAAACTGTTGTCAGTGGAAGAACAAAGTTTGGAACTTGAGCTAGAAAGGCAACATGGTATAGTTTGTGGGACTTGAGTCAAGAACACCAAGGTTAGAATCCTGCCTACTATACTTTATAGTTGTATCATTGTGGGCAAGTTATTTTGCTCCTTTGAGCCCATCTGTAAAATGGGATTAATAATACTTGTAGCAGCTACTGTACTTGCTGTGGGAACAAATAAGATAATATATGTAAAGAACTTTGTAGGCCTTGAAGAATTATATAAAAGCCAGCTATTATTACTAGTTATCACTGAACCCATGACTCTTGCCTCTTGAGTACCATTCTCTCAGCCATACTAAACTGTTAACCATCTACCTTTTCCATTGAAGATCACTAATTTCTAATAGTTTTGGGTTTGAGGCTCAGCATAACAGTCTATTAAAAAGAGGCTTCTATGATCCTTTTAATTGAACTAAAGTACAGAATGTAATTGGAATTACGTATCTCTTATCTTTGAAACATACCTTTCACTGGAGGCCTTCTCTTGACGCCTTATGCAGTGGAGGTACTTCTGCTTTCTCAAAGGCTGTGCCATAGGAGCTTGACCTGTGTCATTTCTGACAAAACTAAATGGCTTCAAATAGAGGCCTCCCACCACTAAATGTCTGTCCTGAGAATAATAGCGTAGCTGGGGTTAGAGAGACCCTTTACCAGCTTGGCTTTTGTATGATGAATTTTTCTATCAGTTGTAAAGCTGTTTGAATTGAGATTTTGATGCCTCTGTAGCAGGAGTAACTCACTCATTGGACCTTTCAGGTATTAAAATAAAATAGTAAGTAGTATTCTGGGGTAAAATGGGCTCTTGCCCTGTAGTGTAGAATGCTGGAAAGTATAAACATTGCTTAGGTACTTGTACCATCACACACAATTTCACAAATGTTAATTTAAACCTTTTAGTGTTTTGGAAAATGGAATCATGTATTAAGAAATTGTTTACCGTTTTCAAGTATTATTATTTTGGTAGGTTTTACTGATTGTATGCCAGAAGCTCCCAATTGTCCCAAGCATGAAAACCTTTTGGATGACAGAAGTATGAGTCGTTACTGAATCTCATGAATATATACACATACTATATTGCAAATTACAAAATTGAACAGTTAATGCTATGCAGACAATTCCATTTTTTCCTCCTTGTAGCATTGAGTAGACCATTCAGAGAAGTAGAGGATTTATATTGATATGGCTTTTTTGGCTTTGGCCCAAGTTAAAGAATTTTGACTTACTCTATATGCTAATGATGCACTTAAAATGCTCTTTCCAGTGGGTTGTCAGGCTTTCCACTATTCATCCTTATTTCAATGGTTTATTATAACTCAAGTATGAAAATATCCTGTGGGTTGAAATTTCATCAGCCAGTTTAGAGACTGGTGGCTTTTTTCTTTCACATTAAAAAAAATGGAGAAAAGTATTAGATGCTGAAGTGTGGCATCTGAATTGGTTAGTTGTGTTTTAGAAATGAACCTTGCACCTATCTCCATGAATTTTTAATTCCAAGTTTTGATTTTGTCTCCAAGTTGCCAATGGATTTCTTTCTTAAACTCTGGGAGGCCTTCTGGGGGGAAGAAAACCCAAACTCTTGAAGTAATGGGAGACCCAGCAGGGCAGTTGAGACCACTGGACTATTGGAGTTGTGATTAGGTGTTTTTAAATTTCATTGGATGACTTAAAATTTAATCTGATTTTGATGCTGTTTTTGATTTACATGCTGTGGCAAGGAGAGTTAATTGCTTACTGACTGCTGGTTGTTTTGAGGTGAGAACATGGTAACTCAGATGAAACAATGGTAATTACATGGTAACTTCTGTTACCCTGTCTCTTGATAACTTACAATTACCTCTATGTATTTGTTTACTGATGTTGAGCTAACTAGCTGAGTACCAGTTCTCCATAAAATTTGGGAAGATGTTCAATAGCCTTTTGTTTCACATAACAGAATGTTTATGTGAACAGCTGTCTCTTTAGTTCAAAACTTGTACCGATCAGTCATCATGTTGTTCTTCCCAAATGTTAGGTAAGAAGAACAATTTTTTTTCCTTTTTGGAGGCTGTGATGGGTAGGGAAGTAGGTTGTCTTAGATTATTTGATGTCTTAATTGTTAGTTGTGAGGTAGTGTGGTAGAGTGGATAAAGCTTGCCTTGGAATATGGAAGAGGCTGACCTCTGATACATAGTCTGTGATTTGAGCAAATTGCTTATTTTCTCTGTGCCCCAAGCTATATAACTTGAAGGGCTTATGTACATTGATACAGACTGAGGAAGTTTACTCTTGGGAATTCTTGGGCATCTCCTACACAGTTATACCAGTGAAATTGCAAATTGGTCTAATTAGACATTTAATTCCAAAATAAGGGTTATACCCAAATTTGTTTCAGTAGTGAAGTGGTAGTTTGACAGTTCCCAAAATTTGAGTTGCCTGGAATCATATGCATTTAAGGGAGAAGATACTGGGAGGAGAGGAAGCTCTTTAGTATTGTGCATAAATGTGAGTTTAACTGAAAGGAAATATGTCAAGCATTGTTATTCTGCAGAGATGAAGCATATAGCTGCTGTTTTGGTGTTACTAAGTAAAGTGCTTGTGACCGTCATCTAGTGCCTCGCAGGTTCCACTCTGATTGCTTGAAAAACTTGAACTTATGTTAATGACCCATCTCTCTTTCTAAAGGCTTGTTTAACTACAGTGTCCAGTGTTTTAACCTTGCCATATTATGTTATTTCAGACTGAATTGCAGCATTGCCTAAGGGACCTTGATCTTACAGCCCTAGTAATGCTGTCCATCTATTTCATCTGTTTTCTTCAAGGTTTCAACTCCAGGACCACTGTAATTAGACATTCATTCTGCTGTTTTCTGTTGTAGGTCCATTGCAAGTTTGGTACCAGATATGAATGAGACTAGACAACATTTTTATGTAGTTAATATTTAGCCCTTTTACTTTTTTCCCCTAGTTTTAATACTGCACTGCTACTGTGTTCTGCTAGTTAGCTCACCTAATTGTATGTACTGATTGTTGGTGTACTTTACTTCCTCATCTAGTAGCACATCATTTTTGTGTCAAGATGGCAGAGTTGTCATAGCTTTCAACTTTGTGCAATTAATGAATGTTTTTGGCTGGGTGTGCATTGTTTGCCCAAAGTGGGGCGGTATGTGACCTATCATTTTGAGTCTGTGCAGGCCTTGAGTCACAGCATTTGCAGTGTTGATTGCAGCTCCTATATGTACAGTTTAGGAAGAAAGAAAAATAGATACTTAAATTTTGCCCATAAACATCTTCTAAGCTCCAGGTGTGCTCTTTATTTCTACCTTACTAAATTTCGATTCTTTATTTTGGAGTTTGTCAGTTCCCATGAATATTGTGGGAGTAAAGGTCTCATGTAATATGTTTAAAAGTGTGATAAAAGAGGGACTTTTTTTATTATTTGACTCAATGAGACAGTTATCTTCTTTGACAATGGAACGAATGTTTAGGTTGTAAATGAGGAGAGAAATGTTCCAAATATTTACAAAATTTTGGGGAAGGTGAACAACTAGATTACAGTAATTAGGAATTAAGGCATTATTTCAGGTTCTTAAGTGATATTAATCGGAAAGCTGCAGAGAATCTTATTTTAAAATGCTTAAACTCAAGTTGTCTCTTCTCAGTGACTTTCCCTTGTATCTGAATTATATCTGTAGCTATAGGAATGTGGTCTAAATGGAGACACATAGGACATTGTAGAGTTAGTAGAGTAGGTTTAAAGCAGGGGGTGTTGTTCAGAGCTGTGTTTTACTTAGCTTCTCTGTGCACTCTGATGTGAAGAATAGGCTAGGCCTGTGGCCTCAAGGCCACAGGTTCCCCACCCCTGACCTAGGCCTTTGATATAACCATTTTATCAGCTATGGTAATATTTTACTCCTTTTAAGGAAAGGAACAATTTGGTAATAAGAAATGGCACTGGATAGCATTCCTTGGATGAAATAGGCCAAATCTTTGTTTAAGTGATTGATTTCTAGGGCTGTCTTTCCCATAAAGTGGTTTTCCTTTGAATCAAGTAGTTAATTGTCTGATCAGATATGTACTGTCTTTTTTGAAAAGATGAAGTCAGCATGTTTTACCCACAGTAAGAGACAACCTAACTTAGGGGTTGCCAGTCTTTGCAATTCAACAAATATTTATTAGGCATCTATTACACAATGCTGAATGATGGGAGCTGGGAAGAGACTATAAAAGTGAATATAGTCTGTGTTATCATTATCCTTATTCATGTGGAGTTTACAATCTAGCAGATTTTTTTTTAGTAGATTCTCTTCCTGTAGAACCTATTGTTATTTCTTTCAAATTTTAAGGTCAACAGTAAATAGTAATAGGGAGAATGCCGAAAATACGTTACTGAGAGGTAAGGATGTGGAAGAGGAATGTGATGCTGATACTGGGGAGGGTCAGGTGGTTGTTCGTAGATGCTCTTTAACTGAGTATAGAGGGTAGGACTTGTAAGTGAACACAAACTATGTCCCCTTTCACAATTTGAAATGCCTTTGAGCCAGGGGGAGGAAAAGCAACTTCTAGTCTTGTGGCTGACTAGGTTGATCGTCAAGATTGACTGGTTAATCAGGACTTAATCTAGGAGAGGTTATCTAATTTTTCTGAGATCCTTGTTTCTTGATTCTATTACTTAGTCTGATGCAATAGTAAATACTAGCGAATGAAATGTTTCTGAATGTAAATTGTAACTTAGGTTAGAACACTTTGTGATGCTGACACTAGGTATGACTGTTGTTGGTGCAGTGTGACCTGCCCTAAATGAAAAAGTACATTTTAAAAATTGAGGTAATCTGTGATTGCCAAAGCTTTTGGAAGAGTAAAAAAAAAAATGATATTGGCTTCTCATTCTCCTTGAAAGAAGTTATGTCTTGTTAGAAATATGCATATACTCACATATGTATACAAATGTAACTATTCTTATATTCTGTTGGAATATGAGAACTAAATATTTACCATATCTTTGTAGCTTTATTGTGACTATGAAGTACATCTAAGACAATGAAGTTTTTATTTCTTAAAAATCAGAAACTGCTTGACTTGCTCATGGATTTTATATAAATATACACACACACACACACACATACATATATATACTGTGATCAGTTAACTCCTCAGTCATAACTTCCCTTTCATTTTGTTTCAACAGGTGCCCTTGGTTCTGCTCAGTAGAGTCAGAGTTCCTGCTAGTGCTGCACACACCCAGCATGTGCTGACCTGGTGACAGCCATAGTCACCATAATTAGTGATTAAATATCATTCAAGAAAGTGGCTTCTAAGAGTAAAGTAAGTAGGTTTTTAAGGGGGTAGGGTGGGGAGCAGGGGAAGTAAGAAGCTGTCTTTTTAATATCCTTAATACTCTTCAAAGTTGATTTGCATGATGGGCATCTACTTTGATTTGTTTCGATCTACTCAGCATCCAGATGCTACAGATTGAATAGCTTCACATTCCAAAGAGCAAACATCAAAACTTGAAATCAGTGTTGGGAAGGCATCCCAAAATATGATTGTTTCTTCACCTCCTGGTAGCACTTCAAGAGGTGCTAGCTCTTTGTTTTGCTGCTTTAGAAGCTAAACTTATTTAGATAGGCATAGCTTTTTGCTGATCTGCCTTCTCCCCTAATCCATTCAAAGGCAAAGACTGGAACAGTAGCTTTGGGTAGCTCATAATCCTTGCCTTCTTGCACTAACTTTTGCAACCAATATTCCCCTTCCTTGTCCCTTTTCTAAGGTTGTCTACCATCCTCCTTATCCAACTCATATAGGAGCAAGGGTTGGCAGAAGACCATGAGGCATGAAAACTGTTTTTTATAGATTGCATCTGGCAGAAGTATGTCTTCAGAGACATACTTTGGCTTCTAAATAACTCGGAAAAGGGTCTTGGTTGAATAGTAATTTGGTGAGGTGTTCCCAGTAACACATCATAAGTTGTCAGCTTTTATAAGGTACTCTACTGGCTTTGTGTTTCACCATGTTTCACAGTTATATAATATAGTAGCATATACCCAGTGGGCTCAGGTTGTTAATGGTTTGAAGGTAAAATTCTGCCACTTAGATATCTTAAATGTATGTGACTAATTGAAACTTACTGTGCATTTCCAGTTCTTTGTGGAGATGGACTATTCACACACAGACTGTATTATAAGGCCTTATAGAATTTGAACAGGATGTTGGGAGATAGGTTGCTGGACATGGAAAACTGATCTAGGGGACTTAGTTGGACACAACCTTGTCATGTTTTGGGGAGTAAATAACAGGTTAGATTCCATAACATCAATCTTACCTGCTCAAACAGCCTCACAATGAGTCAGTTGGCAAGCTCCTTATTGTTATTAGTCTCTCTTAGAGAAAGTTAAGAACCTGGCTCCAAGTAAGTTGAAAGGGACAGGTTTGCTTCCATATGAAATTAGCTCATTAATAAATACTCCTAGAGGACAGAGGGTTTTTTGACTGGTAGCCTGATGTGACAGTATGAGCCCTGGCCTTAGAATCAAAAAACTCAGGTATGAATTCTGTTTCTGCTACTTATTGAGTGACCATGGGCGAGTAATTTAACCTCTCTGGGCCCGAGTTTTCTCTTCTGTAAAGTGTGAATGGTAACTACCTCTCACAAGTTTTTGTGAAGAAAATGTTTTGTAAACTTTAATTCACTACGTAAATATGAATACTCAATAATTCATGCTTATCGTGAGTCCTCTTTCTATTGTAAAGTGCCATATGAGATAGAGCTTAGTTTAATGCTTAGCAAAACACGTCATATAGAGACATATCCAAGTAAACACTTAGTCTTTTTTTATGATGACTAACAGAAGGAAAGTTCCAGAATGTATGGAATATCGTTGTCTAAACCAACCCAAATTGACCCAAACTTTATGCTTTTCTTTGCATTCCTGGAGGAAATGTCAGTAAATAGGTCATTAAAATGAATAACCAACACTAGGTCCTGTAAGATTTTGGAGATACTCATTAAAATTTGTACTTGTTCCAGGTCGTTTTTGCAACTCATTCATTGCAACAGAACCTCCATTTGTCACTATTGTCCTTCACCCTTTAGTGTAGTGGCTACCTCTCAGAGCGGCACTGTGGCATCACTGATCCAACTTCAGGGTCACAAAGAACTGAGTTCAAGTGCAGCCCCTGCTTCCTACTGGCAGGCAGTATGGACACTTAGCAAGGTCCTTAACCCCTCAGTGCCCTGGGCAACTCTCAAGATTCTGAGTTGCAGAGCAGGTGTCAGTCTGCCTTAGTACAGGTGGTGTTCTCATTCCTTACACCAGTGAAATTACCAGTCGAGATTCTTCCCCTTCCTCCCCCGCCCATGCTCATGCTGAGAAGGGAACATGCAACTAGCAGTCATGAGCCTAATCCAGAGTTTTGAGGATCCTAGAAGAGTCAAGGATCAATTCAGGTTGATACGTTGCCCCTTGTTATGCTATTCCCAAGGAAACTGAAGCTCATTCTATTTAATATTCATTTTTATTTCCTACTGTGTTTCTTATATAGCCCAAAGCTTCAGAGAAGATGCAAACATGGGTAGTAGTTGAACTGATGTAAGATTGTTGTGGGAAAAGGTTTCTTTTTTAGTGAACCCTGAGATTAGAATCCAGAATCTCAGCTGAATTATAGAAGTCAAGAAATCTGCTTCCAGATGGGAAATATGCTTGCTAATTAAAACATTACTTACTGTTACTCCTTAAAACATTTTTTTTGCAGATCTTATACTTTCACTATGTGTGTTTGTTTATTGACCTTTTTTCAGCTAGTCTTGCTTTGTAGTTAACTCAGCATGAAAGGCTGTAGGGCTGATCATTTTCTTGTAATAAAAATGTAGTTTACTAAAATGTAGCTCACAGCTCTCTTCTCTTACTATTACTTTTATTGTGGTAGTTGTCTTTGCTTAGATTAGTTTTAAAAAGAACAGAGTAGTGTCTTCTTTATTTTAGCCTTTGTTACACCTTATCAGTAACACAATCCAAAATTTTTCCCTTCCGTTTTGTTTAATGTCATGTCTAGACATGATCTTTTAATGAGAAACTGTCCTGTATTTCAAGATTGTGGTCTGTACCTTGTATGTTAAAGTTTGAAAATTAATAATTTGTCATCTCACATCGGTGTCATTTGACATTTAGATCAACTATTCTGCTAAGAAAAGTTTCCTGAAATGTTGGGGATTGTTAGATAAGGATCTCTTGATCAAAGCCCTGTTAATGCAAAATTGAACTTTGCATTTCTAATTTTGTTTACATTTCTATTTGAATTGTACACTTCTTGAGGTCTAGCCAGCTCGGAAGATATTAGCTTCTTTAGTTGAAACAAATTCTGCTACTTTTATTTGGCTGGAAATTTTGGGGAAAACTAGAATAGCTGGATTACTTCAGTGTGTACTTGCTGATTAGGTGGTTCTTTTCTAGTTCATATGTGAGTGAGGTCAGTGCTGTCAAGAATGAATAAATTATCCAGTGTGGGGAATGTGACAATTGCCGTTTTATAAGTTTGGTTTTGCAAAACTAGTAACCCATGAGGATGTTTGTTTAGCTTCTAGAGAGTTGGCCTGAAAATAGGATAAGCTGCCATCGGTTATAAGCATTGGTGCCTTGGATATGACCCTGTGGTCTGGACACCTAGCAAGCTTTCTATAGATATTAAGTCAAAGAACATCACATTTTCCTTCTCAGTTATGATCATTAAAATTTATTTTTAAAAACTTCATAAAAATGGCATTTATTATATAGACATCATGATTGTCTTTTTGCATGTGAAAGAAATATTTATGTACCTAGGGAATAAATGTCCCACATGCTTTGTTTCTACTTTTATAATGGAATCATAGATGCCATTCATTTTAAAAACCAAGTCAGAACTTTATGGGGAAAAATTGATGATAAAATTTTAATTTCTAGATTTTTGTTTTTAAAGTTTTAGTTTGGTGGTGGTTTTTGTTTTGTTTTTTAAAGGGGGAATAGAATTTAGAGCTCGAAGGGAACTTAAAGGTAAATTAGCACGGCCCCTTCATTTTACAGATAAGGAAACTGTACCCTGGAGAACTGAAGTGACCTGGCTATGGTCACCCAGGTTCCAAATCAGCAGCACTCTTTCTACTGAATCATTCTAAATATTTTTCTTTTCCTCTACCTTGAATACCTCATCTGGTTTTAAAAAAAGTGAGATGGTACAATGAAAAGATTTTACCTTTCTGCTTGAGTCCTACTTGATAATTATATTTCCCTTCGATAAGCCTGGTTGCATGGAACAGCTCACTGGAAGTAGAGGATTAATTCCTGTCAGCTCGTAGTATATGCCGTAAAATTTAAGGTTTAGAGTGGCCTGTCAGCCTGATTGTCATCATCATTCACTTCAGCCTTATGACTGATCTGTGTTGAACCTTCCTATCTTGTTTCTTCATGGTGTTTAACACTAGAAAGTGTAGTTGCCTGCTTCTCAGTGTTTCTTTTTGGTTCTTAATTTGGTATAAAGGTTTGTTAATCAGAAATTGCTGTTTGGGACCCAGAGATACTTCAGCTAATGATTTGTTAATAGTTTTTGTTTTAAAACTAATTTAGCTCCTAAAAGTGAGTCACAGTTTCAAAGTTACTTCTTTGAAAAGCCTTAAAAATAGTTCTATTACTTTGTAAAGTACTACTGCAATTTCATTTGTCTAGTATTTTTGTCTGTGTCCACATTTCTGCGTCCACAATTCAAACATATGTGTGAGAGAGATCAGTTTGATTTCATTTAGTATGAAATAAGGGGACTTCTTTTTGAATCAGTAGAAGGTAGTCACGTTTAAGTCCTCTTTCTCTATTTTGTGCTTCTTGGAGAAGTCATGTAGTCTGTTCTCTCCCCTCTACCTCCTAGTTTTCCCAAGCACTTCAACTTGTAATCTTCAATGTATTGTGCTAAAGTAAGTTTCTAATTTTGTCTGTTTTTTTTCTTTTCACTTTAAGCCTAAAACTGGAAGTGATATTTATAAAATGTCCTACATGAGTAGAAAAGTTGCACATGTTGTTGTGCTCTATCTGAATCTTTTAACTAAGGTTAGGACTGGGGAACAATAGCTGGCTTTTTGAGATGTTCAAAAGATGCTCAAAGCACAGACAGACAGTATTGTCCTGTAGGTCCTCCAAGGGGAAAGTTTCTTTGTATTTTCATACTAAGTGTTTAGGTCTACCTGGATATCTAGGCCCTGAATTACAACTTTACTTCCAGGTTTCCCTAAGCCATTATTTCAGGTCATTTGTCTTCACTTCTTGGTTTTGCTTAGAAGAGCTAGAGCTATGACAGTCAGCTCATTTTATCTTTCTTGACAAGATGCATGTTTCAGTCCAAGTTAAAAGCCACTTTTTGTCATCAAATGGGTTTTATGAAATAGCATACAAGAGGAAGATTGAATATTAGAAGAATAATACATGCTGTGCTTATCATTAACTTTGCTTTCATCAGACATCTTTTAACACTTTAAATCTTTTATTAAAACAAAGCAGCACCCTTAATACTCTTAACTGTTCTTGTGCCTTATGTTCAAATGCATTAAACATGTGACACATTTGTAGGGGCAAAGAGAATGCTGTTCTCTACCAGAAGGCCATTCAGATTTTCCTTGAACCCTTCCCCTTTTCCCTTCCCCTTTTCTTCTCTCTCCCTTCCCATTCCCACACCTGCACAAACTTCTGAAGCTCTCATTCTTTTGTTTAATATAATCTTTCCTCAAATGAACATTTTGGAATCTTGCTTAGCACTAAAAGGGGGTGAGGAGGTAAAGCTGTTAGGCCTTTAAAGGGCAGGAACATTGAGTTACAAGAAGACCGTGTAGCTCACATAGAGAAGAGAGAATGAATATTTTCCCAGTTTTGACTAAAGATTAGAGGGAAGAGAGAATTTATAAATGTAGTGTTCTTTTCATATTACCTTAGGAACTGATAAATTAAAGAATAATCTGAATGCTAAAAAATTATTAGTACTTCAGAGTAGATTCCAGGATAATAGGCTGAGAAGAGATTTCTTTAGCTTTTCTTTGTCCTCTGAAAGTAGTATGAAGGCCAGAGTTTCTACATAAATTAGTTTTTTGGAATCAGTTTGAGAAGTTAATGTGGATGTCATGTCCTTGGGGAGCCTCTCCCCTGGGACTTGGAAGCATATGCAGTAATGCTGGCATGGCTACTGTTCTACTCATGTATGAACTATGTCTCTGCTGCTTATTCTTAGAGGAGAAGAGTGGGTGTGGCTAATGTAGTAGTGATGATATTACCTTGCTTTAAGCACTTTCCAAGGAAATTACATAAAAATTTTTGTAAATGGAATTCTTCATCCCCTTGAGTTAGAAAATTTAAGAAATGCTCTAAGATTGTTTTTATTGCTATCTTTTGTTTTTAAATCACCTACATTTCCCACTGTATAGTTCTCTTCACCCTCTCTCATATAATAAAGAAGAAAAAAGAAGAAAAATATTCAGTGAAACTAACCATTGTTCTCTATCCATTGACTTCTAGCTCTGCAAAGAATTTGGGGGAGGTGTCTTCTAATATCACTTTATTGAGTCTAAGCTTGACTAATGCCTCATCCTCATTTCTGATTCATTGTCAGTAAACACTGACTCAACATTTTAGTTTAAAATTTTTCTGCCTCCTTCTACCACTTCTCTTAAAACTTTTCACAGATTAATAATTTTTAAAAACCACTTAAGTGATGAGAGTGATATTTTGTGAGTACTAAATAATTTTATATTATGAATATATGTAGGTTGGGCTTGTAATATTGGTTTTTCTTGAAATAAGGCTTACCTGTTTGGGAAAGTTCTAAAAAAAACCAAAAAAAAAAAAAACCAATTATTGCAACAGCCACTAGATGGCAGACCATCAGTGACTTAAAATAAGTCAAAATGGGAAAATAAATATGGAAATGGGCCACAGTCCATTCAAATTTTGTTTTATACACACACACTCCTTATAAACTACCACCATAACTTTAATCAATTAAAAGACATTCTTACTGGGGGGGAGAAGGGACTGTTCCAATATAATTTCCTGCATAATTTTAAGCTATGTTATTATACCCCAAGGTCTAATGACATAATGAAAAATTTGAAAGAATAAGTGTCATAAAACATAATCTAAACTTCTTGACCTCAAGTTGAAAACAAATAGAAATGTTTTCCACCAAAGCCAGAATAATCAAATGTGTTTGAGACCATTGTCTTCGATATCCAAAAAACGTGAATAGGACTAAAAATTAAATAATTGAGGTGAGAGATCAGTTTCATAGGACACATTTTACTATGTTTCAGTTGATGTAATTTATATTCTTTTATGGCTTCCTATTTTTAAAGACTTTAGTGAAACTAAAAGTTGACACTAACCTGGAAATACAAAGATGCTGGGAGTTGTGAAGTAGGTACCTATAAGAATAAATGATGTTATCAGTATATTTCATTGAGGTCTGGCTTCTTAAAAATTGAATATCAAGAAAGAACCTGTTAACTCTTGTCATTCTTCTGGTTTAGAGTAACTCTACCGTGGAGAAGTACTGTCTGGTACCAGTTCACTTAAGTAGTGACCAGGCTATACTTTAGGGAGCATATTTCTTCTTGTTTTAATTCTACACTAAGTTGCTGTATGAAATTGACCTTTTTGTGTGTCACTGGTACTTGTTAGAATGATACCTATGACTGAAATATGACTCTAGAAGGGCATAACCTAGTCAACAGAGGCAAAAAAGGTAAAAGGAAGGGGAAGGGGCAAGGAACTGTTGTATATAGCACTGTATATTAAGAAGCTATATTCTTGTGGGATAATTTATGAATCAGGTAGAAAGCATGGGGGAAAGCACTTTTGTGAAGATCGAAGCAGAAATAGAAGTAATGTTGTCATCAGAATATATCACAGACTACTTAAAGTGAAAGAAAAGAGTTGAGAAGTTTAGGAAACAGAGCACAAGCTGAGGGCAGAAGTATGCTCTAGTCACTAGATAGAATTTTGTGTGTGTGTGTGTGTGTGTGTGTGTACACCTACAATACATACATGTAAGCGTGTGGTCACATGAGTACACATGCACGTGTACTCAGACACCTCAACCTCAGCATATCCAAAGCAGAAGACAGTATCTTTCCACCCAGATGTCCTCTCTTGAATTTCCTGTTTCTAAGGTACCACCCATTTTTCTAGGTGTTATTCTTGACTCTTCATTCTCCTTCATCCCGTGTAACCAGTTAGTTGACAAAGCTTGCTATTTCTACCTTCGCAGCATCTTTTGCAGCCGACTACTCCTTTCTACTCACATAGCCACCACCTTAGATTAGGCCCACATTATCCTTCTCCCAGAAGATTGCAGCAGCCTCCCAATTGGTTTTCCTGCCTCAAGACATTTCTCTAGTCCATCCTTTACAGAGTTGCCCACTGCTGGATGATGACTACTTCTCAGTTTTGTTGTGGAAGGTATCCTTCTTTAGGCATGTCTGAGATTAGGTGGCCTGTGGTGTCCCTTCAGATTCCTAGATCAGGTGATTTTAGAAAGCATATCTTTTTTTGGGTGTGAGGCCTCCCCACCATGTAAAATGACCCCCCTGGTACCTGTCTTCCTTTCTCAGTAGAGCCTTTATAAGTATCCCCACAAGATCTTTTCAAAGTAAACGTTATCTGTGAGTCTTAAGTGGGATGTCTGTATGGTCCTTTAAGCCCATTTAAAGAAAAGAAGTTATACATACAGTTTTAGCTAGAGTTCATCAAGTCCCCCGACTACCCTTAATGAATATTTTCAAATGTCCCTCACCTTAACCTTGGATCCTTGGATCTGGCTCAGGCATTGGCTTTTGTGGTCATATCATAGGCCTTCTGGAAATGCTATTTGGACTGAGTCTGTCTCATGGACCAGAGCTTGCTGCCCCCTGATATTAAGCCACAAGGTAGGTCTGTTGTTCATTGAACTTGTGACAAGAAGGATATTTGATCCTTTTGTGGATGTGTGTGCATAGTCTCACACAGACTCATAAAGCAGGGGATCCACAGAGTTTTCCTGTGGGTGTTTGTGTGTGGAGGGAGGTATATGTCTGTAAAGGAATGTGCTCATCTATATCTAATTATTTTAAAGTCTTTCATCACACTCAGGCTGAGATAGAGGCTTCAGTTTGAAATGTTTAGCATATGGTAGAGACAGTTAGAAATCATTTTAATTCAACAAATATTTGTTAAATTCCTACTATACAAAAATGAAAATAAATAGCCGTCACCTCAAGAAGTTTACTTTCCACTGGGGAGATAGAACATTTATACAGATAAGTAAATACAAAGTAATTTCAAGCGAGTATTAACAGTTTGAGAGAATCAAAAAGGGCTAATCCAAAAGAGCCTCATGTAGGGAAGTGGCATTAAACCTGTGCTTTGAAGAAAGCTGGGAACTCTGAGGCACAAGTGAGGAAGGTATGCTTTCCAGCCATAGGAGATGGACCACTTGTGGAAGGGTGGGGGAATACAGAGAATAGCCAGAATATCAGTTTGACAGGAATGGAAAGTGAGTGAAGGCAATTAAAGTGAAATAAGAAAGAATAAGTAGGTGAGAGCCTACCTTTGTGGAGAGTTTTAAAGGTAGGCTGGTTAAGAACAGATCTTATTTTGAGTGTCAGAGGCCCTATCCTTCCATCTTTCTGTCCTTTCTATTCTCTCAATAATTAGTCATGATGACTCTAGAAAAACATTGATAAGTGTGGTTTAATGGATTTTGCCTTTTTCTTTGTTTTAGGAAAAAAAGTAGGATATTTAATAACATAATTGATAGCTATTTAGAGGAAGTATGGTTCCAGAAGACATATCATTAGATATTTGGGGGCTTATGTATACTTTAATACAACTAGAGTCAGCCCTTTGTAATCTTTATATTGAGTTGTTTCTGTGGTCTGTTAGCTATTGCCAGTTTCCTTTGTGTCCTGTTTTCCTTAGAAGCAAAAACCTAATTTTCAGCTAGCTGTTGTTCAGTCAGTAAGCTGCTGAATATTCTATGTCCTTTGAAAGGTGATTGAAAAGTGAATAATTTACATGGCAATTGAGTATTTGAGTACTAATCAACTATAATTAGATAGATCTCTAGAGTAGCTGGTATCTATATGCTAGTTTAGGAGCTCTGGGAATTAGTGGTTTACCCTCAGTACAGTTTAATCCCAATTGCTGAACCTCAGGGTAGAGGAAAAAAGGAACTGCAAGCTCCTCTACAGCTGCAAATTGAAAAAGTGTGATGGCCACTGTATATTTCAGGGCAGCTTGTTTTTTTTGTCCATATTACATATCCAGGATGACTCTGTAATAATTGTAAGCAGATAGTGGAAATAACCATCCACTGTCAACTATGTAGTCAAGTGCTTCAGTGGATAGAGCAGTGGACCTGGAGTAAGGAAGATCCAAATTCAAATGGAGCATCAAACACTAGTTGTGTTCTACCTCAATTTCTTCATCCGTAAAAATGGGGATAATGATAGTACCAGTTACTTTCTAGGTTTATTGTGAAGATCAAATGGATTAATGTTTGTAAAGTGTTTTCACAAACCTAAAAAAAGAATACGTGCTATTATTATAGCTCAAAAGAATAAAGCAGAAAGGGGTGGCTAGGTGGTACAGTGAATAGAGCACCAGCCGTGGAGTCAGGAGTTCAAATGCGACCTCAGACATTTATCACAAAAACTAGCCATGTGACCTTGGGCAAGTCACTTAACCCCAATTGCCCTCCAAAAAGCAAAAAAAAAAAAAAAAAAGAATAAAGCAGAAAGACAGAAAAATGAACGGTCAGTCTGAAATTTCCAGTCTTTTTTTAATGTGTATATATTTCACACAAAATTTGAGTTTAGGAAAGTGTCAAGCAAAATTGTCCAGATCACTAGTGATGTGGAAAAAATTTCCAGTGCGAGTCAACATAAAATATGTGGCCCTTTTTAGTTATTTTGAGCCACAGGGGATTAAGCTAGACCTGGAGACCAAAAAAAATATGCTTCAACTTTTGGTATTTGGACACATTTTAAAATGTGTGTTTGTTGGCTCAATTGAATTTGGCGAGTAGGAGTGATATGAGCCAGCCTACAGAACACTGTCTTCAGGCCCTAATTTAGGTATATTGGGTTACAGAGTAAAAATGAATAGAATACACTTTTTTAAAATCCCACAAAATCATTTGTGTGCCAGACACAGTTCTGATGGCCAGGTTTTTCATGTGTCCAGAGTTTATTTTACTTTTAACATACTTGCTGCTGAATCTTTCTGGGTTTTTGGAGTTAAAGGGAGCTTTCATGATTGGCTGAGAATGAATGATAGGGTCATGCCTCACCCAAACTAAAGATGCTTTAGCCTTCTGCTGCAGTACATTTTAGGACAAAAAGTCTTGGAAAAGTATGAAAATAGAGACCGACATGTTTAGTTTGCTTTGGAAAAAGGGAAGGTTTTCCCTCTCAAACTGCTTGCTCTGGGACCTTATCCCAAAGCTGCCTAAGGTTATTTTTCTGCATAAACACTAGCAGTCACTCTCAATGTTAAGATATTCTCACAGCAGTTCCCTTTCTTATTTATGAAAGCTTACTTTCTAGGAAATATGTTTTATATTGATACTTCTGATTTCCAGTATCTTGAGTGATTGGAGCAACTTGAGATTGTATGATAGGTGGTTAGGGACTTTAGTTGAAGATGTGTGTTCTTGTGGCTTTATCAGTTTTCCCCGAGGGAATAGATTCCCTCCCCTTGGAAGCCAGCCTCTGCCAATATAATGTTCCTGTCTGGCAGCTGGAGAAAAGCTGTTTAAGGAATTCATGCATTAATGTTCTTTGGCCTTTTGGTGTCTGGCATCTCTACAAAAATATGTGCATAAAACCCTGCAATGACATTCATGTATTTAAGTAGCACTGTGGATTATTTAGATGAAAACTGAAAGGGAAGTAGGCAAAAGAATATTGACATCAATGGCTTTCTTGTTACTTAACATGAAATTGATTAGTGGTGAGTACGTTTTATAAATGAGAGCTAGAGCTATAAGATAAATTTGTGGGGTTTAGGGGATTGGATCTGTGGTAGCCTTTAAAATTTTTTTTCCCAATTAACAAGCATTTGTTTTATTTTTCTCACTTCCCTTCTACCTCCTTCCCTCTTCCTTTGGGAAAAAAAATGAAAACTGAAGCCCTTGTAACATATCCATAGTCAAGCAAAATCACTACTCACATCTTTGCCTCTTTTTAACAAGATAGGAAATTGCTCTTATGTACCTTGCTGGTATGATGAATTCTCCAGTTTTTTAGTTCCTCATCTCATAAAGTTATTTCTTGGGTGACATGCTACCAATCATCAGTCAGGACAGCATTCCACAAAACTAGCACCCTGATCTATCTAACTGCAGAGGCAAGCTCGTATGCTGCTCTTCTACCATCCATGCAGAGATCAAACGTATTTGGGAAAGTAAGACTGCTGTGCATGCTATCAATACAGTTTAGATTTGATTAGGGCAGCTTTTTTCTCTCCTTAAAAAAAACTCTTACTACACTCCGATAGGTTTGGTCAAGAGAGAGGTTTATGGGATACCAGCTGCTCTTTAAGGAACATAAAGTGTGAGCCTCCAGAGGGCTGTGACTTCAGAGGCCGTCCTCAGCCCCCTCAGATGTTGAAAACCAAATGCCATATGCTGATTGGGCATGGCACAGTTGTTCAAAGACATAGAAGGGGTCCTTCAGATGGCTCTGGACACTAGAGTTCAGTGACAGAGCCAGGCTGTCTTTCTACCTTAGCTTCAGAAAGCTTGCCAATCATCTCACCAGGAGCTGCCACCAGTCTCAGGAGGGCAGTCAGTAGGAGATGTGAGAGAAAAGAGAATGGTAAGGGGAAGAGAACAGGGTTGGGTAGAAGTTGTGGGAGAGAAAGTAGTTTGACTTTCACCTGTATGTCACCAGGAGTCTCTAGTCCTTCAGGTAAGGGTGATGGAGACTGGACTTGTGAATTCATTAGACAGCTCCTACCAGTGCAGGTCAGCACCTTCTCTGCATCCTTGTAGTTTTAGAGTTGCCTAGAACATTTAAGAAAATGTAATTGCCTTGCTCGTGTTCTCATAGCCAGAATGTTTCAGAGATAAAACTTGAGGCCAGATCTTCTAGAGCAGTTAGGTGGTACAGTGCATAGAATGTTGTACCTGGAGTCAGGAAGACTCATCTTCCTGAGTTCTAATGTGGCCTCAGACACTTTCTAGCTGTGAGACCCTGGGCAAGTCACTTACCATATTACCTCAGGCATACCACTTCACTATCTTTGCCAAGAAAACCCCAATTGGGGTCACAAAGACCTGACTGAAAACAACTGAACACACACGCTTCCTGGCTCTGAGGCTGGCTCTATCACACGAGGCTATGTTTTCAAATATGTAATTAAACAATAACCTGTAATAGAAATTGTTTATGAATTTTTTCTTTCAACTTATCGCTATTTGCTCTTCCACTTTTCTTGTTAGAGTGTGCTACTGACTCCAAAGTGTGCTGAATATACCTTTTTTTTTTCCCCCATTTAGAAAGCCACATAATGATCCAGCTGATTGGTGCAGCTTGGGCTGAGAAGCTAAAGAGAAAAGGGATGTGAGCTTGGTGCAGAGGCTTAATAGAATGAGTAGGGATTGCCAGGCCTTTTTCTCCATAGCACTGGGGGAATTTGGGTTTGCTGCTGCTGAAAAGAGCACTGGATTAGAAGTCAGGAGACCTGGCTTCTAGAATTTAGCTGTGTGACCTCAGGGAATTTATGTAATCTCTTTATGTCTAAGTTTATTTTTAAAATGGGGACTATCTTCTAGCTATGTAACAGGATTTTGTGCCTCTTTTTCTCTGCATATATCTATCTATTTTGGTCAATAGATAGAAATAGATATTTATATAGGTATGTCTTGGTGATAGCTATACCTGTATAAATATATAGATTTGGATGGAGAGAGATGTGTAGTTATAGATTTATGGGGGGGGGAGAGATAGTGGGTGGTATTTATTAAAGTGGCCTTGGTGCTTAGTACATACTCAGGGTCTATGTCTTGGGAAGATGATAACTATGAGAGGAGAGAGCAAGAAGGTATTGAGTGGAGAAATATTGTAAAAGAAGAGAAATCTAGAGTTCTTGGATTTGCAAGTATGGAGAAGTTTCCTAACTGCTAAATTTGTTATTTGTGGGATAGAGTGCTAGATTAGAAGTTATAATAGTTTCATTCTTCATTAGGCCCCTGCTGAGCAGTTTTGTTTTTGTTGAGGCATTTTCAGTTGTGTCTGACTCTTCATGACCCCATTTAGGGTTTTCTTGGCGAGATACTAGACTGGTTTGCCATTTCCTTTGCCAGCTCATTTTATGGATGAGGAAACTGAGGCAAACAGGGTGAAGTGACTTGCCCAGGGTCACACAGCTAGTAAGTGTATGAGGCCAGATTTGGACTCAGGAAGATGAGTCTTCTTGACTCCAGGCCGGGCTCTCTATTCACTGTCACCTTTGCTGCTCTTTGCTGAACAAGACTCCCTTCTAAGTGACCTGTTGTATCCCTTTTTTAAAAATATGCCTGTGGGATAGGCCTGGTCCTTTCTGGACTATCCACTCTCCTTCATTTAGGTGCTACACTTTGGGTTGGGATACTTTGTTACTCTTACATAGGTATACTTTTTTTTGATGCATCAAAAGAACTTTTTTGATATTTTCTTGGAGGACATTAAATAAGAATGGAGACTATTTCACTTAGTCATAGGTAGTCTTGCTCAGCCTTTACAGAGGGCGAGCCTGTCTGTTGCTCTCTTTCCTTTTCTCACCTTATCTCTTTGCTCTTCCCTCAGTCCTTGGTTTTTGTTTTTGTTATACTGCCCCCCCCCAGTCACCTGATAACAGGGTAGAAATGCCAAAAAAAAAAACCCAACCCCATGGGTTCTTTTTATGTAATTAAATGACTGAGCTGCCTTCAGGATCTTAATGTTCTGTTTCAGACAATACAAATGGTACTTCTAGAATTAATGAGCTGGAGACATTTAAATAACAAGGGGTGCAAATTCACGTCACATTTATACTGTACTTTATAGTATGCAAAGCATTTTCACATTATCTCATTTGATTTTTGCCAACAACCTGTATAATAGACAGGAAAATATTCCCATTTTACAGGTGAGGAAATCAAGACTTACAAAGGTAAAGTGACTTGCCCAATATCATGCTTCTAGTGAATGGAACCAGATCTAATATAAAGGTATCTTTTTTAAGCTATTATAGTTTTGTAGAATCTTTCCAGACTATATTACTTTTCATTTAAAAGAAGAGGCAGAACTTAGTCATGCTTCCAGTTCAGGCTTGGTCAAGCAGTTGATCAATCAGTAAACCTCAGGTATTCTGCTAAGCTGGGAGTACAAATACAAAAAAGAAAGCCAGTCTGTTCCCATAATGGGCTTGTGATCCAGTTGGGGAAGATGACACACAGGAGGAAACTGAAAGAGGCTAGGGAAGGGTGGAGAAGTTCCAGATAGTGCAGCCACATGAGAAATGAGGAGACCTAGCCTCCAACATTAGGGACCCCAAAAGTTGTTGGGATATTGGATAATGAGTTTTTCCCAATAATAAGCAGCTTGGGGCATGGTGGAAAAGTTAGAGAACTCCCAAAGAAGAACCACTAGGTGAGAAATTGAAGGCTTGACTGACATCTGAGAGCCAGCCAGATGGGAGAAGCTCATCCACAGGTTGGCTGCCAAGGTGATGAGTTTTGGGGTGCAGTGCTTCTGGGAGACCTTCTGAGTCTGCCCTCGTGGAAGCAGTGTACACTATGATGGGAGTATTGGATCATGTGTGCTTTTTCTGAAATAAGCAAATTGGCGAGCATATAACTATATTGATCTCATTCCCCTTCTCCTTTCCTACTCCCCCCCCCCCCCGCATTTTTCTGGACAAACTAAAAGGTCTCCAGGTTTCTGGTGGTTTCCACTGCAGTGGGCTGCGTAGCTAAGGTGCTGTTACACAAGGCCCTTTAGGTCAATTAAGATTAGGGGATTTTTGGAGCCCAGTTTGCTCAGTCCCCACCCGAAATCTGCATTCTTTGTCTAATGGCAGGGTTTTGAGGAAGGAGATAATATATCTGACCCAGATGGGAAAATTGGGACCTAGGGTATGTCAGATAAAGATAGGAAACCCATTCTTGGGTGCTACAAGCTTAGCTGCAGCAGCAGGAAGAGAGCAGTGTATGCTGGTGAGTCAGAGGGCTTGGAAATTGGAGTTGTCAGTTTGTGAGCATGTGGGATTTGTGTAAGTTTACTCCTTTTGTTTCTTTCAGCAGTATTCCCATCTTTGGAAACACAAATCTGGCAACCAGACCTTCCACATGGCTAATCTCTTGTGTTTTGAGTTGACAAAGGCAGATCTCCCAGTTGCTTCCCATGTGTGATATATGCTCCCACTAAATAACCTCAGATTTCAAAATTCCAAAGTTTCCAATCTAATAGTATCGTACATTGTACTTAACCACCTTCTCCCCACACCCCCACACCAAAAAAACAAGGCGTTGTACACCTAAAAACATTTAGTTTTTTACTCTGACTTCAGAAACCTAGGAAAAATAGAATCCTTTCAGTCATCTGGTAGAAGACATGTATACCCATGTTTCTGGTCTTACAATTTCGCAGCAGGAGGATGGGGGGAGACACCTCAATGTGATTAACTTGGAAAAAGAGTTATTCTAGGCTTTATTTTAAAAGTTATTTTGTACCTAAGAAAACTGTCCATAAGGAATACAAATAAAGCTGTGTTTATCCAGGCACTTCTTGAAGAGGCTGTCTTTCCAGGAAATAATGAAGTTATAATCTTGTACAAAAAGTAGGTTTTCCTTTTTTTGAATCATGTTGAAGTTGAGAGCAACTAGAATCCTCCTTGAGATTTTGCTTATGAATGGTACAGTCATTTTGACACACACCCCCCCCCATGGATTGAGCTAATTTAGACACTAATTTAGCTCTAATTAAATGGACTTGCTCCTTTTTCATCAAGTACCTGTTTGTTCTCCATCAAGTTTAAAAGAGCAAGTTCTAGACATGGCATTCTGAAAGTGATTTTTGAGTTGGCTGCATTTAGCACAGAGATTGGTACCTTTTCAAAACTGGGGCATATCAATTACTGGTACCCATTCTTGACAGAGTAGGCTAGGAGCACAGAGAAATTGCCCCTCTCTCACATATCTTACCAATTATAGATACACATGGATTAGCTAGTACTACCCTTTTAAAAGAAGAAAATATGTATGATGTGTCTAGAAGATGAGCCTATCTACTCTGCCTACTTTAGTATCTATTTAATCAGATATGAGCCTTTTTAACACCTAGCAGGGATTAACTACACAGGAATTGGGGGCTGGGGTGGAGGAATAAAGCCTAGGGGTTTTTGAGACTTGAGTGGGATCCTATAATGGGGGGCTTTGAGCAACAGGGTGGTTGAGAGCACTGTGTTGGAAGGGGAAGACAGACAACTAACTTTACTATTCCCCAGTGCCTTTTCAGGGACTTCATGCCAGTGAACATGATGATCTCACCTGTCTGAATTTATAAATAGCCATGTTCTGTGGGACTGTAGAAAGTTCCTTTTTTTCCACTCCCCACCTCAGTCCCTTTCTCCCCTCTTCCCCGAAAGAAATACAGAATATTTAAAGAGTTAGAGCGTATAAGATAATCCTTACAGTTGAAACCTTTTGGACATTTTGTTACTTTGCAGACTAAAGCCCAAATAATATCCATACATACTGTAGAGTTGGCACATTAGTTATTTCCTTTGGAATATTTCTAGGTTGGAGTAGACTTCCTTGATGAATTCTACACATGAATCAACGTCTTTGTAACCTATATTACAGTAAGAATTTTAGGAATTTCTTTTATTACTTCTAGTGTACTGTAGCCACTGAGAGAAGAACTACATTTACAAGGTAAAGCTGCAAAGCTGGCCTGGAAATAGATGTGGTGATTGGTAATAAACAGTCAGTATCTCATTTAGTTGCTTGTTAAAGAGAACAGTATACCTACTGGGATTCCATGTGGGGTGGTCCTTAGAACACTATACGTCTTTCAGATTTTGTGCTGTATTTTTCCCATACATATAGACAACTGACTCTTCAAATTGTTTCCAGGTGGTTTGTTTCCTGTCGATGGAATGTTGAGACACGCTGGCCAGCATCAGAGAGGGTGTCCAATCAGAAGGGGGCCGCTATAAAGGCTGGGCCACCTGCACCATGGGCCAGTGTGTCACCAAATGCAAGAATCCATCATCTACGTTGGGCAGCAAAAATGGAGATCGGGATCCTAGTGGCAAATCCCACAGTAAGCGCAGTGGGAGCCACCGAGATGACCACACACCACCTTGTGGGAAGCTCGGTGGTGACATCCTTGTCAATGGGACCAAAAAGGCAGAGGCAGCCTCAGAGTCATGTCAATATCCAACATCATCTGGAGATGCCAGGAGGGATCCTGAGTCCAACACTGAGGAGTCATCCCTGCAAAGGATGGAGGAACTATTTAGACGTTATAAGGATGAGCGGGAAGAGGCGATTTTGGAGGAAGGCATGGAGCGGTTCTGTAATGATCTGTGTGTTGATCCCACAGAATTTAAAGTACTGGTCTTGGCTTGGAAATTCCAGGCTGCTACCATGTGCAAGTTCACAAGGTTAGTTAGAAGTGCTTTTTGTTTGGGTTATAGGGTGGGGAGGGTGAGAGGAGGGATTAAAGAGAGCTGCTGTAGAGGGGCACAAGGAAGAACTGTAATGGGATGGGGGAGATCTAGATTCAATTTTGGTTCTTTACTTCCTGGTCATAGGGTCCTGGATAAGTCATTTTACTGTTTTGTGTCAGTGATTTCCTAAAATTGGTAGGAGACTTAGGAATGAAGATTAATGAACTCATTCTATTCTCTCTAGTGCAAGTACATGCATCTTACCCTTTAAAGTCTGATAATTCATAAGTGCCTCAGATAATAGAGATTCTCAAAAATTAAGCCAATAGAGTCTGATGTCTCATTGGTCTACAGAGATATTCAGAATGGTGCTCAATTCTGTGCTTTTCCCAATTGACACAATTTTTATTTAATGTTCTCTAATTTTGAGCAGTTACTAGAAAAAACTGTCCACTATCAGCTCTGCAGCTAGGCAGTACAGTGGATAGAGTACTGGGACTGGAGACGTGAAGACTGGAATTCAGATCTGGCCTCAGACACTTAATAGCTGTGTGTCCTGTGACAAGTCTCTTAACTGTAAAACAGGAGTAATAATGGCACCTATCTCCCAGGGTTATTGTGAGGATTAAATGAGATAATAACTGTAAAGTGTTCAGTACAGTGCCTGGCACCTGGGTACTCCATAAACCTCCCTCCCTCTCTTTTTTGTCCTTTCCTACTTCCCTTAAATTAGATGTCAAGGTCCCCAGACCCAGATCACTTTCCACTGTTAAATGGACGTTCCACAAACAAGCAGTTTATCTGTAGTTACTTAAAGGAAGAATGGCCATGTTTGATTCTCTAGTTCCTGGAAATTATTTCTCCTGAGAGGTGTCACCAGTGGTGGTAGACTAACTTCGTATCCCTTTAGGGGTAGTGATAACTGCAGAACGAGATTCTCTGCCCTCAGGATATCCTTGGTTGTTCTTGCCATGCTCTCCTATTCATGATATTCCTATGGGATATGGGACCGTTCAGAGATTGTACTTTCCTGTACCAAAGTGTGCAGAAGAACGTCACTCATGATGCTAATTCCTTACCTACCCCTTCAGGGGATCTAATTGAAAATGCAGAATCATTCCTTTTCACATCAGAGGCTCTGAATTAAGTGGTCTTTCAATTGCCAGGGAACAAGCACCCCAGTAAACATGATCTTGACCATGGGGGCTCTTCTGACCATCTCCTTGTGATGGAAACCCACTACCTATGTGACCGTTGCTTCCTAGTTTCTTCAGCCAGAATATCATCCATGTCCTCTCAACTTTGCTCTTTCTCTCTCTTGGTTCTTTTGGTGACCTCCTCAGTACCCCTGAATAGTTAAGCATGTCTATTTAAATGACTCCTGAGTCTACATAGATAGCTTTTATCTTCTGATCCCCAGACATTTCCACTGTATTTTAACTTCCCTATTTCTGTCAAGAGGGCTACTATCCTTGTCACCTAGGGTTGAAACCTTGCTCTTCACTCTCCCTCGATCCCCATATCTAGTCAGTTGACAAAACCTATCTCTCATATACATCTTTTTCTGTCCGCTCACACAGCCACTGCCTTAAATTAGCCAGTCAGTCTGAGCATCTATGAAGCGTTGTGCCAAGCCCTGAAGATTGAAGAAAGGCAAATAACAGTCCTTCCCTTCCAGATCACAGCCCTTGATAGCTTCTTGTCTGAACTATGCAGCACCCTCCTACTTTGTTGTCCTGCTTCCACACCATCCTCTCTGTAATTCATCTTCCACTCAGCTGCTAAAGTTACCTTCTTAAAACACAGGTGTGACCATGTCATTGCCGTGCCAAAGAATCTTCAGCAATGTATTGTCTCTAAGATGAAGTAAAAATGCTTCTGTTGCCCTTTAAAGCCCCTCCCTATCTGGCTCTAACCTGTCTTTCCAGGGTGATTTCATGTTACTCCCTCTCAAGCACATTATATTCCAAACAAACTGACTGACTTGATATTCCTTATACACAAGTGTTCCATCTCCCATCTCTGTCAGACTGACCTCCACTCTGGGAATGCATTTCTTTCTCACTTCTGCTTTGTAGAAACCTGTAATTCAGCCTTTAGCTTTCTTGATGCCTCCAGTTGTTAGTGTTTCCTAGCCCCCTTCCCCATTACTTTGTATTTATAATTCTTACTTGCTTATTATCCATTTGGATATTGTTTCTGCCTAATGTGGAGGGCAGAACTGTTTTGTTTGGGTTTTGTATCCCCATCCTGTCTTGCTTATTAACAAATGAGCATTGAATTAAATTGAATTCTGTCTTGAATTGATACTTTATGAAAAATCCAAATGTGTTTTGATGCCTTTTTTTTCTACTTCCCTTTGTAGGAAGGAGTTTTTTGAGGGCTGCAAAGCCATAAGTGCAGACAGCATTGATGGGATTTGTGCTCGGTTCCCCAGTCTCTTAAATGAAGCCAAGCAAGAGGATAAATTCAAGGATCTCTACCGCTTTACATTTCAGTTTGGTCTGGACTCTGAAGAAGGGCAGAGGTCACTTCATCGGGAAATAGCCATTGCCCTTTGGAAGCTTGTCTTTACCCAAAACAACCCCCCTGTATTGGACCAGTGGTTACACTTCCTAACAGAGAATCCCTCGGGAGTCAAGGGAATCTCCCGGGACACATGGAACATGTTCCTAAACTTTACTCAGGTGATCGGACCCGACCTCAGTAACTACAGTGAAGATGAGGCCTGGCCTAGTCTCTTTGATACCTTTGTGGAATGGGAGATGGAGCGAAGGAAAAAGGGAGAGGAATCAAAATGTCTGACAGCTTCAGACACAGAGAGCCTGTGTCAAGAGGAGCAGACTTACCCATATGTGTGAGCAGCCGTGACTGAACCACCTGCTGTCTGTCATCCTTCAGCCAGTGGAGAACTTGGAATTTTCTGGAAATTACTGAGGATCCGGATATTTTCTACTTTACACCTTTCTCTGCCTTGTATTTGAAAGGGCTCTAAAATGCTGTATCATGTTTTAGGCACTTTCTTCATTTTTGGTTATTCTTTTTAAAACATTTTTTTGGTCCTGAAATATTTGACCCTGGCTACATGTTATGTAATTTTTTTAAAGCCTTCAGATAGAATGAGTCTGCCATTTCTTGCACAATTTAGATTTTTTTTGGGGGGGTGGGGAGGGTTAGGTTGAATTAACATTACAAAATGATACAGTGCCAGATCTCAGTTTTGCATACTACATTTTTCAGGGCAGGTCTGTACTGTGTGTAGTGCTGTTTACATGGTTGAATTTAGGTTGTAATAATTATTTTACAAGATTTACACAGAGTTGATTAGCAGTGTTAACTGTTTACCACTTTGCATTAATTCCCAGACAATTTGAAGCTCTAAAAACAAAGGAAAACAATTTGCAGTCTGGTGAAATCCTGTTTTAAGATAATTCATTAGAAACTCTAATTTTTTTTTTTCCCTGTTCATTCCTTCCTTCATCCATTGCATTACGTAGTTTATTCATCGACATGCTGTGCCTGTCATTCAAGTGAGCGGTTTCTAATACATTGTACTGAAAACCACTTAAGCATCAAATGCAGAGAAAGCAGTGCTACCTCAGTTTTGCTGGAAGTAGACCTCTTTGATAGTTTTCTGTCTTTGATGAAGTTGCTGTATTTTCATGTTCTGAGTGGAAATACTTTTTTTTTTATTTGACTCGGAGCCAAAGGTTCTGTTCCCTATGGTTGGCCAACTCTGTGCCCACTGGCCAACTAACTTGAAGGAAAACTGTGGTATGGAGCTCTGCTTGAATTTTTATTTTGATCTCTCAAGTATCATCAGCTTACTTGTCTGGCAAGTGCAGGAAGCCCGGCTTGGCCTCAATGCTGCCAAACAAACGTTTGAAAGTGTGTTTAATGGTTAAACTCTTATGCCCTCTCCCTTCTTGCTGCAGCAATGTTGTCACCTGACCCAGTGAGTTATTTATTATCTTTTTTTTTATGTTGGGCTCATTTGGGGTGACGTGATGACTGTTTAGGTTTACATAAATTTCCCTCCCTCTCCTCTGAAATTTCCTAGGTTCATTGCCTGTTTAAACTGGTTTGTAAAAGGGAAGCAGCCTTTACGGTGCAGAGTGTGTGGGGGGAGGTAGGAGTGTGGAATGAAGAAGGCTTTTTAAAGGCTGTTTGTTGATTGAGCCTTTGAATTCTGGAATCAGGATCTGGACCGTTTTCATAAAAGAGGGGATGAATTCTTGTAGCTTTTCCCTTGCCCAGAACATAGTACTGGTTGATCTTTATGATATATTAGGATAAACCTTAGAGTGACTGATCTCCCAGACTGGGCCGTGAGGAACTGGTTTTTTGTCCAAACCTGATCCCAGTAGAGGGATCATCTCTTACATTTTGGTTTTAATAAATTAGTTTGGTAAGGAAAAGAGGATGACACTGGGAACTTAAACAGTGTACAAATCTGCATCCGATGCTTTTGAGCTTATTCAAAATAGAATCTGTCAAGTGAAAACTTTTTTATGCCCTTTTATAGTAAAATTTGTTTCTTAATATTTAAACCCATATTTTGCCCATGTGCTGCACATCCTTTGGCTTGGGCATGGTCTGTTCATTTCTAGCTCTCACCCCCTTTACTAGAGAGCTTGAACTTACATCTTTGCAGGAATGATGTTTTGTGGAGTTTCTGCAGTGAATGTTTTTCTATTGAACGTAAACCCATTTTGTATTGTAACTTTTTTAAGCCCTGAACTTGACAAGTCTCCCTTTAAAAAAAAGAGAGGGGAAAAAAAAAATCTACATTTTAAAACTACCACAAAGTGAATAGGTGAGACTGGAGGCCTATGGTTAGACTGACGGGAATTTGGCTGATTTCCCTGGATTAGCCACAGCTCAGCCTTGTGGCTGCTTAGCTGAGGCCAGCTTCACTGAAGGCCTTCAGTTGCCCCAGCAGGTTTGGTAGGTTTAGTTGCAGTTTTAAGACTGAAAAAGTACTCCCTTTGCCTGAAAATGCTAGAGTGAAGACCAGAGGACTCTTCTCATTTCAGTTTGTTTTACGGTCCCTGATTCTTGAAGCGCAGTCTCAGGCATTGTTTGAGCAGGCAGACACGGTTGCTTTTAGGGGAGTAGTGCTTATCACATCCCACAAGCAACAGTCCAGTTGAAAAGGGGGTGAGGGAAGCCATAAGAATCCTCTAGACCTCTAGAGGGATTGGATTCCTTTCCTAGCCTAAGAAGAAGGCATTCCGTATAGATGTACTACTGTATTATGGGTTTGGTTTTTGTTTATTTTAAATAAAAAAAGAAATTTTTCAGAGGAGCCATTTTTAAAAAAATTATTTTTAATGAACCATTCGTTATAAAAATGTAACACAAAAGCAGTTCAGATTGCAAATGAGCCAGAAAATGGAGTGTTAAGTCAAGTACATGCTGTTCCTACTTCCCCACTTTGTGTCCCTGTTGTACAGCAAGGAGTTAAGATGTGTCTGTGTTAGCTCTGGATTGGTTGTGGTCGTGAATAAAAGTTAAGCATAGGCTTTTATGTTAAGATCCCTTCCTCTTGGAGATGTGGGTTCATTGTTCCTATTTCTTGGAAATGAAAACTTCATTACTGTTAACTCTTAACATGAAAATGAGCTTATATAATGGATGAGTTGTTTCTGTGGAATAAGTAAAAAATAAATGGAGTGTGTATATGTACAGCATTGGGATGCTGCAAACACTGAGACACCTTTTACTTTTAACAGCAAAAACCAGAAGTTGATGTAAGACCATGGTATTTTGGAAACCATTGGGAACTTTTGAGAGTGGCTGATTACAACAAATTAATTAATATACATTGGGAAACTTGTTTTTGGCAAATTGCTTGTATCTGTGAACTAGTGTTTCCTTAGTTTACTAGGACACTAGTATGAGAGGAATTTTGGCATTGATTATTCTCTTCTCTTTTGTCCCTAAGAAGTGGGACACAATTGGAATACGTTGCCACCTGGGGTAATAAAATACTATTCATTTTAGGCTAAGCAGCCTAGCTTTCCCACTTGTCTTGTGATAGTTGTGCCCACTTGTGTAAATTGAGACCAGGAATCCACACCTACTAATTCCAGTGAAGGAACATGTTTTAACCATTAGTGATTGGAAGCTGATATGCTTGTGTTAGAAACAAATTGGAATTAAGTGGAAATACAAATGTGCAACATCCCTTGACCCAGAAAAATCTCATTGAGATGTATAGTATTTTCAGTATTATGCTTACTTAGGAGAGGGACACTCTAACCTCCTTTAAAGAGGAAGAATACAACTGCAGTATTAGGCTATCTCTGTAATGTTGCTGACCTCCATGGTGGTGGTGGTGCCAAAATTTGTACAACCTGGGTACAGGTTGCTGGTAGGAGTGAGGCCTGGTTGATTTGTTTTCACAGCTTTATGTTGTATATCCAGTTATCCTGGAAAAACAGCTGACTCTGAAGCTGAAAGGTTTATAGTGCATTTTAGTTATGGTAAAAATGTCTACTGAGAGTGGTGACCAACCCCGAAAGCTTTTTGCTTGAAAACAGGACAGATTGTGTATCATGGAGAAGAGCACTGTCACTGATTTGCCATATTTAAAAGTTGGGGTTATAGGTCAGTGGTGTCTTTGGTGGGTAGAGGAGTAGACAACAACACAGAGGCGTACCCAAATGCAAGATAAAGGCCCGGAGCCAATTTTTGATCCAATTATTTGCTTTGCTGTTTGTCTTTTTTTTTTTTAAATAACTGGCAGCAGTAGTGTTTTGAATTAGACTCTCAGTAACTGACATAAGTCTTTCCTTAGGGGAGTTCAGCAGTATCTTGCCTGAGAAGAATGATGAGACTAGACTGCTGAAATATGTTCATCTGAATCCATTTGATCCCAGCAAAGGATTACTCATTTTTATCCATCTTGTTTGTGGACTCTGTAGAAACTTTCCCACAATTTACCTCCCTTGTTATTCTGTAATTGGAGCATTCAGTCAGTGGTTCTCAAGTTTGCCTGGCCTCCAGGGCTGCCTTTTCTTTGAGAAATAGCAGCTTTTGCTTTGAGTATGTTTAGAACAAAACCTGATGTTGGAGCCCCAGTTGTTGCGGAAAGGTATGAACAGAATTGAGGTAACCCTTGGGTCCTGTTTCTGGTCCAGATGCTGGATTATCATGGTCTTTTTACAGGCCTTCCTCCGTTCCTCTGAAACCCACCCCGCATTCCATAGGATAATATTCTTTCTCCCTCATTCCTGAGAAAACTCATCAGAAAAGAAAAAACCCACAAATCTTGGAAATTTCCAAAAGATACTACTTAGAAATTGCTGCAGTTCATTCCTGATAAATATGGGATTTTTTTTTTTTTTTGAGAAATTACTTCTCAAAGTCATTGCCATCTTACCCACCCCTGCCCTGCCACACAAATCCCTTGGGTCTATATGGTCACTCACTTTTTAACCTGTTGCACTAATGGGCACAGTTTTGTTTCAAAGGGAAATTTGAAGCAATAGGCAACAGGGCTTGGACAGATTAGTCCTGCAAACAACTTGCCTTAATCTGTTGGGTTGATTAGTTTATCACTAATGTTGTAATCATCCACCTTTATGTATTTTTAATGGTTTTTTGATAAGTGTATCCTTTACTTCAAGGTTGTACAAACTGTTGAAAAGCTACCTTTTGTGTTTTCTGCATTGTTGCACTCTTCAAGTGGCCCCTTTTTAATATGTTTGTTACCTTGTTACACATTTTGTCTTTGGTGTCTACACTATTTTTCCCCTTAAATGCATTTTATTTGAAGGTTACCTGCTGTTGAATTTAATAAATTTGTTTACTTGATTATTGCCATTAATGCAGAACAATCAGTAAAGTTGTCTTTTGAATTCTGGACTTGGGGGGGAAAAAAGGAGCCTGTGGGGGAAGAAGGGAAATGGCCAGCAGCAGTTAAATCCTTCTAATTTCAAGTATCTGTGGCTAGTGTTGTTGGTCTTCCCAAAGGTCATAGATTTAGAGTGGGGTAGGACCTTAGAGGTTGCCTAGTCCAGCTCCCTGATTTTACAAAGGAAACCAAAACTCAGGTAAAATGATTTTATCAGTGTCATAGAGGTAATAAGTAACAAAGCTGGGATTTGATTGACATCCTTTCACTGCAGATTCTGTTTTCTTCCCATTCATTGTCCCATTGCTGGATTGATACACATTGCTCCCCTTCTCTGAATTGGTCGATATGCATACAGAATTGTTTTAAGTAGAAAATTCATCTCCCTGTGACCAGTTTAGAGGTGATCATTTTAGGGTGAAAACCTAGGGTCACCTCAGTACCATGATGTGCCATTGGAGTTTAGACTATTGTGGAAGAGTCAGCAGTTCATATACTTAAGAAAAAAATAGTCCTGTTTATGGGGGGTCCTTTTGGACTCTGGTCCCTTTACAATGAATGAAATCACTCTTGGTCAGTCATCTATAGTTAGTTGCCTTGGTCACTTCCGGTGGGTGGTAGAACTATGGGGTGTCATTCTTGTAACACTATAGTCTTGGTGGGAGGTACATGTCAAACATTCCCAGGCTAGACTTGGTCCAAACCAGATTAAAATGTATCCGGAAATAGTTAACAAAATAATACAGTAAAACATAGAAAACATTACATTTGAGTTCGACACCACCAGTCCAGACAGGGAAAAGTAAATGGAGTTTCCTTTGTTAGACTGTTAATATGAAACAGCTGAGTTCCTCCAGTTTTTCTTTTTGGGGGTTGTGGGGGGATTGAGGGCAAGAGAATGTTGCCTATCTACTCATTACAAAATGAACCCTGCCCTCTCCTACAGTCTTTCTCAAAAACTGAAATTACATATGGGCTTTGGAGTTAGGGACTAAATTTTTAATGGGCTTTGGAGTTAGGGACTAAATTTTCTCTTCAGCCACATGGTTGGTTGGCATTAGTGTTTCCTAACATGAGAACATTATTAGTGGGCTGCTTTTTCCCCATACGACCTTCATTCCCTATCCCCTTACATAACCCAAATTCAGAATCAACTAGAAGTCTCTTATAGTTTAGTATTTTCCCCCTAGTTGAAGATGTTGCCTGGAAACTTTTTCTCAGTTGGCTTTTAGACTTGAATCTGTTTCATAACTGGCACTTCTGTCCTTATGATATTTGTGAATAACAGCTACAGAAACCCAAGGCCTTCACTAGACTACACTGAAGCTTTGCTTCATGCTTAAGCGGGCAAATAACCATTTTGGGTGTTTTCCTAGCACGATGGAGGTAATTCCAAGATTTGTTACCATGCTGTACAGATTACTTAAATTATAATCCAGTTTAAATGGGAGAGGAGAAGAAAAGAAGCAAATATGATGGAACACTTCTGGACTTTTATTCAGCAAGAAATAGCCTGATGGTAAACCTTGGTTATCAGAAGCTTCCCACTGTGAAAGCAAAAGAATCTCTTCCCTTGTATCTAGGGACCTTTCCAAAGCTGGCTCTGAACAGCTCTCACTTGGTCTAGACTGGAAGGTGAGGCAAGAAGGGATCTTTGTTCTATGTGCAATAAATTTCACATTTGTTACCAAGTAATTCAGGAATGAGATTTTGTCATGAGAATGCCTTTATGTCTTGAGTTTTCATTGGTCCTTCTGTAATAAAGGTCACAGGCTCATAGATGTGGAACTGGAATGGACAGAGTACTTTCTTATTGTACAGATGAGGAAACAGGCACAGGAATAGAGAGATTAAGGTGGGACATGAACCTGGCCAGGTCTTTTGGACTCCTTAGATAATAGCTGACATGTCACTCACTTCACATCTTAGAACTTCTCATGTCATTCTCATCTGATCCTCTAAACATCCTTATGATTTAGCTTAGTACAGGTGTTATTTCCATTTTATTAGGTGAGGAGAGAGCTTGAGCTATGACTCTGACCCTGATTTTGGTGCTATGGTAGGAACTTGCCATTTATCTTTCAAGCAATAGACACATGCAGCCAATGAGCCCCTAGTTAGGTGCCCCTTCACAGTGAATGCTCCACCTGTATGGCATCTGGCAGTGGAGGAGGTACAGCCAACAGCAACCGCTTTGTTTACTGTTTTGTGTTGAAGGATCGCCGTGGGGACCATGAGCTCATGGGTAACTCTGCCAGGTGCTTCAGCAAATGGGCAGATCACAGAAAACTTGGCCACTCTGCTGACTTTGATGATAGGGGACTGGGAAGGGGAGAGGAGGACAGCTTTGACTAACTTAGATTCTGCTACTGAGGTGCCAAAGAAAGAATTCTCTCCAGCTGCACCTTTCTCTTTATGTGCCCAAGGCCATATGCTCGACTTAGAAAACAACAACAAATACCAACTCATTTGACTTCTCTAGCCATATATGGGGAACAAGGGACTAGATAGAGAAGAAATATTTATGCACAGTGCCTCCAAAAGTTTTCTTCCCCACCCTACCTCTCCACCCAAACAAGAAGCTGGTTCTCTTGCAGCTGTGTTGGCTAGGACTGAGTGCAAAGCCTTGGCTTTTTTGAATTGGCTTAAAGGGCGTGGGAGGGAAAAAGAACACAACTCATCTGTGAATGGAATGTGCCTTTTTGAAGAGTCCAAGTGGCAGTTTTGGCTCCTAAAAGGTGGGAGCTACAAAATAGACTATAATATCAAGGCCCCAGTCTAGAGGGCCCTAAAAGATGCAGGATTTCTGTTGTTTAAGATTTTGTAGGTGAGTGAATAGAGCACCGGCCCTAGAGTCAGGAGGACCTGAGTTCTAATCTGGCCTGGGACACTTGACACATTTACTAGCCGTGTGACTTTGGGCAAGTCACTTAACCCCAACAGCCCTCCAAAAAAAGAGCAAGATCTTGTAAGTGACAGACATCTACAGGGGGTAGCATTCCACTTTTTGTCCAAGTAAAAGTCACTACTACATCCTTGCCAGTCCCAAAGCAATCCTTATCTCAGTACTTTGCAGTCCATAAATTAAGAACACTGTTAGTGCTTAAGGGGTACAGAGGGAGGAGAGTGCCTACAATATAGATCCTTTACTGAAAATCCAGATTATTTTGGGCAAAGAAAGCTAGTACCCATAATATGAAAGTGGGGGGAGGAAACTGGTTTAGAAAGTCAGGAGACTTGGGTTCTAGTCTTGGCCCTGATACAAACCATGTATTTCCAGGGTTTCTTAAACTTTCTCCACTCACAACCACTTCAGTACTTCTTAAACTGCGGGGTGAGCACTTAAAAGGGCTTTTCTGAGAGTAATAGCTAGAACAGTCATTTAGTGAGAAGAGGCCAGAAAAGCAGTGATTTGCTCAAAGTCACATGGGTATTAAAAGTAGCAAATAGATGGTTTAAAGAAGCTTTTTTTTTTTTTGTCATTTTGGAGGGGGCAAGGCAGGGTAATTGGGGTTAAGTGACTTACTTGCTCAAGGTTGCACAGTAAGTGTTAAGTGTCTGAGGCTGCATTTGAATGCAGGTCCTCCTGACTCCAGGGCCCGTGCTCTATTCACGGCACTACCTAGCTGCCCCAGAAACTGACATTTCTAATAGCGTTTTAGGTTTGCAAAGTACTTTACATACTTTTATTTGGCCGATTCCTCATAATCCTGTGAGGTAGGTACTATTTTCATTTTACAGATGAAGAAACGGGCTCAGAGAGAATAAGGGACTTCTCCATGGTAATGTAGCTCAAATGGAGCTCAAACTCAGCTCTTCCTATCTTTCAAACCCAGTACTCTGCCCACTATGCCCGGCTGCCTCTTTAACCACCTGTAAAATGAGAGTTGTAAAATAAGATTGATGCTTTGCAACTGTGATTTTGAGGGTGCATAAAAACAATCACTGCTGGCTTCTTGCTTCTTCCTGATGCCTCTTTTTGTGCCCCCGGACCCTGCATGCTGCTGCTCTCCAAACTTCTTGCTTCTCTCTAGAATCATGGGTAAGACAGACAGATTCTTTTCTTTCTCCATTCCTTCTCAAAGCATCTCGTTTTCCTCCTGTGAGGATTTTTTTTTGTTTTGTTACAAGAAATGTAAGCACTACAGGGGAAATTTGTGGGAATGGAGAAGAGGCAAGAGTACCATAATGGAAGGAATAAGTTACCCGTGCTACAAAGGTTTTTAAAGAGTTATTCCTAATCTGACATACCAGCTATCTCTTCTCCAATCCATCTTTCATACAACTGCCAAACTGATACTCCTTAAACATAAGGACTGACATCATTTCTCTACCCAAGTAGCTTCAGTTGCTTTCAGGATAAAATACAAATTCCCTAGTTGGCATTTAAAGACCGGCAGAGGCAATGGAAAAGTACACTGGATTTAGAGTTGGAGGACATGGGTTCAAATCCTGCCTCTTACCACGTTTGACTTTGGTCAAGTCATTGGGCCTTGGTTTCTTCACTCATAAAAAAGACAGGGTTAGATAGCTAGATAGCCTCCTAGCTCCAAATATATGGATCTTATAGTATAGTCAAACCTATCTTTTCCAATCTGGTCACACCACTTTACACTCAAAACTGGTCTGGTTGTTCTGTGCACACAATGTTCTATCTGCCATGTCTTTACTTTTGCATAGGTGCTCCCAAATGCCTGCAATTCCCTTCCTCTCCGCTTCAGGAGCCTGTGCAGTCCTTCACATACTACCTCCTACAGGAAGTCCTTCCGGATTTCTTTCATATGCATTGCCTTGCAAGTGCAATTACTTGGTATTTTAATTTGTATTTATTTAGTTGTTTACATGTCGTTCTCTGTAAACTCCATGACAGAGCAGTTTAGTTTGTGTCTTTGTATCTATACACCTGTTACAGTATTTCATACACAATAGGTGCATAATAAATACTTGAATTAACTCCAGAACATGCCTCACCCTATCCCTTTCCCCTCAGTTCTTAATGTTAGCTCAGTTTTTTACCTCAGTTAGGAATAGTTGGTAAGCATTCTGACACTGAAATCTTCCGGAGGTGTTTCCCTGATTAAAACCGCAGTCTAGGAACTTTGGTCCACTAGCTTTCTTGCAGCTTTCCCAATTCTGACCTTGATGAGATACTGTGCCGTAGACCTTCTTGATCATAGGCCTGGCGAGATTTTCCTCTTCTCCCACCTTTCTTTCCTCCCACCTCCCCCTGCCCCAAGAAAGACATCCCCCATTGTTGCCTGCTCCTCTGCCCTTGTGTTTCTCATACTTCGTCACACATCCCTTAGGATGTATAGGACGCATCCTACAAACTTTTTTTTTCTTAGTTCTCCTCCAACCTCATTCTCCTTGCCCTGTCTGCTCCAGTGACACTATGAACCACCCTCCTCCTCTGGGCTTCACGGTACCACTCTCCTCCCACCTCTCACCCTTCCTCTGCTAGTTCATCACACCTCCTGACTTCACCACAGGAGCAACCCTAAACCTTTTCTTCTTCTCTCAAACTTCCCATTTCTTCCCTCCCTTGAGTAGCCCTGACTTTACTGAAAAAAGACAACACCCAACACAAGACCCCTCTCCTCCCATTCTCATCTCCAAGGACTTTGACATCATCTTCCACTTTTTTTCCTTAGTCTGTGACAGACAGCCCTTCTCCCTGTCTAGGACAACCCTTTATGTGTACATCCCCTCCCATCTCTTGCTTAGATTATTGTAATAGCTTCCTGCTCTCATCTTCCCCCACTCTAGTTTAAACTGTAGTAACCAAAGCAATTTTCCAGATCTGACCCTGTGACTCAGCCTGCTTTAGCCAACCCAAAGGCCTGGAATGCACTCCCTCCATCCCTCCACCTCATAAAGCCACTCTCTTCTTTTCAGATGCAGCCCAAGTACCATCTTCTGTGTCTAACCTATCTTTCCAAATCCTCTCAACTGCTAGTGCCCTCCCTCTCTTGTTACCTTGTATTTAATGTACACATATCTGTATTTATTCACTTTATATTTATGCTATATATAGTCACCTACTTCCTTGTCGTCTCCCCCATCTGAACGTAAGCTCATCGAGACCAGAAATGGTTTCATTCTTTGTACTTTGTACTTGCACATGCATCTGGTGTGGCTTGGTGGGCAGAGCAACAGGCCTGGAGTCAAGAACCAAGTTCAAGTTTGGTCTCCCACACTTACTTAACTATGCCCTACACAAGTTAAATAGTCTCTGGCTGCCGTGGTTTCCTCAAATCTAAAGTGAGGATAATAAAAGTACCCATTTCCCAGGGTTACTGTGAGGACCAAATGAGTTAATAACTGTAAAGTGACAGGCACACAGTAACTGATACATGTTAGCTATAATAATTATCATACAATGGCTTAATAAATGGCCATGGATTGAATAAACGTTTGTGCCTATTGTGTGTGAGGCACTGTAACGGAATCTGATTTTACTGAATTTCCAATTTAAAGAAGTAAATAAAGTAGACACTGTTTTTTTATTGATTTGATGTAAAACTAAGAAATTTTCAGGATGAAGATTATCAGGTGTTAAATCAGAGTTCTTAACCATTTTTGTCACTCACCTCTTTGGAACTGTGGTTAAACCTACAGACCCCTCAGAATGTTTTTAAATGCATAAAGTATCATACAAAGGATTACAAAGGAAACCAAAGGTTAGTGAAAATAAAGATGTATTTTTTTTTTCCCATCCAAGTTCACAGATCCCTTTTTTGAGGTCTGTGGATCCTAGGTTAAAAACATGTTAGATATAGAATACTGTAAAGAATATTGTTGCCCAAGTTCTATTGGAGACTAGACAAAAGAAGGGATTTTAGGATTTTTTCCCATGTCTGGAGATTTTTATCACCCAAAGATGGGGCTGAGGTTGTGCTGAGTTAGGAGAGAATTACAAAAACATCCCCATAGCACAATGTGCTACGAATGCCTTGGACCTGGCCACCATTTAATACCTTCTTCAAAAGGTTTATGTATCAAGTCTTTTGGATTTTTTTCCCCTTGGGATATACATCCAATTTCATAACAGGATCTATTTTACAGAAATCTGCCTTGTAGTCACTTTCCCACAAAATACATTTCTCTCACAAACTAAAATAACTGATATTAAAAGGATTAGCCTGCTTTTTACCCAGGCCCCAACTTGTGCCATCCATGTGTATACAACTGGCAGGTGAAGGTCCACAGATGTCATTTTCTTCTTTGCCAGTGTTGAAGTGGTGCTATGGAATGGGAAATGGTAGCAGGAAAGGATTTGTCAGTCCTGGCTGGCAACCCACTAAAGCACCTTGGGGGTGGCACTTTTTATATCATCATCATTTATTGATATTAACCCCAGTCCAGTTGATGATCCATGAACACTGCAACAAACAAGAAAAATTGCAAGTTTTAGTCTACAGGAAGCCTGATCTTCTCATAGGACTAGATGGTTTATATGAGTACCAGTAAGCTTTCAAAAATCATGGCACTGATATGAAGGCCCTATGGTATGCATAAAGACTGCAAACTTCACGCCACAGGGCCTTGATATCAGTGCCATGATTTTTGAAAGCTTACTGGTGAATGAAGGTAGAGAAGGTAAATTGTTATCTGGGTTCTGGAACAGCTAAAGAACGATTGCTCTGTACACAATAGATGCTCAACAAATATTTTAAAAATCACATTAAAGATGGAAAATATAGGAAAAACTGACAGGTGGAAAAAAGGAAGAGTTGAGAAGAGAACTTATTGTTCAACCAAAAGATGAGAAGTTTCTGAAAACCACTGTGGAGGGACAGTACACAAGATCCCAGGGGATAAAAGGATCAAGGGTACCAGCTGGAACTACAAAGGTCAGTGTCCAAAGCTAGTGCTGTCTGCCGGCTGAGTGGGTGGAGAATATTTCAGGTAGATCCAATTTCAGTTTTGTCTCATCTGACCTGTGTAAGATACACTAGGCCATCAAGAAAGCTCCCTCTAGGTGAATGCTGAGAATTGTGGCTCCTTAACAGTTTGGTTCTAAGGTTATGTTGGGTGGGGGCCAAGGAACTCTAATTTAACACCAAAGAGAATAAGGATGGAGAATAAAGCAAAGAACAGAGTCACACTGATTATTCTGCTTTCTAAAGCCAAAGGGAAATCTAGGCTATGGATAATCCATATTCACTAAGTTGTGGGTGGAAAAAGAGCTGCTGCTGCTACTGCTGCCTAGAAAGGCAAACTCGGCTCTCTGCAAGGATCATCACTATGTTGATCAGTTACCAATAATTACTGAATGATGACTCTGGGCCAGTACTGTAGCACAGACCTTTAAAGAGTTTAAACAGAAAGCAAGGAAATGATTTAAAATTTGTGATTACTGGAACGTTAGAGAATGTTTTCTCCAAATCTGAAATGTAAAAAAGGTCAAACCAAACCAGGAAAGAGATCCTCCCAAAATGATAAGCTAGTGGTCTAAGTCTGGTCAAATCACTTTCCTTTCCGGGCACCATTTATAAAATGGAAATAAGGTTCACCCAGTTCTAAGACGTGTAATTAGAACATCCCTGGGAAACTAGAAAGGGCAGCTGAAGGCTGAAAATGGAGAGGGGGGATGTTTCCTTAGGCAAGGGGCTTAATTTTTATTTAGTCCCATATGGTCACCTTAGCCGTGAGCTATGTTTTATACATTTTTCTTAATACCATCTTCCTCCTCTCCTTCCTTGATAGCTATAGCCTATTTAAAGTAGAATGTTAGTCTAATTTTTCAAAAAACATCCTGTGTAACACGTTTCTACTGTATATATACTTATAGAGTCTGAGCTCTACAAGTCAAGCAGGCATCATGAGCAGACACATAGCACTTCCCATAGAGATTAGAGGTATAGAGATTAAAGGAACTTCTGACACAATGTAGTTCAACCTCCTCACTTTACATGAGGTTAAATGACTTATCCAAGGTCACACAGAGAAGGACAAAGAAACAGTCTTTTTCTGTTGTACCATAATAAAAATCTGAACCTTTGTACCAACCAGGCCACAAAGAATTTTTATTCTCCCAGTCAGAAAATGAACTAGTAATAGGGCTTGAAAAGATGAGGAATGACTTCATTCTTCCTTTCCAAACCTGAGCTGAGTGGCAGCTGTCTATGCACCATGCCATCCAGTCTAGCTAGAGCCACTCCAGACCGTGCATCCCATACCCTGCATGAAGCGTGTCATGCCCGGGACCTTGCAGACTTTGTCAGGATAGCTAATCTGGCAGACTTAGATGAAATATAAATGTGAACAAAGAGAAACTTTGGGAGCCGATAGGGCCTGAGTCAGACTGGAAGGTGCTTCTAGCAAAGGGACCCAGATGCTAGCAGACTGCATCAAGTACCGCCTGGGGATGGAAAACAGGAGTATTCAACAGGAAAATTTCCCTCCCTTTCCCACCTTCCCAGGGGAGAGAGTGCGCATGTGCACGTGCGTACACACACACACACACACACACACACACACACACACACACACACACACACACTCTCTCTCTCTCTCTCTCTCTCTCCCTTTTTCCCTCTCTCCCTCCTTCTCTCTCCTTTTCTCTCTTATTCAGTCACACAAAGTACTCCTGATTTACTATGAGGGATGGTGCACTCTAGTGGCCAGAGCAAAAGATCTCATCTCATCTGGAATCCCAACCTGCACAGTTCAGGAAGGAACCTCAAAGGCCATTGAGTCCAACCCTTCTTAAATAAATAGGAATTCCTTCTAGAGTAGTCTCTTCTAGAGTAGTTTCAACAGGTGATCATCCAGCCTCTGCTTGATGGGGAGCCCATTACTTCCTGAAGTCTGGGGGGAAAAGAAGGGGTATTTTCTTTCCCTTCATCACTTTGAGGAACGGGAAGAACCTGTACATAGAGGTTTGAGAGGCAAGGTCCGGACCTTTATCTTTAAATTGGGAAGAAGCTATGTCTCTGAGGGAAGAGAAAAAGCCCCTCGGTGTGGGGCTGGTTGTAGAAGTTTAGCTCATGGTAACCTGAGGTGAAAAACACAGCACCCTCAAATCTTTTCACATGGGAAAAGCTGATAAAGGATGGCATTCAGCTGCCCAAAAGTGCAATGAATTGACATCAGGAGTTTTCTGCTAGCATGAGGTTTTCTCATCACAGCCCAGCCCCAGTGCCTCTCTTTCTGTGTGGCATGCCTGAAGACAATCTCCTTTGCTGGACCATCCTCTATGACATGCTCCCCAATGGTGAGTGTATCCCAAAGCTCGTCCCTGACCCTCTCCTCTTTTCTCCCTTGGGTACCATTATCCCCTCCCATGGACTTAATTACGGTCTCTATGCAGATGACTCCCAGCCCAGCTATCTCCTCAGCACCAGTGCCATGTCTCTGTCTGCCTCCTGAATCTTCCATGGTGGATGTCCTGCAGTCACTGGACATGTCCAAAGCTGGCCTCATCCTCTTATGAACTTCCACATTTCTGACAAGGGTTTGTCACTTTGGTTTTATCCCTCAGCCCACATACCCAACTAATGGCTGAATCCTGCATTTACCTCCAAGTACCAAGTACTTGTCATGGCCTTCTCTTTACTCCCATGCTCTCACCCTAGGTCAGGTCCTCCACATCTCTCAACTGGATTACTGCACTAGCCTCCTAATCACATGTAACTGCCAGAACAGTCACTGCTCTCAGCAATAAACTCCCGACCGCCTCTAGGATCAAATATAAGTTCCTTCAAAACCAGGCCCCCAGCTACATGTAAATAATAATAATAATAGTAGTAGTATTTACCTTTTATTATTATTTATCTTACATATCATTATTATTATTATTTACGTATAAATGGGAAATAAGATACAGGCACTGGAATATGGAGATCCATCTTGCCCTACCAGGAAGTCAGAGGGAGCATGGAGGAGGATATAGGAGAGAACAGATTGGGGGAGGGGGCATACAGTGGGATCGCTGTTTTGGGGAGGGGGGTAGGGGAAAGACAGAGAGAAAATTTGTAACTCAAAATCTTGTGGAAATGAATGATGTGAGCTAAAAATAAACACAAAAGTTAATTTAAAAAATAAACCCAGGCCCCCTCTGCCTAGCCAGCCTCACTCCACAGCCTTGCTGCTGGCCTTCTTGCTGTTCCCTCCCATCTCCCATCTCCTCAGCCTTGTACTCCGTGTACTCAGGCTGTCCTCCGTGCCTGGAAAGTACTCCGCCTACCTCATCCCCACTTCTTAGAAACCCTTATTTTCCTCCACCTGCCCAGGTGACCCCTTCTCCATGAAGCCTTTCCTGACTCCCCCATGAGTACCATGCTATCTTCACCCCTTCCCCACAAAATTTACTTGTATTTATTTTGCATCTACTTATTCATGTACTTGTTATCTTCCCTGTTAGAATGTCAGCTCCCTGAGGGCAGGAGCTGTCTCATTTCTTTATCTTTACAGTGCCTAGCTCTGCCTGGGAGGCACTTAGTAAATGATGGACAGGGGGGTTAATTGTGCCTTGGTGGTTCATTCATAGGATAGGGCTTCCCAGGCCCAGCCTTTGCCCATTTACCTCTCTGTTCCTGGCAGAAGGACGACGCACAGAGTGCTGGGTGGCAGCCTCCCATGGAGCTTCTCGATCCTCTCATCTAACCGACTCATGGCTATCTTCAGTTCTTCTCCCTGTGGTGCGTGGGCAAGGCCATCAGAAACAGAGATGGGCTCTGGGGCCTAGGGTCCCCTCACCTGGTGATTATGAAGTCTTTCTCCCAATGGCAAAAGGGGGAAAAGAGATGGAAACACTGTACATGGGTAGAAGAACAAGGGTGTCAGGCCTTTCCAGAGCTGAGAGGCTAAAACCAAAGCCGAGAGGAAGAGAGTCGTTTCCTTTTCTCCCATCTTGAACCAGTTTAGGGTCACTATCAGGATGGGAGAGAAACTAGCAGAAAACTACTGTGCATTCTTAATGGTGAAGCAGAAAGTACTGTTTGACTAAAGCAAGAAGACTTAGGTCCTGGTCCTAGCTGTGCAACCTTCCATAAAACCCCCAAATCTCTCTAGGTCTCAATGTCCTTATCTGCAAAATGAGTTGGATGGAATAAAGGTCCTTTGGGCTCTAGTATTCTATGATTTTTACTCTGCAAAGAGAAGCCTTTCAGCTCTCTTCATTTCCTCATGGGCTGGGATCAACAACACAGGCACTGAAAGAATACAGGGGGAAGAGAAGACAGTGGAGAAATCAGTGGCACTGGGAGAGGGAGATGTAATGAGTGCAAAGATATGAAAATAATGGAGTGGCCATTCTAAGATACAGAACAGTTAAACGTAACTGAGCTGGGTGGGTAGGTGACACAGTGAATAGAGCACCGGCCCTGGAGTCAGGAGGACCTGAGTTCAAATCTGACCTCAGACACTTAACACAAAGACTAGCCGTGTGACCTTGGGCAAGTCACTTAACTCCAATTGCCCTCCAAAAAGCAACAACAACAAAAAAAAGTAACTGGGCAGGACGTCTGTGAGCTGATCTGTAGCAACCACATTTAGCTGGGGTGTAGATGTGGCTTTCTGACCAAAAGGACACTAAGGATATCAGTGACCTTATTTACCGAGGGAGACTTTTCCTTGGAGGCTAGTGGGACAACATCAGATGCTTGTGGGTTTCTTGGGTCAGGGCAGGAGTGACAGATCCATTCGTGGAGGTGGCTCGGGGTCAGGGCTCTCCTGCACACCAGCTTCCAGCTGAGCCCAGTTGGGCCCTGCAGAGTTTTCAGGGCACTCTGGGCACATTCGGAGCTTCTAAATTCTGGAAGTAAAAACAATATATTAAGAGCAGCCAGAAAACACATTGAAGAGGCCAAAGTTCATCAGGCCCAAACCACTGGCTTCTGTGTGGGTCAGGCTTCAGTACTGCTCTCTGCCTTCCATCTACTGACCTCTTCCTCTCAGTGAGATACACCACCATTAATATTCTCCGCTCCCCTGCCCCTCCTCCTCACATCCCTCCAAAGCCAAAGGAAGTGACAGAGACTCACTCAGGAAGCAATACTTCTTGTGTTTTTTGCTTTGAGGATCCACAGGCAAGAAGACAGCTTTCAGACCGGGTAAGAGACTAAACTTCTGGGACATGTCCTCTTCAGTATAGCTCTCCTTCATTCCATTCACATAAATGGTACTTTGGTTCTCTGGGTCTGTCTCCAAGGTGCTCACCATGGTGTCACAGTCCAGAGTGAGCTCTTGCACTGGCCTCTGCACCTGGAGTGGAACGAGATGAAGGCTAACAAATTAATTTCACCTGTTTACCTATCAGACTTCAGCAATTTCCAAAGGCTGTCCATCTAACCCTATGTTATGGGAATCTAAAGATCTTCCCTGCCCCTAGGCCCTTTGCTAAAGCGGCTACGTGACTCTGAGGACCCTTGGATATTTGAAAGTATACTCTGTTCCCTAATAGGCTGAATGTGGTCACGTGGAGCCTGTGGCGCCAGGCTTGTTTTCCAGGAATG
>CM053587.1:111860310-111893852 GCA_028646515.1 Pseudochirops corinnae
TGCTGACTTTTCACCCTGAACTAGGTAAATGATATGCTTGATTAAAGTAAGATTGTTAACCCATTTTGAGTTGCTTTCCTTTAGAAAAGCAGATCTAAGAACCTGTGCTAGTAGCCGCCCTAGGCATGCTAGGGTGCTTGCTGTTACACCCTACCATCTTCTATTATGTCAACAGGGGGAAGAGGCCTACATCCAATCCAATCAGAAAGAGTCACTCAGAGCAAAATGTTCAGGGCCCTAATAAGTAACAAGGAAGACAAGATGGGTCCATATTCAACCTGGTAATAGCTGATATTTTCAAAGCACTTCCATTCGAGCCTCATTTTACAGATGAAGAAACTGAAATTCAGCTTAAATGACTCGCCCTTGGTCCCAAAGCTGGTATCAGCAAATAATAGGTACTTAATAAATGCACATGGAACTAAGTTAAATCATGTATTCCTGACTCCCAATTCAAAACACTGCCCACCAGGACCATGGTAACTGATCAAGGTCTCCATTTCTGAAGAGGACTGCTAATCTCCTTACTCTACTGAAACTTTTCTACTGCAGGAATAGGTCAGATACCTATTCCCATGTATGTTCTGTGTCTTCACACTAGGGCTGGCCTAGGATTAATGAGCACCACACTATGCAAGTCACTGTGGCACCTGGATTAGCAATGTGCATTCCCCAAAACTAGCTCTTAGTCTTGTTTCTTGTTTGCATTCAGCAGTTTTCACGTGCTCTCTACCTTGATTCGGGCCCCCTGGACACATGCACCATTCAAGGTCTCTATGGCCAGCTGGGCAGCTTCTAGTATTCCATACTGGATGCAAAGATAGGGCTGCAAGAAGAAGACATTCAGAATCAATTATCCTTCTAGGCTTCAAATGACTATCCCTCCATTTTTCACTGTAAGAACTAAGGAAATATTGTGGGTGAATCATGTCAATCAAGAACACCAAAGTAACTATAAGTATTGTAATGTAGGCAGAGCTTGCTGGTTTTTCTGGCCTGTTTTTGATGCGGTCATCACACTCCACATTCTGGGTCTTCAACTCTGTAAATCTGGGACCTGTATATTTCTATTCAACCATGATTAAAATGGGGGTAACTGAGTCATATTAACTAAATTCAAACAAGATTAATTTATAAGTCAGAATGCAAGTTTGCTAATCTTCAATGGGAAATAAACCAAGGCAGAATAATTCCCTTCCTGGAGGAAAGCACATATCAGAACACTGCCCAAGGAGCAGAAAATGAGGGGGAAATGAACAGAAAAATAGTTACTGTCAAAAAGAAGTGATACAGTCCAGTGCTGGCCTTCTCCCATCTTATGTTACTCCTATCTGATGCCCAGCTTCAGGGTTCCCTCTCCCCATTCACTAAAATGCTCACAATCCTATGCGCTCTCCAAAGGTCATCCTTCAGTGCCCCTTATTTAGCTTCTACCCTTAAAACATTACCTGGTGATAGTGTAATTTCTGATCAATTTTTTTAGATTTGTTACACATTGTCTTATGGACTTAAGTCACTGTCACTAAGCACCAGCCTAGCTAAGGTTAGAGACAGACATGGCTGGTGTGGCCTGCAGGAGTGAAAACTCTTTACTAAGTTGTAGAGGGGGCAGGGTCTATGTTGATTGAGGGAAGGTACTCACAACCAAGAAAACAAACATTTAAAAATGCTTGAAACTGAAGTAGTTATAGTTTACCTTGGTGGCTTCCTACGGTGGTAAGGGAGGTTTTTTCTCTCTATGTGTATATGTATGTATGTGTATACTCATATATGTGCATGCATGTGTGTGTATATATATATATATATATATATATATATGTATTTAGAATACAAATATATGTATGTATTTGTATGTGCATATACTACATGCCTGGCACACAGTAAATGCTACATGATGTTAGCTATTATTATTATTATTGTTATTTATGAAATCAATTCTAAGGGTGGATTATTTTTTCAATGGTTTTCAGATGTTCTGTAAATTCATGGTATATGTGAATTCTTGTTATCCCAATCCCAGTTTTGGGGTCTTAGCTCTTCTAACCTTTATCTTCTGGTCCCAAGAAGCTAGTACCAGAAAGAGTATATGGCACAGGGGAAAGAAAATTACAACTGGAAATTATAAAATGTGAATCTGAGTCCTGGCTCTGCCCTCTAGTAGATGTGTATGCCGTTTCACAGAATATGTCTGCTCATCTGTAAATTGGGGATAATAATACCGACATGACATTTCACAGAATCATTATAAAGACAGGAGGAGATAATAGATCTCAAAACACCATGCAAATGTAAAAACAACAGACTCACATGCTACTCACAAAAATGATTAGCAATCAGTGGTCCTGGCTCAGCTACTGTAATCCCTTAGTGTCTGGCAACTGCTTTTTCTGCAGGACTAGACCTGCTACAGCCATCAGAAAGTAACATTCCTGGCTTTCTAAATACCTCTTCCCGGCTGTATGGAGCCTTTCTACCTAAATCCCCCAATGTCACTGATTCTTTATAATTATTCAAGCTGCTGTTTCTTCTTCCGCTGACAAAGACGACAGAGAAAGAGGCAGTGTAGTATACCAGACAGAGCTGAACTTGATTGTTAGGGAGACCTGGGTTCAAATCCTACCTGTGACTCATACTGGCTGTGAATATATCATTAATCTCTCTGTCCCAGGCAACTCTCTCAGACTATGTGAACTGCATAGCAAGTGCCAAATCTACATTGGCAGAGGAGTGTTTTTACACCAATGAAATCACAGTCTAATCCAAAAATCCAGGGAGAGTAACACTTTTGTGTAGCTACCATCAAGGTAAGTGTAGTAAGTATAGTCTGTGTTGAAGGCAGGAAAGACCACGCTCTAAAGATTATTTTCAAAACCCTTTTTCTTTTTTCATTTTCTCCATAATAAATTTATAGAACTATAGAGATGGAAGGGATTTTAGAGGCATCCAGTTCAATCTTCACCTGAAAAGGCTATCTAAAAATGGTGATCTAGCCTTTAAAGACTGCCCTGTGAAGGGGGCAGTGCTTACTACTTCTTGAGCTCGTCCATTCCACTTTTAGATCTCTCCAACATTCCAGATGTGGTCTGACTTGATGTCATAGTATGACCTCTTTTAAAAGTGTGGAATAACAAAAAAAGTGGCAAAAACTCATCCCTTGTGGTCTAGCTACATTAAACCTGCATCCTTTCATCCTGGACATACAGAAGAAAAAAGTGAAACCCAAAGTTATTTCCCCCAGGACCACTGTTTCTGATCTGTGAAAGGTACACAGGTCATCTCCATCAGAGGTTTCATTTTGTGGCTATCAGTTCATCCCCATAATGGCTGAAGAAAGATTCTCTTAGCTCCTTACCTCATCAGTTTCAAGAATGACTTCCAGTGAATGGACAGGGCCAAAGCTTGCAAACAACTTCTTCAGAGGCTTGAGGCAGAAATTTCCCCCAAATGGCCCTGCATAGACAGTTGACATTTCTGCCCACTTGACTTTCATCTACAGGAAAAATAAGACAAAAAAACCCAAGGGGTCAAAGTGGGGAAGCAAGAATACAGAGAGAATGAAGCCCTCAGAGCCCCTTGGAAGATGCATCAGTGAGTCTCATGAGATCTCAGCACCAAGAATCTGGTTCAGCAGATGAGCCCGTTACCTTTTTATGCATCTCGACAGTGAGGCTGGGTGGAAGGGGATGTGGCCACTGTGAGAATTGGATGACACTGAAGGATGACAGAGGGACCTCTGCTTGGGCCTGCTCAAGAACCTGTAAGAAATGCAAGGCACTGAGGAGCAAAGAATGGGAGAGTCGAAGGACCCCGACCATTTTTTATCTGAGATGAAATGTCCAAGACTTTAAAAAGCAACAATACCCCATGGTACTGGAGTGGCTCCTCAGGCTTATTTCCATTTCTCGAATTTCCCAAATGGAGAACAATGGACAGTGTCTGCTCAGACACTAGTCAGAGTGATAAGTGCTCTCATATCCAACAAGTTCTTTGACACATTTTCTGGGACAGCAAAGCTAAAAGAAATACACTGAAGACCCAGGTGCTGACATGAAATCTTCCTTCATGTCACCTTAACCACCTGTCATGGCTGCATCACTGCTGTTGCCATCGACGAGGTAAAAAGCTGCCTACCTGACTACATATATACATAAAGAGGAGTGCATACAGTGCCAGGTTCTGAGGCTGAAAAGGCTGTTTGAATCATGACATGCACAGGCTGGGCAACCCTGGGCAAGTTATTTAATGTCTCTGATCCTCAGCTTCCTCAACTGTCAGATAACACCACACAGCCCAGAGGGCCGTCATGAGCCTCAAAGAAGAGAGGCCAAGTAAGGCACTCTGGGTGACCTGGCATCATCCTCATCAGGATACATGAAGGGTTCTAGGGGTGTCTCTCACTCTGGAATGTCTTCATTTCTAACAAGGAATCTACATCCCTTACCTCCTCATCAGAAGTACACAGAATACTTTGGCAAAATCTGGAAGACATAAGTGTGCTGCCACCTGCTTTCTGGGACAGGAAGAGGAGTTTCTGACCAGCCAAGTCCAAACACTCTAAAATACTTAGAGAGAAAGAGTGATAATGAGATAGGGAGGAGGAATGGAATATCCCTCTTACGCCTTAATCAGCTCTCGGAAAGGCATCTATGTTATTGCCTGCATCAAAATTCCTTCCAAAATATGAACTGATATTTATTTGCAATCTAGCCAATGCGACCAGGGCTAAGGCAGACCCAACTGCAAGGAACTGAGGCTCCTGGGAAAAGAGCATCAAAGAGTCTGGCTGCTGCACGGCCAGCCTGGTTTCTCACCAGTTTTTCGTCTGCCTTTATACCAATGCCTTTGAATGTTTAACTTTCTGAGTAGGATATAACTTAGGAACAATCATCAGATATCAATGGACAAAGTATGTTTAAAAACACACCTGCCAAACTAACATTTTTACTGATACCTTTTTTACACGGCAGTCATTTCTGAATATGCCTCCTCCTCCTAGAACTGAACCCTTTCTTGTTACAAAAGAGAAAGAGTTAAGCAAAAACTACTGATGCAATGATGGGGTCCATGTCCCTGTATCCCCCTATTTCTCTGATGAGGTGACAGAGGTATGTTTCAGGACCTGTTCTCTGGGACCAAACTGATGATTACAGTTGCTCAGAGTCTGGCTTTCTTTTAGGATTCTTTTCATTTACATTACTGTAGTCATTGTGCCTTTGTCCTACTGGTTCTGCCCAAGTCATCCTGCAACATCTTTTAAGAAACTATTTTTAGGAGGTAGTAACATTACAAATACCCTGCAATGACTCTATGGACATAAGATTTAAAACTGCAGATCACCTAGTTCGAACCCCTTAATCTGCAAATAAGGAAACTGAGGGCAACAAAGGTGCCCAAGGTCACAAAGCTTGTATATAATAGAATCAGGATGTCAACTGGAGTCCACTAATTCCAAATCCTGTGCTCTTTGTTTTTTTCAATTAATATACACCTTTCCACTTGTTCCCTTCTTCCTCCCACTATGTCTTCCACTGGAGGAGGAGGAAGAAAATGAAAAAGAAGCCATTGTAACCAATACAGTCAGGTAAAACAAATTCCCACAATGGCCATGTCCAAAACCACCTTCCTATTAGGAGGCGAATGGAATGCTTTATTCATGGGTCCTTTGGAATCAGTGTCCTTTGCACTACAAAACCCTGCCTTTCAACCACCTTGGCAAACGACATGGAGGAGAAGGCAATCTCCACCCTCATTCTACTTCTCCCCATTTGCCTAAGGATCAAAAAAGTTACCCTGAATTCTTCTGCCGTGTTGCATCTGTTGAGGGTCTTGCTTCTTTATGGGGTCCACTGGGGCACAAGGGCAACGTGTTTCTCTGTTTTGGACTTGCCAGAAATTGTTGGGAGTTAACTAGTGTATCCAGCTTCATCTCTGCAATCTTGAGGAAAGAAAGAGTGGGAAAGCCACCAGTTTCTTGGGTGTTTATTATAGAATAGTTTTCAGCTAGACAGGCTGCATTTTTTTTTTAAGCAAAAAAGAAAAAGTGGTGGTGGTGAGAGTAGGGGAGGAAAGGAAGGGTAAAGCAAATCAGAAAGGTTCAATGGATGCCTCTTCTTTCTCAATTGCTGGGCTGACAACTCAACAGATGGTTTCTCATTTGCCTAGCTAGAGATACCAATCTGTCACAACAGCCCATGCTGTTACACATATAAAGGAAATACCAATGTAGGGCTCAGTGAAAAAGGATGCCAACTTTGGTTGGCTCGTTTGTTACTCTATAGTTAGTCACTTAAAATGTATTTTTGCACTGAATGTGCAACCAGGTCTCTGGGAGAGGAAATTGCTTCTCTTGGAAGACATAATAAAATCCTTAGCAGACTCACTTTTATAGCTTCAGAAAGAAAAACAAGTTTTATTTTGTTTAGTACTAGAAATGCCACTCTGTCCATTTATAATATTTAAAACTTATCTGTTCTCAATAGTTACTTTGGATGAGATACAAATCTGTGTCTAGCCTAAAAATCCTCTGGATTTCCAAACTTCCCTTCTTAAAGCGTTATTGGTATCTTTAATTTTTATATCTTCCTTTGCTTCTGAATATATCTCTCCCTGTCCAGTGAGCCTTCCCTTGAAATGAGGAAAAAGGAGAGGAAAAAGCAGCTCAGAAGAACCCAACATTATCAAGCAAGCCTGAGAGTGTATGCAATATTCCACCTCTATAAGGAAAGAAGGAAAAGTGAATTTTCTCATCTCTTCTTGGTCACTAAAATTACATATCACAGAGTTTGGCCAAATCCCTCTTCTGACTGTTGTTAGCTCTCCTCATGCTGCTGGTCTAATGTTGTACTGAGGTACAGCTTGGTTTGACAAAGAGTCAGATGGAGCAAAAAGAAGGTAAACTGTCTACATAAAAGATATCCCCATATGAGGAATGGAAAAGATGTTGGTGCCCAATTGTCTGGTTTAGAAACTCTTTCTCAAAGTCAGCAATGAAACATCTTCTGGCTCTATGTGGAATACAACCATGGATTCTGTCAAATGTGCTGTACCAGATGGAGCATCATTATAATCTGCAATGCTAATTTCTAAGCTGGTCTTTAAGGGTATGCCCATACCTCCTGCCCCTGCACTGGCAAAAGTGCATCACAAGGTAGTCCCTTGTGTATGTGAATACTGCATCACTGTTACACCTTGTTAGCTGATTCAACAAACAATGGGAGCATCCTCCCATTCTGTTCCTGTATCTGATAGGGGGGCTTTCACCTTCTTTTTCCTTAGGACCAGCCCTACATGACACTTCTTCACCGTACTGTTTCCACTTCAGTCTTTACCCTCAGCTTTCCACCACCAAAACCCCCTGGGACTTGGTGTGTCTCCTAGCTCTGATAGATGAGCTTTCACCTTTTCCTGCTCAGAACCAGCCTTCCATGTCACTTTCTGCACAATTCAACTTCACTCCCATTCAACTGCCCAGGCTTCCTTTAAGTCCCAATTTAAATCCCACTTCCTACAGGAAGCCTTCCACAACTCCTCTTAATTCTAGTTTCTTCTGTTAATTGTGTCCTATTTTTCTCTATATAGTTTCCTTTGCATATATTTGTTTATAGGTTGTCTCCTCTATTAGACTGCAAACTCCTTGAGGACAGAGACTGTCTTTTGCTTCTTTTTGTGAACAACAAACGCTGTTAAAACAAACAACTTTGAGAGACTTAACATAACAGCAGCCATGATGAAATACGCTCCCTACCCCCTGACAGAGAGAGGAGAGACTCAGGGGAGACACACAGACACACACATTTATTGATGGGGGGAGAAGGGAATGGCCAATGTGGGAATTTATTTTGCTTGACTATACCATTTGTTACAAGGGTTTTATTTTTCTTTTATTTCAACGGGAGGGCAGGTGGGAGAGAAAATAAACTTTTGTTAATGTTTAAAAAAAGGTATTTGTGCCAAGACTTGGGGTTTACAGAAACAAAAATGAAATACTCCCCATCCTCAAGTATGTCCTATTAGGAAATACAGAGAAGAGTTCAATAATTAAACACCTCTGACCAGTCTGTCTTACACTAAATGCTACTGTAAGATCAAGAGAATGATCCTGAGGTTCCTGAAAAGTGTTTAAAGACAGATTTTGTGATTAACACAAATCACCTTTTCAAAATTCTATCCTAGTTTAAAAAATAAAGTTGATGAAACAAAGAGCAACACAAAAGACAAAACAGATAATTACATGAAATTGCAGTATTTTAACAATGCAACTAGGATAAGAGGTGAATGAGCAAAAAGTATTTTCATCATCTGTCTCTGATAAAAGTCTCACGTCCAAGATATGTAAGAAATGATCTCTAGGTACATATACATATACCACCACTACCGACACACACACAGAGCAATGGAGCTAGCCAGCCAAGAGGGGGTCACTTCCTCCTCCCCCAAGCCCTGAAGTTCTACCTGCTTTTTTACTGCTCCTTGAAAACACAGACCCTCCATTCCAGCCCATGCCAGAAGGAGCCCAGAATCTCAGGTCCACCATCCCTCAGACCCACTTCACACTTCTCCATGATGGCAGTGGGACAGCCCCCTTCAGGATAAGGACTTCTGGGACTTTTAACTGACCCTCCATCCTTTCTGTGTACCTCACACTGAAAACTCCTTCTGTGTTGTCTCTCTTGATTAGAAGGTAAGCTCCATGACTGTCTTCTTTTGCTGTTGCATCCCCAGTTCTTGGCACATAAAATGCTTTTTCACTGATTAATTCGACTACTACAAATCCATAAGACCAAAAGATGCTCCCTAATGGATAAGTGGTCAAAAGACCAAAAAGTTCTCCAAAGAAGAACTGAAAACTAAACAATCATATGAAAAACTGCTTCCAATAACTAATAAGAACAATGCAAATCAAAACAATTCAGGGTTTTTTGCTTATACATAACAAACTGGCAAAAATAAGAAAAGACCAAAATAGTCAATTTCAGAGGGGTTTGGGAAAAAGGGCACACTGATACACTGCTGACAGAACTGAACATTACTCCAACCCAGTGGTTCTCAACCTTCCTAATGCCGTGACCCTTTAATACAGTTCCTCATGTTGTGGTGACCCCCAACAATAAAATTATTTTCACTGCTACTTCATAACTGTAATTTTGCTGCTGTTATGAATCTATCTGATATGCAGGATGTATTTTCATTGTTACAAGTTGAACATAACCCACAGACTGAGAACTGCTGCTCTTACCATTCTGGAAAGCAATTTGTAATTATGCTAAGAAAGTGACTAGAATATCCATACCCTTTGACTAGGGGATCCCAGTGCTAGGTATATACTCCAATGAGGCCAATGACAAAAAGTCCTATGTATGTCAAAATATTTTTTTGTAGAAGCAAAGCACTGGAAACAAAGTAGTAGTGGTAGTGGTGGTAGCAATAGTAGCAGTAGTAGAAGTAGTAGAACAGAATTAGAAAGTAGAAATAAAGAACTGAAGACGCAACAGCACTTTTTGTTGGGAGGTAAAGAAGTAGAGATAGTAGATGCCCACCAAGCAAGAAATGGTCAAATATGTTGTAGAACATGCATATAATCAGTGACGCAACAAATCATGAATATGCAAAATACAAAAAAGCACTGGAACTGATGCAAAATCAAGTATAACCAGGAAAGCAACACCTATGACAACATAAATAGCAAGAACAACTCCCCCAAAATCAAAATTGAATGACATTTAATTATAACAACCAACCCCGGCCTCAAAGTCAAGACATAAAAATGCTCTTCCTTCCCCCTTTTTTCCAGAGGTAAGGGACTATGGGAGTGGAACCCTACCAAAAATTTCATATCTGGTTGACATGTGGATAATGTTTCCTGAACTGTTTTTCCTCTTTTTGGTAAAGAATAGTGCTCTGGCAGAGAGAAGAGAAGGGAGGGAATATATCAGGAAATTAAAGTGACATAAAATCAAAGCATGTGCATACCAACTTTTTTAAAAAAGAGATAATGATTTACAATTTCACTCTAGTTTTAAAAAGCATGTAAATATTAGTTAGACTTAAAGTACTAACCTTCCTTGGGCCATGTTTAATAAAATACTGAGCCAGTTGAAGCGTTGCAATAGCATCTTCTGTAGAATCATGGCCAACCTTGTCAGGGCACTGTATTTCCTTCCTAAAGGAAGTAAGAGTAAAAGAGAGCTTATTAACTCAGAATCACAGGCTAACACTTGGCATAAAACGTCCACGTCTACGTAGCTCTCTACGGCTGATGTTTTTTCCTGTGTTTTCTGGCTGCATGTGGAATCTCAGTGATTCAGATGAAACAACTAAAAAGGCCTACATGTACAGCAGGCATGTCAAAAGATGCTGCCTGTTACAGTGTAGGGGCTGAAAATGGTCGGATTTGGAAATGTTTTATCAACTTTGATACTTTTTTTTTCCGTCCAAATCAATCACAGTTTGGCTCCTTCTTGTCTACCTACAGGATTCCCAAGAGATGTGTGTGCACTAAGCACAAGTGACAGAAAAGATAATACAAAATGAGAGGTGTACATTTCCAATTCATTACATGGAGCACATGGTGCTGCTTTGGTAGCATGGTACAGTGGACAGAGAACAAGGGCTGGAGTCAAGAAGACTTTGGTTCAAATCTTGCCTTAGACACTTTGTGACTCGGGCAAGTCACTTAACTTCTATGTATGAGATGGGGATAAATTTTTTTTTCTTCAATATTTAACTTTAAAAAAAAAAAAGATGACAGTTCCTCCCTTCCCCTTACCCTTTGTCTGGGGCTCCCTCGCCCTCGTGTGGCATTACAAAGCAGAGAGGATAAAATTAGCACAAGAATTAAATGAAATAATATGTGTAAAGCACTTTGTAAGCTTTAAAGAGCTCTAAATTTGAGCAGCAATCATTTATTTATTTATTTGTGGAGGTGGGAGGGCAAGAGAAGTGGGGGTTAAGTGACTTGGCCAAGGTCACACAGCTAGTGAGTGTCTGAGGCTGGATTTGAACTCAGGTCCTCCTGATTTCGGGGCTGGTGCTCTATTCACTGTGCCACCTAGCTGCTCTAAGCAACAATTATTACTAAAGATATTCTGTCCTATTTGAATGTGTCAATATAGGGAACTACTGTAGTGTAAAACAATTCAAACCATCATAAACTTACCCTAAAATAACCTTGGCTAAAAACTTGAGCTTAAACCTTCGTCCCAAACCTCTGACAAAAAGCAACGAAGTGTCAATAACATTGGGATGTATCATCTGTGGAGAGAAAATCAAACCACTTTTCAACCTTCTAAAATAATGGGTAAATGAAGGGGTCAGGGAGGGGAGAAAGGGAGAGGGTAATAAGAGAATAGAACAGAAAAATGGAGTCTCCAGACAAATACACACTTGTAAGGCTTGAAGGTCTGCATTTAAGGAATGGCCCACTAACACCGCATCTGGTGGGAGCAGCTTCTTTAACTTGGCCTGGACATCTCTGAGTTTTGTGGTCACAGGTTTAAGAATCTTCCGTGTGATGCCTGAGAACCTTCCATAAAAGCAAAAAGATGGAGCCCGTGAGAGTAGCTGGTTCCATTCTCCCCAGCTCAAACCAATGTTTCCTGAGGAAAACTAAATTATTACCACAGGGATTGTACTTACGAAGAGAAATGTAAGTCTCTGCAGTCTAATTTACAACAACTAACAAGGCTGCTTTTGAAATTTTGACTGTTGTCTACTATTACATACTGGATACTGTCTTTGGAAACACTTGGTTAACCTTGCTTTTATGTCACTATATGACTTCCATCCTACCTATTACACTAATCATATTTTCTTCACTGCTTCTTTTGTTTTTTCCATTCCCTTAATGCAGGGATCTCCCAAAGTTCTGTTCTTGGGCCTTTGCTATTCTCTATGTACAGTCTCAGCCTTGGCATAAGTACAAAACAACAAAAACTCTCATTGTCCCCTTTCTTTTTGATAATACTTCAGGAGTTCCAAAATCAAGCACATTATGTGGCACGTGCCTCAGTATATTAATTCAAAATCTTTGAACAGAAAGACAGACATGTACTGATCCTGGATATTTTTTGGTGAAAATCTGTTTTTTCTAACTGGCAGGCTAAGCTTAAGATCAACTCAGGAACTGCATGCAATCTCATGAACTTCAAATTTCCAGAAAAGAAGTTTTGTTAGATAGCACAGCTCCATTTAATGAGATCTAGTGCTAGAATGACTATAATGAGATTCCATGGCAAAGAAGCTATCAATTTCCCACTGGTCTAAGTTCAAAGGAAGATTATAGGGAGAAATGTGTATGAATGTTACACCTCTGAAAATAAGTCAAAGCACTTCTAGTAGAGAAATGTAACTGACATGGCGCAGTTTCTTCTCTGTGGACCTTTATATACCAGCAAGCCACATCGTGTAACTCCACAGAAGCTCCAGGCTTCTTCCCAGAAAAGTTTCCATCAATTCCAATCTGACCTGGGTTGGGAAAAGCTACAAGTCAATTTGCAGGTATTCACCTGGTGAGGTAGTTCAGTATCTTGTTGTCAGGTTTGACAAGCTGATCCATGACACAACGACCTTCTGCATCAACCAGCGAGACTCGTGTGAGTTCATTCCCATTTGGTGTAAGGCACTGAAAAACCAAGGACGCAGTCAGACTGCTATACCTACGTAGGTCACTGCTTCCTGCTTTTCTAAATATGATGACCAGATCTATTTACTTTGTGGGTTTCAAGATTGGAAAAGTCAAATCAAGGAGGGGTTTCTGAAAATTACATTCATGAAACATTCATGACCTACATTCATGACCTAACTTTACTGTAAAGGCTGTGTTAGAGGAAGACTAGGAAAAAGAAGAAGAGATGCTATCTCCCCACCAGAGAAAGCAGAAACCTGGTCTATAATGGGAATTGGGGGCACACAAAGCCATATACAGAAGGGACCAGGACTATTTTCTACTCTTTATTCTGTAGTTGCAAAAATGTCTTCCTGCAGTAATAAGAGTATCAATTCTAGGCACATGAGGTAGTTCTTCCTTACTCCAATGCCAGCACCCTATCCACTACACTGCTTCATTGGCAATTGTGTAAAAAGATCATAAAAGAGAAAGCTGTCAAAAGGATAAAAAGAAATAAATGTGACTCTTGTGGTTATATGTAAATAATTCTTCTGTCAAAGAAATATTACACAACTAATGTAATTTGTAGCCTTAAGTCTGCTGGAAACTAACACCAAGATGTTTTTTTTAATTTTTAAATATTAGCATTAGTAATAGCTTACAATAGCCCCATGAGGTAGGTAGTATAAATATTAATATTCTTACCTATTAAAAGGGGAAAATGAGGCTCTGACACTTGCCCACGGTCATACAACTAGGAAGTGGTGATGCCGGGACTCTGAGTCGGAAGACCTGAGTTCAGTTCCAGTGTTTTTTAACCATGCTGCAACCTCTGTTTCTGGTACCCAAACCCCATGAGCACAGATTTTAAAAACCTAATTCTGTGCATTAAACTTGAATCCATCAAAAAAGCTTTATTTCATTCTACCATGAGGGAATCCCTGGCTTTGGGATGGCAACATCCATGTCTGAGAAGCCATTATAATAATGAGATTTATCTCATACCATTTCACAGTCTAGGCCAAAAAGGGGACTGCTGTCGCTTACTGGACCAACACATTCAGTGGAAACGAAGTTTTTACAGTTAGCCAAACCTGGAGATGAACAAACAAACAAACAAAAACTATGTACAAAAACTATAGAGATGACAACGTTCAATTGTCTAGAAGAGGCACATAGAATTTAGCAAGAAAACTATATCCTATATGCTGCAACTGGTGGTACCCTTAAGTGCTCTGAAAGGTGACCTTACACTTGTTCATTATGGTATTCTACTTGATTTCTCACCTGCGACATTTTGGTCATGAAAACATCATACAAATAACTTACTCCTGGACTCCTGGAATAAAAGAAACAGTGGCTTTTGGGGAAAGTCTGCCCATCTTTGAAAAATGCCAACAAAAGGGGCAGCTAGGTGACACAGTGAATAGAGCACCGGCCCTGGAGTCAGGAGGACCCGAGTTCAAATCTGTCCTCAGACACTTAACACTTGCTAGCTGTGTGACCTTGGGCAAGTCACTTACCCCCAACTGCCCTGCCCTCCAAAAAGCAAAAAAAAAAAAAAAGCCAACAAAAAACATAGACATCCCCCCCTTTAAGAAAATACTGGCTAGTGTAATTTCTGTGGCCACTGTCATTTGTCACCACAATAAACTTTTATGCTAGTATTCACAGAAAAGGAACAGTCTATAAAAGCACTTCTTCCCAAGATAAAAAGGGGACTTAACATGGACTAAATAGGTTTACAATCAGGGAAAAACTGCTCAGAGTTTAACTTTGTTCCATGTCCCTGTTCCATCAAAGCATCACTATTATTGATAAAAGAGAATGGATAGAGTTGAATTCTGTAAACAGTGGTTAAGAAGATCAAACATCAATGCTCTAGTTTTTAAAATAACTTTCTTATCTTTATATATTTCTACCACCATGCCAACTGTAATCTCAACCAACCTTGGAGCGGAAAGTCAAATTTTTTCATCTCTTCTTTGGTCAATAGGCATCTGACCAAACCTACTTTTTCATATCCATATTTCTGAATGATGGGATCATTCTGCAGGTCTGTGATGGCTTGTGGAACGGCAAGAGAAGACGATGACACTGAAACAAGTAGGTGCAGAGTTGATGTGTTAAAATGTGCTTCTAACAGAGCTTTCTCAATGGCACATCTCTCTTGTATAGCCTACTGGAGCTCTTTGAAAAGAATTTTCTTATTACTCAACATCTATTCAGTGAAGCATTTAAGGTATGGTATATAGGGATAAAGCTAGGTCTATAATTTCTTTGATATAGGGAGCATCCTAATGAGAAAACTCCCTCTACCAATTCAAGTTGACACCTTCTCTGTCATTTATAGTCTTGGAGAGTCATCCCGAGCACTGAGAAATTAAATCACTTACTTTGAGCTGGTGCATGGTAGGAGGCTGGGACCCAGCACTTTATGGATCTGAGGCCAGCTCTCCATCCACTACACCAGTGGTATCAAATTCAAATAGAAATGGGTCCCTCTGGGCTACATGTTGACTGGGAAAACAAGAAATAAATACTGTCTATGCTGTATTTTATTTTGTTAAAAATTTCCCATTTATAGGGGTAGCTAGGTGGCACAGTGAATACAGCACCGGCCCTGGAGTGAGGAGGGCCTGAATTCAAATTTGACCTCAGACACTTGACACAATTACTAGCTGTGTGACCTTGGGCAAGTCACTTAACCCCAATTGCCCTGCCTTCCCCCCACCAAAAAAAATAATAAATTCCCAATTATATTTGAATCTGGCTCTAGCAACACTCAGGCCTGCCTGGGCCATGACACTATATCACACTGTATCCAAATGGTACATGCAGAGATATACAACTAAGATGGAGGTATAGCTTTTTCTTTCATGGATCTAATATTCTTGATATGGAGACACTGGTCTGTTTACTTGTTTAGGTCTTAAGTGACAGTGGTGTGATTAAGTGGTATGATTCCAGAGGTGGGAAAGATTACTTCAGGTGGGGTGTTCAGAGAAGGTGTTGGGGAGGTAGTGAAACTTAAGCTGGGCCCTGAAGGACTGAGTGGAATTCATATGGGTGGAAGAGGAGGAATGTGGCATTCCAAGTAAGGAAAACAGTGAGCACAAAGGTGCAGAGGTGGGAATGTACTGGTGAGTAGACAGATCTGACTAAAGCAGAACATTTGGAGATATGATTATAAAAAGAATGTTGGCATTAGATCATAGAAAGCCCTGAAAGTCTGAGCTTTATCACGTAGGTAATGGAGAGCCATTTGAATTTCTGAAACACAATAGTAACACAATCAAAATGGTATTTTCAAGAAGATGAATACAGCATTAGTATACAGGGTTGGTTTTGGTTTGGAGAGAAGAACAATTAAGAGTGGGGAAAATAGACCACTATAATAATGCAAAGGCAGCAAAGGAAGCAATATAGTAGAGACTGTAGAGATAACCAACAGGACCAAGTTATTAATTAGGCATAGGGGTAAAAGAGGGCAGTAGCTATAAGGTTCTAAAGCTCAGGCAACAAGCCAAAGGATAGCAGTACCACAGACAAAAATAGGCAAGTAGAAGGGGAAAGAGGCTTGGGGACAGTGAGAACTAAAATTAGATTACATGGGATTTAAAGAAATGAACAAGAAGTGAGGAAATGAACACAAATCATTCGTTTAAGACTGACAGTAAAATAAAGGACAGAAATAGGACAGTAACTAGGGGCAAACAAAACCAATGCAGTTAAAATTGCAAGGGAAATACTTAATCAGGGAAAAAAAAATCTTTGCATAAGGGTTCTCTGATAAAGGTCTCAGACCCAAGATATGTAAGAAACTGATCCAAACTTAAAAGAAAAAGAGTCATTCCTCAAGATATAACTGGTCAAAAATATGAACAGGGAATTCTCAAAGAAGAAATGTAAGTGACCAACAACCATATGAAGAAATTCCCAATCACCAAAATTAGAGAAATATACAATTAAAACAATCCTAAGCTTCGGCTTCATACCTATCAGTTTGGCCAAGATAACCAAAAAGGAAAATGGCGGTTGTTTTAGAAAAACAGGAATAGCAATGCCTTGGTGGCAGGGCTATGAACTAGTCTAGCCATTATGAAAAGCAATATGGAGGTATGTCACCAAAATCTGCATGTTCTTTGACCCAGCAATAACACTACTAGGTCTATATCCTAAAGAGATCAATTAAAGAGGAAAAGGATGCCGATATAAAAACTATAGCAGTTTTCTTTGTTTTAGCAAGAACAGGAAGTTCAGAGGATGCCTATCAAATGGCGGAATCAATCAACAAATTATGGTAGAGTAATGTAATGGAGTATTATTTCAATGTAATTAATCACAAAAGGGATGGATCTTCACAGAAACCTAGTAAGTCAAGTCAGGAAGCTTTGTTGAGTGCTCACTAATTTTCAGGCATTGTGCTATGCAAAGAAAGATAACAAAGAAAGGTGAAAGCAGTCTCTGCCCTCAAGAAGCTCACAATCTAATGGGGAGGACAAGAGACAAACCACTGTGTCCAAACAAAACACATGTAGGATAACTTGCAAGCACTTCCGAGAAGGAAGGGACTAACATTAAAAATGTGGGGGGTGCAGCTAGGTGGTGCAGTGAATAGAGCACCAGCCCTGGAGTCAGGAGGACCTGAGTTCAAATTCGGCCTCAGACACTTGACATACTTACTAGCTGTGTGACTTTGGGCAAGTCACTTACCCCCAATTCCCCTCCAAAAGGCCAAAAAAAAAAAATGACTGAGAAGTTGGCTTCTTGCAGAAGATGGGATTCTAGACTAGTTCTGAATGAAGCCGAGGAAGCTAGGAGATAGAGATGGAGGAGAAAGAGGGCCAGGGAAGAGACAGTGAAACTGATCATAGCTTGAAGATGGGAATGTTTTCTTCAAGGAATTGGCAAAGAGGTCAGTGTCAATCAATTGATAAACATTTACTAAGCACTTCATATGTGTGAGAATACTGGAAATAAAAACAAACGACAGTCTTGACCTCAAGGAGACAGTAAGTAAACAACTATGTACAAACAAGTCATATACGGGTTAAACAGAAAATAATTAGGAGAGAAAGAGAAAGATGGGATTTTACCTGGGAAGTAAAGGAAGCCAGGAAATCCAGGAGGGAAATGAGGAGAATTCCTGGCCTGGGGGACACCTAGAGAAAAGCCCTGGAGACAAGAGATAGAACATCTTGTCTGTGGGACAGCCAGTGGTCCCTGCCAGGAGGCCCTGCTAGTGGGCTGAAGAGTCCCTCAGGGAGCAAGGACTGGAAACATAGGAGGAGGCTAGGTTATAAAGGGTTTTCCATGCTAAGCAGAGGATTTTATATTTGATACTGGAGGTAACAGGAAACCACTGGAGTTTACTGAGTAGGGCAGTGACATGGCTGGACACGGCTTTAGGAAAATCAAGTGGGTAAATGAAGGATGGATTGGAACAGAGAAAGACTTAAGATGGGGAGACTGTCTCAGGTTATTGCAATAGTCCAGGAATGAGGTGATGAGACGTGCATATGTCAATGCACTGGAGAATTTATGGCGGTGAGTAAGGGGTAAGAAGACTGGAAAAGTAGGAAGGGCAAGGTTATGAAGGGCTTTAAAAACCAAGAATGCTTTATATTTGATCCTTGATGTAGTAGAGAGCCACTAAAGTTTACTGAGTAAGGGGGTCACACGGACAAACCAACATTTTAGAAAAATCACTTTGGCAGCTAAATGGAGGGTGGACTAGAGTGGGAAGAGACTTGAAGCAGGAAAATCAGCTAGAAGGCTACTACTTTATTAGTTATCATCACAACACCTCAGGGGACAAGGGCCTGCAGTAGAGTAGTGGTAGTGTCAGAAGAGAGAAGGGGGTGTCTGAAAGATCAGGAAGGTAGAACTGACAGTACTTGGCAACAGATTAGACACTGGAGGTGAGAAAGAGAAGAGCTGAGAATGATGCTTATGAAGATTTGTATGAACTGAACTAAAAAAAGAGAACCAAGAACACACTTTCTTCAATAAGAACACTGTAAAGATAAACAACTTTGAAAGAACTCTAATCAATGCAATGAGTGATCATATGATTCCAGAGAACTGATGATGAGGCATGCTACCCATCTCCTGACAGAGAAGAGAGGGAATCACATTGTAGAATAAGACATACATTTTCAGACAGCCAGTGTAGGGATTTATTTTGCTTACCTGTATTTGTTACAAAGGCTTTATTATAATTTTTTTCTCAAAAAAAATTCTTTTTGGAGGAAGCAGAAGTAAGGAGGGAGAAGGGAGCTAGGGAAAGGGATCCTCCAAAAAGAAAAAGAAAAGTGGATCACTGAAACGTTTTTGAAACACAAGAAGGGACAAAAGGAATCATAGACAAGCAGGACAACTTTGAAAATGACACTGAATTTATTATATACTTAAAACAAAAAAGCAAGCTATAAATATAGAAAAAAGACTCACAGTTTCATGTACAACCCTCTCTATTCTACTTTGTATATGGAAGCACTCACTTTAGTTGATGTCTGTTAAATTAAAAATTTTTTTAAATGGGGGAAATAAAAACAATGAAAATGGTCTCAACACTCAACACAGAAACAAATAAACCCAAGTTAAATCGTTAAAAATCACTGGTTAGTAAGTTCAATTGTACTGTGAAAAACACTTTCAAAAGAATGATCTGCATGACTGGGGGCAGAAGGAAAGATGCCAAAGAGAGAGAGGCTAACAAAGCGGACCATGTCCCAGAGACAGTAGGAGGAGATTATTAGGTAAAACGGCATTTATAAATTGTTGGAAATGTTCTTAGTTCATAGAACTGTTATCTTTCTATGTTTATGTTTAATACAAATATATTCATAACATCCTTTTGAATAAGCACATCAATGACAAGACGGATATCTCTACCTTGCGTGGTACTGGGTGTAGGCAGGATTCTTTCTTCTTCTTTACTTCCATTAGGCTGTTCCCCAATAATGTCTGCGAGAAAATTGGCTGATGGAGCCGGCAAACAGAATCTCTGTGCAAACAATGAGTAAACAGGAACAGATTTTCACTAACACCCCTGAAAAGGTAATGAGATAAAACCACCCAAATAAAATAAATTAGGCAGCTTTTAAAAATCTAAATTCCTCGGTTCTCAGTATTCATGCATTCTTCCTTTCTTCCTTGGACCTGACTTATTTGGGGGCAGCTCAGTTTAACTGAGCCAGGAGTTCTATGCTTGGCAATCTATTTGTATTTTGATAAGTGTCTGTGAATCAATTTTCTTAGTTTCAATTAGACAAACATTTATTAAGAATGTAACCAGGTGCCAGGCAGCATGCTAGGCACTGGGGAGACAAAAATAAAACAAAATGTAGTCCCTAGCCTCAAGGACACTTACAATCAAAGTGGGGAGAGAGAAGATATCCAAATAGGTTTGATACAAGATAGATTATGATGAAGTCAAAGGAAAAGATTTAGAAAAAGTGTTCTAAGAAAACTGGAGGAGAAAAAGATCACTTCCCTCTGGAGGAAATCAGGGAAGAGTATTGAAATAGATGTCACCTAAACTATGACAGGAGAGGGCAGGTTGTCAACAAGGGGAAATGAAGGGGGAAATACAAACATTCTAGGGCAACAGAGGGGTAGAAAACGACAGGGGGACACAGGGAAACAGCTAGCAACACAGTTTGGCCAGAACACCAATTGCATGAGAGGGTACATGAGAGTATGAAAAACAAAAAGGCTTGAATGGTAGAGAGGCATCCAGGTTATAAAAAGTCTTAAAAAGCTAATTCTACATTTTACATTCTATCCCTCAGGCAGCTGGGAGCCACTCAAGGGTTCTGAGCAGGGGGCAGTGAGGGACATGACCAGATGATACCTGTGCATTAAGCAAAGTATTTCCCCAGCTGTGTTGGGCAAGGGAAAAGACTGCAGGCAGGAAGAACACTAAGAAGGTTATTATATAGCACAAAGGACAGGTGATGAGGGCCTAAACTGTGTTTTAATGGATTAAGCAGGCTTTATCCATACTATTTTATCTCATGTGCATTTTGTATTCAAATGTAAAGATATGTAAAAACCCCTTCTCCTTAAGGGAAGGCTTTAGTTTGGGAGAGTAAGGTTTAGTATGAACTAGGAGTCTGGACAATCAACATTTAATTAAGTTCAGCCTTTTCATACCATACCGCTACACAGTAGTCCCAAAATACATTGATTTTATTTTTAAAAAATGTTGTATATTATTTTTAATTGACAGCTATGTATGTGTTGAAAATGTTAAGTTCCTTAAGGCCAGAGACTGTTTTGTTTTTGTCCCCAAATTAATTTATATATAAAATGATGGGAAAACCTCACACACAATGTTTCAATGTGCTACATGTGGAGACAGCCCTTTTATGGAGTTTAAACACCTAAAATGTCACATACAGAGTGACCTGTGCAGTCCCTGGAATAGTAGTCTCTAGTAGGATTCTCCACAGCCAGGTGTCTGAAATAGAGAGGAAAGGGCAATACATGTATTTGCCTATTCCTAAGAAAATTATGCTGTCTTTTCTCAGGCAGCTTCCAAGTTCACCCATTCACATTCATTCATTCATTCATTCATTCATTCATTCACTCAATAAGTTAATTCCTATTGCCCTGTACAATCTAAGCAGCACAATGTTAGGTGCTTTAAGGTATACAAACAAGCATGAGACATCGTTCCTGCTCTCCCTGAGCTTTCTATCTAACTAAAATGTTCATTTATTTCTTTATTCCCCACTCCCACACATACCTTTTTTGCTTCTTTCTCACCTTTCAAATATTACTGACTCAAATTCTTTCCTCTTTTTCAAGAATCCTTAAGCATTCCTTTGTCCTCAGACAGTCCAATAAAGGATGAAGAGGGTCAACAAAAGCTACTAGGAACCTGTACTAGAGCACAGTTTGGTGAATACAGCCTGCTAAGCTACTTTGCATCTGTATGGGGCACTGTGCTTTTCAATCTACTATCTTATTTAATCTTCATTCTAGGGAAATCAAGCTGGTGATTGCATTCCTAATTTACAAGAGAGGAAATAGGGGTGCTAAAGCAGAAAGTCAGCAATAGTCTGTTTATAAGTCTAGCCCTAACGCTTACTACTACACACCAAAGCTGTCCACACCTGGTCACTGGAAAACTCTCTAAAATAGAATGGACTCTTCCAGAGTGGGAAGAAAGGCACATCTTGAGACAGCGATATCAGGGATAAAGCAGGAAGGCTTGGTTTGGACTGCTACATAGGAAGGCTTTCTCAACTTACATGTCTGAATGCCTTTCGGAGGTGTTTGAACTGCAAATAGAACTTGTAGAAGTGCAGCTGACTCACTCCCTGAAGAACAATAACCACCACGCTGTTCAGATGCTTTGGGTGAGAAAGATGGCACCAGCTGTGGAGAAATCAAAGCCACACACAGGCAACACTGAGACCCTAAAGTTAGCTTCAAGTACACAGGAAGGAGGAGGCGTTCAGAAAAGCAATTAGCAAGAGCTAAGAGACATTCGCAGGTGTCTCGAATGGGTGATGAGATCAGCTGTTACCACAGAGTTCAAATAAACATCCCTCATGGCGCAGAATGCTCACAAGCCAAGCCATGCGGAAAAAGCAAAATTCTATGTATCAAATCCAATACTCCACTGGCCTGGCACTTTGAACTGGAACCTAGCCTTCTTTTTAAAATGGTTGTCTAGGGGAGAATGAGGGTCTTCTCTTCTCTGCAGGGAGCTGGCCCCTCTGTCCTGTTTCCCTTCTACTGATGCAGTCCTCCCTTAAGTGAGCAAATACATGTGTGGCCTTGAAAAGCCACCTTCACATGTCAAACTGTTCCACTGTTACTTTGCACATGCCAAGAGAAAGGTATATATACTGATGAGAGCTTTACAATCATAAGCAAAACACATGTATTACAAGGTATCCAGCCATCTCTTTGGTCATGTGAATATAGCAGAATTCTCAACACATGATATAAAACAGATTAGAGCTGGTACCTACAAACAGTGGCCACAAACTCATTTCATACCTTGGCTTAACTCAGTTCTTAATCTTTTTTGGTGTCATAGATCCCTCTGGTTGTTGAGTAAAACTTATAGATCCCTTCTCAGAATAATATTTTTAAATGCATAAAATTTTTAAAATATAGGATACCAAAGGAAACCAATTATACTGCAATACAGTTACATATAATACACACATAAAACCCAATTTCACTCACCCCAGGTTAGGAACCCCCTGTTCAGTGGATTTGTGTTGTTTTCCCAACACTGTAGATTTCAGCAGTTCACGTAGCTGGTCATGGCTTATTTCACAGTTCTTAACAAATAACTTGGTGGATAAGCGGACTTTCTGAAAGGACAAAAATGGGAAACAATCACTCACAACCATCAAGTTTACAGATGAAAAGCAAGGTAAAGAATGGTTCAAAAACAAAAAACAATTAGTCTATGTTCAGAACCTATCAAAAGGTGTGTCCAAACAGCTTTCTGTTTGGCTGAAAAGAGGTATCCAGGTGGCAGAGTAGAGTACTAGGTTTAGAATCAGAAAAACCTGAGTTCATACCTGTGTGACCCTCAACAAGTCACTTACATCTGACTGCCTCAGTTTCCTCAACCATAAAATGGGGGTGACTGTGAGGATGAAATGAGATAATATTTGTAAAATGCTTAGCACAATGCCTGGCACTTAACAAATCCTTGTTTCTCTGCTTCCACTGTGCTACAGCGGAGGCTACATAAATGGGGAGGCAACATTACAGATACAGCACTAGATCTGGATTCAGGGCACTGGGTTTGATTCTTGACCCTGAAGTGTAGTATATGCATGACAGGAGGCAAGCCTCTGAAGCTCACTTTCTCACATATAACGAGGAGTTGGGACAAGATGGCCTCTATGATCCCTCCCAGCTCTAAACCTATTTATGATCCATGCCCATAAAGAACTTGTTTACTATGGTAACATTAAAGACATAAACATTAAACCAATGCCTCCAGAGAAAAGGCCTCAAACTACATGAGAATATACCCACCAACCAAACATTTCTTTCATTTGTCTCATGACACTGCACAGAAGTCAGAAGTAGGTTGGGAAGAGAGTAATGGTGTACATACAGTGGCAGGAGCTGCTTCCACCAAATAGTTGGTACTTAATATTTACACACTGTCATAGTGCCAACCCCTCCTGCAATATAATGTAAATATAAACTTAAATATAAATCTATCTATCTATATTTATTTACTTCATTGGGTGACCCAGCAAGTTATCATTGTGGAGTTCTTTTCTACACCACCATGGAGTCTTATGAGAGGATTCTGTGGAACCTATTTAAGAGATAATCCTTCAGCTTACAGTGACTAGAATAAGCAACAAGCTCATAGATGTGATGACTTCAAAACAGTGGTTAGTAGCACTTACCTTTCTCTTAGGCTTACTCTCTTCATCATCTGGATCCCCACTGGCTGTACCTTCCCCAGACCCTCTAAAAAGCTCATTTTTTATCTGCTTCCTCTTTTTGCTTTTTCCATCCAGGGTTGCATCCATTCTTCTTTGTGGTGATCTTTTCCCCCCTGCCAACAGATCACAACCCCATCAGAACCCTTTGTAACTCTTAAGACTGAGACCAAGCCTGGCTCCTTCAGCAGTACCATCACTTCCCTCTCCCCGAAATGCTTGACAAATGGAGCAACAGCTTAGGGGTGGACTTGGGTTGGTCTTATTTCAAGGTTATGTGACTAAGCCCCTTGATGCATTAAAATAGAGATTTCTTCATCTGTATTGTTAAAGCAGGGATCTGTAGACCATGCAGTTTTCTCTGATCATCACTTGCTGTGTTAAGTTAGAGTGGGGTAGACTAAATGGTGATGAGGCTCCTTTTCACTCTACAATTCTGTAGTTCTGTGCTCTACTTATGTTTGAGCAGGGGATTCTATACTATAGAGAGGGAATGAAAATTTTCCTGATATAACACTGGGAGAGAGCCAGCTCAGCCTAGTTCTGTTTCCCAACTTTATGTCCCATAATAATTTTCAACTAACAACAATGTTAAGAGTATTGCAGTGGGGCTGCAATACGAGAGAGTAATAGCAACCCTCCTCCTTCAATTTGCTTAAGTTCAAAGATTTAAAGCTGGATAAGACTACAGAGGTCATCTAATCCAACTCTCTTATTTTTACAGATGAGAAAATTGAGACTCAGAGATTAAATGACTTGCCCCAGCAGAGTCAAGATTTGAACCCAAGCTCTCTAACTGCAAATTAGCAGTTACTAAAAAACTAGCTAAACTAAAAACTAAAAAACTAAACTAAAAAAACTAAAAAACTAGCACTCTTCCTGTGTTACAACATTCTTCCCCTCATTTCAGCTCAAGTGCCACCTCCTCCAGAAAGCCTTCCCTGATTCTCTCCTACATAGACACTTTTGGCCAGAAGTGAATCCTCCTTCCTGTCAACACCCAAAGCACACATTCTTACCTTTTGAAATGTATTTATTATGTTCTATTCCATATTCTATTTAACTGTTCCATCCTCTGAATTAGATTGTAAACTCTGTAGAACTAGGCTTAGATTATAGCATATCATTCTCCAAAAAAAAGCACTCAACACTGAAATGAAGACCTGGTCTACCACTAAAGTACTTTTGTGATATCTCACACAGGTGTGAAGGGTACCTGGTTTCTCAATTAAAATTCCACATTCTACAACAGACAATAAAAACATTCTTGAGACTTAAATGTTCCAGAGACCCTCTAACTGCTGATGTAGCTTTTTGGTCACCCAAGATATAAGTTAAGTAAGTACATGAGAAGTAAGGATTCCTCAGGCTCCACAGACTCCCTGTGACCTCTGAGTCAACGTCTCCTCCTAATGGGCCCCACCTCCCTCCAGAGAGGCACTGTATCCAACCAAATCAAGGAGCTTTTAAGTAAACTTCTTGTTAACTGTTATAAGTTCCAGGAGGATGTATCTCATTTTGTTCCAACCACAAGTCTAAACCATCAGACCAGCCCGAGTCTGGCCTGACCTAGAGGAGTTGATGCCCACCTGGTGAAGAATTTATTCAATCACAGCAACTCACAAAGCCATTTACTAATATGTAGTTGGATTCTGATCTGTGTTGGTGGTTGGAGGATCCATATCAACAGAATTACAGATCTAATGAAATATGAATTAAAAGAAAAAACATGCAGGTTCTCAAGGTATGTGCTAACCAACAGGGGCCACCAATGGCTGCATTTCAGAACTCTGAGTCAAACAGTCTGCTTCTTATTGGGGGAAGGGCAAAAAAAGGTAAAAGGAATCCTGAAGGGTGTCTGGTCAATCAGTCAGTCGATACACGTTTAATAAGTGCCTACTATGTGTCAGGGACTGTGCTAAGCACTGGGGATACAAAGAAAGGCCAAAAACCCTGTCCTCAAGGGGCTCAACTGACAAGGGAAACAGCAGGCAAACAGCTATGGACAGACTATGGACAGGGTAACTGGAGATGGCCACCAGAGCAGAGCCCCTGCATCAAGAGGCATCAGAAGAGGCTTCCTGCAGAAGGTGGTACTCTATCTGGGGCTTGAAGAAGACCAGGAAAAGTCAGGAGGCAAAACTGGAGAAGGAGATTGGAGGTACAGAGAAGATGCCTAGGATCAGGGTATGGAGCATCTTATTCAAGGAACAACAAGGAGGCTGACGTCACTAGACTGCAGAGTCGGGAGGGGAGCGGGGAAGACAGGAGAGGGGCTGGTGTGTGACAGACTCTGAAGGCCAGAGGATCCTGGAGGGGATGGGCAGCTGCCAGAGTTTAGTGGGTAGCAGCCAGAGGTCAGGGAGGGCCTGGAGATGCTGGTCAATACACATTTATTAAGCACCTACTACATGACAGGGGTTGTTTCAAACACTGGGGATGCAAATGCTAAAAAAAGACAGTCCCTGACCTCAAGGAGCTTACAGTATCACTGGGGAAAACAACATCCCAAAAAGAAGCTGACAAGTATGAGGGCAGTGGGGAGAGAACGGAGGGAAGGTACCCAGCTGGGCGCATAATAGAGAAGTCCAAAGTAGTGTAGCTGGGTGGGAAACAGAGGTGGCTGGCCAAGGCAGCCTCCTTAGACAGAGGGGTTCTGGGAAAAGTTATCTGCTTCACCTACTCCCCCATCCCAACAGAGGTACCCAAGGGGCACAGGATAAACAGATGGAGTTTGAATACAAAGCCTGACCTGATCTTGCAATGGCTGGGTCACTTACAGGGATGGTTGATGCCAGTTCAATCTTCAAACACCTCTCACACCTGCCTTTCTAACCCTGTTGTTTAAGGTCACACAGAAAATAGGAGAGACAATACTGAAATTTAAATCCTCTGACTCCAGAACCAATGGTTTTCTTACCTGGTCTTTTGCAACAGCCTCCTAACTGGCTCCCCACTCCCACTCCCCCTTCTGCAACCTATACTCCACCAAGCTACAACCACCAAATCACCTTACTAAAACAAAGGTTTCCCAACAAGCTTCTGTGGTTCCCCTCTGCCTTTGGAATAAAAGGCAATCTCCCAAGCCAGCATTTAAAGCCATTCCCTGTCTAGCTACATCCAGCCTATCTTTCCAGGCGCATTTCACATACTGGAATATGTGCCATTTGCCTCTTCCATTTCCAGTCTCTCTATTCCTTTATAAACTGTACTATGCCAGGGTGACAAGATGGTGCCAACAGACATAATCGAGATGCCTAGATTGGATCCTACTCTCAGACCCATTATTTACTGGCTGTGTGACTTCAAGTCAGGTAAGTTACTTAGCATCAGAGCTAAAAGCCTTCTCCTCTGAGATTACCTTCCATTTACTGTACATAACTTTTAGGTACTTAGTGTTGTCTATCTCATTAGAAGGCAAGCTCACTCTGAGGCAGGATTGTTTCATTCTTTGAATGCGTATCCCCAATGCCTGGAACACTGACGTGATTAATAAATACTTCTTGATGGATGTACAGGCTGTGCCTTATAGAATTCAGTCTTTGAAAATCCAAAGCTACCTTACCTGTCACCGTTAGCTGGAAAAACTCCTTAGTTCTTAGTAATTAATTTCTCCCTCCTTAATTATTCTTGCATTTCCTTATATTTACAATTTGTACTTCCCCCTCCCCCAATCCTCTCTCTTTCCATGTCAGATGTAGTTAATTTTCTTGAGGACTAGGCAGCTAGGTGGCACAGTGAATAGAGCCCTGGAGTCAGGAAGACTTGAGTTCAATTCTGGCCTCAGACACTTAGCACTTATTAGCTGTGTGAGTTTGGGCAAGTCACTTAACCCCAACTGCCCTGCCTTCCCCCTCCTCCGAAAAGAAAAAAAAATTTCCTTGAGGGCATTCCTGGCACTTAATATTTAAAAAAAAAAAAAAAGCACTATCCTATGCTATGGGGATACAATTACAGAGAATTCTCATTAGTGGATATTCTGTTAGACATGAATTTGAATCCTGTCTCAGTTTCTATGGAACCCTGTTAAGGCCACTTAGCTCTTCTCTACCTCAGTTTCCTGATATATAAAATAGAGACAATAACAGCACAAAACTCACAGGGTAGTTGTGAGGATCAAATGTCAGAACATTATCTAAAATTCTTCAAACTTTCAAGTGCTATTTAAATTGGAGCTGTTACAACTACTCTCCCAACCAGTTTCCTCACATGCAAAATGGGGGCTAATGGCACCTCACTCACAAGGTTGCTGTGAGGACCAAATAAAATGACAGATGTAAAGGATAGCGAAAACCTTAAAGAGATACGGAGAGCGTCCCAGAAAGTCCTGGCACAGTTTTAAGCTCTAACAATTTAAACAAACTAAATGGGTCAGTGGTGCATCTGTGCAGACCTCAGATGGAATCCTGTCTCAGAGGCTTTCCAGCCGTGTGACTGGGGACAGGTCCCTGAACCTCACTTTCCTTATCTGTAAGAGGGGATCAAGTGAGACTGCCATACATACAATGCTTTGTAAATCTTAAAGTCATATATTACTACCAGCCTTCATCCACCTCCTATAAATATCTAGCACTTATATAGCACTTTAAGGTTTGCAAAGTGTTTTATAAATATTATCATTCTATCTTCACAAAAACCCAGGGAGATAGGTGCTATTCTTAAAGCTATTTTTCAAATGAGGAAACTGAGTCAGAAAGTGCTAAAGTGAATTGATTAGGGTCACACATCTATTTTGAACTGTGACAGCTTAAAACTGAACTGAGACTTTTGGGACACTCTCCAAATATGTAAATACTAAATAAACAAATAGTGTAGCAGGTACTATAAATAGCAGCTAGCATAATAAATAGTAAATAATGGCTAGTAAAAATATTAGCTTGTAGTATAGTGCCAGGTTGGGAGTTGTGTTATAACGAGAAATCTCCAGTGAGACCATTAATCATTTTAGAAGTGGAGTTTAATAAGCTGGCAACTGCAAGGGGTCAAGCTTACCCAAATCAAGCAGCCCAGAGATTCATTTTCTCAGGGTTTATATATGCCAAAACCACAACATAACAGCAGCTAAGGGAAACCACAACTTAACAGTTTCTAAAAGCAAGCAGGAAAATATAGAAGCCAAAGGATAGCACTGATTAATGATCTGTCAGTTACTCAAACAGTACAAATCCCCTGATTGGTGCTTAGGTAAGGGTGAGGGGCTGTGGTGTTCTGCTGGGCAGGCTTGGACAGGCCTGACTTGGAGGACTTTCTAGTGGTCTATGTCTGTTTTGTTGGTGAGTCTCCTAGGGGACCCAGGAGTACAGGTGTAGCTTAATGGGGAAGGGGGTTGGGAAGTGTTTCTAAAATGAAGGTTACCACAGTTGGATGACCTGAGTTCAAATATAGCCTCAGACATTTACTTAGCTGCACGATCCTGGTATGTCACATAACCATTCTCTGCTTCAGTTTTCTCATCTGTAAAATGGGTATGATAATCACACCCACCTCGAAAGGTGGTGATGAGGGTAAAATAACATAAAGCCTTCTGCAATCCTTATACTATATACGTACATATGTTTACATATGTGCATATATATTCATTTGAATGACAGCATATCTATTTACATATGACTATATACCTTATATAACATTGACATGATCGCACGCATATCTTAATAGTGTGCTATCATTCTTTATTTTGGCTTTTTGGAGGGGGGAAGGCAGGGCAATTGGGGTTAAGTGACTTGCCCAAGGTCACACGGCTAGTGAGTCAAGTGTTTGCTATCATTATTCTAAGTCTAGTAAGGAAACAAATACCCATTCTGACTGTGAACTCCCTAAGGGTAGCGGCCGCTTAGCCTCTTTTTCCATCCCCGGAGCTCGGCGCAGCGCCGGGTACCCAGTAAGTGACTAATAAGTGCTTCCCAGCTGTCATAAAATGCAGACAACACAAGTCTATTATAAATAAAGACAACAAAGTCAATCAATACAAACGCACACAAAATTGTTGACTACAAGGCAGGAGGCGGGCGGGGGAACGGATGAGGAAGGGCCAGAAGGAGCCTAAGACTGGCGCGGAAGGGAGGAGGGATCGGAGTGCGGCGCCCCAGGCCCGCCCCCCCCCCCACTCGTCCCGGCCTTCCAGGGGGTTCCTTCCCAGATGAGTCCTTGGGTACAGTCGGGTCCCCTCTCTGCCCCTCCCGGTCTGTCCCCCCGAAGCCACTCTGTCTCCGCCCCGCTCCCCCCACATCCTCCCCGTTTCCCACCCCTTCCCCCGACTCACCTACGCGGTGGACTACCAGTCCACGCGCCAGCAAACAGCCCGAGAAGCCGCGCCAGACTAAAACCTGGAAGAAATTCCCCAAGGCCTGGCTAATGGAGGAGCGGAAAACATCGATTCGCCTAGACTTCTGCAAGGGGACAAAGGAGGAGCAAAGCCTGGCGGAAATGACGCAATCAGGAGCCGCGGGAAGTTTGAAACTTTAACGCGTTTCCGAGGTCGGCCAACTGGGAATGGAAAGCCGCAAAGGCTCAGGAGGTGATGGCCACCAAGCAGCTAGCCCGGTATGTTTGTGTGTGGTGGGGTGTGTGTATATGGGTGTGTGGCGGGACTGGGGGGGGGGAGGGGTGTCCGCGTCTGCGCCTGCGCGCGCGAACCTTGAGGCGGAGGGAGGGCGCGTGGAGGACGTTGTTTCGGGCCCTTTGGGGATCACACACCGCGTCCGTGTGGGTTCGCGGGGCCTAGTCTCCGAAGGAAGGAAAGGTGTTGCCAGGGCGAGGCCAGGGGTGCATCTGTGCATTTCTGGCCTCGGAGTCAGGAAGACCTCGGTTCGAGTCCTGTCTGTGTGACTGACACGGGACGGGTCGTGGAACCTCTCAGACTCAGTTTTCTCATCTGTAAAACGGGGATAATTGCAGCCATCTCACCGGCTTGATGTGAGGATCAAGCGAGATATAAAACACCATGCCCTCCCCTCCTAGCACGTTATATGGCACTGTAATGTTTGCAAAGTGTTCTACAAATACCGTCGTTTTATTCTCACAAATCTGGAGAGAGAGACTGTTATTAGCACTATTTTACAGATTGGGAAACTAAGTCGGAGTAGAAGTGACTTGCCTAAGGTCGGATTTGAATTCATCTTCCTGACTCCAGTCAGACATTTATCATTTCCCTACTGTGTGCAGATGCAATGGCTAGAATACCAGTCCTGCAGTCCTGGAGTCAGGGGGATCCGAGTTCAAATGGGGCCCCAGACAATTGACACTTGGCTAGCTGTGTGACCCTGGGCAAGTCACTGTAACTTCAATTGCCTCGGGGGAAAAAAGACTGCACTAACCTCTGGGGATACAAAGAAAATCGAAAGACAGCCCCTGCTTTCAAAGAATTCAGGCTCTAATAGAGGAGAAAACAGGCAAGACAACTGTGAAGACAAACCATACAAAAGATAAATTGGAGATAATTAACAGAGGTAAGACACTAGAATTAAGGCTGCCAGGGGATTTTTGTTGAGACTTGAAGGAAGCCAGGGAAGAAGAGATGAGGAGAGAGCATTCCAGGCAGTGAAAATGCTTGGCTCCAGTGCTGTAAGCATTTATTAAGCACTTAACCCCATTCCTTACATAGTACTTAGCAGTAAGTAAGGAACACAGAGGAAGGCCAAAAAAAGATAATAAAAGCAACCCCAACAGGCCTTGCCTTCCAGGAGCTCACAGTTAATGGGAGAGAACACCACATGCAGACAAGAAACATATTGGATAATAAATATGGTATCAGAGGACCAGGAAAGGCTTCCTGCGGATTAGGGGCCACAGCCAGTGAAAATGAACATTTGGGAAATGGAGTGTCTTGTGTGAAGAACAGCAAGGACAGTGTCACTGGCTCATACTGGGAAAGTAGGAAGGTTCCTGAAAGTGGTGTTAGTGAGTCACAAAATATACTGAGGGGAGATGGCAGGAGTGACATAATCAGACCTGCACGTTAGGAAAATCCCTAGGTGAAGGACGGACTGGATTGGGGAGAGATTTGAGTGGAGTGGACAACCAGAAAGCTATGGAAGTAGTCTAAATATTAGATGATCAGGGCCTGTACTAGGTTAGTGTCAAAGGAGAGATGTGGTAAGAGTAGAATTGATTGGATATGGGGGGGGCGGGGTGAGAGAATGAGGAGTTGTGGATGATGACCAGGTTTTGAGCTGATAATGAGTTAAGTTTCAGATATGTTAATTTTAAGAGGTTTTAGGATTTTATACGCTATCCAGTTGAAGATGTCCAAATAGGCACCCCTCCCCTGTCATATTGTATCCATAGTACCTTATATTAGAAGATGTCTAATAAGAGTTTGTTAAATTTAATTTGTCTTCTCATGTAAATTGTAAATTTTTTAAAGAATGAGATTGAAATCTTAAAACTTAGATTTCCATTAGATCTTTGCTTTTTCTGTGCATGTATCTGGGAATGTTATCTACTGATAGAAATGAAACCTCTTGGGAAGAACATACCTGTGGGGAGAGAAGGGAGGTCCAGTGACTAGGTGAGAGACCAGAAGCCAAACTGAAAGCCGAGAAATGTATTAACATTTGAGGAAAACTACTGATAGCAGCTTCAACTTCCTAGTGATGAAGGAGAATGGGGTTAAGTGCTTAATAAATGCTTGATGACTTGACTAGTTTTGAGGTAGGAAGTGAATACAGCACTGGAGCTAAGCCACTGTTTCTTCAATAACGTTTTGAGGCTTTCTGTTATTAGACCAGCAGATGGGTGGGGGTGGGGATCCCTCCATCAAAATGTTGAAAAGTGATTGTGATTTCTGTTCCCCCCCCACACATAACAGCCACCCAATACTTAACTGGATGAAATACCTATAAAGGCAAGAATAATAGTGTACTTCTGTAGTGCTACATACTTGACTTCAAATATATATTTCATGTCTCTGTTAAATTTTTAGCTCTCATCCATTTTTATTTTATCTACCTCTTCACAAAGATTTGCTTATCTAATTTAGGCCTGTACAACCTGTGGCCCTTCGGCTATAAACAAATAAGTTATACAGGCCTGATCTAATTTCTACTTATTCTATATTTTTCACTGTACAAGATTATTTATATTAACAATAATAATAGTTTGCATTTATTTAGCACTTTGCCTTAAGATTTATAAAGCACTTTATAAGAAATGACAGGCAGGATGATTTCAGAAAAACTTGTAAGTCTTTGCAAAGACTAACGTGAAAAGTGAAGTGAGCAGAACCAGGAGAACACTGTACAAAGTAACAGTAATACTGTAATGGAATGACTTAGCTATTGTCAGCAATACAATGATCTAAGACAGTCTCAGAGGACTCATAATGAAAAAATGCTATCCACCTCCAGAGAAAGAGCTAATGGCATCTGAATACAGACCAAAGTATACTATTTATTTCTCACTTTCTTTTTTTTCCCTTTGGAGTTTTTTTCCCTCACAAAATAACTAATATGGAAATACATTTTAGATGATTGTACATGTATAACCTATAT
>CM053587.1:111894352-111928125 GCA_028646515.1 Pseudochirops corinnae
TTGGGAAAAAATGAAATATTATTAAAAAAAAGATTTACAAAGCACTTTATACATGTATAATCTTATTGCAGTCCAGTAACAACCCTGTAATATCAAGTTTTATACCTACTTCATAGATGAGAAAACTGAATCTCACAGAGTTTGACACACTGTGGTAGGTACTAGAGATACAGCAAGAAAAATGACAGTCTCTAATTTCAAAGAGTTTATATTTTGTTTGGAGTAACTTGTGAATATGATGTGTATACAGATAGTTTTACTGCAAGGTTAAGAGTGATAGGGTTGGGGTGGCTAGGTGACGAAGTGAATAGAGCACCAGCTCTGGAATCAGGAGGATCTGAGTTCAAACCCAGCGTTGCACACGTAACACTTACTAGCCGTGTGAACTTGGGCAAGTCACTTAACCCCAATTGTCTTGCTTTCCCCCTCCAAAAAAAGAGCGATAGGATTAAAGAAGAGAAACAGACAGAGTACCCTAGGAATATCTGAGGAAGGTGGTGGAGGGGTGGGGATCAAGGAAGCCTTTTTGGAGAAGTTGGCTCCTGATCTGAGCCTTGAAGAAAATTAAGGATTCTGAAAGGCAGAGATGATGAGAAATTCTAAGCATGGGCCTAGCTTAGGTGAGTATATAGAGGAGGAAGATTGCATGTTAAGTTTGGGGAAGAGCTTCATTGTCCAAGTTGACAAATATAGACTATGCTAAAGAGAATAATATGAAATGCTAAAGGTAGGTGAGGACCAGATTGTGGAGGACCTTAAATGCCAGGGTAAGAAATTTTGTGCAGGCAATCAGATTTGATGCCTCTGGTAGATGATTTTGTCAGTTTTCTGAAGCATGTACGATTTTAATTCCAATGCTCTTTCCATTACCATTTCAACTTTATTTACATTATTGTAACCATTAGCCTCACTTTGCATTTGAGGAAAATGAGACTCATAGAGAAGTCACAAGAAGAATCGAGTCTTCTGATTTTTCAGTCTTAATGCCAGACCACACTACATTAATGATAATTTTGCCCTCTGTTCAAGCCTGTTGAAAACAAAATCCAGCAATTTTGTTTTCAAGGAACCCCAGAAATAGCTATGGTTCTGCTCATTTCATTCTTTATTATTTCATGTGAGTCTTTCCATATTTTTCTAAAATCAACCTACTCATCATTTCCTAAAGCACAGTAGTATTCCTTCTGCTGTTCATTTTCACAGTGTGTAGTCAAAGAAAGGTCAAGTAATCCTCCTTTAATGATTATCCTTGATCTCTTTTTTTTAGGCACCTTGGATTAATTAGGAGGAAGTCCATCAGTCCAGCTAATAAGGATGATCTGGGTAGAATCAGGTCAAGTAAGTACTGTGCTTAATTTCATCTTATTTTGTAGGGTACTGCATTTTAAGTACTGCTGACATAACCATAATTTGGTCTGTTGCAGAGCAATTATTTGACTACTTAATTATCATTGATTTTGAGTCAACATGCTGGAATGATGGGAAACGCCACTATAGCCAGGAGATAAGTAAGTCTGATTGAAACAGTATGTCAAAAGCTGGGTTTAATTAAGGTTGAAAACTAGATTAATTTGAGTTTATATTTTGTAGAGGAAATGAAACAATAAACATTATGTATGCAACTTGCACCTTTAATATGTGTTTATCGATAATGAATAACTTTAGAATCTAACACTAAAAATGTCAGCCGTTTTTCAAAATAAAATGTATTGGTGTGTTGCTGTAAAATTGATTTGATTTAAATGAAGGATGGAAAGAAATCATTCTTATACTAATTTGTAAATGTATTAACAAAGAAAATTCTCCACTTATGCCAATTAATTATACAAGAATACTGATATTCTAAGTAATAAGCAAAAAACTTACTGAAGGAAGAATCACTTTCTTCCTCTGTAAAATGAGGTGACTGAATTAGACAGCTTGACAGGTCTGTTTTAATTCTAAATCTGTGATCCTATGAATTAATACATTCTCACCACTTTTTCTGTCTTGATGCTTAGCTGTGGTCAGTTTTGAAGAGAACAAATTATGTTGTCTCAGGACTTTTACCTGTGATAGAGCCTATTACAGCTACCATATCACCTTGCATCTTTCAGTCCTAACTTGCTTTAATGGAGCTACAATAATAATATTGTGTCTTTAATTGTGCTAATTTAGTAACTGTATTTTAACGTATATATTGATCATTATTTTTTTTTAGTTGAGTTTCCAGCAGTCCTTCTAAATACATTAACTGGAGAGATTGAGTCTGAATTCCAGACCTACGTCCAACCTGAGGAACATCCAATTCTTTCCAAATTTTGTGTTGAACTGACAGGCATAAGACAAGTATGGCACAAATATGAAAATTTAGAAACAGATTATAGTAAGGAAACAAATTAGAAAGTGAAGGCCTTTTGGAGTTAAATTAAAGGCTGAGAAAAACGTCCTTTTTCCCAAAGATCTATTAGTGCATTCTACCTATTAGTGCAAAGATCTATTAGTGCTCATGTGTGCACAAACACACATACACACAATCTGTGTATACATGATTATTCATATATGGAATAGGTTTGGGGAAATTAATATCAAATACTATTACGGAAATTAGGCAACAAAAATTTGTCTTGCATCTAAAAATTCTAGAGGAATTACTTTTGTTGTCATAGTCTTACCATATGGTTTTAGTTTTATTCATCCCAATTTATAGTTTATGATAGCAAGACCCACTATGCTGTAAGGGGCTGATTTTTACTGCCAAGGAGAAAGTAGAAATCAGGACTATATATTAATCTTTTCATTTAAAAAACTCATATGCCCATTTCTGAACCTATTAATATCTGAATGTGTTTTTATGGTATTATATTTAGGCTCAAGTTGATGAAGGAGTTCCTCTGAAGATTTGCTTATCACAGTTCTGCAAATGGATTCAAGTGATTCAACAGCAGAAGAAGATAACTTTTGCTCCCAGCGTTTCAAATAATTCTGCTTCAGAAGTAAAATTATGTGCATTTGTTACTTGGTCAGGTACAGAGAACTTTGGTTTGTGATCAGTATTGAATTATTATTAGGCATGTTCTTGTTAAAGGAAGATAACACTATTCAGATTAAACTGCTTATATAATAGGAGCTTATCAATCATAATGAAAAGCATTATTTCTAATTGCTTTTTTTGTGCAGGAAACTTGTGTTTATTCAGTAACTCTTGGATCAGTTCTTCCATCCCCAAGTAGAGTGTATGTTAGCTCAGATAATTAAAAATTCATGTGTATCCAAATTTCATCCTATTGAGAAGTTTTTAAACCATTTGTCTTCACTCTGATAATCTGATGAAAAGGTGAAAACTTCTCTATTCACAAACCTGAACAAGGAGAGGCCTCATTTCATGTTTGTGTTCTGAGACTCCCAAGGTTGAGAGATAAAACAGCCTTTTTTTTACTGTGTAGCAATGGTATAGTATAATCAGGTGTCTTCATTTGGTAATAATATTTGAATATTTTTCCTATATCATTTATCTTTTCAACATGCTTATTAAATAGCTTCACTGAGCAGGGCATTGTGCTGGGTGTAGTGGAGTTAACAATGACACCAGCCCCCAAGGAATTTATAATTCAGCCCACATTATTCCTGATTTCTGAAATATACATCCCTTTTCTACCCTTTAAGGGACGTCCATCTGTTTATTAAAAATTTTTAATTTTAAAAATTAAATTTAAATTTAAAAATTTTAATTTAAATATTAAAAATATTTTCTATCTTTTAAAGGCCAGCTCACATGCTACTTCCCCTGTGAAGGCTTCCTTGCTCTTTCAATTCTATAATGATTCTTCCCCTGGCCTCCATTGTATGTAGTGGTAATGGATGTGGTTGTTTGTAGAGTTTTGAGTCAGCCCATTTGGGCCATAGATTCCTGTTTTTGAGCTCTGCCTTGAAGGATGGATAAGGATTTGGAAGGCAGCAGTGGGAGAAAGGCCATTTTAGAGTGAGCAAAGGCAGAGTGACAGAAAAAGTGGAATGTTTTAGGAATGGTGTGTAGTCCAATTTGGAACACTGGGTACCTGAAAAGGAACAACGAAGTAGAAGATTGCTAGGAGAGGTTGGAGCAAAATTATAGAATACCTTGACTACCAGTCTATGGAATTTAGATTTCATTTGGTAGACAATATAAGCTGTTGGAGGTTTTAGAGTTTACAGTAGAGATGCTAAGGTATGGGGAAGGGTATAATCAGAGCTGGGCTTTAGGAAGATTGACATAACAATCCTATTGGAAGATAGTTTATAGAGAAGAGAGAATGGAGAGGAGGAGAGCAGGTAAGAGTAACTATAACATTCCCCAAACCAAATTATTTATCTTTCCCATTAAACTTGCCTCTCTTCCAAACTTTGCTATTTCTGCAGATTGCACTGCCATTACCCCATTCACCCAGATTTAAAACCTTGGGATCATATTTGCTTCCTCTGTCTCCCTTACTTCCCACACTTGCAGTTCCCATATCTAATCACTTGTTTCATATTCCTCTATAAGAGCTGTCATATCTATGAACTACTTTCCATTTTCCATATCACCTTCATTTTTCTTGTCTCCATGTAATTCCTGACAACTCACCCTCCCCCCTTTCTGGTAAGAATAGAACGAAATACTGCTTTTCTAAGGTCCTCCTCTAATCTACCACTTCCATTCAGTTCGCTTTGAAGTGATCAGGATAAAATTTTCATTTCTTCTGATTTCTCCTTGCACTTTATATCTCTCCTATGTATTTATCGTAGAAGAATGGAATTTCAGAGTTGAAAGAGACACAAGTAGTCATATGCACCAATTTGTACATGGACAGGTATGCCTTCTGCATCAGTGGTCAGTCTAGTATGATCTGCTGCTAATGAAACCATGCTGACTCTTTGTGAGCTCTGCTTCCTTTTCTAAATACGCACAGATCCAGTGACCAGTCTTAATATTGCTCCTAGAGAACTGATTTAGATTCTATGAGAACTAAAGATGTGGAATGCTATACCAATGGTGAAATGGTTTTCTTTGTTACAAGAGAAGGTTAAAGGTAGGACTTAGAGGAAAGAAGCACTTGCAGAAAAATGACATGACTGATGTGAGAAAAAAAACACTATCAGTTGAACTTTAAAATTTTCACAAATCATTCTTTGATTTCCAGAAAAATTCTACAACAGATAATTAAAGTCAAGCTCATCGGCTTATAGTTTACAGATTCTACCCACTTCTCTTTTTCAAAATTCAGGACATTTACCCCTTTTCAGCCCTGTGGCATTTTTTCCCTTCTCCACAAGCTTTCAGCACTTGCATTGACTAGTTCTTTCAGTACCCTGGGCATGGCGAATGGCATTCATTAAGGGCAACTAGGGTCTTACTTCCCCCTTTACTTATCTTGAGTTTCAACTCCCCGTTAAGCATTTTAGTTTTGGCCTTCCCCGTCCAAAGATCCTTCTTGGCAGAGAAGACAGAAGGAGAATAAGATTGAGGAGTCCTGCATTCTTCCCCATTTTCATTACTGCATCCATCTTTAGGAGCAGTCCTATCCTTTCTTCCATCTTTTTCTTGACTGTAGTACTGCTTAAAACCCAACCAAACAAAACGGTCCTTGTTATCTTTAGTGTTCAGTATATGGGCCTCAGCTCATTCTGAGCTTACACACTCCACCTTTTGGTTTTTAATCTTGTTCTTGCTTCTTTTTTCTATACTGTTCTCTTTAAACTGAGATTGATTGGTGCATTTTTATATATCCACATCAGTGCCTTTTCTTTCTCATTGGAGTCAACCATAGTGCATTTCATGTTAAAAGTACTTATACACATGTCATTTCCCATTGTAAGCTCCTTGAGGGCAAGAGCCATGTCTTGTTTAATATCTTTGTACTCCACACAGATTCTTCTCCTACAGCCCTTTGTATATTGCAGATGCTTAACCCTTATTTGTTGTGCTGAATTGATTTGTAGTCATTCTACTCTGTTTTGTGTCTTTCTCTATAACCTTAGTCAGTCTGTGAGCAGTAGAGTCAAATCAGCTCACTCAGCTTTTGAGATTGGCAAAATGGCAGAGCCAGCCAAGGGAGAAGGATTCTAGTGTGTTAGTGAGAACATTACTGCAGTGCCTGAGGATGAAGGTTAACTGGGATAGATTGAGGAATCCAGGAGCTAGGTGTCACCATGAGGTCACAGAATAGGGATGGTGTATAGGAGGTAGCAGGACAGGCAGTTGTGAGCAGAGAAGGGAACTTTTACAGTTGGTGGTTTTAGGGGGAAAGCAGTTTGAAGTTTATGATGTGTCTGTGCTTGTAACTGGCTGAAATGGAATGAGATAAAGCTCATTGCAGTTTAAGATACCAAGGAGCTATGAGACAGTAGTGTTGGAATACCATATTAACATTTGTCTATCTGAAAATTTAGTCTTTTTGTATGTAGGCTTTTATAATTTAAAACTAGTTTTCTTCCTTTCTGAGACATTTAGTTTGTCTTAATTGGTGCTTGAGAAAATCTATTACATCAGGTAAATTTCTTAAAAATTAGCTATGTGAAATAAAACAATTGTATTTTAAGATGTTAAAAGAGCTTCTTATAATTTTATTATGCTTTATACCAGGGTAGGGAACCTGTGGCCTCAAGGCCACATGTGGCCTTCTAGGTCCGTGGTTGCAGCCTTTTGACTGAGTCTGAGTTTTACAGAACAAATCCTTTTATTAAGGGGCTTTGTTCTATGAATTCAAAGAGCTGCACTTGGGGAACTACAGGGCTACATGTGGCCTTGAGGACATACGTTCCCCACCCCTGCTTTATACCCTATCTTCCAATATTTATTTATGGAACTATAAATATAGCTGGTGAGAGTGGACATAAACAGTGACAACATTTTTGTTTTATTTCATATATTTCACATAGACTGGGACTTGGGAGTTTGCCTGGAGTATGAATGTAGACGGAAACAATTGCGAAAGCCTGTATTTTTGAATTCTTGGGTAGACCTCAGAGCAACTTATAAGGTGAGAAAATCATCAATAAGAATCAAAATATGTGCATATGTTCATGTTCCTTAAAAGATATTTCTCTGAAATAATAATAACTTACATGTATTTGAGGTTTTCAGAGCACTACATATACTTTATATCATTTGATCCTTAATAATCCTGTGAGGTCAGAGCTATTGTATATAAAGCTATCTTGCTTTATAAATGAGGAAACCTGGTCTCAGAAAGGTTTAAGTGACTTGCCCAGGATCACTAGTCAGCATCTGCAGCCAGATTTGAACCCATATTTTTCTGACTCTTGGTTCATTGCTCTGTCTACTATACCATACTACCTCCCTTGAAAAGTTCATACAATATTTCTAATATATTTAGTAATATGTTAGATACAAGTAGATACAATTTTCTAAATATATAAAATTTCTAAAAACATTTTTAAAAGATGCACGTGTCAAATCAGAGTTAAAATCAGAAAAAACTGGATCCTTGGTCGAGGAAACAAGGATTTATTGGAGGTGGAGCCAAGATGATGGAGTAGCAGGAAGAAGTACATGGAGTTCCTACCAGTACTCCTCCAAACAGATCTAGAAAATGCACCAGACTAAATCCTGATAAGGAAATCTAACAAAAAGTCTAACCCAAGGCCAAATAGAGAGAGAGACACAGAGGGCTGTGGACACTGGGAACCGTGGCTGACCAAGAACATTCAGAATATAGTACTCCGGCACAGGAAGAGGCTAGACAGTAGGGCAAGGGGAGATTCCGACCTCTACTCAGGCACCTCAGTCCCTTTCAGGGTAGAGGGATGGGAACCAATAGTTAAGTGGCAGCTTTGTTGCTCACTATCCAGGGCCTAGTGAGGAGGGGCCCTAGGCCTAGGGGTGGCATTCTGGATCAAGCTGTGCACTTGAGAGGAGCAAGTTTAGAAGCAAATAGCAGTGGTGTGGCTCAGGCCTCAGGAGCAGAGCAGTGTCTTAGTTCTAGCTTCTTGCACGGTCTGAAACCTGCATAGGAATAATGAAGGCAGGAATCCCAAACTAAAGGGAAGCCTGTACTTCAGTCACTCTGAACTAGCTGGACTTCTGGGCTGGCTGATAACAGCTAAGATGCACAGCAGTCTCCTGTTGCTTAGACCCATCCTACTTATTTTTCTTTTCTGTTATTTCATTCTCAATTGAGGGGGAAGTTTGGGGATGGAAGGGAGAGAATAGGTATTTTATATTGGTTACATATATAAATACATATAATTTTTAAAAATCCAAGCATTCATTAAGTACGTAGTCTGGGCTAATAGCTGGGTATACAAAGAAAAGTCATAAAAATCCCTGCCCTCAGCAAGCTCACAATCTAATGGGGGAGACAACACGCGAACAATTATATTCTTGATAAAAGTGGAGATAATCTCAGGACTGATGTTGAAACATACTGAAAAAGGCTTCTTGCAGGAGAAAGGATTTCAACTGATATGAAGAAGTTAGGGAAGCTGGGAGGTGGAATTGAGGGGCAAAGTGTTCTAGGCATGAGGCCTGTACCAGGATGATGGCAGTGTCAAAGCAGAGAAGGAAACATACACGAGAAAAATGTGATGACGTAGAATTGACAGGATTTGTCAAAAGATTGGATATAGGGGAAACAGTGAGGAACTGAAGGTAACATCTAGGTTTTGATCAGGTGAGGTGGGGGGTGGGAAGTGGGGGTATAATTGGGAGGATCGCCATACCCTTGATGGTATTAGGGTAATTAGGAAGAAAGGAGGGTTTTAGGTAAAAGACTGTTCAGTTTTGGACATGTTGAAGTTAAGAAGGCTATGCGTAGTGCAGCAAGTAGAGCACTAGCACTGGAGTCAGGAGGACCTGAGTTCAAATGTGGATTCAAACACTTGACACACTAGCTGTGTGACCTTGGGCAAGTCATTTAACCCCAATTGCCCTGCCTTCCCCCCAAAAGATAAAAACAAAAACAGAAGACTATGGGCATCCGTTTTAAGATGTTCTTTTGGTCTTCATGGTATAAAGCAGCGGTTCTCAACCTGTGGGTCACGACCCCTTTGGGGGTCAAGCAACCCTTTCACAGAGGTTGCCTAAAACCATTGGAAACAGGCATTTCCGATGGTCTTAGGAACTGAGACACTGCTCCTCTATCCATCTCCAGGCAGGTCCGCCCACATGCAGATACGCCCATATATGAGTATTAAAAGGCTTGCGGCATTAGGAACATTGAGAACCACTGCTATAAAGCTTAGTAATCTGTATCACTGCAAATAACTACCCTGTATTTATGAATACATATCTTTTTATTTGATTAGCTTTTCTATAGGAGAAAGCCAAAAGGGTTAAGTGGTGCATTGCAGGAACTGGGAATAGAATTCTCAGGACGAGAGCATTCTGGTAAGAAAGATCTAAAAGCTGATTTATTTTTAGCTAAAATATAGAGTGTATATTGCATCTGAAAGATCTAATATGTATTTATTTACAGTTTCTTTCAAATGCTGAAAAAGATTCCATATGGGTAATTAGAATGATAATGATAGTAATTCTTTAATGGTTCCATATCTAGAAATCACAGGAAGTAAATTGCTTCCATCTTGTGGCTATTTTTGGTCCCTAATATGAGAACATTGCATTGGGAGTCTAATGTGAAGTAAAACATGTTCAGCACATAGTATGATTAAATGAAGAATTGGGCAAGGAAATTAGATTGGGTACAAATAAATATTACTTTAAAAATTTTGGTGAATTTTTCTGGCCTGTTTACTAAATTACTGTTGACCCCTTTAATAAACATGGAAAAATCTTAGTTTTCAATAATACTTCAGTAGCTTTGCACAAGCACTAAGTTTATGGTTAAAAAATTCAAACCATTATACTATTAATATGCATTGTTTTCATTTTTGTATTTCTCTTGCATTTCTTTATAGTATCACAAGGCATATTTGACTTTCTTTCCCTAGGATTAGATGATTCTAGGAATACTGCCCATCTGGCTTGGCGCATGATCAGGGATGGCTGCATAATGAAAATTACTAAATCTTTGGATAAAGTTAGTAGTATCTTGCTTTCTTTTTTCCATCATTTTAGGTTATGTGGGTGGGAATAATTATAGATTCATTAAATAAGAAAACAAATATAATTATTTTAAGGCAATCAGTAATGTTTTTCTTATTTGTCATGCAGTATAACATGCTGTAGGAACTATGATCACCTATTTCTAAAGCTCTTGGATTTTTCTGTGAAATTCATAGGTACCATATTCAGAGAAGAATTCCATTTATGTTGCCAGAGCTTTAAATCTGAATCAGGCCGAAGATAGTCTTGGATTTAAGAATGGAATCCAGATTTCAAGCATGGATGATTTTTGTGATGTCAACGGTATTAACCGTAACCGGATTAACAGCGGTAAAAATACCACAAATTCTAATGGAAAAAGTCCTCTAAAGTCAACTTCTATAAGCTCTTTTGTAAAGATACATCAAGATTACTTACCATTAGAGAACACCAGAAATCTCAGTGAGGTTAAAAGTTGTTTCTCATTTAGTGAATCTTCTCTTCCTCTTAGAAAACTGCAGCCACCCAATTCTAATTCACCAGATTACAGCCAAAACCAAATAAAAGGTGAATACCTTACCCATAATCCTAAATACAATTCTTCAGCACTGGTTTCAGGATTAGTGCTTGTCTCTACTACCATTTCATCTGTTAACAATATCTCTGATACAGATACAAGTACTAGCTTTGACTGTTTGCCGATGCTGGCTGATTGGGAGGATGTAGCTTTACTGCCAGCTTCGTGGCCTGAACAAAAAACAGACTCTGAACCTTCCACTGATGATTTAAATCCACACACTTCATTGGAACCTGGGGAAAAGTTAATGATTTTGAAAGAACAAACAATTATAAATTGCACAGACTTGGGAAGTTTAGGAAAAGCACCACAAACTCCTGATATGTCAGGGTCTGTTGTTTACAGAAGCCCTCATACTACTATTTATAATGTAAAGGATTCCCCCAAACAGCCTTCAGATGTTGATACTTTCAAGTTGCCTAACCTAAAAGTAAATTTATCAAGCAGATCTAAGACTGTTTTGTCTCCTCCCTCAGTACTGGAGGAACCACAGACTCCTTACTCCATTATCATTAAAAGAAAGTCTTCTAGTCCCCAGGCTTTCCCCCCATCAAAAAAGCAGTCTTTTACAATACATGAAGAAAAGCCTACATCATCTCACTGCTCCCCAGTGAAAAATTCATTTCAGAAGGTGACACCTTCTGTCCTAAAATCCACCATCAATCTGCAAGAATCTTGGAAGAGTAGGAAAATGACACCTCCTTTGTGTAACTGTGGCCGAAGGTCTAAAAGACTCATTGTTTCTAATAATGGACCAAATCATGGCAAAGCCTTCTATAGCTGTCCTGTTGGGAAATACCAAAAAAATAAAAAGAACTGTGGTTATTTTAAGTGGGAGCAAACACTTCAAAAGGAGAGAACCAGTGGCATGGATTGCTCTCTTTCCACAATAGGGATCAATTTTAGATCTCCTGGACCTTACAGTTCCCCTAGAAATTTAATCTTTTCTCCTGAAAAATGTTTGAAACTCAGACCATCTATGAGAACCTGAATATCATCTCTCTTTGTCTGCAAACTTCTTAATTTAAATGGGTTTTGAATGCAACAAATATAAAAGGCATGTGCTACAGATTATAAGGAAACTCACTGGGCATTCCTGAACCCTATAGACTAGAAGGTGTCAGCTTAATTAAAGAAGTGAATTTGTAAGGAAATTTGCTTGGAAAGTGCTTAGAAAGACCTAACAAGGTCTATAAAGGTTTGGCATTATTTTTTTTAAGAGAAAATTAATTTTATAGTATATTATTCCAGATAGTCTGGACCTCAGTTATCACTTTACCCTATAGTCATTAGTTCTTCAATACTGTGCCTATTTCTTCATCTATAAAATAAAATTTATCAAATTTTAAAGCAGGATGATGTGTAAACGTATACTACTTTAGTGCCCTTTTTTTACACCAACTCTTTAGCCAGGTATGTAATTGTCATGTTAAATCATAAATAAAATATTTTATAAAATATCTTTGTAGGATTTTTTTTTTTTTTTACAAATGCTGTGCTGGGTATATAAGCCCTTTTAAAATTGAATTAGAGCTTGAAACAATAATTTTTAAATTATTGAATAAAAACAGTGATGTTTACATTGTTTTCTTTCCGTGACATTTTTACTTCTAGAAACATGCTAATCCTGTGACTGATACAGTAAGGTTTTCTTGTTTGTTTTTTTGTTTTTGCTTTTTGGAGGGGGGAAAGCAGGGCAGTTGGGATTAAGTGATTTGCCCAAGGTCACATGGCTAAAAAGTGTTAAGCGCCTGAGGCCAGATTTGAATACAGGTCCTCCTGACTCCAGGGCGGGTGCTTTATTCACTGCCCCACTTAGCCGCCCCTGTAGTAGTAAGTTGTTTTTTTTTAAGTTGTAAGAATCAGCATCTGAGGAGCTTAACTGACTTATAAGTCTATATATCTTATTAGAATTACAGTTGTGCGCATGTGCATGTTTTGAATTCTTGAATTCTTGGGCTGACCTCAGAGCAACTTAACAGGTAAGAAGGTTATTAGTAAGAATCATTTTCTTACCATTATTTAAACATTTGTGATGGCTAAAATCTGAAATAGCTGAGGAAAGAAAGGTTTGAGCTTCTGAGCATATTGATTTGTTAATCAATGCATGCCAACTGCATAACAAATTGGGACTAGGATTCCTAAACTTGGCATTGGACTCTAAATACAGGAGAAGACAGATTTTTATGCATGAAAAGAATTAACAAGATATAAACCAGGATACAGATTTCTAATTGGAGGAAAGATGATGGATTTTCCAGGTTGGGAAAAGTGAGTTTTGGTTGAGTTGGGAGGAGGTGAGTAGGCTTTAAGGTTTTTCCTTTCCCAGAACTGAGATGCTGATTAATTGCATTTACCTGCATTTTATATCATCTGTAGTATATCATCTTATTATGAATTATACCATCTATTTTCCCATGAATGATTTGCAGAAAAACGATGGAGGATAATACATGTAGCAGCACAAGATGGAATCATTGTTCATGATACGGAATCCAATTGGTTCTCTTAATTCTCACATCAAACCAATTCCACATTGTAATTGGCTTTCACTACTTCATATTTTCACCGTTTTCATAATTTTTTCTTATCTTCTTAGCTATATTATAAGATTCTTAAGAACAGGAACCATTTCTCATATCTTTGATTAAGCCGCACTCTACTTAGTGTGGTTTCTTGCACATACTCAATATTGAACAGTTATTTTAAATACTGGAAATTCCAAAACTGATAACTACATAGATCCTAATTTATCTGCACTACAAAAATAATTATTTGCTTTACAAAAGGATCATAGGCCTCCTTTTAAGAAAATGGTGATGTTAAGATTATTTGTTTTATCAGAATTAAATTTACACATTTTTAGGAGCATTTTTTTGTTCCTAAAATAAAATGCAATTATAATTTTTCCAGTAAGATAGCAGTTAGGGGAACTAACCAGTTGTCCTCTCCCATGGAAGTGGGGAATGGCAGTGGCACTTGCCAGGCCCCAGTTATCACAACTGCAGAAGCCACTGCCTCAACCCACCTCTGCAACTTCGATGTCCTTTTCAGTCTGTATTGGGGGAGGCATTGCTGTGGCATTACTACTTCCAATCTGGGGCCATGGAGCATGGGGAATTGGCTTTGGTCACAGATCCCCAGGACATAGCACGCACATAGTAAGCTCTTTACAGATACTTGTTAACAGACTGACAAATCACACAGGCAATTACAGAATAATTTATTTTACTTCAGAATCCTACTATGTAACATTACTACCATAAAATGTTTATTAAATCATGAATCCATGAGTATCCATTGTTTCTTTATTTCATTTTTAGGGTTTAAGTTTCAGAAAAATATATGGGTTTTACAGGTGTCATAGTATTATGTAATCAAATAAAACTAGATTTTTCCCCATTCTTTCTTCCGCAATTCATTTCTTTTTATCTTCCCACTGATGGTTTTTGGTAACTCATGAACAAATTCCACCTATTGGTACCAAGGTGGAAAAGTGTTATTCTAGCATTCTGCACCGAATAATTAAAATAAATTGTACTAAAGAACTTTCACATGGTACAAATGGTAAAATCAAGGTTCTAAATGCCTAGTACTAGAACAGAAGAGCCCAGAACTTGGAGTGAAACTTAGGTTCAGATTCCAATTCTAACACTACCTGTCTGACCATAGGAATGTCACTTTAGATTCTGTAGGCTTTGGTTTTCTCACCTGTAAAATGAGAATAACCCCCATTTGTGTCATTCTTTAAGGTTTCCAAAGCATCTTAATTATCACTGGTATCTTCCTTAAAAGGGTGTTGATTAGGTAAAGATCTATAAAGTGCTTTATAACTGTCAAACACTTTGTGAATATTCCTACTTAGTTTGGAAGGAAGGATTTGAAGTATTTTTATTTGAATTTGCCTTGAAATGTAGCTTGCTACAAGGCCAGTGAGCCAAATAGTATGGCAAACTACGGTTGAGGAGTGGGGAAGGGTTAAACTATAATGTTATAAATGTTAATTCCAACCCCAAATTGATGAGAATCAATTTAGGACACTGAAAAACATATTTGAGCTTTTGTTGTTCAGTGATGTCTAATTCTTAATGACCCCATTTAGGGTTTTCTTGGCAAGGATACTGAAGTAGTTTGCCATTTCCTTCTCTAGCTTATTTTAGAGATGAGGAAACTGAGGCAAGCAGGGTAAAGTGACTTTCCCAGGGTCACACAGGTAGTAAAGCATCTGAGGTTGGTTTTGAATTCAGGTCTTTCTGACTCCAGGCCCGGTGCTCTATCTACTGCACTAATATTTGAGCATATTGCTCATTTTAAAACAAAAAAACAAGTTCTCTCTCTCAAGACCATAGGACAGAATATCAAATAGCCCTTCAATCTAATTAAAATACTTGCCTTTCTGGGATATTTGTATGGTGCTGTAGTTCTTTTGACATGTTCCTGGAGCTCATTTTTAATTTTTTCTGCATCATGTGACTTATACTCAGGCTTGAGAACCACAAAGGCCTTTACTACCTTTAAAAAAAAAAAGCACTTCTAAGAAACAGGAGATCTGTTAGGTACTTGTGAGTCTGCCCTGGGTTTATCTTGTTTTCATTGTTTCTAACCAGAAAATGTAAGCATTTGATGGGGGAGGAATTGTCATTTTCTAGTATGGATTTTAAGTAGTTTACAATTTAGGCAGGTAAATTGCTGAAGGGGCAAGGTAAGCCGCTCTGTGAGGAATAAGATTATACAAACCAAGGCCCCAACTCAATATGACCTTTCTATTACCCCAAGCTGTTTGGGAACAGAGTGGGGAAGTGCAGCCAGGAAGACCCCAGCCAGGTCCTTGAGAAGAGATATGATAACTGCCCAACTCCTGGAACTAGCCATTCCAAGGAAACATCACTCTTGAGGGAGGTCTTGGCCTCCCTCCCCGGCCTCACACAACATACTATGCTTGCTAAAAAAAAAAACAACCAAAAAAAACACCTGGCAGTATGCCTTCTTTGTTCTCAGCATTACTTAAACTGTAAGATTCAGACCCCAAATTGGAATCTCACCCATAGAGGAGACATCCTGCCTGGGACCCTCCTGAGCAAAACCCTGATGGCTGTACCCAGGATTCCCCAGCTTGTGTGGTCAGGTCTTGGTGCTTCCCCACATCAGTGATGATTGTAAATATGTATAGATATATTCCACTAGGCTTACTATTCCTAAGCCTTTACTCTGTTATCTCTGGTTTCCTTTCCATTCACCTATATGCCAAATAAACTATACTGGATCTTTTGAAGTGCCAAGTATTTGTGTTCATGCGAATCCTGAACCTCGACAGTTTCATGTATACTAAGTGGTATATATGAGCACAGCAGACTCTCTTGGGAATAATCCTGCAAACCATGTTCATGTAGGAATGGAAGCAAATGGATACTTCAAAGATTCCAAAATCTAGCCCCTACCCCACCATATAAAGCTGTTATTGGGGGTACGGGTGAAGAGAGGGTTGCCCTTTGTTGTGAGTCCAGTTTCTTTTTAAATGGAGACTTAAAAAAACAGATCTTAAAACCCAACCTAGTTTCTAACTGACTTGAATTTTTAACAAATTAATCCCTTTGGGAAATTCTGCTTAAGGTCAGTCAGTGCATTATAATACTGTTGAAAAGTGTGCAGTTTGAGAGTTAGCTGCAGAAATTCCAAGGCTAAGGTGATGGTGTTTTTTTACCTCTCCTCTGATCTGGTCTGGACTGCTGACCACTGCTGACTCCAGCACTGCTGGGTGCTCAGCTAGTGCATGTTCTACTTCAAAAGGACCGATTCGATATCTGAAAAGCAAAGCATTTGGTAGCATTTGATATACTGCCTAGAGGAGTTGTCTAATGAGACATATAGAGAGCAAAGAGGAATATTACCCAGAGGATAAGATAACATCATCTGATCTTCCAATAAACCAGACATAGCCATCTTCATCCATATACGCTCTGTCACCAGTCATGTAGAAATCCCCACAGACTGTTGAGGCTGTTTTGAGAGGCTCATCCTGGCAAACATTTAAATAGTAACGTGTTAACATTACTGTGAATGTTATTGTGGGGTCTGGGTCGGTTTTAAAATATTCAAAAAAGGCAGGGGGATGGAGGGGAGAGACACTTGACCTACTCAGGAAGTCTCTGGCAAAAAGATTAGCAAGAGTTAGCTTGTAGGGGTGGCTAGGTGGCCCAGTAAATAGAGCACTGGCCCTGGAGTAAGAAGGACCTGATTTCAAATTCTGCCTCAGACACTTAACGCTTACTAGCTGTATGACCTTGGGTAAGTCACTTAATCCCAATTACCCTGTTAGCTTGTAGGGGTGGCTAGGTGGCCCAGTAAATAGAGCACTGGCCCTGGAGTCAGAAGGACCTGATTTCAAATTTCAAATTTCAAATGCCTCAGACACTTAACACTTACTAGCTGTTTGACCTTGGGCAAGTCACTTAACCCCAATTACCCTGTCTTCCCCCCTCCAAAAAGCAAAAAGAGTTAGCTTGTAAAATATAAATGAACCCCTGAATGTGAACTCCAATCCCAAATTATTGAGAATGACATGAAAAAGGGAGAAGTCATGCAAAAAGAAGTAAGATTTTTCGTCTTTTTATCTATACTTTGAAGCATTTTGAGGGGTAAGCCACAAGGGTAACTATCAATAAGAGACTGAATGTTCAGAACAACAGGCCTTTGCTGCGAAAAATTTTAAAAGGTTTTCACCTTGGTAGGGAAAGTCAGAACAGAGAAGTTTCTGCCTTAAGAAAAAGAGTCAATAAGCAGCAAGAAATAGAATCAGATGGTAAGCATTAATTAAGCAATCTCAGGGCAGGTCTGTAGGAAGAGGTTTAGTTAAAGCACATTTGGACAGAGGGAAGTTAGCAAGGGTGCTTCACTAGTAGTAGTTAGGTATATTGTTTTGAATCTTATTCTATTTTATCACATAATAAAATAGAGATTAATCAAAATGCGCTTTAATGTAATGAACTTGGCTTTAGTAGTTGAATGAATCATCTACTCTATTCCTACGTTTACCCACACATAAATACCCAATGTCTGCCTAGCTATACAATTAATAGGAATCAGTATAGAATTTATATTGCCACTGTCTATCTTAAGTGACACTGGACATCACATTTACTATCCTTTGCAATAAGCAAAATTAAGTTCTAATATGCAATTAATAAGCCAACAATAATTTGTTAAATGTTTATTATATGCCAGGTACTGTGTTAAGTGTGGGATAGCAGAGAAGGGGGTTCTCTGTTTTCCAGGCATATAGGAAAGTCCTTCGGGCTGGTAGCCTAGGTGTCCTCCTTTACTCCTCAGGATCTCTCAGCCTCTATATCCAATCTGTCACCAAGGCTTGTAACCATCTCTCCAATATGCCTCCTCTTTCTAACACTGCTACTACTAGGGCAGGCCCTCATCACCCCACACCTGGATTAATGCAATAGCCTCCTGATGTGTCTGCCTGCCTCAAGTTTCCTCACTCTAATCCATCCTCTGGATGGCTGGCTAAGCCATTAAAGTGCTTTTCCTTTAGGAAAAGTCTAGCTATTAAGTGCAAGTCTAGCTATACAAACACCTACCTCACACTCACTCCCACTAAATAAAATCCATTGCCTTCCTATCACTTCCAGGATCAAATACAAAATCCTGTTTGGCATTCCAAACCCTTCATAACCTAAAATAGTAATGGGAATTTGAAGATCTTCCCTGCCTCTTAATAGGCCAAATGTAATCACACGGATCCTGTGGTGAGAGGAGTTTGCTTAATTTGTAGAGCAGAGCCCAGGGGAAGTTGGGAGTCAAAGCAGTTAGTACAGTGGGAAAGAGACACAGGCAAGGAGATATCTAGGCTTGTGAGTGTTTGTTTGCAGGAAGGCTAAAGGATGGTGTGGCTCCCTGCTGTGTTATGGTATATTAATTTCTTTGTTGCTATTTGACTTTCTGGTGTTGGGATTTGGCTTTCTGCTGTCTGAATAAATGTTTTGCTTCTGTTTTCTACATGGAGATTCTGTTATATTTTGTGATTCAGAATTTTGCCAGCATATTCATAGTTGCCATCAGTGCTGTGAATATTATGTTGGTGCTACAACCCTCTCCTCCCCTTTCCAGGATTCTTATACTTTACTTGATGCCACATACACTTTGATTCAGTGACACTGGCCTCCTGGCTATTCCACAAACAAGACACTCCAGGCTCACAACTCCTGGCATTTTCTCTGGCTATCCCTTATGCCTGGGATGTTCTCCCTTATCTCCACCTCTTGGCTTCATTCAAGTCCCAACTAAAATATCATCTTCTAGGAAGATGTTCCTAACCTTTCTTAATTCTAGTGCCTCCTAATTATTTCCTATTTGTCCTGCATATTATTTATTTGTACACAGTTGTTTTCTTTTTGTCTTCTCTTTTAGATTGTGACCTTCTTGAGAGCAGGAATTGCCTTTTGTCTTTTTTTGTATTCCTAGCCCTTAGCCCAGAGACTGGTACCTAATAATTCTTATTAAATGACTTATTGACTGAGAAGAGATTTATCAGAGATATTTATTTCAGAATCAGTGTGAAATGTGTCCTCTAAGGGCCTTTCTGTTTAAATCACTTTCAGACTATGACAGCAATGTGAACTTTTTTTAGCCATCTACAGCTAGGTACACAGAAAAGGACATGGATTTGAGTCAGAATACTTAGATCCAAATAGTGGTTATGTCACTTTAATCCCCTGGTGGACTAAGGCAAGTCACAACGCCTCTATGCCTCAGTTTCTTTAGGCTGTGAAATGAGGTTGGACATGACCTCTGAGGTCCCTTCCAGCTTTAAATCTTATGATCTGATGATTCACAGCTGCTGAAATATACCAAATAACTCTCATCCATGGCATTAAGGGGCAGGAGCATCATGGTAAATTCTACCCATCAATCCTGTTACTAGAATCATAGCAATAGCCAATAACAAAACAGATTTATTTGAGTGTCCTCTAACCTCTTCTTAAAAACATTCAAGTTACCAGTGAAAAAGCCAAAAAACTTAGAGAAGAATGGGTCCTGAAGCTAGAATTCCTTCATTTTACAGCTGAAGAAACTGAGGCTCAACAAACAAGGTGAAAAAACTTGCTCTAGTTAGTAGGACAACCAGGGTTAGAATCCAAGTCTATCAGATCCTAGCCTGTCTTCTTCTCAACCCTACAGCCTCCTTCATCCACAAATCAGACCATTCACCTCAGAATACCTGACCATGTGCTATAAGCATATTAGTTAAATCCAATTAATCAATCAACAATATTCTCAACCCTCCAAATAACCTCTTAATTTTTAAACTTTCCCCACTTCATAGTCTTCCTGCTTGTATATAACCCCATAAAAATGCTTGTTAATTTAAAATAAATTTGCAGTGTTTTATTTGTGGGAAGGCTAAAGGATGGTGTGGCTCCCTGCTGTGTTATAGTATATTAACTTCTTTGTTGCTACTTGACTTTCTGGTGTTGGGATTTGGCTTTCTGCTGTGTGAATGTTTTGCTTCTGTCTTCTACATGGAGATTCTAATTTAGTAATTTTCTAAATATGCTAATTCCCACTGGAGACAGGGAATGTTGTGAATAGTAGGGGAAGGATAAATTGAGGGCAGTTAAATTAAAATACAACTTGTCATTTAAATACCGTTGATATCAAAGCACAAGCCAATATAATGGCATAACTTGAAGAGAATGTTAGAGATTATCTATTCTAACCCTTTCATTTTACAAAAGAGGAAGGCTCCAAGAGGAGAAGTAATTTGCCCAAGGTGAAGGGGCAAGGTAAGCCCCTCTGTAAGGAATAAGATTATACAAACCAAGGCCCTAACTCAATAAGACCTTTCTATTACCCTGAGTTGTTTTGGAATAGAATATCCTGGGAACATGAGGGCTGCGCTTCTCCTGGGACCCTGGCTAGGACCTTGAAAAGAGATATGGTTAACTGCCCAACTCCTGGAACTAGCCATTCCAAGGAAACATTGTTCTTGGGGGAGGCCTTGGAGGGATTGGCCTCCCTCCTCGGCCTCACATAAGATGATGCTTGCTAAAAAAACACCTGGCAGTATGCATTCTTTGTTCTCAGCACTACTTAAACCGTATAATTCAGACCCCAAATTGGAATCTCACCTATGGAGGAGACATCCTGCCTGGGACCCTCCTGAGCTGAACCCTGATGGCTGAATCCTGGGATTCCCCAGCCACTGGGACAAGAGTTGGTGCTCCCCCTAATTGGTGATGTTTTCTCTCTCTCACCTCTTTCTCTATCCTTTTTGTAGCAACATTAGTATTAGTAAGTTTATTGGTACTGATCTATTGCATAAGCTGTGTATGTAAGAAGTGTCCTTTTTCTTTTCTGCTTCTGTAGTAAATTGCTAAGGTGCCTGATTGTTTATTACTTTCTACCCGCATAAGTAATTCTCTCCCTCTCCCTCCTTCAATAAATAGCAGATGTAGTATATACATTGTGTGTGTGTGTGTGTGTGTGTGTGTGTGTGTGTGATTTTGTGGGAGCGAATCCGAACCCTATTATGCTTAAGCAAACACAAGGTCACATGGCTAGTTAGTGGCACAACACAGGCTAGAACCTAGGTCTCCTGAATCCCAGGCTAGTATTCTTTCTATTTCTATATTTCTATTCTTTGCATATTACAAACAGTTGAGAAAAATAGCTCATATAATAATAGCCAGTATTTTTTTTTAGCATTTTAAGGTCTGCAAAGCACTTTACAAATGTCTCATTATTTTAGGCTCAAGTGTGAAATATACAAATTATATTAATGCTAATAATTATGTGATTATTATAATTAATATTTACATTGTTTTAAATAATTAAACTTTGAAAAATATTAAAATCATTAAATAAAATATTCCTTACAACATAACCAGCAAATAAACCAAGTGGTCGGTTAGGTAGGACTCGGATGCCAATAGTTCCTTCTTGTTTAGGGGGCAGGATGCTGCCGTTTTCATCTACAATCTTGAACAAAACAGAATGGTTTCTTAATTGAATGCTTATATTAAAGTATTACATTTTAAGCCCCCTTTGCTTTGGAAATACTTAAACCTCATGAATATTATCTGCTAGAGAACAGAGTCCTTCATAAACTCAAAGTGTTCAGCTGTGCTATGGGAAGGTTGAGATGGATGTGGTTCCCCCAAATCCCTTTTCAGGTCCTGGGATTGTAAGGAAGGGAGTATGCAGAGAATATAAGGGAGACAGTTGTATCTGCAGGAAGCATAAGGAAAACCTGCAGTGGAAAGTGATCAGTAATCACAGCTGACTCTTTATATGCTTTCTACTATATTCCTCCAAATTTCTCCAGGCTTTGGAGAGGGCTAATTTCTTTCTCTAATGTTGACCACTACCTCCAATGGAATTCTCGTCCTCTAGTTAAACGACTGAGCTATGAATATATCCCATCCTCCATCATTTAATTCAGATAAGACAAGATTATAATTATTATAAAATTGGAGGGAAACGGAAAGTGAAGAGCATGGTCCAAGAAAACTGAGTAGTTAGGTTGGAACTGAGTAGGAATTAGGAACATAGGATATGCACAGTGGAGGAGTAGATAAAACAGACTCTCAGATTTGGAAGGAAATTAAGTGGCCTTCCAGTCCAATTTATACCTCAACAAGAATTCCCTCTATAACATACCTGATAAAGTGGTAATCTGCCTTTGTTTGAAGGCCTCCAATGAGGAGGAACCCAACATCTCCCAAAACATCTCATTCATTGCTACCTATTTAGGTGGAACTGGAAAGGCAGGCTAGGCCCAAATGGTGGAGAAGCTTAAATGCCAGGCAGATGAGTTTGGACTTGGCCTATATTCCTTCTGATTGTAATGTTCACTCCAAAATATCAAAATCTAACTTAACCTATAAGACTTACATCCTATTTACCAGGACTCAGGGGTGGCAAATTTGTGGCCTCGAGGCCACCCGTGGCTCTCTAGGTCCTCAAATGTAGCCCTTTGATGGCATCCAAACTTCACAGAACAAATCCACAAAACAAAGTTTGGATTCAGGGAAGGGGCTGCACTTAAGGATCTAGAAGGCCACATGTGACCGTGAGACCACAGGTTACCCACCCCTGAACTAGGTATTCAGCCAACATTCACTGATTCAATACCCAAATATATATTATACAGTCTCACCCTCATGCCTTTATAGATTCTCTTCACTGATATCCTTTCTCCTCTCTTTCCTTCCACCAGTCTACACACTCTTTAAAACTAGCTTATAAGCCTCATAAAACCAGTTATTACTATTTGTTATACCTCCTTTTTTGGCCAAAAATAAAATAATCTGTTTTGATCACTCACCTTTGTCACCATATTACAGAGATTGTGATACTTAGTAATGAGAATAATTACAAAAGACAAGTTAAATTCAATTTCTCTGCTGCTCTGCTATATGTTCTTTCAGTAAAGGATGTACCAACCTTAACATCAAAAGCTGGAGAAGGCTTTCCCATTGAACCATTTTTAATCTTCATTCCTTTGAAAGTGCCACAGATTAGCACCTATATTTTAAAGAAAGGAAAAAAATAGGACAAACCCATATACAGATTAAAAATTATCTTTACAATGCTAACTGGTGTTTAATCTTTTTTGTGTCATGATACTCCCCCTTCACCCTCTTTTAAAAAATATATATATATTCCATCATTACGTAAGGCTTTTAGAAGTATGGCCTGCATACTTCTGTCTGGTTTATACTTGGGGAGTTATTTCTAAAGCAAATTAGAAAAAACAAACAAGTTTCTCACATTTTAAAAAAAAGACTTTTTTCATTCAAAAACATTTCTGGCTCTATAATGCTTTTCCTTTGGGGTGTGTGTGTGTGTGTGTGTATATGTGTGTGTGTTCATGTTGGAGGTTTATAGTGCCTTATCAAAGCTAGGTTCCCTTAGTTTGTGGAGCAATTTTTCTTCCCATCTTTTAAAAGATTTCACAGATAATTTAAATCTCATTATTTTTACTTTGTGAGCTTGCAGTCTAGTAGAGTTTAAGTTCCATAAAGCAAGGGCCTTGTTTAGCTAGGTGGCTCAGTGGAGAAAGCAGCCGGCCTCAAGTCAGGAAGGCCCATGTTTAAATCCAACCTCACTTACCAGCTGTGTGACCTTAGGCAAACTATTTAACCTCAGTTTCCTTATCTTTAAATGAGGATATTAATAGCATCTACCTCCCAGAGTTATTGTGAGCGCTTAGCATAGCGTCTGGCCCATAGTAGGTACTTAATAAATGTTAGCCGTTATTAATACTAAACTCTGCGTTGTTCCCAGAACTTGTACTGTATAACAGAAAAATTTCATAAAGTGTTGTTGTGCAATCATCCCACGTGTAAATATGTCTACCGTTTCTGTCTGTCCATATCCCTCATAGATGTCCAGCCCCGTCTTGTTTTTCCACTGTTCACACACTTCAGGGTTGATTGGCTCCCCGGCAGTCACACAATGCTTTAGACTTTTGAACTTACAACTTCATCAAAAGAAAGTGGATGAGAAATGGAGGGGAAAAAAAAGGAAAAACAGGAAATTAGGATTGTTTCTTATGCACTTTCAAAACAAGGTATATCATCTTCCTCCCTCAAATAATAACTTTAAAATATACCCTGAGCATCAAATTGAGTATTTCTAGGGTTTTGAAGTAAATAATCAATCACAATTAGTAGCAAAAAAAAAATGGCATGATGTAAAAGAAAAAAATGATGTTGTGAATTCAATACAAAATGTTTACCAAACTATTCTGTCCTGTAAAATCTATAGTAAATTAAATCCAAGCATTCAACATTTATTAGGTACCTACCATATACACCAGAATTCTTGCCTATGTGATTGGAATCATTAGTTTCTCTGAATCAAGTAGGTTAACATCTTCTATCTGGCCCGTATCATCAGTCTAAGACCCTCCTTATATATTCTGTCCTAGGTGTTATAGTGTGAGTTGTATAGTATGCAGAGTGGTCCCTGCTATGTTGCTTTTAGGAAAAAGGAGACCATTATTTGAGAGGCCTATTTATCAACCCATTTGATAGTATAATACTTGTTAGGTATTTTTGATCATCACTTACTTGGACTCCCAATTTAGCATAAGCATCCGATAGGCAGTTGGAGGTGAACAGAAGACTGTAATGGGAAATCGGGATAGGGTCTAGAATATAGAATTAGAAAGAACCATGTAACTTCAACTTTGATAAACATTTATGTATTTGTTTTATGCACATGGCATGGGGCGGCTCAAAGGCATGTTTAATGGCAGATCCTAACCTGATGTAATGGAAAGAAGAATCCAGGGAAAGAGAAGGAAATGGAACAAGCATTTATTAAGTGCCTTCTATGCACTTAGTACTGTGCCAAGCATTTTACAAATATTATTTATTTGATTCTCACAACTACTCTGTGAGATAGATGCTATAACTATTTCCATTTTACAGCTGAGAAAACTGAGGCAGAAAGAGGTTAAGTGACTTGCCTGTGGGTCAGATATTAAGTACCTGAGACCGGATTTTAATTCAGGTCTTTCAGAAGATCTAAGTTTCAATGCCAGTTGCTTTAAACCCCTCCAAAAAAGTTAGATGACCAAGATAAACAAGACACACGGGCTTTTGTTCATCTATAAAATGATGGGCTTAGATTTGATGATTCCTAAGGTTTCTTTTCAGTCCTATCAGTCTATAATTCTAGGCTGTAAGCTTATTTAAGAGAGAAGATGTATTATACAAAAGCCACCAGCAAGAAGGAAATTCCCCCAGAACTTTCAAAATCCCTGGGGGCATTTTACCTCCTAGATCTGAAATGCCGTGCTCTGATAGAACGAGGCCAGTCCTGTTGATCTCTGAGGTCCCTTTCAGCCCTAGCATTCCCCAAGTCTTTCTTTTTGTTACCCTTACTTTTAAGACGGAGGCTGGCTCAAAACGTGGCATATAGCTTACAAACACACAAGCTCCTAAACTCCAAGGAGAAAAAACACTACTCCAAGCCGATTTTCCCCAGCCTGTGTCTGACGTATTCCACATTATATCGGAAGGAGTCAAATCCAGCCAAAATCTAGGAAAATAAAAAGAGTAGTTGTACTTTGAGGGGCAGATGGGAAGGCAAGCAAAATGGTTCCACCATTTTTGTCATTTAGAAAACGCTCCAATCCACCGAAGAATGATGTACCTTCCATTTATCGATAATCCTAAACCATAACTGCCATGTGTGTGCTCTGTCATTTTGGGAGAGCCAGTGGTCCCACTAGTAAAGTAGATGGTCATTGTTTCATCATGTCTGGTCTTCAAACAGCTGTGCTCATCACTTGCATGTCTGAAAAGGAAAGCCAAAATAAGTCTGTAGATTCAGTTTGGGAAATCTAGTTTAATCAGGCTGAAACTCTCCTCCATCCCATTATTGTTAAGGTATCTTTTTTCATCTAACTGAATTGGGCTGGTAAATCTCAAGGGCTGAAGACCATAGCTCTGCATCATACAAAAGAGGATATTTTTGTATGTGCCTGAAGCCTTAAATACCAAAATCAAATACAAATTCAATTCATTACATTAATTAAATGAGATTAAGTAAAGCCTTAAAAGTTCTGTCCTTTTTCTCCTTCTTGAACCTACTGCCTTTTTGATCTCTTCTAATCGTATCTAACTATGATAAAGTGCTTGCCCCCTGACTCCCACTGAGGGACTAGAATCTGATGCTTTGTAGTGTAGACCTCCACAAAACCATAATTCGATAAGTCATCAGAACATGGAGGCATCCCTGGATTCTTGAAAGCTATACTAGTAGAATGTAAATTCTTGTAAGTCCTAGTTTGCTAAAAGGCTTTGAAAGAATATAAAGAGAGAGAAGTTATTATGATTGTTATTATTTTGAGACTTGGTCTATCTTGCCCAGGCTGGAAGTGTAGAGGCTACTCATAGGCTACTCCCTACTGATCACTGCAGTTTTGACCTGATATGGTCCTTCCCTTTTTAAGCTCTTGAGGGCTCAACCATAATGGTACTGAACTTAGTGAAGACACCCAATCAGCTTAGCCTAATGCAGCTCAGAACTCCTTAATTCAACTAACCCACCAGCCTCCAACTCTTCAGGAGCAGGGATATTATAGGCACATGCCACCACATCTGGGTACAAGTAGAAAATTCTAAAAATTAAGATCCTCTAAAGCAATTCAGCATGTATGTTGATGCTCATTAACTTATATGTGAAGGTACGTATAAGGGATAACGGGAGGGAAAAGTGTGTTAGAAGCATGAGACTGGTAAAATGGTGGTGTAATTTTCTGTCAAGTAATTCAAACTCAAAACCTGCATACATACACAACCCAAAAAGGAATTATGCGTAATAGAGTAATTAAAGTTGAATCTACAAAAGAGAAGATGAAAATAACTACAAGACAGAATAACTTACAAGAAAATAACTTACCAAATAGCATGCTATAGCTTAACTACTTGATTATCCCAATCAATATGCCAATCACCTAATCCTTTCCACAGACTAGAGTCAGGAGTTTTTTAACTTGGGGTTCATGAACTATTCTTGAAAATGCTAACTATACTTGAATATAATTGATTTCCTATGTAATACTATGTAATCTTATGCATTTGAAAACATTCGGAGAAGGGGGTCATAAGCTTTACCAGACTGACAAAGGGATCTAGGACATACCACAAAGTTAAACACTCCTGGATTAGGCATAGGCAGCACATGCAATCTCATAGCTACATATTTTAGGGTTCAAATGTGGAAATGCCTTACTAGATCCTCCAAGGTTAGGGACTTAGCTTAAACTCTCTCTCACTTGACAAAAGTTATCAGACATCAACTCTGCCCAACCATATAAAGGTAAGAAGAACAAAGAGGATGTAAGCAAGGCTGCACAAAGCCCAGTACAAAGTAGGTGAAAGTGGGGAAAAAACTTCTGCACTTGAGAAAATGGGGAAAGCCAACTGCGACAGGTAATCCCATGCCCTCAAGACTTTACTTTATTTCGGCAGAGAATGAGGCTCGGCCTCCAAGTCCCCTGACAAGGAGGCTAAAAGTGCCTAGTGGAGGAGGAGTGGAATGGGGAAAGCCTGAAGAGTGAAGAGAGAAGCCAGTGAAAAGTGACTGGGAACAAAGAGATTAAAAAAAAAAAACTTCCAGGGAGAAAGCCTGAGTAACAACTAGCTCACAAACAGGAAACACAGCTATTGTGAGATGAAAGGAAGAACAAGTAAAAACTAAAAGACATCAAAGCACCATAAACAAATATTATACTATGAAGGAAAATAGACCAAAATTCTCCAATGGAAAAAAAAAGTCCCATGGATTCCCCAGGGAAAACAGATAACAGTAAGAAACTCCAGAAGGGTTCAATAGGGAACTAACACTTTTAAAAATGATATTAAGATTGAAATCAGGTCAGAAATCAGTTCTTTCAACACAGAATTTAAAAATACCAACCACCAGGGGAGAAAAAAAGAATTAAAGGCCATAATGGATAATCTTTCCAAACAAGCAGAAGATCTGAAAAAGAGAACAACAGTTTTAAAACAAAAATACAGAAGTAGAACATAATCTGTCAAAACAAAAAGCAAAAGACAATTACTTTAAAAGAACAAATGAATCCTGTAAAAGTCATATTTACTGAGTTTTTAAACAGAATGTGCTGAGATAAGGATTACAGGTCTCAGAAGAAATCATGATACTTAAACCTGAATACCATATGTCAGAAATAATGTAAGTAAACTGTCTAGAACCTCTGAATAGAGATAACAAAGTACTAATAGACTGAATCCATAGATTACTGTCATAGAAAAAACCCACACTTAAAATTCTGAGGCATGTAGTGGTTAAATTTCACAATTTTAACAATAAAGTAGCCAGGAGAAAGACTTTCAAAGGAAGGATCACTAATTAAAAAAAAAAATGATAAATCTCATTATAAATGAAAAAAACCTGGACTTTCAACAAAAAAATAGCATTTCTGAAAAAAAAACAGGGGGAGCAGAATATTTAAATAATGATCATGCTAAACAAGGGAAACAGAAGAAAGAAAAACAAACTATCTAGAAAAGACTATAGACTACTGTTTAAAAAAAAGAAGAAAAAAATGAACTGACTGGTAAAAGAATAAAGATGAATAATCAGGGGTCAAAAAGGTTCTGAAGAACTAAAGATTCAAGGGGAGTTTAAAGTATCAGGAGAAAAGGAAGAGCTGAATTAATATTCTGTGGACCCAATCTCATCATCCTTTATGTGAATTCCTATCTTTATGGGAGGTGTGAAAACTACAAAATAGAGAGAAGGGAGATGAAAAACAGAGGGGAGATACTGATGCACTTCTACCCAGTCCAAAGGTGAATGGAGAAGAGCTAAGTCATTCTTTTAATCTCTCAATAAGAGTGGGCACTGTGGGAAAACAGGATAAAAGCAAGGAAAGGAGGGACTAGGATAAGGGAAGTCTTGCTACAGAAGTAGAAGGCAACATTCCTAAAAGGAAAGATATATTTCTATGGTAAAAGATAAGAATCTTAAGATGGGTTTCATCTGAGGGGAATTTACATATTGGGAGGGCACCTACTTCAAGAAAGGGCTGTATGCTGTAGGATCACACCCTAAACCCAGAGAGGTAGGTGACTTATAAGTTCCCTCTGGCAGCCAGTACATAGGGTACAGATAGGACGGGATGGTGGTGGCGATGGAATAAAAGTCAGGTAACCTGGCCTTAGCAATAGTGAATGATAATGAGGACAGGGGTAGGGTCAGGCCACTCAGGACACAGAAACACAGAATGATTCCCACTACATGACACTATTCCACTTGGTGCTGCTGTCTTCATGGAGTGATACTTCTAAGAGTGAGATATGACAAGAAAATAGGAGGAAGGATTAAGGGACTGAGATCTACAAGTGCAAAAACAGAAATAGGACAGAGGTGTATAGGTTTGGTACTCCAAAAATCAAAACAAAAGAAAAAACCTATATTCTCAAGGGAGATACAGAATTTTAAAAGGAACAAATAAGGGGGTAGTCTATGATTTGGATGATAAAATTCAGACTATACTGGAAAGGGATGAAAATAAGAAGAAAAAAATAAAAGGGACAGAAAAAAAAAACCAACTTAAACTAAGAGGTTAGGGTAGAAAAGATTTTAAAAACCATCCCCAGCTGAGAGGGAAAAGAGAAGGGTCAAAAGAGGTGAGGAACATAAATAAATAAAAGAAAGAGAAATTAATAATTTAAGTAATTTCAATGATCTTGTGATAAGATGGTACATGGGAGTCTGGGGATAAAGAATGAACCTATAGGAATAGATTAGCATCAAAATAATGTGAGCAAAACTTATTACGGGGGCAAGGCATTGATTTAAAAGAGAAGACAGATAAAATCAATTCAAAAGAAATAAATGGAGGAAAACACAAGTGTATCATAACCTTTAACATCAATAGCTTAATCCAAATACACAAAAGGGACTGGTAGGATAGAAAAGAAAGAAAATAAGCCCTCCGAATTTGCTACATATAAGAAATACATATGAAAAATAAATATACAAGCAGAATGAAAATAAAGCTGAAATAAAATTCACTAGGTAGCAGGTGATTCCAAAAAAGCAGAAGTTGCACCCATTAGGAGAAACAAAAATAAAAATTTACTTCAAGAGAGGTAAATAAGAAATTACATTATGCTCAAAGGCATCACAAACAATATCAATACTAAACATACTGCTAGGTCTAGATTAGTGTGAATAACTAATCATGTGAAGTGGTTGCATTTATCTAAATTCATGCATTTTGAAATTAGAATTATGTAAAATATGGTCATTAATTCTAGTCCAATGGAAATATGCAGTGCAAATTTGAATAACGTGACTACTTCACATGATTCATTATTCACACTAATCAAGACCTAGCTGTATGCAGTAAGTGACATATCATCTAAATGCATTAGTTAACTGATATGCAAAAAGGCATATAATAAGACAATAATTGTAGGAGACTTTATTTTCTTAGAACTAGATAATCTTATAGATAAAAAGGAAAATATAGAACTAAATAAACTATTGGAAAAGTTAGATCTAAAAGACTTGTAGCTTCTTCTAAATAGAATATTAATGAATATACATATTTGTTAGCATCACTTTACAAAAATAAGCCATGGACAAGAGCAGAGAGAAAATACATATAAGTAAGAAAAAGCAGAAATACCAAACATATCATTTACAGATAAATCATAATGCATAATGCAATAAAAAAGTCATACACAGTATACAAAGAAAATAGATAGACCTAAATGAATATAACTTGTTGGTCAAAGAAAAAAATCATAGAAAATTTATAAACATGTAAAAGAAAGATAATAAGACAACAATCAAAACTTAAAGAGCAAATAATTCCTATGCTATTCAAACTATTCTCAAAAACACACTCAATTAAACTTTTGAAAGACAAGTATTATGTCCTAATACTTAAATCAGGGAAGAATAAATTTTTAATTCACTAATGAATACTAATACAATTTTTAAAAATCACTAGCAAAAAGTCTACAAAAACTATTCTTTACAAAGAAGCTGAATTTGTATCAGGGATGTAAGGATGAGTCACAATTGGGAAAACCATCAACATAACCAATCACATTAAAAAATAAAAGACCCTCAAAAATCATTGTGTCAATAGATTCAGAAATAGCTTTTGACAAGTACAATACCCATGCATATTAAAAAACCCTAAAAAGCAGGGACATAATAGAGGCATTTAAAAAAATAAAAACGCATTTTAGAGCTAAAAAAAAAAGCATTATTTGCAATGAGAAAACGAGAAATTTGCTTATTACATACAAGAGTAAAACAAGTCATCCTCCTTGCTCAATTATTAATTGACATAATTTTAGAAGGGTTAGCAATAGCAATAAGAGAAAGTACTTAAAGGTATAAAAGTAGGCAAAAAAAGAGAGAATATATCTATTTTTCACGACATGGTGGTTTATTTAGAAAACCCCAGAGAATCATAGAAATTACCTAGAACAATTAAAAGGATCATAGTATCTTAGACCTAGAGCTGGAAAGGATCAAAGATTTAGGGCTAGGGTTAAAGACAGAATTAGGGTTAAGGTTAGAGACAGGTAGAATTAGGGTTAGAGTTAAGGTATTGGGTATTTTACTTTATGCATTTAAAACATTCTTCTGAGAAAAAGTTGAGTGGGACAAGTGAAAATATTCTCATAAAGTAAAGGAGACAGTCACTAAACTTGAGCTAGGCTTTAGTCTTGATAGGCCCAAATTTTTTTTCTATAATGTGTCTGCCAAGTGCCTGTCTTTGGAAAACAAGAAAAGCAACAAGTGATCTATAAATTGCCTACTTTTTGCAACAAATAACATGTCTGCCAAGTGTTTCTGTAAATTGTCTGCTTTTTGGTAAACAAGAAAAAAATATGTAATCTGTGATAAGCTTACTTCTGATAAATAATTTTGTATTGGGTAAAAAGATTGTAAGGACACACCTTCCCACAAATGGGAATGAAGGTCCGGTTACTGGGGAGAAGATTTGGGTTTTTTTTAGGAGGTAGTCCTAGAATTGTTTGTGCAAGGGTATAAGACTGCTTGTTTGATTTTGTACTTTGCCTCCCTACACTGGTGTACGTTCTGGGTAGAATATGTCCCACACAGAGTCTATAAATTTCACCAAACTGCCAAAGGGGTCCACAATACAAAAAAAGTTAAGAACCTCTGCTCTAAATAGTGGGTCAACCAGAAAAGTAACTGGCCTTTCTTTGACCCGCGTCCTCCATCCTAAACTAAAAGGATGATTTAGCATTTCCAAGCTCTCACCACCAGATGGCTCTCTTGCTACCTGCTGTGATAAGTAGGGAGCTGTTTTCCCTGGAGATCTTGATGCATCTTTTAGGTGGGTTATCTTATGTGGTGCAAAGCTTAGTTTTGTAAAAGCCATGGATACTCACTCCATCATTTCTTTGAGGTTTATCCACCCCTCCCTATGCTTCTCAGAAACAATTAACTTGGACTTCAGAGCTGCACACTTAGGGGCAATGGAATCCACTGTTGTAGCCAAAGTATCATTGGTAATAATGCACTTTGCCTTGGAAGTTTGCAGCCTATACAGCAGGTCATTTTCAGTCAGCTGGATGGTTCCAGGAATTAAGACAGTGCCTAAAAAAAAGGAAAAGTTTAACTTTTACCTTTTCACATACATAAGGATAATATAGATTACATACCCTGTTTCTCAAGTGGGATTGGTTGAATGTTTTTATCAAGTCCCAGGAATAAGACCTTCTTACCTGAACTATTCTGCTGTTGCATAACATGAGATTCCAAAGACTTGGACCCTTTTGTCACCATATGATGACAGGATTTAGAGCTGAAAGGGATCCATTGATTACTAGACCTTCATTTTACAAATCAGGAAACAGATCAAGAGAAGGGTGTTCAGTGAAAAAGGAACTTCTATTTGTAGACTGCTGCCTATATTAGGAGCTTAAAGGAATTTTCATTATAAAGTTCAGATTTCATCAGATTATAGTTACTAGAAATATCTTGTTAAATGTGAATTATTTAATATAAAAACTGAATGATCAAGACACTGTAAAATAGATCCTTATCTGTTTTGTCAGTGGTGGATTTTTAATCATGTAGCCAAAAAGTTTTAGGATTAGTTATGCATATTAATTCCAGTGAGTTAGTGAATGGCCATGAAGGATTAGGGAATGGAAATAGGGTAGTATACAGAAAAGAGAACTATACTACAAATCAAGAGATTTGGGTTATATTCCTAGCTCTGCCATACAGCTAAGCTGGGTGACCCTAGTCAAGTCACTTCACTTGTTTTTCTCATCTGTAAATAAAGGGGTTAGCCTAAATCAGGAATCTTAATCTGGGGGGCCAGAAACCCTTAAAGGACCCATGAATCGACTTCAGGGGGTCCATGAACTTGAATGAGAAAAAAATCACATCTATTTTCATTAACCACAAGCTGAAATTTAGCATTTCTTTTTTTTTTTTCTTCTGACACCCTACCCCTCCTTGCCCTGGGTCCCATCTCTTTTTTTTTTTTATTTTAGTTTGCATCATTCATTTCCACCAGATTTTGAGTTACATATTTTCTCCCCATCTTTCCCCTACCCACCACCCCAAGACAGCCATCCCAGTGTATCCCCCCTCCCCCAGTCTATTCTCTCCTATGTCTTTCCCCCT
>CM053587.1:111928625-111999738 GCA_028646515.1 Pseudochirops corinnae
TGATCAAAAAAAGAACTTAGCATCCTTCAAGAAATTCTCAAGGAAAATTGCCCAGATATTTTAGAACCAGAAGGCAAAATAGAACTTGAAAGAATTCACCAATCACCTCTTGAAAAAGATCCCCAAAAGAAAACTCCTAGAAATATTATAGCCAGGTTCCGGAGTCCCCAGATCAAGGAGAAAATATTACAAGCTGCCAAGAAAAAACAATTTGAATATTGTGGAAACACAATTAGGATAACCCAGGATCTAGCAGCTTCTACATTAAGGGAACAAAGGGCCTGGAATATGATATTCCAGAGATCAAAGGAGCTAAGATTAAAATCAAGAATCACCTACCCAGCAAAATTGAGTATAGTGTTCCAAGGGAAAATATGGTCATACAGTGAGGTGGAGGACTTTCAAACATTCTTGCTGAAAAAAGCAGAACTGAAAAGAAAAGTTTGACACTCCAACACAAGAAGCATGAAAAGGTAAACATGGAAAAGAAATCATAAGGAACTTATCAAAGTTGAACTATTTACATGCCACGGAAAGTCAGAGGGGTGATTGGCAAGGACATAGGAGAGAATAGATTGGGGGAGTGGTTATACAATGGGATGGCTGTTTTGGGGTGGTGGGTAGGGGAAAGATGGGTAGAAAATTTGTAACTCAAAATCTCATGGAAATGAATGATGTAAACTAAAATAAATAAAAGTTAAAAAAACTGGGAAAATATTATTTAAAATAAGGGACCAACTGTAATGAAATTTGACCTATAAACAACAAGGAGGAGCTTTATAAGTTCAAATGCTAATATACAGATCTCCCTGTGGGTCAACACTTGATCTGGACCTTCTCTCATTAATTTATGTATTTCCAACCACTTTAATAAGAGTCTTTAATGAAGACTTTCCAAATACATATTATATAAAAAACAAGTCCCTGTAGATATTTCATGTTACCCCAAGAGATGATCTTGGCCACTACCTGTGTATAGGGAATAGCTACCAGAAAATTAATTAATGAATCACAGAATATTAGAGCTGACTAAAAATTAAATTAAAACTAGTTTAGCCTCATTCTTTAATTGAACACATAGGGAAACTAAGGCCCACAGTCACAAAGCTAGACCAGTCTTTCTTCTTCACTCTCAGTTGTGTTTCTACTGTGAAGGACAACTTAGCTTCAGATGACCCTGGGCCTTGAGAACTGCTATTCAAATATAAGATACTATGCATGCCCATGCACACGTGCACACATATGTATGTGCATGTAAAATCTGAGCATGTTACATGTTATTGAAAGGTAACAATTATGATGATAAATCAGAGATTCCAGTCAAATAAGCAAAAGGTTACAACTGACAACAGAAATGTAAATATTGATTTGCCACTAGTTATTTCCTATTTATAGACAGTAAGCCAAGTTTTCAATAAGTTTAAAATGTTAAACTTCATATATTTCTTTAGTAGCATCTTCCCAATAAGTTTATATTCCCCTGGGGATAAGTGTAGAGATTGTATTTTTGTATTGCTGCCCTTAGAGCAGGTAGGTGGTACAGTGGGTAGACTCATCTTCCTGAGTTAAAATCTGATCTCAGATACTTACTAGCTGTGTGATCCTGGACAAGTCATTTCACCCTGCTTGCCTCAGTTTCCTCATCTGTAAAATGAGCTGGAGAGGGAAATGGCAAACTACTCCAGTATCATTGCTAAGAAAACCCCAAATGAGGTCACAAAGAGTCAAACACGACTGAAAAAAATTACTAAATAACAACTATTGTCCTTAATACTGTATATACCCTATACATATCTCTTGATTGATAGTAAGGTTTATTGAAAAATCAAATATACATTAATTTAGAATTTATGAATCATAGAATTAGGGACTAAATGAATGCATTACTAACCTGTCCGGAGACATGCCACATTTGTTAGCCACCATTCTGGAACTGCAGGTAAAATTACAATTACCCTGTCTCCCTTTTGCAGACCACAGGATTTGGTAAAGACATTGGCCAATTTTTTAGACAAAGATCCCAGCTCCTGAAAGTTCCATTTCACTTCTTCTCCATTACCATTTACCCACCAGAAGGCTGGATTTGATGGCTTTTTTCCAATCTGGTAGAAACAAAAGATCATATATATTTTTTAAATTAAATGTTTTGTTCAAAATTTAACATTAGTTAACTAATTAACAGTATAAAAATTAAATTTGTTTGATGATTTCTTTCACTGAAATTCATTCAATGTATGAAATTATCATAAGACTTTTTCAGCCCTTTCAAGGACTCTGTCCATTCAATCTCATTCACTTATTGTTCATGTGACTCATAGTTAATGGGTACTCCGCTATAGGTCTGCTTTTTTGACTTCACATTATTTTTAAAAAGTCCTTCTAGATTTATCTCCATTTCTCATACTTGTTCATCTTAACTGCAATATAATAATCACATATGTAAATCTATCACAATTTATTTAACTATTCTCCTATTATTACCTATTATTCTCTCTAGGTGGGAGCCAGGGCAATTTCATATAATTCAGCTATGAAAATCTTTGAACAGAAGGCCATTTGGGGGAGGATTTAAAAAAAAATAATAATACTGCCAGAGTATATTCCCAGTGATGGGAAGTATGATCATTTTCATTTAACTTTTTATTGTGCGCTGATTGTCCTTCAAAAATTTTCTACAAGTTTAAAATTCAACCAACAATGAATTAACATACTTGTTCCTCCACAACCTCACCAGTACTGGGTTTCGTTTCTTTTCTTCTTGAGGCAATTGGGGTTAAGTGACTTGCCCAGGGTCACACAGCTAGTAAGTGCCTCCATCAGGTCCTCCCAACTTAAAGCTGGGGCTCTATCCACTTCTTCACTTCTCTGCCCCTCCAACATTGATTTCATTCCTCTTGATAATTTGCCAATTTGATGGGTGGGAAGTAATACATTAAAGTTGTTTTAATTTTTGTCTCTTTGATGACAAACATTTTTAATTAATTATTTGCAATTTTTGTCTCCTCTTATGAAAATTATGTAATCAGACTTTGAAAGACTCATTGCAATGTGATTACAAAAATGATGAATCATGCTACTGACCTCTTGACAAAGATCATTAACTCAAAGTACAGAATAAGATGTACATTTTTGAACACGGTCAACATTAGAATTTGTTTTGACTGACTGAATTTCTGATACAAGAATCTTATTTCTATATCCTTCAATTAAGGGGAAGCAGGGAGAATTGAGAGAGAAAGGAGGGTTAGTTATGGGGTTACCAAAATGAAAAAAAAAAGTTAAAAAAAGATTAACATTTAGACTTTTAAAAATGCACAAGAGAACAGAATGAAAACCAATAAGAAACACATAGAAGCAGGGTAGCTTTGAAACTAACATGTTAAATTGATTATTGGCTTAACAAGAAAGACCAGCTGTTCATAGCACATATTTGCAGTTATATGTAAAAAACAAAAAGAAAATTATCTGTTCATATCCTTAGACTATATATTATATCCTTGTGATTTTTATCATTCTTATTTTAAATGGTAAATTTTTATTTGTCATATTGGCCATAAGCACTTTTTCTCAATCTATTTTTCTTTTTATTTCAATTCTATTGGTTTTGTTATATGGAGAGATTTTATTTTTAGTGCAGTCATCCACATCTATCTTGCCTCCAAAAATCCTTCTGTTAAACGGACAGAAAAAAATTAATCTTTCCTCAATTGTAATCAATATTTCATCTCATTTTCTTCCGTCCAAATTATTATGCACTTGAAGGTTATTCTATTTCAATTTACTTAAATGAATATCCAAACAAGAAACTGCAGGGTTTGGAATATTCTTTGAATTATAAGAAAATTTTCATCTTTGAGTTCAAATATCCATAACAATCATCTCTCCTGGCCTCCTGAATCTTCCATTCCCTGTTGTTTCTTGCCTGTTGCCTGTTCTCTTCTTTCTCATAAAGTCCAAACTTTGTTTTCTCCCCACTTCTGATGCTATCTCTTCACTTCAACCATTCCTGATGGTTAGGGAAAGCATCTATTTTATAGCCACCAAGTTTCTTCTTCCTAGAAACACAAAGAGCAAAATCTACCTCAAATTCCACTTCTTCCTGATCAAGAAATAGGATGTAAAAGCACACCTGGCTTTACTCATACCCCCCCAAAAAAACAAAAATGATCTCAAGGAAGTGAAATAGTCTGTAATTTTTGTCCCCTCTGGAAAAACATTATGTAGATGGGTTTCTACTTTCACAAAACTGAAGGAACATAAAAATTATATTCAAATTTTGAAAAATGGAAACCTAAAAAAGAAAAAAAGAAACAAAAAAAATTGGAAATCTACTGCTAGAGTTTACAGAAATACTTGTAGTGACCCCTCTAGAATACTCTCTTCCCCAAACTCTCGTTTACAGGGTCCCCTGAGAGACAAGTAGCTAAATTCAAGTTATTCTTTGGGTCTCTTATCCTAAAACTATAGCTGGTGAGCCCCGACCAACGTGCTTACCTTTTTGATTCAGCCAAAAGATAATTAGTTCAAAGCAAAGTAATTTACCATCAAAGCAAAGGCATTTATTGTTAACAGCAAAACATCTTCCCCCATAAAACTGAGGCATACATTCATACAACTATACCCAAAGTTAGTGGAAAGAGGAACAATAAAAGTTCACAAGGGGAGAGACACATGCAGAGTACACACATGGTCAAGGCACCTTACACCTTTAGCACTAGAGAAGTCTCCAATGTCTCCTCATGATGTATTCACCCTGCTTTTCTTGTGGCTCAGCATTTCTGCTGAACTCAGTTGATCAGGTTTCCCTGATGAACTTCTTTAATCCTCTGTTTCCCTACAGCACACTGCATGTTTTTTGTAAAGCTAGGGATATACTGAATTTGAAGATAATAAATTGGCACAGGGATGTATATGATATGTTTAAAGGAGAATGTTTTTTTTTTTCAACTTTTTTTCTTTTTTTAAAATTAAATTGATTTTTTTCTTTACTTTTAGTTTACAAGATTCAATTCCACAATCCCCTGAGTTTCAAATTTTCTCCCCTCCGTCTCCCCACCAAGGAGAATGTTTCTAATACAATGGAACCTAACAGGAAAAAAAACCATTATAACTCTTTTCTCCTTTTTCATAAAACCAGACTTCTCAAAGCCCTTTCCGATAGAATAGTGAGATTATTCTAGTAATGTTTTTATGGGCTATATTCAGAGCCATGAATAGTAAACTAGTGGCTATAAACAACTCTGTAAGGACAGAGACTGGACCTGTGATTTCATTCTTATTAGAAACTCTTCCTATCAATACAGGTCAATACCATTTCTGAAACTTGGAGTGTTAGAGAGTTGCCCAGAGCACTGAAAGGGTAAGTAATGACCAGAGTAACACATTCAGTGTGTGTCAGAGTCAGAACTTGACTTCTTGGCTTTGAGGCTCACTGTGCCAAGCTGCCTCTTGATAGGACAACCAAATCATTTTGTTGTAAAGGAATTGAATGCAGTGGATAAATTACTGGAAGTCTCATTCCCTACCCAGAGATGAAACAGAACCCACCCTCAGTGAATTAACTTTCTTCTTCACCTTCTCCTGGATCTTTGGGGGACTTTTTTTTGTTAGAGGGGGTGATTTGGGAATTTGTATTTTACCAGTGGTTAGGATGTTTGAAGTGGGAATAGCTGAGGAACACAAAAGTAATTGTGACTTGATGGCAGCTAGGTGGAGAAGTGGATAGAGCGCTGGACCTGGAGTCCGGAAGACTCATCTTCCCAAGTTCAAATATGGCCTAAGACACTTACTAGTTATGTGACCCTGGGCAAGTTACTTAACCCCTTTTGCCTCAGTTTCCTCATCTGTAAAATGAACTAGAGAGGGAAACGGCAAACCATTCCAGTATCTTTGTCAAGAAAAATCCCAAATGAGGTCACAAAGAATCAGATATGACTGAAAAATAAATGAACGACAAAAGCAGTACAAAATGAGGGGAAATGACTTATGTTCAGTTCTTTGCTTGAAAGAAGAACATATGATAAAGTATAGCTTTGGCATTTGTTATAGAGGATTATTTCCTATACAGCTGATTATAACTTTTTTGGGGGAGGGGAGGGAGTCCAGACTCGTGACAATTATTTCACAAACAACTGTTCTGTAATATATAGTCTCAGAGAATTGCCTAGAACATTAAGAGGTTAAGTGACTTGTCTAGGGACACATTGCCAATTATGTTTCAGAAGAGTGAAAATGAACCCAGATCATCCTAACTCTAAGACAAGTTTTCTATCCATTATGCAATGGAGTTTTTCTAATAATAATGCTTGATATTTATATTGCTTTTTAAAGTTTGCAAAGCACTTTATATACATGATCTCATCTGATTAAACCTGGGAAGTAGCCGCCCTGTTATTATTATCCTTATTTTACTGAGGCTTAGAGAGTTTGGGTGATTTGCACACAGTTGTATAATTAGTAAGTCTCCAAGATAGGTAAACCCAGGTCTTTCCTAGACAAAGCTTTAGTGCCACTTCTTCTGTGAAGCCTTCCTGGACTACTCGAACCTCTTGATTTTGCCCTTTTCTGAGATTCTATTGTACCATACAATTTAATATTTTGCCAAGTCTTCTCTTTTCCTCGTATTGTTTCATATGCCTTAGTCTTATCTTCTCAACTAGATTATCAGTCTATTGAAGGCATGAAACATGCCTTATACTTCCCTTATATTTCCCAATTTAGCCAAGTGGGGGTGGCTAAGTGGCACAGTGAAAAGAGCACCAGCCCTGGAGTCAAGAGGACCCGAGTTCAAATCCAGCCTCAGATACTTAACACTTACTAGCCATGTGACCTTGGGCAAGTCACTTAACTCCAATTGCCCTGCCCTCTCCCTCCAAAAAGACAAAACAAAACCAATTTAGCCAAGTTGTGTGCAAATGACACTCAATGCATACTTGTTTGGATTGTTGATACTTAGCATCCAAATTGCCTAGCCTATCAGTATCTATTTTCACATGAAACAATATCAGAAGTAGAGATTTAGGAAATTCACACAAGAGCCATTTTACCATAATTATTCACATCCTTCCCTCCCTCACAGGGATCCCATACCTTCTCCATCTCAGCCCAATGATCCAGAACATCTTCGGCAAAGTTGAAATACTCTGGTACCTCCATTTTGAAATTTTGTTTAACAGATTCATAGTCTGAAAAGTTCTGAGGGGCTAGTACTCTGTAATCTTTGTGGAATGCTCTCACAGATACCTTTGGGATCCTCGGCAATTGGAAGCACCATATTCTAAGCAAAATATTCATGGCGACAAGAGATGGTATCAGTCCAACTGGGTGATTTGTAATCAGGATGTCTCTGCTGAGGAATCTGAATCTATCTATCTGAAAAGACAAACAATGCAATCCACATTCACTGCTATCCTGAGGACAGTCGGATTCCAGAAGTAGCTGCTACTGATCTGATGAATGGCTGGAGAAGGAAATGGCAAACCACTCCAGTATCTTTGCCAAGAAAACTCCAAATGGGGTCAATTGGACATGCTGAAGTGACTCAACAAAAACCTTCTGCCATAGGTTTTACTCTCACTGTGACGAAAGATCTGAGACTAGCTATCATATAATCATGGTAGCTTTCCCATGTGGATTTCAAAAACAGTTTACCAATGTTAATGAAAACTTTCAAAGATAGATAACTTACAAATAAAGAAACTGAGAACAGCCCAATATATAATTATGATTGTTATTTTAAGTATTTATAAGTAGCCTACAAATGATGTTAGAGATTTTATAGTTTCATAAGCACCATAGTAAGAATATATCTCCAGGTTTTCACACTCAGATTAGTAACCTATGCTACTTTCCAGGCCAGGCTTGGGCATGTTCTGAGAGTTAATAATAATAGAGCTGTGAAACTATACTTAAATTATTAAGAACTTTACAGGAAAATCCCCAAAGGAGGATTAAGTCCCAAATAGTTCAGGGAGAGGGTAGAAATTATTTGTCACTACCTTTGACCCAGAAATACTACTATATACCAAAGAAGTCATAAAAAAAAAAAAGGGCAGGGGAAGGGACCTACATGTACAAAAATATTTATAGCAGCTCTTCTTGTGGTCACAAAGAATTAGAAATTGAGGGGATGCCTATCAATTGGGGGACAGATAAGTTGTGATATAGAATCATATAAGAAATGACAAGCAGATGGACTTCAGAAAAATCTGGGAAGACTTACATAACTGATGCAAAGTGAAGTAAACAGAGCCAGGAGAACATTGTACACAGTATCAGCAACACTGTGTGACAATCAACTATGAATGACTCAGATCTTCTCAGCAATATGATGATCCAAGACAATTCCAAAGGAATCATGATGGAAAATGCTATCCATGTCCAGAGAAAGAACTGGTGGAGTTGGAATACAGATCGAAGCATAGTATTTTTACTTTATTTTTTTTGTTATTTTTTCTTCTTTTGGCTTGTTTCTTCTTTCACAGCATGATTGATATGGAAATATGTTTTACATGATTGCATATGTATAACCTATATTAAACTGCTTACTGTCTTAGGGAGGAAAAAAGGGAAGGAAGGGGAAAATTTGGGACTCAAAATTTTTTAAAAAGAGAATGTTTGAAACTGTCTTTACATGTAATTAGAAAGAAATAAAACACTATTTAAAAAGAAAAAAGGAAATTATTTGTCACTTATTTTGCCTAAGTTGTAAATGTAACCCTGAAAAAAGGAATTCTGAGCACTCTGAGAGACTAGATTGGCAAGACTACTAATAGTAACCACAAAAATATAATCACAAGCATTTATATAGTGTTTTAAGGTTTGCAAAGTGTTCTGTGTATGTTGTTTCATTTGTTCCTCACAGTTCTGTGACATAAATACTAATTAACAATGTCAGTTCATGTTTACATAGGATGTTTAGATTAATGAAGCAGTTTTCATACAACCATGGAGAGCTAGGTGTCACAGAAGATAGGGCACCTTGCCTAAACCTAGGTCAGGAAGACCTAGTTCAAATCTGGTCTCAAGACACTTACTAACTGTGTGACCTTTGGCAAGTCACTTAACCCTGTCTGCCTCAGTTTCCTCATCTATAAAATGGGCTGGAGAAGGAACTGGCAAACCACTGAAGTATCTGTGCCAAGAAAACCCCAAATGAAGTCATGGAGAATCAGACATGACTGAAATAACTAAACGACAACAACAAATTTCACACAACCACTCTATATGACATCGAATCTAGTATTTGCCAATGTTAAAAAAAAAAAAATGCAACTGGCTTTATAAAATCCAGCTAATTAACATGTCGCTTGATTTCTCACTATAATAGATGTTTGGATATCATAGAAACAGTATGGTAGAATGAAAATAGCACCAACTCTGGAATAAGAGGACCCAGATTCAAATCCTGCCTCCGAGATTTTACCACCTGTACAAGTACCAAGATATTTAAATCCCTGGGTCTCAATTTCCTCATCTATAAAATGGAGAGGTTGCACCAGATAGTTCCAGCCTTGATCTATAATTGTGTGGGGTAAACGAAGTTTGTGACAGAAGATCAAAGTTCTAATCTTGTTTTCTTTACTGATTTTCTGAGCGGTGTGATAAATCAATAAGCCATGGGTTTTCCCAGGTAAAATGAAGGTGATAATAATAACAGTACCTACCAGTTATTTAGCACTTAAAGGTTTGTGAAGGGATTTCCATGTGTTAACTAATTTGATCCTAACAACAAAGGAGGTAGGTGCTGGTAATCTCCATTTTACAGATGAGGAAACTAAAGTAAATAGAAGTTAGGGACTCTCTGCTAGGGAGTATCTGAGGCAGGATGCTAACCTGGATCTTCATGGTTCCAAGTCCTTCTTTCTGTGAAAAAATAGAAGTTAATAACTATATCTGATTTTTATCATATTGGTTTTATAATGTAATTGATTTTATGGTGTATTGATTTTTATAGTGGTTAGCATCTGCTTGAAATCACTCCACTTGAAAAGGCAGTCTTTCCTAGGTAGAATTGGTATAAAGATGTGGTTGAAAGGGAGTGTAGCTATAATTTATGCAATTAGTCCCCGGGACATGTTTGCTGACCAGTTTAAGCTAGGATTTCTCTTTGTTCTCAGTAAACACCAACTTGCTTACCTTATGCTGGAGTCCTTCCAAGTCTTTGGGGTGGTTTGATCTCCCCCAAGGGGACCCCTAAGTGTGTGGTTCTGATTTTCTAGCCAAGATTACAAGAGGCCATCAAGGCTCATAAAACAATGAATATTCCCTAATTGACAGAAGTATGACCAGCCTCATCTGAAAGTCAATCCACTTTCCCCAGCAGTAGCCACTCACAAGATCTAAGACCCCCCCCCTTCCTGGTTCCCTTCTCTCAGGGTAGCTGACCTTAGGAGAGGGCCAGTATAACCCATAACCCACTTTATTAACAGTTACATGCATCACTGGTTTTTTTTTCCAATTTATTTATTTATTTTTAGTTTTCAACATTGATTTCCACAAGATTTTGAGTTCCAAATTTTCTCCCCATCTTTCTCCTACCCCCCATCCCAAAATAATAGACCTACTGGATACCCCTTCCCCAATCTGTTCTCTCTTATATCTTCCCCCATCCCCCCCCCCCCCAACTTTCTAGTAGGGCAAGATGGATTTCTATACCCCAGTGCCTGTATATCTTATTTCCCAGTTGCCTGTAAAAAACACATTTTTTAAAAAAACATTCATTTTTAAAACTTTGAGTTCCAGATTTTTTTCCCTTCTTCCCTCCTCACCCACTCTCACTGGGAAGATAGGCAATTCAATATAGGTTGTATATATGTAGTTACCCAAATTATTTCCATAGTAGTTATATTGTGAAAGACTTAACTATATTTCTCTCCATCTTCTCTTGCCCCCCCCCAATTATTCTATATTCTACTTTGACCTTGTCCCTTTTCAAAAGTGTTTGCTTCTAACTACCCTCTGCCTCAATCTGCCCTCCCTTCCATCATCGCCTCCTCTTATTCCCCTTCCCCACTTTCCTGTAGGGTAAGATACCCAATTGAGTATGTATGTTATTCCCTCCTTAAGCCAAATTCAGTGAGAGTAAGATTGTCCCAATCCCTTTCACCTTCCTACTCTTCCCCTCCATTGTAACAGTTTTCTCTTGCCTCTTTTATATAAGATAATTTACCTTGATCTCTCCCTTTCTCCTTCTCCCAATTAATTCTTCTCACCTCTTTTTTTGGATATCATCCCTTCATATTCATACTCATCCTGTCCCCTCTATGTATACATGTATATACATATGCCCACACTCACATATATATTTACATACACATATAGCCTCCTATACATACAAAAATATGTATGTATACACACACACACACACACACACACATATATATTCTCTTCAACTATCCTCATACTAAGAAAAGTCTTATGAGTTACAATTATCATTTTTCCATGTAGGAATATTGTAAATAGTTCAACTTTAATAAGTTCCTTATGATTTCTTTTTCCCGTTTACCTTCTCATGATTCCCTTACTTCTTGTAGTTGAAAGTCAAATTTACTGCTCTGCTTTGGTTTTTTTCATCAAGAATGCTTGAAAATCCTCTATTTCATTGAATGACCATATTTTCCCCTGAAACATTTTTAACAGTAAGGAGATTTGAAGTTCCTTTTGTATTGCTAAACTAAGAGGTACTTAGCACTTAGTTGAGACTAAGCCTCTGTGAAAGAAATAGAAGGAATGAATTCCTGTCTCCTGTTGCTGATGTAACAGGAAGGGGCTGAACAGGGAGGGGCAATACTGTATTTAAGGAAAAACTCAGAGAGGGACAGACAGATCTTCTTGGAGTAACTTTTGTGGAGGCAGAAGCTGCTGCCGCTGGGGAGGCTGAAAAGGAGCCAAGGAGGCTGAAGTCTGCTCTCTGGCTGGTCTGTGCCACTGGTCAGGGCCATCCTGGGGCCAGAACCAGGTGGCTCACGGGAGCCTGTGCGTGGCTCCCAGCCCAGTGCAATATACCCTTCCTGTTGGCCTGCCAGGCTGCCTTCAGCAGGAGATTTGTTTCTCTCTGTCACATTGTGGGTTCTGTAGATCTAAAATTTGTTTAGAGTTATTTTTTTACATGTATTGGAAGTGACTGGAGCGGGAGTTCAGGCCAAGTTTGTGCTTTTACTCCGCCATCTTGGCTCTGCTCCCCTACTTGCATCACTGTTAATAAACCGATTATGCTTGGAGAAATATACCTCAGTTTCCCCTCATCTCCTTTTACTTGCCACAATTCCATGCCACCTGGCTGCCTGGAGATATCAATACTATATAAATGGTTGTTGTTCAATAGTTTCAATCGCATCTGACTCTTTGTGATTCCATTTGGGGTTTTCTTGGCAAAAATACTGGAGTGGTTTGCCATTTTCTTCTCCAGTTCATTTTACAAATGAGGAAACTGAGGCAGACAGGGTGAAGTGACTCACCCAGGATCACACTGCTAGTAAATATCTGAGGCAGGATTTGAACTCTGGTCCTCCTGACTTCAGGGTTGACGCTCTATCTATTGCATCACTAACTAGAGGCTCATGATAATGCTATGATCAATTCTCTTTTTGGGGATCATCTTTGAGGTAAGAGCATATTATAAAAATGTCATGTTGACATTTCAGCACTTCCCTTGTTAGTGCCTACTACAGATTTACCTTTCACTGAATTTTGTCTGTAGTGACATAGAGTAACAACAATAGCTCAGAGGGATAGTGTTGAAATATGAGTTAACATTGTTAAATGTTCACATACTTGGAAAAACATTCCCACATAGTTATGGGATTTTGAACTGAAGGAGACCTTAGCCATTATCTCTATGAAAGAAAACCTGGAGACAAGAGAGGGTAGGATAAGATCTAGGAAAAGCCAAATAGTCCAACTTGGCTGGAACTTGGAATGGGTAGAAAGGAGTAGTAAAAACTCATGGGAAAAGTTATCTGCATTTTCTCTCCTCTCATTCACTTCCCAACCTTTTGCAGTCTAGCTTCCAAACTCATCACTCAACTGAAAATTTTGAAATTACTCTTGACCACTGGGTCTGTGGCCAAGTCTGATAGCCTTTTCTCAATCTTCGACCTTCTTAACCTCTCTGCAGCATCTGACATGGGTGATTATTCCTCTGCTTCCAGATACTCTTCCCCTCTCTGAGTTTTTATGATATTGCTCTCCATTGGTTCTCCCTTGTATATGACCCCTTTCTTCTCATTCTCCCTGCTAGATTGTCATGCACATTCAGCTCCCTTTCTATGGTGTACCTCTGAGCTCTGTTCCCTATTCTCTTCTCTCTCTAGCCAGTCTTGATATGTTCAATCATCATTTCTATGCAGGTGACTCAGAGATCTATATATCTAGTCCTAATCTGTCTCTCAACTGAAAGTTCCACATCATCAATTGCTTACTGAATATTTCAAACTCACTCTCCGAGGCATCCATTTTTGTTTTCTTTTTTGAGGCTGAATCTCTGTATCACCCCCAGGGGGAAAGTGCAGTGGCCACTCATGGGCCTGATCTCACTACTTATCAGCACGAGAATTTTGATCTGCTCCTTTTCATACTTGGGCCCTGATCCTGGAGGCTCACTATATTGTTCCTGGACACTCACTGTGTTGGTATTGGACTTAGTGTGGACACATAATTGCTTTAATTTTTAAAAGCCCATTTTAGCTCAAAATTCCTGAGCTCAAGCAATCCACCAGCATCAGCCTTTCCCAGGAAGAAAGACTCTAGGCAGGGGCTTTTATTTGTAGCTTCTATAGACATTTCAGATTCAACATATCTAAAATAGACCTAATTATCTTGCCCTACCCACCAAGCTCACTTGTCTTCTGACCTTCAGTCAGTCCATAAGCATTTATTAAGTGCCTACTAAGTTCCAGGCACCTTGATAAGCACTGGGGATACAAAAAGAAGCAAAAATCCCCACCCTCAAAGAGATCACAATCTATTGGGGGAGACAATAAGCAAACCAATATTCAAACAAGATATCTGCAGGATAAATAGGAAATAATTAACAGAAAGAAGGTACTAGAATTAAGATGGGTTAGGTAAGGCTTCCTGTAGAAGATGGGATTTTAGTTGGGATTTGAAGGAAGACAAGGAAACCAAGGAAGACAGGGAAAAAATAAGGAGGGAGAGCATTCCAGGCTGTCCAAGGAGACAGCCAGTGAAAATGCCTGGACGGAGTATCTTTTTTTGTGGTACAGCAAGGAGACTAGTGTCATTGGACTGAAGAGTAGGTGGGGAGATGAAAGGTGTAAGAAGACTGAAAGCAGGGTGGAGGATGTTATGAAAGCCTTTGAAGCCAAAAGAGGATTTGATGTTTGATCTTGAAGGCAAAAGGGGCCACTGAAGTTTACTGAGGAAGACCTAATTGGACCTGCACTTTAGGAAAATCACTGGCGGCTGAATGGAGGATGGATTGGAATAAGGAGAAAGTGTCACCATCCTTCCCACCTAGGTTCAAAACTTTAGTCTCCTCTACTCCTCATTCTCCCTCACCCCACAAACAGCTGCCAAATCTTGTTACTTCCACATGTACAACTCCTGCATATGTCCCCTTCCCTCTGCTCACTCAGCTACCACCCTAATTCAGGCTCCCATCACTTTTTTTCTTTTCTCTTCCTAAGTTATTTATTTTTAGTTTTCAACATTCATTCCCACAAGATTTTGAGTTCCAAATTTTCTCCCCATCTTTCCCCTTGCCCCAAGATGGCATGCTTTCTCATTACCCCTTTCCCTAGTCTGCCCTTTTTTCTGTCACCTGCCTCCTATTCCCCTGCCCCTGACTTTCTTGTAGGGAAAGATAGGTTTCTATACCCCATTGCCTATACATTTTATTTCCTAGTTGCAAATAAAAAACAATTTTTAACATTTGTTTTTAAAACTTTTGAGTTCCAAATTTTCTCCCTTCCTCCCTCCCCATCCATGCTCATTGAGAAGGCAAGCAATTCAATAGTTTTGCAAAAACACTTCCATAATAGTCATGCTGTGAAAGACTAACATATTTCTCTCCATCCTATCCCACCCCCCATTTATTCTATCAGGCTCTCATCACTTCTTAACTAAACTACTGAAGCAGCTTCCTAATTGCTCTCCCTGACTCAGTTCTCTCCCCATTCAAAGTGATTCTTCTGTATAGGTTCCCAAAGTGGATGATATCATCCCTTGGGGGGGTTCTGGAATGATTCAGGGGGGCACATACATTTAGGGCGTGCAATTAGGGGGCATTAAATAAAAATAATGGTTTGAAGCATAAGAGAAAATAAGAAAATTTTGAAAAACTGTTCATATATGTTTCATCTGTTGTGTAACAGAATTGGAGTTGTAGTGATTACATTATTACAAATGCAAGTTATAACTGATCACTTGTCAAGTCCTGCAGACAGTTCTTAGCAAGCAATTGTTGGCAGGCAAACTATAGCACATTGTTGGGAAGTCCAGCATGCATCAGCAGGAATATGTGTGTGTAATGACATGTTTACAATATGATGCTACATGGTAACATGATGCAATATTGTGTCATCAAAATTTCAATGCAGCAAAAAACCCACAAATTTACAATAAAATATTAAATTCAAGATGCTGTTTCACAGATAACACATGGGAGGCACTGGAGTTTTTGGACTCCAGCCTCTAACAGGCTCATTCTTTATCTGGTCAGACAGAAAGGACAGGAAGACAACTTCATAAGGTTTAATAATCTTTATTGTTGTCTAGTCTTCTAAATGGATTGCTGATAATGTCAGTACCAACAAATTCCTACAGCATTCTCTAATTGCCCTTCTCATGGAGGCAGGTGAGAACACAGCAGGAGTTACAACTCCTACAAAGTTCCCTAAGCCTCACTGGAGGCCAACTAAGGCAAACACAGATTCCCCGCAATCCTTGTGGGGGCTGATCAAGGGATACACAGTATTACACTGTCATTTTCTGCCATGGGTTTCCCACTCACTGACCAATTCCCACTTGCTTTATAGAGCAACAGACAAAGAAGGCATCTTGCCAACATTATGCTCACAGGTTAACTTTAGCAATATCATCATTCTGTGCAAGTGCTGTAAATATCACATTATGTCACCCCATATCTTACTGCACAGACTCAGCAGGACTGTCCATTACTATGATTCTAGGCATTACTATCTAGGATCCTTGGAGCTATTCTGGGAGTTGTCATCTTAACATATGGAAACTAGAAATTGCCATGGCCATGGATCCTGAGAAACTAAACCCTAAAAAGGATAACAAAATCCTCTTACATACAGATGCATCATTTAAAAAGACATACTTTATATTTTTTTGAAATGACACAAATTTCAAAAAAAAATTTAAGGGATAAAGAGAATAGATTTCCAAGGGAGCAATGAGTAATTTATTTTTAAAAGGGGAGATAGGCCGAATAAGTTTGGGAACCTCTCTTCTAAAGCATACACTATGTCACTATGTTACTACTCTTCTTCACAAATTATAGTCACTCATTACCTCTAGGATCAGTTGTTAACACACGTTTGCAATTTAATACCCTTTACAACCTGATTGGAAACCACCTTTCCACCCTTATTACACATTATTCCTCTTCACACAAACATTGGTCCAGCTTTTGTAGTCACATACCCAACTCCAACTTCTCTCTCTGAATCTGAGTCAGAAAGATCTGAGGCTAGATTTACTAGCTATATGACTGTGGGCAAATCACTTCACCTCTGTTTGCCTTAATCTATAGGAGAAGGAAATGGCAAATCACTCCAGTATCCCCCATATGGGGACAGGAAAAGTAGGACATGACTGAAACAACCAAACAACAAAAACACATGATAAAAATGGATACTGAATCGTAAAGGCCCTGAGAATTTCTGATGAGAACTAGAGAGCAAACAGGTTTCAGTGCTCACAGTTGCGTGACCAAGTTAATGATTCTCATGAGAAAAGAATATAGCCCGCATACCCAGGATTGAGAGCAATGAAGTGTTGAGGGTCACAGTCAGTTATTAGCTAACAAGGAAGACTGAAGGGTCCTCTCGCTTGGAGGCAAATTGCCAAAATGGGCTGGATTGGCTCTCTCTTCATGAGCTCAACTTTTGGGGTATAACTGGCTAAAGTATTGGGTGCATGAGGATGGTATGCTTGCTGGGCCATAGGTGATTGGATGTGGCAGTCAGATCATGCTTGCTATTTAGTATATTAGATTGTTTAGCTGGAACAATAAACGGAGCTTTTCCACCATCTTTTTCTCCCACCTCTTAATGCTCTTGAGATTATCAAGGATAATAGCCGGTCTATTATCCTCCAGTCAGCTGGCCATTACAGAGGGGAGGCCCAATGTGGGGCTCGAACCCACAACCCTGGGATTAAGGGTTCCATGCTCTACCAACTGAGCTAGCAGGCGTGGTTTTTGAGTAGATCCTCCTCCCACACGGCAATCCTTTCTCAAATGCCCCTTCTTACCACAATTAAAACACTGTCTAGATTCCTGTATTTTCATATTAGCAAAACATTCTGCCATAACCTGAGCCTGATAAGTCACTGATCCAACCTTTTCACATCTCTGTATCATATCTGTTATGGTAGTATTATTCCTAGGGAGGCCTAACATGGCTCTCTTACAATCTGCATTTGCATTAGCATGTGCCAATTGACTTATTGTAAAATCTACTCTGGGGACATTTCCTATTATTTTTGCTGTGGTATCCTGTAATTTTGCTATAAAATCCACAAAAGGCTCATTAGCTCCCTGTCTAGTTAGAGCAAACGGTTCCAGTTGTTGCCCTTCTGCTGGTATTTTTCCCCATGCTTCTTTAGCACATTTTGCTGTTCTTTCATAAGTAGCAATGGGAAAGTTAAGTTGCGGATCTGTCCATACTTATTGTCCTGTGCCACTCAATTGCTCAAAATATGTCACTGCATTAGGCCCTTGGGCATGTCTCAATTCTTCCTCTTTGGTGAGTTCTAAGAACTCTGTTAACTAGAATACTGCTTGCCCCAGTGATAAACATGCTCTAACAATACCTTTCCAATCATAAGGAGCAAGAATACTGTATGATAGAACATTTAACAGCATCTCTGTAAATGGAGAGGTAGGCCCATATTGTGTAACTGATTGTTTTAAGTCTTTCAATATTTTTAGTGGTACAGGTTCATGTCTCCTTCTCAGCTGTCGTCTGGTTCTTCTATGTCCCGACAGGTGAGAGGCCCTAGCCAGGTACAATCCTCCCCTTCAGCCCTAGCTTTAATTATAGTTTGTTGTAATGCTGACAGTTGACCACAAGATGTCCCTATCTCCTAATTTTTCATTGTTTCACCGCAATTCCCATTTTTCTTAGGCATTTCTAATTTTACTTCCCGTTTTTTGAAACCTTTTGTGCCTAAAAAGTTTTTCTCTGCCGTTCCCCATTCTGATACTAGATCTTCAACCTCGGATATATTTTGGAAATACAATCTACTTTTGTCTCAAATGGGAGAGGCGGTTCTTCTTCCCTTATAGGGGACCTTTCTCTAGGGGTGGATGCCTCAGACAAGTTTTCTGGTCTGAGCACATGCGGTGAAACACCTCCTCTCCCGAGAAGTCCTGTCGGCAAATTCTGCCTTAACTAAATTGTATATGGTAAATGCAATTTCATCTGCCTCCTCTGGACAAGTATAATGGTAACTAGTCAATTGTTCGCCAAAAACCTTCCATTTGGTGAGATCATTACAACCTTCCTCAGGAAGCCAGGGAGATACTTTGTATGCTAAATCTAGGAACTTTCTTATTTGTCTTAAATCTATCGTGCATCCTGTCTTTTAATAACCTTATATATTGCACGTACATATGTATCTCTGTCTGATGGGATAAGAGTCCTATGCTTTGCCCCATGGTAAGTCCTTACAGTCTCCGAAGTCTCCAGCCCGATTCCGGATCTCGGCGCTGCTCTGCTTCGGGACTGCTTGCTCGGAGACCTTTCAGAGGCGGATCGGGACACCCACGGCACTTTCTCTTTGCACGGGCTCTTCTTCGGGCCCCACGTTGGGAATGCAGGCTATATTCTTTTCTCATGACAATCATTAACTTGGTCAAGCAACTGTGATCACTGAAATCTGTTTGCTCTCTAGTTCTCATCAGAAATTCTCAGGGCCTTTATACACTGAATAAAGTTAAAAACAAACAATATACAGAGTAATGAAACTCTAGTTAATTTGGGAGGGGAGTCCGCTAGCAGTTAGAGGGGCCAAGTCTCATCTTGATGGAAGAGATGAGGCTCTATTAGATGAAGGTAAGAAGGGAGTACATTCAAGGCAAGTCCAATCACTTGCTTAGTCCTACTTATTCTACCTTTGCCAACATACCTTGCATCTGTCTCCTCCTTTTCATTTTTTATTTCCATTATCTTAATGTAGGTCTGGGCCTCTGGCCTGTACTATTGCAATAGCCTTCAAACTGGTTACTATAAAGCTTCCAGCTTCTCCCTACAATCCAATTTTATATATCACAAGCATCTTAATCTTCTTTATTTAGATCATGCCATTCCACTATTCAAACCTTTTCATGGCCTTCTTATTAAAACCCAAATTCCTTAGCCTGGAATTTGAGGTTTTCACAATTGTGGTTCAATCTTCTCTTATCCTACTATCCTTTACCTTTCTTTCTGAAATATAGTCTAGTGTTCTCCAAAGTGGGGTGGTGACACTTAAAGATAACTCAAATGGAAGATGGTAACAGAGGTCATATTCAGGGTTGTGCTGGAGCTAGTTTGGACCTGCCTGTGAGATAACTGTTAAATGTTCAATGTTAGCATTTTATACCATGTACTACAAATCCAGGAGGAAAGGAGGGAGAGTATTCCAGGCAAATCCAATCAAGCCAAGTCCAATCAGTTGCTTGATTTATTTTTTTGTTGATTGTCTAGACTTTAAAAAGTGTTAATAATAAAGATTACTTCTTTCCCCCCCCCCCCCAAAAGAGCTGGTTGTTAAACATTTACTAGTACACCACTGCTCATCCCATAATCTCCATGAAAGCCAATTGCAGTGAGGGGGTGCATATGCCCAGACCCCAGTTCCAAGATCACATTTCTCCCTAGCCTCAAAACACTATCCCTGGCAATTTCTCCCCAGCCCAAGGACACTATGCCTAGCAATTATTCATGAGTGGGTCCCAGCAAAACACATCTCTCTCCCTAGTACAGTAACAGACTGTGCCTGCAGGAATTATTAGTTTGAACTGGCTTTGTACTAGCTCATAAAGATATTCAGTACCCCCTGGACTATCTATACCAACTCCCTACCTCATTATATGCATCCCAGACTCCTCATTATGTGTATCCTAGACTTTAGACACATGTATACTCCCTACATCTATCCTGTCAAACGAGACATTGATTGGTGGCAGATTAGATAATCCTCAGTCAGCCTTGCCAGCTAGTTAACTTAGTGACTATAGCAGGCCTAAAACCACAGCTCCCTGTGGCCCCCACCTTGGGCTTTTCCTGGTGAATTTTGGGTAAAATGCCAGCATAGTAGATACTAAAGGTGCATGTTCTTTTAAGAATTGACCACTCCTTAACCACTCCCTAATCCTGCCCCAAATCACCTAGTTAGCATATTTGCCACGTTTCACTACAGTTTATCCTATATTAACTTTAACTGTGCCCCTCTAAGGTCACAAATTCCTTAAGAACTTTTGCCTGCTGAAAAGTATAAAAATAAATCTTTGCCAACTTGACCTAAAAGAATGCTTGAATACATGAATTCTTTCCAGATGACTCTGTCCTGCACCCTGGTCCCTGAGGGGTCCCTGAACTCCTCAAAACCACATTAGCACAGTTTGTCTTTAACATAACCATATACTCCCTTCACCTCTCATGGCCTGACACTTGCCCACTTGAGTCCTTCCTACTGTTGGCCTTCTATGGCTGGGCAGGCTTCCAGCATGTCTTCTGCTCCACTAGGCTCTTTAGGGTGATGATAACCTCAACTTGGACACCTGCAGTCAATTCACTCCCCTCCCAAGCATACAAACATCCTACCACCAAGATCACTTCCTGGCTAAAGTAGATGCCCCTCACCAGGGATGGCTTTTTACCTAGGGCAGTGATCAGTGAATAAGAGTGCCACCCCTTCCTTTTAATTTTAGGCAGGATAAGCCAGTCACACAGGGTGGGCAGGACTGGATGGGTTTCAGTTTGTATTTCAGAACTCATTATATTATCTTTCCCCAAAAATCTATCCCTCTCATGAACTCATGAACTTTTTATATAGGCCACCACCATCCTTCTAATCACCCAGGGTCAAAAACTTGGCTTCAACCAGGATTTCTTGGTCTTATCACACATCCAGCAGTTGCCCAATCTTGTCACTGCCACCTCCACAACACTCTTACATCTGTCTTCTCTCTGTTCACATGGCCACTGCTAATGCACACTCTCTTCATCTTTTACCTGGTCTATTGCAATGGCCTCATAACTGATCTTGCCTAAAGCCTCTACTCACTCCAAACTGCTGACAAAGGGATTTTCCTAAGGCACACATCCTGTCTCTATCACCATCACCCCACCAAAAGTCTCTTGCGGTCATTCCTAATCTTTTTTTGCATCATGGTCTGGTGAAAACTATGGACCCCTCTCAGGCTAATGTTTTCAAATGCACAGAATACATACGATTACAAAGGATATCAATTATTTTGAGATAGTTATTAAAATATTTTTAAAAATCAAAGACCCCAAGTTAAGAACACCTAATGACTCTACAATCAAATATCATTATTTTTTAGATTCTCCTTCTTTTAAAATTTCTATTTTTATGCAAGACATAAGGCATTAATATAGTGGCGCACAGGCACACACACACGCAATTTACAAATTAAACAATCTTGCTAACAAGAATGCTATCTTCTATAACTTTTTCTGATATGTTTCTCATTATATTCCTCTCATTTAGAATGCCTCTGCTCCTATGTCCCCAAATAGAAGCCTACTGAAATACTACTCACCTTTCCGGACACCACTGCATTACCGAAAACCTTCTTCAATCCTCCTAATTGGAAATGACCTTTCCTTTCTCTAAACTTAAGTAGATTTAAACAGTTTGTGCAGTTCTTACGTAATACCCTCACAAAGGTGTTGCGAAAGCAGAACTTTACTCAACTGTAATGGAATATTTAGGTCAAGAGCAAACACATCTATTTTGCACCTGCTTTGTTCCAGGCTCTAAACTACAAATTACAGTGATGTGAGGACATGGTTTATTCCCAACTAAACTAATTTCTTTGAAATGGGTGGGTGAGGAACCATTTTATTTAGTCTTTCTGTCTCCCTCAGCAATAATAGAGAGCATCTGCCTTTAAATTGGGAAGCCCTAGTTTCAAGTCTTGGCTCTTACACAGGCAGGCTCTGTAGCCCTGGGTAAGTCATTTAACTTTTCAGTGCTCTCCAAGCAAGCCTCTAAAACTTATGCGCTGCCCTGGTAGAGCGAGTTTCCTCAGTAGGAATTCACTAATGAAGTCACAGGTCCAGACCCTTCCTTCCTTCCAATCTCTGAAAATGCCTAGAATGTTGGTTTAAATGTAGTAGGAGCTTAATAAATGTCTGTTAAATGCTGAGTGTTTTAGAAACATGTGAGAAGGTAATGGGAAATACAGATATTTGGTGGAAGGATGGTTAAGACTGTTTTCCATTCTATTAATGAAAGCACCTCAACAGATCTTCAGCTTTCACCAAAATGCTCTGGTTCTACATCACAAAAAATAGGTAAAAGATCTGTGATTTCTTTCTACGCAGGAAGATAAAAGGATCTCCAGGATCCCTTCTCGCCCCAGTTTTACATGATTTAGTATCAATCAATTCACAAGCATTTATGAACAGTGAGATACTGTGTTAGGCACAAGGAATACTAAAACAAAAGCAAGACATACCCTTCAAAGAACTTACATTCTATTAAGAGAAAATAGCATATTCACAAATAGTAAATAAAAAAGATAAATATAAAGTGATTTTGGAGGCCAGGAGCAACTAACAAGTGGGAGAGTCGGGAGAGGCCTCTTGAAGGAGATGGCACTTGGGCTGAGCCTTGGAGGAAGCTCAAGGTTCTCCAGGCAGAGGTAAGGAAAGAGCATTCCAGGATCAGATAAGAAGAGTGCACAAAACCACAGAATTGTGAAATGTTATGGTCAGTTTGCTGCAGCACAGTGTTCAAAAGATTGCATAACGTATAAGTAGCCTGACTGGCTGGAGCCAGATTTAAACGGCTTTAAATCTCTGAGGAGGAAGCTGGGTGGTACAGGTGGAGAGAGTACTGGGCTTGGAATCAGGAAGACTCCTCTCCCAGAGTTCAAATCTGGCCTCAAACACAAAGGTTAAGTGTTTTGCCCAGGATCACAGAACTAGTAAGTGTCAGAGGTGGAATTTGAACCCCAGTCTTCCTGACTCTTAGGCTGGTTATATTTCTTGTCCTTCATTCTTGAAGAGGACCAAAATGACATCACTATTTTGGGGTCAAGGTACAGTGTGTCCAACTGTGGTTGATCAAACCAACATGAGTTTGGAACGCTCTACTACAGTAGATCATGTACAAACAGTCCTTAGGAACATTTGGAGTAGAGATGTCTCTAAATCTGTACATCTCATTTGTTCCTCTCGAGACAGTACAATGATGCTTTGCTCATACAGTTACAGAGACTTTTGATGCAAATAAGTCATGCTAGGTGGTCCTGTGCCAGTGTCTCCCAATAGATTCCAAAGTTCTTCAGAGAGACCTTGAGAGTGTCCTTGTATTGCTTCTTTTGATATCCACATAAGGCTTCCCTTGTGGAAGTTCTCCATAAAATAGTCTTTTAGGCAAACATACATTTGGCATTTGAACAACATATTATTTAGAAGTCTTTTTCTCCATATCCCCGTCCTGTCAGGAAGGTGCTGTTCATTACTAACAGCCACCCAAGCGCTAACTTCTCTGCTCCTGTAAAATGAGAGGGGACTGGACCCAATTCTCTCAGATCCCTCTCAGCTGCAGAGCTATATAAACTACAAAATCAGTTAAGTGGCAGAGTGGAATCCAAGCGGAATCCCAGGCTGCTGTTTCTCAGGCAGTCTCTCCCCATACAAGGAATGGGAAGTGGGATGGTTTGTGCTTCACTTCAGTGAGGTAAGGAGGAGGTGGGCAGGTTTAACTACCAGCTTAGTAAGCTAAAGCCCCCTCCTTCCTGATAAGAGTGATCACTAAATCCAGCTCGCGGAGCACTAGACCCCAGTCACACAAGGAAAGGGCAGGATAAAGGGCAAATCACAAGGGGAGTGGGGTGAGTTTAAGGAACCTCACTATCCAATCAAACAATGTACTCTGCCTGTCGTAAACGACTAGCCCCGCCCTCGTCCAACCAGGTTGGGTTCTTTAGCCCCGACTCCTTGTGGGAGAAGAGGGGCGGGAACTGGAAAGAAGTGTTAGCGCAGCGTTGACGTCATAATCCCGCGCCCCCGCCCCACAGATACCACGTGGTTTGGAATTGTTGACACGTGCTCTCCTCTTTTCCCGCCCCGCATAGTCTCTCTCGCCAACGCCCCCTCTTCTTTCACGATGGCTACGACCGGGGAGCAACCCCCACAAGCAGGCGGGGTGAAACGAAGAGGGAAGGCTCAGTACGTGCAGGCTAAGAGGGCCCGGAGGGGGGGTGGCGGCGGCGGCCCGAGGCAGCTCGAGCCCGGGCTTCAGGGCATCCTCATTACCTGCAACATGAATGAGCGCAAGTGCGTGGAGGAGGCCTACAGCCTTCTCACCGAGTACGGGGACGACCTGTACGGGCCGGAGAAGGTAAGGGGCGGGGGAGGGGAGGAGGAGAGGCCGATTAAATAAGGGGCGGGGGCGGGGGCGGCGAAGAGAGGAGCCCTGCTGCGTGCGCAGACCTATCTGAGCTCGTCCTCCCTGAGGCCACAGACGCCGGGGTCCCGGAGGTCTGGAAGGCTCCGGTGAGGCCGCGGATCCAGGCCGAATCCTGCTCTCCTGGGGCAGCCGAGCCCGAGACGAGGCGTGGCTTCCACCCGCCCCGCCCTTCTGTGCCCGCTGAGCTTTCTTCCCGACGGGCGGCACCTGCGGAGATACTCGGAACATCTTTTTAAAGCAACAAAAATTACTAGCAGATGTGGTATTTAAAGTTTGCAATGCTGCATGCACATATATACATATGTGGGGTGTTCAGAAAGTTAGTGTATGTGTATTTATGTATGTGTACACGTATCCACGAGTGTCCCAACAGTTTTCTTTGCTCTGTATGCATGCATGTGTGTAGGCATGTGTATGGTGTGTGTACAGGTGTTCTGAAAGAATTAATTTACTTGAATAGATGTATATGTCTATACATGTATGTACAGGCGCTCCAAAAGTTTTAGTGTACTTGCATGTGTGTATAGGTATACTCAAGAGGTTTAGAAAAATCTGAGCTTGTATATGTACACACATGTAAGGGTGTTGGTAAGTCTAGATGTATATGTACACATATGTAAAGGGTGTGCAAAACCCCCAGTGTATATGTTTATGTATATAGTGTATACAGACACATAGGGTATTTTAAAAATCAGTATACTTGTATGTATATATGTATATGCATGTGTACATATGCACAGGGTGTTCTGAAAATCTTAATGTACTTGTATTTATGTATGTGTGTATGTCTGTCTGTCTATCTACATACACATACATAAGATGTACCAAGTTTTCGTTTACTTATATGTGTATGTGTATACATGTACTTACGTGACTATACATCTGTCCACAGTGTTAAAGTACATGTATATGTCTATCTACCTATACAGACGTACAGTGTCCAAAAGGCTTAGTGTACTTGTATATGAGTATATTTCTGTATCCACACATATATATGAGATGTTCCAGAAGTCTTAGTGTATATGTACGCATGTACATGGTATTAGGAAAGTCTTAGCATATTTATATGTATGTCTACATGTGTGTACATATACATGGATATTACAAGTGTGTACAAGGTGTTTTAAAAGTCTTGGTGTACACATATGTTCATGTCTGTACATATGTACAGTGTTACAAAGCCGTAAAATAACGTATATATATGCACACATCAATACAGGGTGTTCCAAAAGTTTAGCGTGGGGGGGGAGGGGTGTTGTGTTGTGGGGCAGCTAGGTGGTGCAGTGTATGAACACTGGGCCTGGAGTTGGGAAGATCTGAGTTCAGATTCAACCACAGAATTAATACCTGTGTGATACTGGGTAAGTCATTTAGTTTATGTTTGCCTCAGTTTTTTCAACTGTATAATGGGGATATACCTGCCTCTCAGAGTTGTTGTGAGGATTAAATAAGATAATATTTATTAAAAAGTACTTAGTACAGTACCTGGCCCCATTCAGTCATTTCAGTTATGTCCAATTCTTCATGACCCCATTTGGAGTTTTCTTGGTAAAGGTATTGGAGAGGTTTGCCATTTTATTCTTCAGCTCATTTTCCAAGTGGGAAAACTGAGGCAAAGAGGTTGAAATGACTCATCCAGGGTCACACAGCTAGTAAGTGTCTGAGGTTGGATTTAAACTCATGTTTTCTGAGTCCACGCCTGGCGCTCTATCCACTGTGGCACTCAGCTACTAAAGCTTTAAGCAGCAATGACTGTTGTGACCTTGTGTATGAAGGAAAAGAGGACCTTGTAATAAGGGATAAGTATGTAAGTACATACGTGGGTACACTATGTATATATGGGAAATAATATGGTATACACATATATTTCAAGTTCCTCTTTATCGCTTTCATATGTATGTGCACACACACACACACACACACATCCATATATGCATCTATGCCCTGGAGCAAGTCACTGTTCCATTGTGGAGAAGGGGGTAGCTTCTTTATCCCAGGACCTTTAGCCTTCCCCTTCTGTTCTTCCTAGGAGGCTGAGGGCTTAGGAGGGGCCTTGAACCTTCCTTACCAGCCCCATCCTTGAAAAACAATGCCAGGATCCCAGGATTGAGAGCTTCATAGGACCTTAGGGATCATTTAAGCCCTACTCATTAATTTTAAAATATGAGGAAACTGAGGTCCAGAGAAGAACTGTATAAGGGTGGTCCCTAAACCCAGATGGAGGCTTTCATGCCGCATAAATGTGTATGAAGTTTTGGCTCCACATGGGCTAGTAATAGCAGACCCAGACTTGGAAAATTTCCAGGTGCCTGGGGGAAAGAGGGTGTCTTAACCTGGGGTCCTTGATGGATTTCAGGGATTCTGTGAACTTGAATTTTAAAAATTGCATCTTTATTTTTCACTAATCTCAAATTGAAATTTGACATTACCTTTGACTATGAATGTAAACAAAATTATCATTCTGAGAAGGGGTCCATATACTTCATCAGATGACCAAAGGGGTTTGTGATACAAAAAAAGTCAGACCTCTGCTGAAGGGGATTCTATATATTCCTAACATAGCAGAAGATCATAGAATCCAAAGTTGGATGAGACTTTAGAGGTCAGAGTCCATTTTACAGTTGAAGACCACCCAGAGAGGAAAGTGACTTGACCAACATCACTTCATGGAGGAACTAGCTTAACTGAAGGCAAGGCCTCACCTACAGGGGACTCCTCTAGAACATCTGCTTTTTAAAAAAGAAAACAGGACCCTGAAATGGTATATTTATTTTGCAAAAGGGAACACACATGTCCTGGTAAAATAAAATTCAGTGAATGTGAAGTCTTTGAAATTTTGAGGGAAAAGTATTGTGTCTGACAGTGGTTGGGATGTATTCTGCAGTTGAGGGGGTGGAGCAGGCAATATGTTAAGTCTCCACTTCCCAAAAGTAGAATTCCTCATACCAGCAATAAAAATTTTGTTGTGGGCTGTTTAACTGTATGCTGCGCCAGGGTTTTCTGTGCTTATTTAATTCTGCTTTTAAATCTGAGCTGGTACCTTTATTTAAGCTTCTCAACTTAATGCAAACAGTTTGTAGACAAAGATAAGCAGCCATCTGGAAGTGAGGAGGAAGAGGAAGATGATGCAGAAGCTGCCTTGAAGAAAGAAGTCAGTGAGATTCAGGCCTCTACAGAACTGAGATTAAGACGATTCCAATCATTGGAAAGTGGAGCAAATAACGTGGTCTTCATTAGAACACTTGGCATAGGTATGTGAGTCTCAGACTCCCTAGTATAACAAATTTGCATTTATTTACCATATTGGCCTTCATTGGGAATGTTCCTGCCTAGGAGTGTTAACACCTGAAAGATAGGATTTGAATATGACAACTTGGCTAATTATGTGAACATGTCATCTTTCTAGATTTTTATTCTTCTGAAGAAAAGTTTTTATTAAAAATAGGCAATATTTTATCAGATGACACTATGCCATTGGGATACTGTGATGATACTGGTAGACAACACAAATCTCCATAAACATAAAAATATTTACCAGCATATAAAATTTTTTCTGGCTTTCCTATTAGTCCATGTTTTCACCAAAATATTGCAGTGATCTAGATAAGTAACATATTTCTTAGGATTGTATCTAAAATCCTCTTAAACTTTAAGGTCTCTGCTAAGTTATCTGATAGAGTTAAAAAAGGAAAAAGTAAGATGGTTTAGAGAGAATTTCTAAAAATACGTAAAAATTCACTGTTTTTTTCCATATTTTTTTTCTTTTTTTGGTGAAGAACCTGAGAAACTCGTACATCATATCTTAAAGGATATGTACACAACCAAGAAGAAGAAAACACGGGTTATTCTACGCATGCTGCCCATATCTGGCACATGCAAAGCTTTTTTAGAAGATATGAAAAAATATGCTGAAACCTTCTTGGAACCCTGGTTTAAAGCACCAAATAAAGGGACATTCCAGATTATTTACAAAGCACGAAATAATAGTCACATGAGCAGAGAAGAAGTTATTAAAGAACTAGCAGGTATGTTTCAGGTAACATGGAGGCATGACACAGCTGTGGAGTAGTAAGGTGCTTTGGAAAGAGGTCTTGAGTTAAGAAGCTGGGTTTCAGTCCCAGTTCTGCCAGTTCTTTTTAACCTTGGGCAAGATGTTTAGTCTCTTTGGGTCTGTTTCCTCGTCTGGATAAGATGGACTAGATGTCCTATATGTTCTACAGTTCTGTTATATGAATCTATGATAATTGCTTACATTATTCTCAAGATCTGAGATATTTTCCTCCTTAGAATTAAAGCTTTTGCATGTTGAATTAGGTGCTCATTGGATCGTAGATTAGAGCTGGAAGGGTCCTTAGAGTTCATGGAAACCAGCTTCCTTATTTTGCAGATAGTTTTGGGAAACAAAACCCCAAAGTCAGGAACCTGAGGCTCAGTGATTTGTCCAGGGTTAGTTACATAGCTCATAGTCATTTCCAAGGTATAATTCAGACCCAGGTCTTCTCATTGCAAGTCCAGCAGTTGTATCCACCATACCAGGCTGATTAATAAATCTATTAAGATGTATACTTTATAATAATCCTGACATTTCTGGTTTTTAAAAAGCTGCGTTCGCTAGAGCAGGTGAGCTTTTTCTCAGTTACTAAGGTGAACTTTTTCAAAATTAAAAGAAAGTTATGTCAATAGGCATCTTTAGCACCTCATCTTCATTGCTTTGCAGATCTGCAGTGATTTTTAACTTGTATTTGAATTTGTTACTCCAACAAACCAGAAGTAGAAAAGGGAGGGAAGTGAGGGAGAGGTCTTAATCCTGTCATGTTCACAGAGCGAATGATGATCCTTCTCAGCCTAAGTAGTTCACCTCTTTCTCTTGCAGGCATAGTGGGCTGCCTCAATCCTGAAAATAAGGTCGATCTTAGTAATCCCCAGTATACCATCGTGGTAGAAATCATTAAGGCTGTCTGCTGCCTGAGTGTTGTCAAAGATTACATGTTGTTCCGAAAATACAACCTTCAGGAAGTGGTCAAGAGTAACAAAGAGGGGTCTCAACCAAATCCTGGCCAAGATGCACAAGTAAGAAATGGAAACAAGGCAAAACTGGAGTTTGGAAACACAGACAGAGAGAATCTCAAGTCAGATGAAAGTGACTGTGCAGAAGAAAAAAATAATTCTCAGGTGATGGTAGAGAGTAGTAAAGAGGAGGGGCTGACTTCTGAGACCCAGGTGAAAAGTGAGAAAGGAACCAAATCTGAAAATGGAAGCCAAGTTATGGAAGGTTCTAAATCAAATGAAAGCAACTTGGTCTTGGAGAAAAATTAAAGTGAGGCAGGAAGTGATAAGAGAAGAGGCATATTCCAAAGATGGGCACAAAATAAGCTATCCAAGTTAAGAATGTTATCAAGTAATGAAACTTGCCCTGGAGGTGAGTTTAATCTAAAGTTTTTCAAAGTTATGAAAGTATTAGAAATACAATGTCATATTTCACCAGCGGCTCTGTTGGGTGAATCAATAGTGGACAGAACAGTGTGGTTATCACCCCACACCCCCTGCAGGGAGTGATTACTTGGTTAAATTTCTTATTTTCTCCCAAAAGCATTTTTTTATCAGTCTAGATTGGGTACAACTTCCTAAAAGAGGATAGGATTTTAGCTTTTGGGCCACTGTTTAAAGACTGGAAAGATATGTTAGAACTTTTCATATATGAGCAAGGTTTAACTTAGAAGTTGTTAGATTCTTAGAATGTCCACTTTTTCAGGATTTCTGTGAAATACCTTGAAGGAAAAATTTATGCATATTATTAGCAGTTTGACTTAGGGAAATGGGGGAAAATGCTTTTTATATAAAGTTCCAACTAATGCCCAGCTTCAAGGAAGAAGATACTTTAGTGGTGTAGAAACACCAGACCCAGGATCCCTTGGAACTTAAAGACATCTGAGCATATAAAGACAGCCACATCCATCTAGAAAGTACTTTATTGTATATTACCATAAAATTGGGTCCCCTTTACATTTTAATTTTGAGAACTCCTCTAGAAAGATTTTTTTTCATTTGCAAAATCTTATATCTTTTTTCATATTTATTTCTGTGGTTTTGGTACTATCTGAATATGACATTTTTCATAAGCAACTCTTACCCAGGTTAGTCATTGGTACTGCATCAAGCTTTGTGATAAACTGAATTAGTTTATTTAAAGATCTGTTTTCAGTTTTCTCACACTGATATTTCACTTGTAGATATCAAAATTCCATGGTGCAAAATTGATAAGCTCAGATTATCTTAACCATGTAGAGAAGATGGTAAACTGTATGTCTTCAGGTAATGTTTCATTAATGCTAATGTTAACTGTAAGTTTTAAATGTCCTCAAGGCACAATTCATTTCCTTATTGTTTTGGTTAAATACCTGACTGTAATCCACAGCAAAATACTGTTTGCTTTTCATTGATACTTTTTCAGAAATGCAAAAGTAAATTTCCCTTACAGAAACCAATGTTTCATCTGCTTTTTTTTTTTGAGAGAGTGGGAGTGTAGCATATGGGAAGGGGGTAGAGCATGGGTTAGGGGCACCTAGGTAGTGCAGGACATAGAGCATTGGGCCAGGAGCCAGGAAGATCTGAGTTCAAATCCAGTCTCAGATAATAGCTCTGTGATCTTGGGCAAGTCACTTAACCCCTGTTTGCTTGAGTTCTCATCTGTAAAATGGGCACACACTGGAGAACGAAATGGCAAACCACTTCTTATCTTTGCCAAGAAAATCCTGTGGACAAAACTCCATGGGTCATGAAGAATCAGACACGACTGAACAACTCAACAACAATAGAGAGCATGGGCTTTTAGAATAAATATAAATATGTAAAAAACTGGGGCCTTCCTCATTTTAGTGTGACAGTGATCTTTGGTTCATAAAATAAGCAAAAGTAGGTCTTAGCAAGCTGCATGGACTTTGACTATAGACCCAGCAGTGGCCTAGGGGCTACAGGCCTGCCTACACAAGTGTAGAAATGTGGCTGTTTTTTCAGCTCTAGCAGCCTCCAAGCATGATATAGTAAATCATAGAAAAGTTGTGGTCTGTGTCAGGTGATGGAATATTTCCTCTCTTCCCCCCCACCAAGGAAATCACAAATTTTTCAAATAGGTATGACATTGTGTGGAAAGTTAATCACTACATTAAAAGGATTAAGTGCAGCATTCCTTTTATACAATCAAGAATCTTTTAAAAACAAAGTTAATTTCCTCTAGCCTGTTTTGTAATAAGAGATATTTTAATAGTTAATTTTCTTTAAATCAAAACATTTCTGGGGTGGCTAGGTGGTGCAGTGAATAGAGCAGCGGCCCTGGAGTCAGGAGGACCTGAGTTCAAATCCAGTCTCAGACACTTAACACTTACTAGCCGTGTGAACTTGGGCAAGTCACTTAACCCCAGTTGCCCTGCCTTCCCCCCTCCAAAAAGCAAAAAAAAAACAAAACCCCAAAACAAAACAAAAATTTCTGTTCCTGAAATTCTATTACAAACTGTACAAGTGAAAGGAGGAGAAAAATGTAGCCAATAACTGATAATTTTGATGAAAACAGTTCTCAAAAAGTAGCTGAATCCAGAATAGGTGGAGTGACCAGTATTGGATATGGAGGACCAATGATGAAATAGAACCTTTCCTGAGGAGTTTGGGGTTTGGGGAACTATGGTCATATGGTTGCTATATCTGTTGGTTTTGATTATTTGGTGTAAAATATAAAAGGCACCAGGAAATCATATTTTTTAAAGCTTGCTAAATCTATTCTTTGGAGCTAATGAACTTCTAAAACTTGGATTAGATGCTTTGCCGTTTTAAAAAATAAACCTAACCAAATACAACACATAAAGAATGGAAGGACATGGTTTTTCTCCCTGAAACATTGGCTTCTGAAGTTCTTAGCAACTTTATTTTTAGCTAATAAGACACAAGACAGTTGTACAGTTTCATTTCTTGGCTCTACAGACTAAAAGATCATTTCCCAAATATTTTTGGACTATCTTAAAGTATAAAAAGAAAAGAAAAAGATATGAGAAAGCAAGGATTTAACATTTTAGTTTTCCAACTGAAAAAAAGAAAAACCACTAACATTTTACAGTACTGTGATTTGATAGTAACCACTCACTAGAATATGACTAAGATTAGTAAGAAGCCAAGGTAAAAGCAGGCGAAAGAATGCTACCTAAGTCCAGAAGGAGCATATCTGTATTCTGGTCACGCTAAGCTCGTCCCCACTCTTGGTCCCTTAGTACATTTCGCTTTATTTTCCCAGTGATGGTCTTTGGTAATTCTTGAACAAATTCCACCTAGTAGAGAGAAAATCATTAGTAGTATCTTTTCCTTGACCCTGCTTGACGCGTAATATCTATTACTCCAAAATATACTGGTTTGCATATAGAGTCATAAGCTTTAAGACTCAAAAAACCATCAACATCGGGTGTTCTTAACCATGGGTCTATAAACTTGTTTTGAAAAAGTTTCCATTGTAATCCAGTATATTTTATGCATTTAAAAACATCCTGAGAAGAGGCCCATAATAGGTTTCAGCAGACATCCCCCGGGGTTCCAAGACACAAAAAAGCTGAAAAAGCTTTCTATCCAGTCAAACACCCTCACATAACGGTTGAGGAAATAGTCTGAGAGAGGGGAAGTGACCTTTTGTTCACACAGGTACCTGGTAGCATGAAGCAAAATTAGTGGGCAGTAGGTTAAAATAAGTATAGGTGGTGGGATGGGGGAGCCATGCCCCATCTAGTGAATCAGATGTTTCTAACAGTTTACATTCAATGAATTATATAGGAATTTTAATTGAGGTTAGGGAGCAGGTAATTTAGAGTTGGCTCTTTGGGAGGCTTGCAAACCTCAAAGTCACCATGAAGAAACTAAAGGAGAGCACCAGGAGATTTGGCAAAGATGATTACAGGCACAGTTAAGCTCCCCTATATTTTTTGAAGACTAGGAGCTCAGTTGTGCTAATGAATTTATAGTATTTTTCCTAGGCATGGAGAGTTATTTTTATAAGCAGTATCTATAGGACACCAGAGTAGTGATTGATTGGTCAGTTGTAATTGGAGGGGAAAAGAGCCAAACTGGTGGGTGGATTGAATTGACTAGTTGCTTCCATTTATCAGTCTATTCAGCCAAAGTCTTATGTCCTGGGAGACAGTCAGTTAATATTAACCATAGAGTATTGGAACTTTCTGTTTCATAAGGGTTGCCACAAAAGATTCCAGTCTTTGTTTTATAATATAGCATTATTGCTTGTAACCCTTAAAGTTTGGGAAATTTCTTTGACACATTTGTTGTAGTGAGAGCTTAGGAACTAAGAGATTCTGTGTGCTCAAGCAAATCGCACGTTTTCTGTGCTTCAGTTTTGTCATTTGTGAAAATGGAAGAATCTCTTTTTAATGAAAAAATTCTATCATTGCAAAATGAGTTACTACTGTATACTTGAGAACATTACCAAACTTACATTTTATTAATCGACAAATAAATACTTATAGTGAAGGTAATTTCTGCAAAGATATTTTTCAAAAAGAACTTCTTGTTATACTGTATATGTGAAACAATCAGGAACCTCTTATTAGAAAGTTTTCTATATAAGAGGCATGATAAGCAGACTAACAAGCAATAATAAGAATAGCTAGTGTTTAAATAATACCTTAAGTGCTATTTGCAAAGTGCTTTGCAAAAGTCTCATTTTATACTCCCAACCACCCTAAGAGGTAGTTGCTATTATCTATTATTCCTGTTTTACAGGTGTGGAAACTGAGACAAATAATTAAGTGACTTGTTGAAGGTCACAGAAATTATAAGGATCTGAGGCTGGATTTGAACTTGGTCCATTACTCTAGCCACTGTACTGCCGCTTCAGATATATTTCTTAAGAAGTGTCTCTCTTAATAATATAAATACGGCTAGGACGTGTGAGCTAGGGACCTTGTCAGCTAAGTCTCATCATCAGTGGACACTTTTTCAGTCTGCTATGATTTTATTAGTCTAGGGCATCACCTTATTAAATATATGGCAATAACAACACAAATGAAAAGAACAAGAACAAAACCTCAATGCTGTTCAGTTTTAGGGATCCATTTTGGCCCTAGAGAAGAGTGAAGAGAATATACCTTCCTCCCTTCCTTGCAAAGCGGGGGGGCCTATGAATGTGGAATATGGCATGTGCTCTCAGGCTTGGGAAATGTCAGTCAGTTTGACTGAAGTACTTTTCTCTTTCATTCTGTGTTACCAAGAATGACTTTCTTTTTTTAGGAGAAGGGGAAAAAGCATTTATGTAATGCCTACTTTAGATCAGGTGCTCTAAATACTACCTAATTTGGTCTCCACAACAACTCTGGGAGATAAGTGCTGTTGTTATCCCCGTTTTATAGTTGAGAAAACAGAGGTCAAGTGACTCCAACTGTTATTGCCTTCCCTTATGAACAACCTTGAATTTAACTACTTTGTATTTATTCTCTTTATGCTATAGTTGAGGCAGCTAGGTGGCTGCATTTGGAGTCAGGAAGACTTGAGTTCAGTGTGACCTCAGATAATTCCTAGCTGTGTGATTCAGGCCCAGGATCACATAACTACTAAGTATCTGAGGCTAGAATTGAACTCAGATCTTCCAGACCCTGTACTGTATCCATTGTACCACCTAGCTGCTGTAAGTAGAAGAGGGTTAGAAAGAATATATTTGGAAATAAATTTTTTAAAAAGATCAGTGAGGTGGGACAGCTAAAGCAGCACCTAACTAGATGAAGGTGCTCTTTTCCTTCAAATTTTCCTTTTAAAAAAAAATTTATGAAAATTACAAACACTAACCAACCTTAAGAACTAAGGTTTCATTTACTAAGAACCGTGAATCTCTGCTACATATCTTTCTTTTTTCAAAGTAAATACAAACTTTAACACAGTAGTCCTTTTATTTTTAGGTACTTGCCTTCCTGGGATATTTGTAAGGTGCAGTTAATTTTTTAACATGATTCTGAAGCTCAAGAGCCAGTGTCTCTTTATTGGCGGATTTAAAGGGTGCAGATAAGACAACAAAAGCTTTCACCACCTGCAGGAAGAAAAATCCACATCTCTCTGTTATGTTGGTTTTCAAACTATATCAAAGGATAACCCCGTTCTAGAAAAAGGACTTTTTTTTTTCATTTAGAAACCAGAGCTTTGTGATGGAAACTTTGTGAGAACCTGTTTCTGAAGTCAGACCCAAGAGCATCAGGGAAGCAAACACTGTGTTCCTCTCCCTGGTAATAAGTCATTATTTATATTGTACTTTAAGCTTTATTAAGTATTTCTTTAACAAACAGCCCTGTGGAGGTGGGGGGTATAGGGAACACTCTGACCTCAATCTTTGCCTCCAGGATTCATCTCTCCCTTCAAAAAGGAGCTTGAGCATAAGTCTTTCCAGATCACCTCCTGCCTCCAACTGTTAGTGCCTTCCCTTCCAACCTCCCTTGAACTTAACTACTTTGTATTTATTCTCTTTATTCTGTAGTTGAGGCACCTAGGTGATTGGGCTTGGAGTCAGGAAGACCTGAGTTCAAATGTGACCTCAGATACTTCCTCGTTGTGTGACCCTGGGCAAGTCACTTAACCCTGTCTTTCTTAGTTTACTTATTTGTAAAATGAGCTGAAGAAGGAAACGATAAACCACTCTAGTATCTTTGCCAAGAAAACCTCAAATGGGGTCACAAAGACTTGGGTATGAACTGAAATGAGAACAGAATAGAAAATGAACTACAAAAAGTAAAGTTACTTGTTCAAAGTCACATGCAGCTAATACTGATCTAGGACTCAGACCAAGATCTCCTGACTCCATGGGCACTCACTGTTCTTTCTGCTCCTGCACCCACCAGAGATAGATTTGAATCAACAATCATCCTTATTTTTAAAAAGTACATTCCTATAGGAAGGTTAAGGACTCTCATTTTTTTCATAAATTTTACATTCACAGACCCTATGCTAAGAACCCTTGATGTAGAAAGAAGTGGAAGACCCTGGACAGAAGAGGGAATATCTCTAAACTAGTTAATCAGATGTTTCTAATAGTTCGTGTATAGGAGTTTTAGTGGAGGCTCAGGAGCAGGTAATTTGGGGGAGAGTTGGTACTTTGGGAGGGTTGCTGGTCTCAAAGTCAGCATGTAGTAATAGGGGAACTAAGGTCAGCATGTGGATCCTTAGAAGCTAAAGGAGAGCACCAGGGAGTTTGGCAAAGACAGCTTTACCCATCTCACTACTTCCATGGTCAGCTATGCACCAAACATGGAGAAATTCTTGTAATCTTCCCTCTATCCTTTTGTACCACATGACTGACTCTCAGTTCAAAGAATTAAGGCCAGGAGTGTTATAGCAGTTTAGTTACGTTATGGCTTCTATAGGCTTTTGTGGGATTACTTGGGGACCTCACCACCTTTTATTGTGTATGTGTTTATACTACACATACTAGATACTAGACTGATTTGTCATTTCCTTCTTCAGCATGTGTTTATACATGTATATGTGTGTATATACATAGAACATGTATACTCAAGTACTAAACATACATGAAATATAACAATACACTTGGAATAAACATATAACTGTACATAGTAGACCAAATAATAAGCATAGCAAATGTGTAAAATAAACAAAAAAATAATTCTTAGTGAACATTAAACTCTGTTTATACCACACCAGATTCTGTTCCATTCTTGTTGACGTTAATTATTCATATATACGTGTATGCACACATTAATGTATAGGTACACATTAGCATAAAATTATACGCATATGCATTTTTTGTTAAGTCGTTTTCAGTTGTGTCCGACTTCATGACCCCATTTGGGGTTTTCTTGGCAAAGATCCTGGAGTGGTTTGCCATTTCCTTCTCTAGTTAATTTTACAGATGAAGAAACTAAGGTTAATAGGGTGAGGTAATTTGCCCAGGGTAACACAGGTAATAAGTGTCTAAGGCAGGATTTGAACTCAGGAAGATGAGTCTTCCCGATTCCAGACCTGGTGCTCTATCCAGTGCTTCACCATTTGCTCTGTATACATTAATGTAGTATATATACATATGTATTAATGTCTTCACTATATTCACATTAATAATATGCATTCTTATCTGGAAAGAGCTTTATAATATTTAAAGTGTTGTATAGATATGAGCTATGAAAAATAAAATTACTTGTCCAAAATCGTACCATTAGTATTAAGCCCTTGATAGTTTTATCTATACCTGTATCTGTATATCTATCTAGTACTTTTATATAGCTATAATCTGTAATTCACAATTATCACAAATAAATATTATTTTTATTCTGAGCTCTAAACCACCAGTTGACAAATGAACTTTGGAGAGCAAGCTGTTTGTAAATTAGTGTCTAATATTCATTCACACACATTGCTTCTTGACAAGAAGAGACTGATCTGTCAATTACATCTTTTAAAAGATAATTGTGATGAGGCATTTTTCATCAAGTTGCTATTCTAATTATATCCATTTTACCTCTCCTCTGATAGGATCTGGACTGCTGACAACAGCAGATTCTACAACAGCTGGATGCTCAATTAGGGCACTTTCAACCTCAAAGGGTCCAATTCTGTACCTAGAAAAAAATCAGTGAGCCCTTTAGACATCATTTAATCCGTTCCTCCACTTTACATATGGGGAAACTTGAGTCCCAGGAGGTGAAGTGACTCGCCCAAAGCTCCACAGACAATACATAACAGACTCAGGAGCTGATCCCAGTGCCTGCAACTCTAAACCCCAACTGCCATCATAATCTCTAAATTAACTTTTAAGAACTTCATTTTTATTTTGCAAACTGTTATTTTCTGTTTTTTTCTTCTACCTATTTTGACTGCTCCATCTTAGTTGCTGGTGCTAGATCAACATCTGTGTCCTATTCCCTAAAGTGTGTGTCTCCCAAGCTTTTGTCCTGGGCCTTCCACTTCTCTTTACACCAAGGGTTCTTAGAAAGGGTCTGTGAACTTAAAAATTTTTTTATAATCGTATTGCAATATATTTGGTTTCCTTTGTGATGTTGTTTTTCTTGAGTTGTTTCATTTATGTTTGAATCTTAATGACCCCTTTTGGGGTTTTCTTGGCAGAGATACTGGAGTGATTTGCCATTTCCTTCTCCAGCTCATTTTATATGTGAAGAAACTGAGGCACACAGGGTTAAGTGACTTGTCCAGGGTCACACAGCTGATAAACGTCTGAGGCCAAATTTGAACTCGGGAAGATAAGTCTTCCCGATTTCAAGCCCAGTGTTCTCTCTCCAGTGTGTCACCTAGCTGCCTTTGTAATATTATATATTATATTTTATTCATTTAAAAACATTCAGAGAAGGGGTTATAGGTTTCACTAGGCCTGCCAGAAGGGTCTATAACATAAAAAAGGCTAAGAACTGCTGACATCCTTCTTTTGGTGATCTCATTAGCTTTCATGGATTCCATGATGTGCATATGATGTCCAAATCCTCTCTCTATGCACAAATGACTTCCAAATCTACATGTCTGGCCCTATCTCCTGAATTCCAGGCCTATGTTATTACCTAATGCCTTTTGAAAATATCCTCCTGGATATTCCAAAGGCATTTCAAAATGAACATCTCCAAATGTGACTATTCTCTTCCATTTTTCTAGTCATTTGGCCTCACACCCTCAGAGTCTTTCTTTTCCCCCACCAACATCAAATCAGTTGTTAAGTTTTGTTCATTCTACCATGGATTTTTTTCTCCCGTCCATTCTTCCCTTTCTTATGACTCATATCAGTACCATCCTAGGTCATCATTTCTCACCTGAACTATTTCAAAATTAGCCTCCCTCCTTCTAATCTCTCTCCCTTCCAATACTTTCTCCACACAGGTTGCCAAAAATAATCTTCCTAAAGCATAAGTCTGATCATGTCACTCCCTTCCTTAATGTTTTTTTTTTTTGCAAAGAAGCCATATCATTCTATTTTAAAAGTTTTTATGTTGTAGCCTTTATATTCAGACATTTTTGTTTTATTCATATACCTCGCTTAATATTCTTCAGTGACTCCCTGTTGCCTTGAATATAAAATATAAACTATTCCACTTGGCATTTAAAACCCTTCACAGTCTGACACCAGTCTACTTTTCCAGATTTGTTTAACATTTTTCCCCTTCACACAAACTGATCTACTTAGTTGTTCTCCAAACTTGGTATTCCATCACCCGCTTTTGTGTGTTTGTGCAAACCATCCCCATGCCTGTAATGTACTCCTCCTTTCACCTCTTAGTGTCCCTAGCATCCTTTAAAGCTCAGCTCACATGCTACCTCCCAATACTCCCAATATTGGTACTTCTTCCTTCTCAGAATAAGTTTGTATTTAGGTATCTACTAGAATGTAAACTCCATGACAGCAGGGACTGTTTTCTGTTTCTGTCCTTGTATCTCCTCCTTTGTCTTGCTGTTTACATATCCTGGCTTTGTGTGGCTGTGGGCGAGTCACCCAAGCACTCAGTATTCTCAGAAAATTCTCTAAGACCGCTTTCAGAGAAAGTGCAGACCTGCATTGGTAAAGGGAGTTTCCTTTTCCAGAAGTTCCCTACAGTAATGAAATACTACATCCAGTCCTTTTCCCTATCTTTAGGGGCTAGTATAATGCTTTGTTTAGACTGGCAATTTAACAGATATCTTTTGAATTAAAATTTGTCAAATTCTGTATAGGAAAGGTGCTAACCCAGATGATATGATGACATCGTCAGCTCTCCCAACAAACCAAAAATAGCCATCACTATCCATTATCCCTCGGTCTCCAGTGACATAAAAATTCCCTCTGATGGTGGCAGCCGTTTTTGATGGATTGTCCTAGAAGAAAAGGAGAAGGAAGAAATTCTAAGATTAATTTGATCCAAATAGGAATAAATTCCAAGTGTTGAAGCATTTTAGAAATCTTTTTAAAAGCAACATATAAGATTCCAATTTTTCATACCACATATCCTGAGAAGAAACAGAAAGGTCTTGTAGACTTCAATCTAAGAGCAATTTCCCCTTCTTTACCAGGTGGCAGAATATTACAGTTTTCATCTATGATCTAGAATGAGAAAAACACTTTTTGCTTGGCTGTTCAGATTGGATTCTCATTGGAATGAAGATAAAGGTCTCCCTTGATACAAAAGCCCATCATTTTAATGCCCACATTCTTCCAGTGATTTTATATCCTTTCGAATGCTGGAACATCGCAGTCTCTGAAGAATCAAAAATGTGGGTGACCCAACAGCAGGGGAAAAGGAGAGAGAGAGAAGCATGCTAAGCATCAGTTGACTACAAAACATATTTCTAGTTTAGACTGACATGCAAGATGCTGTTTAAGGGATATTATCCAGGAAATGTAGGGTAAAAATGGGATGCGGGCTTATCATGCAAAAGCAAAGGATCTACAGCTTTTGCCCAAGCATCCTCCACCTCCCATTGCAGAGGATTCCATCATCCGCTTTTGTGTCTTTGTACAAACCATCCCCATGCCTGTAATGTACTCCTCCGCCTTTCACCTCTTAGTGTTACTAAGAAGTGAACAAGAATCACATAGGATGAAGAGGTGTGCCATCTAGGGTTGCAATCTAGAAGAGATCCCAAATCCACTAAGGTATAAGAATTAAAAGTGTTAAAAATGGAAGGAAGCTAAACTGAAGGAAATTTTCTATCTTTGTCAAACCAATTATATTTCCTTGACCTACCTGGACATCATAAGGTGGCACTCCCTTTCCCATTGATCCAGGTTTAATTTCATGTCCTTTCTGATTGGCACAAATTATGCCCTGTCAAGAAGAAATGTTTTTCACTGGAATGCTAAAATATACTTTCTCTTCTTCCAGCCCTCTCCAAGGGAAGAAATGCTCTGTAGGGTAGCTAGAAGGTTGGCCTCAAAGTCAGGAAGACCTGGGTTAAAGTCTCACCTCTGGCACATACTGGCTGTGTGACCCTGGGCAAGTCACTTTTCCCTTTAGTGCTTCAGGCAACTCTCTTAAGACTGTAAGCTGCAAAAAGGGTGTTGATCTGCCTTGACAGAGGGAGTTTCCTGATTGGGGGCAGGGGGGGTGGGGGGCCCTATGCTAATGAAATCATAGACTCAGTCCTTATCCCCAGGATAAGGTAAGGCCTACTTTTTTTCCTTCTTCATATATAATGAAACAAAATCTTCAGATACTATCTTGACAGACTTTCCCAATGATCTCTCCTAACTCATTTTATGAGGCCCCTCCAAGTTCAAGGTACTTAGGACAGTTAACTAAATCATACTTTATTGTTATTGTTGAGTCATTTCAGTCATGTCTGACTCTTTGTGACCCTATTTGAGGTTTTCTTTTTTTCCCCTCAAAAGTATTTTGTTTTTCCAATCACACATAAAGAGTTTCCAACTTTTTTTTTTTTTGGTAAAATTTTGAGTTCCAAATTTTTCTCTTTCTTTCCCTCCTCCCCAAGACAGCAAACAATCTGATATAGGTTATACATGTATAATCATGGTAAACATATTTCTGCATTAGTCATGTTGTGAAAGAAGAATCAGAACAAAAGGGGAAAACCACGAGAAAGAAAAAACAAACAAGAAAGTGAAAATAATATTCAATCTGCATTCAAACTCCATAGTTATTTCTCTAGATGTGGTTAGCATATTGTAACACAATTCTTTTGGAATTGTCTTGAATCATTGTATTACTGAGAATAGCTAAGTCTATTATAGTTAATCATTGCAGAATCTTGCTGTTGCTATGTACGATGCTGTCTTGGTTCTGTTCATGTTACTCAGCATCAGTTCATGTAAGTCCAGGTTTTTCTGAAATTCGCCTGCTCATCATTTCTTGTATAACAATGGTATTCCATTACATTCATATACCACAATTTGTTTTCAATTTCTTTTTTTGTTTTTGTTTTTTTGCTTTTTGGAGGGGGGAAGGCAGGGCAGTTGGGGTTAAGTGACTTGCCCAAAGTCACACAGCTAGTAAGTGTTAAGTGTCTGAGGCTGGATTTGAACTCAGTTCCTCCTGACTCCAGAGCTGGTACTTTATTCACTGTACCACCTAGCCGCCCCCTCCACAATTTGTTCAGCTATTCCCCAGTTGATGGATATCCCCTCAATTTCTGATTCTTGGCCACCACAAAAAGAGCGGCTATAAATATTTTTGCACATATGGGTCCTTTTTCCTTTTTTTTAATTTTCTTGGGATACAGACTTACTAGTGGCATTGCTGGATCAGAGTATGTGCAGTTTTGTACCTCTTTGGACAGAGTTCCAAATTGCGCTCCTGACTGGTTAGATTAGTTTACAACACGACCAATAATGCATTAGTGTCCCAATTTTCCCACATCTTCTCTAACATCTTATCATTTTCCTTTTCTGTCATATTAGCCAATCTGATAGATGTGAGGTGGTAACTTAGAGTTGTTTTAATTTGCATTTCTCTAATCACTTAGTGATTTAGAGCATTTTTCATATGACTTTAATTTATAATAATAAACTTCAATTTTTTCATCTGAAAAGTGTTCATCTCCTTTAACCATTTATCATTTGGAGAATGACTTGTATTCTTATAAATTTGATCCAGTTCTCTATGTATTTTAGAAATGAGGCCTTTATCAGGAACACTGGCTGTAAAAATTGTTTTCTGAGCTTTCTCCTTCTAATCTTGGTTGCATTAGTACAAAAACTTTTTAATTTAATATCATCTCAAAATCATCCATTTTGCATTTCATAATGTTCTCTTATCTCTTGTTTGGTCATAAATTCTTCCCTTCTTCGTAAATCTGACAGGTAAACAAATAGTTCCTTGCTCTCCTAATTTGCTCATGCTACCATCACTTATGTCTAAATCTCATGCTCATTTTGACCTTATCGTGGTATAGGGTGTGACATAGTGCTCTATTCCAAGTTTCTGCCATACTGTTCTCAGTTTTCTCAGCAGTTTTTGTCAAATAGTGAATTCTTATCCCAGGATCTGGAGTCTTTGGGTTTATCAAACAGTAGATTACTATGATTACTGACTACTGTATCCTGTATACATAAGTTAACTAAACCATACTTTATTGTTGTTGTTGAATTGTTTCAATCATATCTGACTCTCTGTGACTCCATTTAGGTTTCCTTGGCAGAGATATTGGAGTGGTTTGTTTGCCATTTTCTTTTCTATCTCATTTTACAAATGAGGAAACTAAGGCAAACAGGGTTAGGTGATTTGCATCAGGGCAATATCAGATTAGAATAGGGAGAATACTGGAATGATGAATGATTATATAAGGTCACAGAAGCAAGCCCAGATTTTTTTTTTCCATGGAAGCTAAAGTCATTTGTTTCATGACCCAAGAGAGCAGGCCTGGAGAGGTGGGGTAGGGCCTGAATTTGTGATTTCTCTGGTATAGGCAAGGGTGAGCTGCAGCCAACTAGAAGGCTTGTACAAGAGCCAGTTGTTAAATTTTCAGAGTGAGCATTTATACATCAGAAATTGACAAAAACTACAAATCAAGGCTTGGATTATTTTTACTTTTTATTGTTCTAGACTTAAGAAAGTGTTGGAGAAATGTTAATAAGACATATTAGATGTAAAAGTGTATCATGCATACTTTTTTGGAGAGCTGGTTGTTAAATATTTACCAATACACCATTGCATGTAGGGAATAGCCAGGTGAGTAAACTCCCTTTTCTATCACAAGTTATCGCTTTCTCTGAAACATGTAGTCAGAAAGTGTTGTCTAGAGCTCTGAGAGGGAGTACCAGATAACTAAAATGAATATTGACATGATTTATTGGAACTAGGTCTTCCTAGCTTCCAGGATAGCTCGCTCTCTCTGCTACAACACATTGCCTGATTTATCAGAGGATCAAAGAAGGGGAGAAGAGGAGTGCCCCTTGCTTTTCTTACTTTATGAAAATACAATAGAGTTTCAAGGGCTCTAGTAACATTTTTTCTGCAAGTGGAGAAGCTCTTAAAGTGACCTTAGTTATTTGCACATACCACTTCAGTCTGTCCGTAGCCTTCATACAGCTCCAGTCCTGTCTGACTTTTCCACTGTTCCCTCACTTCTGGGTTGAGTGGCTCCCCTCCAGTCAAGCAGTGCCTCAAGGTTTCGAAGTTATAGCTTAAATAAGGCAGAGAAATTGTATGGGTTCACCTAGAAAGTGATTTTAATTAGTTGACTATTTCAGTTAAGAAGTGCAGTGAGAGACAGACAGAAATGGGGGAGAGGGAAAGAGAGTAAGGGAGGGGGGAAAAGAGGCAGAAAAAGAGAAAAAAGAAAAAGAGAAAGTGGGGAAGAAGAGACAGAGAGGAAGGGAGAGCAAGAGAAAGGAGGGAGAGAGAGAAAGAGAGGTCTTGAGAAAATTTCCTAAAATAATTTGAGATTATGTAAGACAAATGGCTAAAAGATTTATATACATGACACAGCATTACCTGCACTGGGCATATTTCCCAAGGAGGACAAAGAAAGAGGGAACATATGTCAAAATACAAATAGCAGCACCTTTTTGTGGGATCAAAAATTGTAGGCAAAATAGGGGGGCTAATGACTGAAGAATGGCTGAACAAATCATGGTTAACAAATGTAATGAATTATTATCACACAGTAAAAAAAGTATGAATATAAAGAATTCAGATAAGCCTGTTAAGACTTGTATGAACACATGCAGGACAAAGAAAGCAGAACCAAGAGAATGTTGTAGATAGTGACCACGATAATGCAAAGGAAAGGATGCGGATAAGAACCAGCCTTGAAATTTCAGTGGTATAGAGGACTCCCAGATGAGAAGACTCTCACCACCAATGCAGGTTAACACTTTGCTTATACCCTATGGTTTTAGACTGTTGCCTTGGGCACAGAGATTAAGTGACTTGCCTAGCTTTACAAAGGCAATATGTGTACCAGATTCTGGCAGCCAGAAGGACTTGAACCCAGGTCTTCCTGGCCAACTCTCTATCCACTATGCCTATCAAATGCAAAGGAAAACAACTCCAAAAGACATCAGAATTCAGATCAATGTAATTACCAATCTTGACTCCAGATGGCCAAAGTTGAGAACTATGCCTCTCTCCTCTCAGTAGAGAGGTGGTGGCCTATGGGTGTGAAATTCTATATACCCTATTAGACATGATCAGTGTATTGCTTTGTTTTGCTTAACTGTTTTTCTTTTTTTATGAGTGTGGTGGTTCTGAGGCAGGAATAGGGTAATATTAGGAAGTGACATTGATATAAAAAAAAAAAAGCATCATTAAAACATTTAAAAATTTTTTTTGAAAGAAGAAAATGAAAATTTCCTACCTGAGAAGAAAATGTCTGGGGGGAGGGGGGAGTGGCCAGGAATGTCTGTCCTGGAGTTTATTTTAGAGCATTGGTTTAGAAAATAGTGTAACTCTTAAGCTTCAAGGTTTTGCCAAACTAAAAGTTATCCGTTTTCTTCCCCCAAGGCAATATAGAAAATAAAAAGAAATGATTTTTTTTTTCTGAGATACCTCTTAAGGTCTTTCTGTATAAGCATCCGGTATACGGTTGGGGCACTGCAGAGAGTGGTGATGGGGTAGTTCTTGAGAGTCTAAAGAAATTATAAAAGAGACATCAGATGTTAAAGATCAAGAAATCAATGAAATGTTTTAAACTATATAATCATAGATTTAGAAATAGAAGGTGCCTCAAAGGTCATCTTAGCCCAAACTCCTCATCTGACGGATGAAGAAACCTAGGCCCAAAGGAGGAAAGTGACTTATCTAGCTGGTGACAACTGGATGGGACAGTGGATAGAGTGCTGGGCCTAGAGTCAGGAAGACCAGAATTCAAATCCTGCCTCAGACACGAAATGTGTGGCCTTGGCAAGTCACTCTGCCTCTGTTTGCCCCAGTTTCCTCATCTGTAAAATGGGGACAGTAACAGCACCTCCCTCCCAGGGTTTTTGTGAGGATCAGATGAGATAAGCACTTTGCACAGTTCCTGGTGCTTAATAAGTGCTTGATTTCTTTAGTCCTTCCATAAATCATTCAAACCCAGATCATCTGACAACTGTAAATCCAGTGTTCTTTCCAGTGAAAAGTACTGCCTCCTTTTCTTTCCTGATGCCTTTAAAAAGGTATCCATTGCACATCACAAGACCAGAAGCTTATTCATTGACAGTACATTGATTTTACATTTTAGTATCAAATTTTGCAAACAAAATACATTTTATATTATAGATACTTCACATATAAAGTTCCAACTAGTTATATTTCACTGCTGAGATAACTTATCACGCAGGGTATTTTACTTGAAATCTAGCTTCCTCAGCAAGACCTCATTAGCCCTTCTTCTACATATTTACATAAAGTATAATTTCAGTGCAGATATACAGAACAACATTTGTATATGTGAACTGATACAGTAGGAACTCTCTTTTCCTAAGAAAATATGATTCTTTTAAATGAATTTATAAAATGTTAGAATACTGAAGCCTTCAAGTTTCTCAGACCTGTCTCTATCAGATCAGAATCTAATTCTGTTAATATCACTGTAATTAAAAAAATTCTGATACCAACAATTCTGATATGCCCATTAAATTGAGAAAATTAATTAAAAATTTAATGTTGGCAGGATGTGGTAGGCTAGGAGATGAGTTAAGCTATGACTCAGAGAAAAATCCACAAATTTCTAGCTCATTAAGAACTAAACATGTAAATTATCTCAAATCCTTAAAAAAATGTAATTAAAATTTGTATTATGAGCTTAAGAAACATGAACATGTTTATATTCAAATGCACAAACAGCCCCCAAGATAACAGCTGCACAGGAAAGCACACAGATAATGTAAACTTAACTTTAATAAGATAGTAACTAGATCATCTTATTTATTTCTGTATCTTCTTTCCAAAGACTGTTTTTTTCCCTACTCTGTATTTTTCTATTTCTGTTGCTATCATTATTATTATCATACATACCGGAAATGTACATGGTTGTCATAATTTTCAAATACTGCTATTTTGGTCTTGCTTTCTTCATCCTGAATCACTTTCAGACTTTGTAGCATTCATATTTATCATTTCTGATTGCACAACAATAATCTAGTGCATTCATATTCCATACTTTGTTTAGCCCATTTACTGTTTATCATTGGACAGATGGTTAGAGTATGCTTTTATGTTATTACAAGCATTGCTGCTAAGAATATTTTTAAGCAGGGAGGTCTTTTTGTTTTTAGGATATAGTATAGGTACTGGGATCACTGAGTCAAAAGGTACTGCATAACACCACATTGCTTTCCAAAAAGATTGTACCAATTCATGTTTGTTCCAGCAGTGAAATAATGTCCCCGTTTCTTTCTTCATACTCACATGGCAAGAGTCAGCTCTGGTGCAATTGAACACTCAGTCTGGGTACTGTATATGCAAGCAGTAGCTTTACTGAGATACAAGGGATTTTATTTTTAAATAGCAGGGAAGGATAAATGGTGAGTGAAAATTCCCATAGTGCTTCTAGTTCCCTTTTGAAAAAGGTTGCTTACTCTCAGTAGAGGGGGTCTAAAGAGAACTGGGGTCAGAAAACCTGTAGAGTAGTCCTTCTGTGCTCCTTGGGAGTCTCCTTACTAATGACTAATCACTTACCTAAGGGTCCACACTTGTATTTTAGGCCACCTCCCTGGAGAAATTTCCTTATCACTTTGATTTAGCTGCGACACTTATTTTGCTTCCTTTTTCTGAATTTCTAGCTGAATAGCTGAACTCAACTCCTTGCCACCACACTCTGCCAACATTAGCATTTTAGATAATTTCATCAATTTAATGAGAGTAAGGTGGTGTCAGAATTATTTTAATTTAGATTTCTTTTTATTAATTTGGACACTTTTAAAGTGGTTATTGATAATTTTGTTACTTCTTTCAAAGTACTTGTTTACATCCTTTTACTTAGGTGTTTACTGGGTTACAGATCTTGCTCTTAAAATTTATTCCAATTTCTTATGGATTTTGGCTATCAGACTTTTTTTTTAGTAATGTTTATAGGAATTTTCCTCCCAGGCTGTTTCTTTTCTTTTTATTGTGGATGCATTGCTTTTTGTTGTGTAAAAGTACTCTCTCTCTCTCTCTCTCTCTCTCTCTCTCTCTCTCTTTCTCTCTCTCTCTCTCTCTCTCCCTCCCCCCACACACATATATGTACATATGTATATATGTACATCATGAATTTGGTGATATGCATACATATATACGTACATACGTAATCAAATCCATTTATTTTTCCCTTTTGTAAATCTCTCTGTTGAATAGCAAAGAATTTTTCTATCTCATCCCTTTACTTTTATAAGGGAATTCAATCTATATTCTTGGTTATATTTATTACATGTGATATCCTCTACTTAATTTCTCATTTTTTTTTAGAAAGGAATACAGCCTTCTTTATTTCATTGGTAATAATCCTGTCTCAGCCTTAACATACTCACATTGCACTAAACACAGTCACTGTATTTTAGATAATTCAGTCTATAAATTTTTTGAAAATGTGATTTCCCTGACCTTTTTCCCTATATCACGCTGGGATTACTCCTTTCCCCCAACTCCATCCTCTTTGCTATACTCATTTTTTGTCATTTAAAGAAAAAAATCTGTGGCATCCTAAATCAATTTATTCCCCTCCTTCCTTCACCTTTTCTGTAGAAGCATTTTCATTTTAAATGTGGTGCTTTCCTTTTTGATTACTTGTAAAATCATTTCTTTTTTCTTGTGTCCTGAAGTTTTGACGGCATATTTGAATGAATGGAACTGGGCCTTCATTCTTGTTGGTATTCTATGAATTCTTTTAATTTGGAGTCTGTTCTTCATTTTCAGTATTTCTGTCAAAATTTCCCATATGATTTCTTGAAATACTGAAACATAGTGAAGTTCTTTTCTTCACAACTTTTAGGAAGCCTAAACATTCTTTAATTTTCCATTTTTGGTCTGCCTTCTGGATCTGTTTTTATCTGCATAGATTTTAAGTCTTTTGACAGTTTAATTTCTTGGGCAATTTTTTTTTCCTGTATCCTTTCTTGTTTTTTTGCAACTTTCCCTCCAGTGAAATAATTTTATTTTTGTTTTATTTATATTTTTATGAAAATTGTAATCTTTTTATTATTTGATAATAGTTATAATGATAGGACTCCAATACGTAATCACTTAGACCAAGTAATCCTAATGCCCATAAAACAGAAGACAAAGATAGACAAGGTTGTACTTTTCCTTGTTCTGACTATGTTAACCCTGTTTCAAGCAGTTAATGGTTGCAACTTCTGATTGGATAATTCCCAATTTCTAATCCCAGTAAAGAAATTCTCCCTACCTGAGTCTCACCAGGCATAATATCAGTAAGTGACCCTGAGAACTTCACCACATCCAAGTCTGATTAGGAATGTCTCCCCTCACATCTGACAACTATTATCTATTCTCCACTAGGCCTATTTTTAGGGAAGATAACTTTTCTTTCTTTTTTTTTTTTGTTTTTTGGAGGGCAATTGGAGTTAAGTGACTTGCCCAAGGTCACACGGCTAGTTTTTGTGTTAAGTGTCTGAGGCTGTGTTTGAACTCAGGTCCTCTTGACTCCAGGGCCGGTGCTCTATTCACTGGGCCACCTAGCCACCCCGTGCTTTCATTTTACTTAGCCCATATTTTTTCATTGTATTATAACTCTTCTATTGTCTATTTGTTTCTTTAAGGTGTTTTTTTTTCTAAAAATAAGAATGAGACCTTTTACTTTTCCATCTTCTTGGAAGTCTTGTGTTTTAAATCTAAAGAATTACTAGATTTACATCTGAATCATTCTTTCTGAAGAAGTTTTACTGTGTCAAGTTAACGGGATGGTCTTCCTGACTCCAGGCCCAGCTCTCTATCCACTGCACCACCTAGCTGCCCTTGGCACATAGGAGACACTTTAAGAAATACTGACTGGCCCAAGGTCAGACAGGCAGTAACAGGGCAAGGCCTGGAATCCAAGTCATCTGACACTAGTACAGTGGTCTCCATCAGTTTGTTTTCTGTTGCCAATCAACCATAGCAAATACAATTTGAAACCCTATGTCATATACTGACTTACCTCAGGCCACATAATATGGTCAGTGTAGAAGCAGGAAAGGTCCCAGCTTTTCCAGAGTTTAGGCTTATATTCAGATTCCCAAACCACTCTACTTCAACAGGTGCCACTGAGTAGAATTACAGGGCAAAACTAGCCCTGGGTCACATAGAGTTCTCATGCATTTAATGGCATATGGTGGATTCTACTTTTTTTAATATTCCACAAGGGAAAATAACTACCCTTCATCACTTTTTCTAAAGGTTAATGAAATCTTAGCCATCTGATACCCACTTGCCTGAGAAGAAGGAATAAGCCTGGTGTTTGCAGAACAGTATCAAATTTATGAATTAGCACAGTGAGAAGGACAGAGAGTGGGTGTAGAAATTGCCACTCTGGGGCAAAGCACCCAGGATCTTGCTGATCCTAGAGATTGTCTTTAATCCCCTGAAGCATAAACAAAATATTTGTTTTCACTTAAGACTCCTTAATTGATTGTTTACAACTAGGCCCTTAAGATGCCATGGATTATGGTGATATTAATAAATCTTAAGCAATTAAATGAGGCCATATTTTCTGTTTGAGAAAGCCGTGGGTGTTCCATTGTCAGGATATTACATACATGCATTCCACAGTGAAGCCCCTAGAGACTGCACACTGTAAACAAGAGCAAATTCCATAAACCCAGGAAACTCTGTTTACTGACTAGTCACTTATTTGTGGTTATGTGAATGACATGGGAGAGTTCAAAGGATTTGTGCCAGGAGGCTGGTGGGGAGGCTGTAACATACGTCTAAGAAGATATCCGTGTCAAACTGGGCCATGCGGTGCACAAAGACACAGGCTCCTTGAAGCCAGGTGGAAAAGACGCTGCCAATGGCAGCCTTCACCCAGCCTGTATCAGACATGTTCCACATGATATCTGAAGGTTTCAAGTCCAACCAGTACCTGAACAAGACCAAGGAAGAAGGAAAAAAAACACCATGAAAAACATCCCTGTGTTAATAAAAAGTAAATAAGCATCACCTGAGGAGCTACAACATTGTAAATCTTAATCCACCTAGGCAGCCTAGGTAGTTCCAAACGGTACCTTCCACAAAGAGTGTACCCAATACCAAGGCTGCTTTGGGAGTGCTGCGCCATTTTGGGAGAGCCTGTTGTCCCACTGGTAAAATAGATAGCCATCGGTTCACGGCTTGCTGTCTTCACACAGTTATGTTCTTCAGAGGCTGACCTGTAAAACATAGCCAAAGACAGTGGCTGACACTCGGGTTTTAACACTGGGAATTGCGGTAGTTTGTACAGTATTTATAGTTTATAAAGCACTTCCCCATATATGATGTTATTTGATTTTCACAGTCGAGCATTTGCTTGACATCAAAGGTGGGCCCTGGGGTAGAGCCGACCTGGCTGATTCTTGTTGGGTCAGTAACTCAATAATGTTTCACCGCTATGGAAACAGTCATCTGCCACCTCCTGACTTTGACCCTGTGGCTGACACACCCCTCCTGCATCTTGCTCAGGAAATAATAGTCATATTAACATTGCCATTGCAAGTGTGAAAGGCATGACAAATTTGAGGCAGCTAAGTAGTTTAGTGAATGGAATGCTTGAGTTGGACTCGGGAAGACCTGAATTTGAATCTTGCCTCAGAAACTTACTAGCCGTGTGACCCAACTGAAAGGGTAGGTTTGGGACCAGGCTTTCAGTGTTAAACAAAGGGAAGTTTTCTTTTTCGTCCTCAAAAATAATTTTTATTATAAACTTAATAACAATCACAACACACATTAACCAAATAAATAAAATGAGAAATTTCATCTGAAATAAAACAAACAAAAAAAAACCAGCCACAAACTTCTTCCATTTGATAAATCCCAAAGGTAAAGATTGCAACAAAATAACTTAATGTTGCTCAATATATCCTGCTTTCTTTTCAACATGTGTACTTCCAAATTTTTTTTTTTGAATATGAGGAATTTGTGTAGGATTCCTCCTTTTGCAGACAAGACATCTCAGACTTGAGTGCGTTGCCCAGAATCACAGGTACATTAGACTGTAAGCTTTTTGAGGACAAGGGCGATTTGCTTCTTTTTGTATCCCTCGAGTAGTATCTGGCATTATTAATGTATTGATTGAAATAGCAGTCAAACCTAGGTTTTCTGCTTCCTGGTCCAGTGTCATGATAGCCTTTTATGACACAAAGCCAAAAAAAATAAAAAGAAAAATAATCCTTTTCCTTAAGGACTGGGCATTCTACTGGGGGATACAATATATTAAAAATAATTAAATGAAAGATAATTTGAAGAAGGAGAGATTACTAATAATTAGGAACATCAAGAAAAGTATCTGAAAGGAGGTGGTACTGGAACTGAGCATAGTAGGAAAATAGGGATTCTAAGAAGCAGAGGTGAAAGAGTGCCTTCCAGGAATGGGGATCAGCCTGTGCTGATCAAAGTCCTAGTTTGGGGGACTGCAAGCACTTTAGTTTGCACTAGACAAAGAATAAATGCATAAACAAGGGCAGTAGAAATCTGGATAGGTAAACTGCTGCCAGATTGTGAAGGGCTACTCATGAAGCTATAGTGCCACCCTAGGAGTTATTATCCCTGCCTTACAGATGGGGAAACTGAGGCAAACATAGGTTAAATTACTTGGCCAGGGTCACACAGCTAGTAAGTTTGAGGTTTGTTTTGAACTCAGGGTTTCCTGCCTCTAGGCCCGGCACTCTATCCACTGTACTATTATAATGTCTCCTACCTGTGGAAAAGCACTTTAAATACAAGTAATTATAAGTATACATTATGATTTTATAGTTTTACTTTGAAATACAATTTTTTATCCTATTGTCTTTGACTTACAGATTAAAAAAAAACCCAGGAATACTACATTAATTAATGCAACTTGGTCACTGGAGGTATTCTTAACTTCTGGTCTGCTCTCTTCTCCTGTGCCACCTTCATACAAGAATCTTTTCTGATGCCAATAGTTCTAGCTCTGTTTTCCTCCTCAAATTGTCAGGAATATCCTTGTCTTTTTATATGTAAATAGTAAACCATAAGCTCTTAGTTTCCTTCAAAGCTTAGCGTAGGCTCCACTTTCTACATGAAGTCTTTCATGATCTTCTCAGTCGTTAGTGACTTCCCCCACCCTAAATTACCTTGTATTTATCACATATATGCATACGTATAATCATAATGTAATTATGTAATATAATTACACACATGCACACATTCACATATGTGTATAAACACAGACATCTACATCCATGCATGCATATACATATGTTATCTCCCTTGTTTCAGTAGAAGTTCTTTGGGGGCAGAGACTATGCATTTCATCTTTGTATCTCTAGCTTCTGGGACAATGCACAGTAAGATTCTGATAAATGCTTGTTTAGTGATTGATCAGTTGTAAGTCCTTAATAAATACTTTGTGGATTAGATTGGATTAGAAGGGAAGGGATGGAATCTCCAACCCTAGAGTTCAAAAAATAGAATTTCAGAGGTGAAGGAATCTCAGTAATTAACTAATCCAATCCATATACCATGAAGAAATCCTTCCATAATACATTCATTTGGTCAGACATTCTTTACTTGAAAATATACAATGAAGGGAAAGCCATTACTTCCCAAAATAGACCATTCTATATGTGAATAAATCTAATAGGATAATTCCCTTTACATTAAGCCCGAATTTGCCTCTTTCCAAATTCTCCCCATTGCTTCAGGTTCTGTCCTGTGGAGCCAAACAGAACAAGTCTAATCGGTCTTCCATATGGTGGCCCTTCCATTACTTGAAGAGTTTGTACAAGCTACTGGTTTGTAAGATTTCTTGAGCTTCCTCCATTCTTTGTGGTTCAATGGATTTTATTATATGGCTCAGGTAAAGATCCCCAGGCAATTTAGAGATTTGACAAATCAGTCCATACAGGGGGAAATCTTTTAAATTCATTCTTGTTCTGATATTTGTGGGTAATACAAGCCAGAGTCAGAAGTACTCACTGAAATAACTCATTGAAGTTTAGCCACCCACTGCGGCTATTTTCTGACACCAGGATCTTGGTTTTCAAAGCAGGACAGTTGGACACAATAGAATCCACAGCTGGGGCTACCTCATCACTAGCCACGATACACTTGGCCTTGGATGCTGTAAGCCTGTAGAGAATGTCTTTGGCTGTCAGCTGGATTGTCCCAGGCATGAAGACAAGTCCTGGAAAAACCAGAGAATTCACATGCAAATACATAATTGGAATCATCTTAACTTTCTCCTACGTATTTGGCTGATTTGAACTATTTCAGAGGGCATTATATCATTATAAGAAGGGTATTCTGTATTTTTGTGTGTGTGAGTGTGGGTGGGGAGAAGCAATGCCCTATGTTACTGTTCTCCTGCCCAAGATAGATCAGATTTTTGTGGTCCTTATGTTGGAAGCAGGATTATGAGAAAAGATAAAAAATGTTAAAAGAAGTCAATTTTTGAGCTTTAGGGAAGGGAAGTAGCTACTAATCAAGTAACAGACACTGAATGACAAAACACTACTAGTTAGGATCCTTGAAATGAACTGAGTAGGAGAACTTGGGTTTAATTGCTCAGGGGATTCTTATATTCTCTTGGAATTGAATTAAAATAGTTATAATACCAAATAGTTATTGTAGAATCAATATATTCTTGATTAACATGAACATGGAGTAAGAAAATAGCTCAGAGAAGACATCTCTCCCTTCTTCTGCAGAGGTTGGGGTCCACAGGTGTGGAGCACTGCATATATCAGATTTTCTTGACTTGTTAGATTGTTTTTTCTGAATTTTTTTCTCTTTTTATTCTTAAAATAATTCTTTGTTATGAGGGATGGCTCTTTTGGAAGTGAGGGGGAAGAGTAAGAGGAGGGAAATATAGACAATGTAAAAACAAAAATAAACCTAAATATATTTTTAAAATACCTCAGAGGATATGCATATCTGAAAAAATTTAAAATTAATTATTACTCAAACTAATTTGTATTTAACTTGAATATTTTTATATTTAACTTTGACCTTACTAGCCAAAGAGATGACAATAGTTAATTATTGTTATAGAAATGGTTGGATTACAGAATTTTAGATTTAGATCTAGAAAGGAGGAGCCTTTTTATTTTGCAGATGAAGAAAATGAGGTCCAAAGAGGTTAATGATTTTCCAGAGTCACCCAGGTAGTGAGTGAAAGACCCAAGATGAAAACTGAAGATCTATAAGACCAGAGACAGCACTCATACTGCTATACATGCTGTTTTTCACTGGCATTGGCCAATGTGTGACTATGATGGTGCAACCACAACAGAAGCCAGGGTGATAGAGTGAAAAGAGTACAAAATTTGAAATCTGAAGACCTAATTATCCTGTAAATAACCTTGTTTGTAGATATGTATTTGCATGTTGTCTCCTCCATTTGACTCTCCTTAAGGACAGAGACTTTTTTTAAATTAAATTTTATGTTTAATTTTAGTTTACAACATTCATTTCCACAAGATTTTGAGTTACAAATTTTCTCCCCGTCTTTCCCCTACCCACCACCCCAAAACAGTCATCCCACTGAATACCCCCTCCCCCAAACTGCTTTCTCCTATATCTTCCCCAATACCCCCTCCGACTTTCCAGTAGGGTAAGATGGTTCTTCATTCCCCATTGCCTGTATATCTTACATCCTAATTGCATGTAAAAAATAATAATAATTTTTTTTAAACATTTGATTTCAAAACTTTGAATTCCAGATTCTTACCCTTCTTCCCTCATCGCCCACCCTTCCTGGGAAGAAAAGCAATTCAATATAGGTTGTACATATGTAGTTAGGCAAAACATTTCCATAGTGGATATATTGTGAAAGACTGACTATATTTTCCTCCATCCTATCCCGCCCCCACTTGTTCTATTTTCTACTTTGACCCTATCCTTTTTCAAAAATGTGTGCTTCTAACTCCCCTCCCTCCCAATCTGCCCTCCCCTCCATCATCCCCCCTATCATCTCCTTCCCTTCTACTCTCCTGTAGGGCAAGATACCTAATTTAGAGTGTATGTCATTCCCTCCTTAAGCCAAATTCAATGAGAGTAAGGTTGACCCATTCCCTTTTGCCTTCCTGTTCTTCCCCTCCATTGTAACAGTTTTCCCTTACCTCTTTTATATAAGATAATTTACCCTATTTTGTCTCTCCCTATCTCCTCTCATTATATTCCTCTCTCACCTTTCAATGTTACTCCTTAAATAGCATCCCTTCCTATTCAGTTGTTCCTGTGCCCTCTATGTATATCTGTACACATATATACACATTCTCACATATACATTCATATGCACATATACCCTCTTATATATACATATATGTATGTATATATATACACACATATATATATTATATACACACACACACACACATATATATATACACACATTTATATCCCCTTCAACTGTCCTCATGCTGAGAAAAGTTTCATAAGTTACACATCATTTTTCCATGTAGGCATATAAATAGTTCAACTTTGATAAGTTCCTTATGATTTTTTTTCTCTGTTTACCTTCTCATGCTTCTCTTGCTTCTTGTATTTGAATGTCAGATTTTCTATTCAACTCTGGTTTTTTTCATCAAGAATGCTTGAAAGTCCTCCACCTCATTGAATGGTTATATTTTCCCCTGAAACATTATACTCAGTTTTGCTGGGTAGGTGATTCTTGGTTTAAATCCCAGCTCCCTTGATCTCCAGAATATCATATTCTAAGCCCTGCGATCCCTTAATGTAGAAGCTGCTAGATCCTGTGTTATCCTGATTGTGTTTCCACAATACTGAAATTGTTTCTCCTTGGCTTCTTGTAATATTTTCTCCTTGATCTGGGAACTCTGGAACCTGGGCATAACATTCCTAGGAGTTTTCTTTTGGGGATCTTTTTCAAGAGGTGATCAGTGAATTCTTTCAATTTTTTGTTTTGCCCTCTGGTTCTAAGATATCAGGGCAATTTTACTTGAGAATTTCTAGATTCTTTTTTTGACCATGGCTTTCAGGTAGTCCAATAATTTTTAAATTGTCTCTCCTGGATCTATTTTCCAGGTCAGTGGTTTTTCAGTGAGATATTTTACATTGCCTTCTACTTTTTCACTTGTTTGGTTCTGTTTTATAGTATCTTGATTTCTCTTAAAGTCATTGGCTTCCATTTACTCCACACTAATTCTGAAGGAATTATTCTCTTCAGTGAGTTTTTTTAAATTCTTTTTCCATCTGGCAAATTCAGCTTTTTAAGGCATTCTTCTCCTCATTGGCTTTTTGGGCCTCTTTTGCCATTTGAGTTAATCTATTTTTTAAGGTGTTATTTTCTTCAGTCAGGTTGTTGACTCTCTTTTCACGATTTTCTTGCATCATTCTCATTTCTCTTCCTAATTTTTCCTCCACTTCTCTTACTTGATTTTCAAAATCCTTGTTAAGCTCCTCCATGGCCTGTAATCAGTTCATATTTTTCTTGGAAGTTTTTGGTGCAGGAGTTCTGACTGTGTTGTCTTCCTCCCATTCCATGCTTTGATCCTTTTTGTCCCTAAAAAAGGAATCTAAAGTTGGATGGCTGAGCTTGCTTTGCTTCCTTTGCTTGCACATGTTGCCACTTAATTGCTTGACTTTTGAGCTCTTTGCCACGGTAGAACTCTGCTTCCAGAGGGGAGAGCTTTGTCCCAAATCACTAGGGTTTTTGCAGCTGCTGGAGCTATTAGTTGGGTGCCCTCTTTGCTGCCCCCACAAGCTCTGGCTCACTGGTCACACACCTCCAGATCACCACCCAAGACTGCAATCCAGATCCAGGCAGGTTACAGCAAGAGTATTTACCCTCTGAATGGTTGCTTGGCCCCCTACAATCTGCAGGCCAGGAGCTCTGAAGCAGCCACATGGAGGTGGCTGCAGGGCTGCTGTGTCTGCTACTTCTCCCTCCAGGGGCAGAGGCCAGACCCGCCTCTGTCCCCACCAGTTCCATTGGAGATCTACACTGACCTTTTACTTTGTCTTTGGCATTTATGGGTTGATAATTCTGGAAACTGCCACAGCTGCTGGTGATCCCCTCTCCAGAAGTCAGCTGTAGCTGCTGCTGATCTGGGCCTCCTTGGAGCTAAAACCAAGGGCTCATGCAGGGCTGGGCTCAGCTCCCAGCATGCTGCAATGGACCCTTCCTGCCAGGATACCTTTAGTGGGACATTTGTTTTTCTCTGTCACTTTGTGGGTTCTGTAGCTCTAAGATTAGTTTAGAGTCAGATTTTATAGGTATTTGAGGTGGTTATGGGGGGAGCTCATGGAGTTTTCCTGTTTCTATGCCGCCATCTTGGCTCTACCCCCCAGAGACTGTTTTTTGACTCTTTTTGTATCCCCAGAACTTAGTTTAGTGCCTGGCACATAGTAGGTGCTTAATAAATATTTATCAACCTCTGAGACATTGGACAAGTCATTTAAACTTCACTTTCATCATTGTAAAATGTGAAGGTTAGATTGGAAGATCCTATATTTAGAGCTAGAAGACAAGGTCATCTAGTGCAGCTCCCTCACTTACAGATGAGGAAATTGAGTCACTGAGTCCCTTGCCCAAGGCAATAAGTGGGCAAGCCAGGATCCACACCCAGGGCTGATCCTAGTTCCTGTTGTTTAGTCCTTTCAATTGTGTCTGACTCTTCATGACCCTATTTGAGGTTTTCTTGGCAAAGATACTGGAGTGGTTTGCCATTTTCTTCTCCAACTCATTTTAGAGATAAGGAATAGAGGCAAACATGACTTAAGTCACTTATTCAGGGTCACACAGCTAGGAAATGTCTGAGGTCAGATTTGAATGCAAGTCTTCCTGACTCCAGGACTGGCACTCTATCTACTGCATCACTTAGCTGCCCAACTCTGAAACCTTCAATTGAAAATCTCATCAGATTTTTTATTTTAGCTTGAAATTCTATTTCCTAATAATAACTGATATTTATAGAACACTTTAATATTTACAAAGCACATTTCTCACAACAGTCTTGTGAGATGACCAATGCAAGTGCTCTATCCACATTTTATTGAAAAAGAAACTAGGAGTTGAATGACTTACCCAAGTTCACACACCTAATAGCAGAACTGGCACTTAAGTCCATGTCTTTGGACTCTGTCCTTAGCTCTTTCTGTCATACCATAGCTGCATCCCCATTTAGTAAGTAAATTACTTAACTGTGTAACACATAATAAGCAAGTGAATTATAACAGATTTTTTAAAGGGGCATCCATGGATAAATTTCCAGTTACATAACAAAATTATTGGTAAATTATTGGTAATTAATTCAGTAATGTCTTTTATACTTCCTTGACTGGAATGCCTTTTTTTTAAAAAAATAAGCTATTTGGTTATTTGAAATATTGCCTTTCATTGGTTTCTGTCTCTCTAAGTTGGCCCCTTGGCTTAGGAATGTTAACATCACTGACCTGTTCGCATACAAGCCACATTGACCAGCCACCACTCTGGAACTCTGGGTAGAATCACTGCTACTCTCTCTCCTCTCCGGAGATCACATGACTTGGAGAGGGCATTGGCCACTTTGCGGGATAAGAGTCCCAGTTCCCCAAAGTTCCATTTCACCTCGGCTCCTTTGCCATTAATCCACCATAGTGCTGGGTTGGGGGGACGCTCTCCTTTCTGGTCAGTGAAACAAGAGAAAGGAATATGAAGGTTATATGTCTGGGGTCTGTGATGAAACCTTTAATGATAGGAGCAGCAAATCAGAGCTTGGTATATTATTTTGTTGATTCTCTAGACTTAAGAAAGTGAAATGAATCTTAATAAAGGTTAAAGTTAAAATGTGTCACTATTTTTTTTTCTTGTTCTGGAGATCCAGTTGTTAAACATTTACCAGCACACCCTTAAATGCAGGTGACAACCACCTGCACTGAGACAGCTTAGTCCAACACAGAAGTAGGAAGGGGGATTTAATGAATCCCAGAGAGCAGATATATCCCTGGCACTCTGTGATTCTATGAGATGACTCTCTGGTATCAAAGAGAACCTCTGAATCTTGGAGATGAAACAGATCTTAGAGGCCGTCTGGTCCCATGTGCCACACAAAATGCAATAAAACCTTTTGCAACATCTTTGATAGGTCGTCACTCAATTCTTCCTTGAAGGGCACATAATCTACATAACTTGAAAGCAGAGACTTGATTTAAACTAACAGCTTTGTATTTATCTTTAGTCAGCCTCTGAGAAGCTCATCAACAGATAATTTCTGAAAATCATATTTGCCTTTATAAAGTTACTATAGGTTTGAAAGAGTTGAGAATTATGAAGATGCTAAGGTGCCAAGGAACACTTCTGAATTGTGGTTCAATGCCCAGATATATTACATGCCACCACCTTCCCTTCACTACATGCTCCCAACCCTATCTCCAGAACTGGAATAAGATGAACTTGAGCTAATCATATTCATAAAAGAACAGCAGTGGCTGTTTATTAGCTTTTTTATTATTATTTTAAAGCAATTATTACCAATAGTATCTTTTTGTATAGCCTGTGACCAGGAGACCTTCAAAAATTATAACTAGCTGAAGAGAGTTGCTTGGTACTCATAACAAATGAAGTCATAATGTAAGAAAAGAGAAGGCACTGCACAGAGGTAGGAGGAGTGCAGATGGAAGGGGGCTGCTTTTATTTGACAAGCAAATTTCTTTCCAAAGGGGAAAAAAGAAAGCTGGAGTGTGAGAGGCTTAAAGACACAGGAGATTGAAGAACAGAGTTGTAACTAGTGTGGGACAAATAAGGCTTTGTCCTAAGATATTGAAGTAGGAGCTTTGCTTTCTCCCTGTGGTGACTGCCACATGTCAGATCCGTCTTTGCATTCCTTGAGCACCATGTGACACAATCACCCTGGGTCATCCCTAGTGTTCTGTCTCCGTGGCATTCCTTTCTTACAATCCACCTTCCTCCCAAGCTTCTCAAGGGTAATGGTCAGACTGCCCCCTCTCCTGGAATAGACTGCACCTGTGGTCAAACCATGCCTCGTCCCTTCGCCCCCACTGTCCCATTTTCCCCATTTTCCACTGTTTTCCCCCTAAGTTAAAGTATTTCTAGTTGTGACTCTTGAAGAATGATTCATAGGATGATAAATCTTGAGCTGGAAGGGACCTTAGAAGCCATCCAGTTCAACCTCCTCATTTTATAGATGAGGACAGCAAGACCATGGGAAGTTAAATGACTTCTCCAGGATAATAGGCGGTAAGTTTTAGAGGTAGACTTTGAACCTGGATCCTCTGGCTCCTGAGTCAGGGCACTTTCCATTGGAGTCAATGCTGAGGCAGACAAAAGTTACATTATTACAAAGTACATCTCTTACCTTTTCTAACTGAGCCCATCTATCCAATACATCCCCAGCAAAGTTAAAGTTGTCTGGTAAATCCCGTTCACAGCGATTTATAGCTTCAAAATCAGAAAGACTCAGAGGAGCCAAAACCTGGTAGCCTTGATGAAAATATCTCCCAGGAAACTTAGGGCTCCCAATGAACCTGAACATCTGTAACCGGAATAAAATCTTCATGATGGCAAGATGGATGTTTTGACAGTTGACCCTCAGCAGTAGAATTCCTGGAAGAAGAAGGATGGAGAGAATAACAGGTCCTCCATTTATCTAATGCAAAGTGTTCAGAGGTGTCTTATGATTCCCACAGGCATTGAACACTGCACACACCCTTTTCTTCTCAAACTTCTCTAAGTTTGGAGAACTTAGAACATGTCCAGAAAAAAGTAACCAAGTTATTGATGGACCTTGAGATCATGCTCTATAAGAATCAAGCAATCACTTAGAAATTATTAAGCACTTACTATATAGGTGCTAAACACAGAAATGTACAATAGCCAGTGCCTACACTCAAGGAGATTATAATCTCCTAGAATACAAGTGAAAAATATACAAAGCAAGCTACATTCAAGATGAATAGGCAGTAAATAGCAGAGGGAAGGCAGTAGAATTAAGAAGGATTGGGGAAAACTTTCTATAAATAAAATGGGATTTTAGTTGGAACTTAAAGGAAGTCAGGGAAGTTTGTAGGCAGAGTTGAGGAGAGAGAGCATTCCAGGCCCAGGGGACAGCTAAGGAAGATGCCTGGAGCTGAGAGATGGATTGTCTTGTTCCTAGAATAGTCAGAAGTCCAATGTTATTGGATCAAAAACCACATGTCAGGAAATAAGAAAATTGGGTACGAAGGGCTTTCAGTGTCAAACAGGATTCTGTATTTGATCTTGAAGGGGATAGGGAGTCACAAGATTCATTTCAAAGAGCTAGGGGTGGTAAGCATAGAGAAAAAAGTTTGGGAGGTTTATGACAACTGTCTTCAGATATTTGAAGGGCTGTCATATGAAAGAGGGATAGGACTTGTTTTGTGTGATTTCAGAGGGAAGAGTATTGATTATGGAGTGGAAGTCACAGAGCCAGATTTCACTTTGATGTAAAGTTAAACTTAACAATGAAGGCATTCCCAAAGTAGAACTACTTTTAAAGGTAAAGAGTTGCCTCTGCCTTGAAGTTTTCAAGTGAAGGCTGAATGACTCCAGTACTTGTTGAGGATAATGTGGAGGGTCTTCTCAGGAAGGTATGTGTTGAATCAGATGTGATTCCTTCTGGTTCTAGCATATTGTATTTCTGTGACTTTTGTGGTAAGTTTCTATCTCACCCTTCTGCTTCTAGTCTATCCTACCTCCAATTCAACCTTCATTCTACTTTAAGACTAACCTTCCTAAAACAGTGCTTTGCACATATATCACCTTTTTTCAGCTTCACAACTTCCCTCTATTCATTCCTCCCACTAAAATAAGCTTCTTTTAAAAAAAAATGTATTTATTCTGTTCTGAACTTAAGAAACAAAACAAATATTTCCATAACATAGCAGAATAGGAAAAAAGATGATTGTACACAAAATAACAAATCTGTTATGTACAACTTGCTATTTTTCTAAGTTATGTAACTTTCTTTTTTGCCCCTTTTTTTCTCTTCCCCCTCCTCCTTCCCTTGCCTTTGAGATGGCTACCATTAGATACAAATATATGTAAAACCATCAGCTTTTATTCATCAGCTCTTTCTCTGGATGCAGATAGTGTCTTCCTTCACATGTTCCTTGTAGTTAATTGGGGAATATTATAATAGTCATTCAAAGTTCTTAAAACACTATTGTTACCAAATATGATGTTCTCTTGGTTCTGTTGATTTCACTCTTCATGATTTCATACAAGTCTATTTATATTTTTCTAAGATCATCGAACTCATCATAAAACAAATTTTCAATAGATCTCCATTACAAGATAGTATTCAAATTGCTTAGCTTGACATTCAAGGCCCTCCACGAACTGACCTTTACCTACCTGTACAATTTTATCCCACCTCTGCTTCCCTGCACAAACACTATGTCTCCATTCTGAGCAAATGTATCAACCCTTATCATGTTGTATGCATTCTTCTTGATTCCTTCACCCTCTTCAGAAGGCTCTCCTCCCTTCCATTTGTCTAAACTCTATCCTGTCATCAATAATTATAATAGCTCAAGTTCCTTTTTCATTAAACTTCTCTCAAATGATCTGGTCTGAAATCATAGACTCACAGTACTTTAGAATTGGAAGGAACCTTTGTGGCTGTCTTATCCAATCCGTGTTCAAAAAACCTTTTTGTAGGAGATAAGTGGCTGTCTCTTCTTTATTTGAAGATGCCCTGTAAGGGAGAGTCTACTTTGTCTTTAGGCAGCCCAGTCCACATTTGGGTGGCTCTAATTGTAGGATTTTTTTTCTTTTTATTAGGTATAAATGTGCTTCTACCCATTATTCCTAGTTGGTGGGGAAGGGGGACAGGGTTGCCAGTGGTAAAGAGAATTAAATCTAATCCCTCTTATAGTAGATGACAATCCTTAAAATATTTGAGCACAGCTACCATGTCCTTCTCAAATCATCTCTTCACAAGGATGAAAGTTCCTTTAATTTCTACAGGGCATACACTTAAGACCCTTCACCATTTTGGATGCCTTTCTCTGGATGTTCTCCCACTTATCAAAATCCTTGATAATATATCGTGCCAGCAGAACTGAACAGAATACACCAGATATGCTCTGACTAGGACAGAGCATGTGCAGTGGTACTATCACTTCCTTATTCCTCAAAGCTATGCATTTTAGAGAAGCCCAAGCTCTCCTTTGGATTTTTTTGGGGGGAGGCAGCTGTAATATTACATTACTGACTTCTGTTGAACTTGGAATCCACTAAAACCCCTAGATCTTTTTCAGGTAAGCCATTGTCTAACCATGCTTCCCCATGACCTTCTTAGAACTTCTATAGCATTTATTACTTGTACAGTTTATTCTTTTTGTTTAGCTTTTTATAACCTTTACTGGACTATGATTTCTGGAGGGGTAGGGCAGGGACATACTTTAAACCAGTATGGTACTCATCAAGCCATCTGTACTCAGTGTTTGTTGAGAATAATGGATAATGAAAGGGCTTTCATTAAACACACATTATTCCTCCCTCATCTTGTGTGGAATGGGAAATCTGTTCTAGGAGCAGATGTGCTTGGGTTGTCAGCAAAATTGTATGTGCAAACAACCTAACAAAGGGTACAGTTTATACCATCCTGTGGAAATGTTGCTGCCATATGCTCCCACTGTCTAGAGCTGCTTGATCCAGAATAGGGCAAAATGAGAGCTACTAGGAGTCACAAAAGCCAAGTGATAATAACTGATGGAGTTATCTTTATGACTAAACTATCAATAATGCTGTCATAGAAAAAGGCTCTCCATATCTAAGAAAAATATGGACCTTTCTCCATTCTGAGAGGCAAGGAAAAGAAGAACAAGAACAAAGAGAAGGAGACAGAAAAAAAAATACTGAAGGGTAGCATATTTATGATTTAAACTTTCTGCTCAACCCTTCTTTGGACATGAGTCAAAACTGGAGCTGTGGTTGGGAGCACTGACTTTCTGGTATCCTGAGGGACCCCCTTCCCCATGGAAAATAATGACCAGAAGTAAACAGATGGATGAATGAGACAAATGTTGGCATTTCCAATGTAATGAGAATGAGTGGATTGGAGTAACTCTTTATTTGTATTATCTTCATTAGCCTCTGTATATTTGCGCTAAGCAGTGCAGTGGATGGAGCGCCAGCCCTGGAGTCTTTGTGAGAACTCTTCCTGAGTTCAAATCCAGCCCTAGAGACTTACTATCTCTAACTCTGGGCAAGTCACTTAACCTTGTTTACCTCAGTTCTTCATCTATGAAATGGGCTGGAAAAGGAAATGGCAAAGTACTCCAAGTATCTTTGCCAAGAAAACCCCAAATGGGGTCACAAAGATCTGGACATGACTGAAATGACTCAACAACAACCACAATGAAATGCTGAAATGAAACTGCTTTCAGAACCTTGAATGATTGGGAAATTCTCATGTCCCAAGGTAATTGATGTCTTATTCATTCTAAATCAGCGGTTCTCAACCTGTGGGTTATGTTCAATCTGTAACAATGAAAATACATCCTGCATATCAGATATTTACATTACAATTCATAACAGTAGCAAAATTACAGTTATGAAGTAGCAACAAAAATAATTTTATGGTTGGGTGTCACCACAACATGAGGAACTGTATTAAAGGGTCACGGCATTAGGAAGGTTGAGAACCACTGTTCTAAACAGAAAGAGAAATTAAATTGGTCTACAAATCTATTTCTTGGTTTTATTCCTCCAACAAAGAGATTGTTAGATCTATGAAACAAAAATTCTTGTCTTCATTTCCTCCATATGCAACTGTTACTGTATGGTCATGTTCTTTTTCTTACTAAATTACAGGATTAGCATATCTACGTTTCTGGAACAAAATATTCTAAGCTGATCCAAACCGAATTCCCACTTCCCACATGCAACTTAATATTTTCCCAATAAGTGCTGTGCAAAACAATTACAAAAGTGGCATTGAGTGATTGCCTACACAGGCTTTCCAATAATCCAATATGGATTTTGACATTTATACAGTATTTCAGCTGAACTTTAATTCTAATCAAAAAATATTACATTCGGCCAAGAAGGGTCCATTTTTCTATTACCTTAATCTCAGAGTTACCTTTTTATTGGCGATTTAGCGATATATTAAACTGCTACCTTCAATTTGATTGAAATATCTGATTCATAACAAGTTAGCCTAAAAAAATATCATACAGCCATGGAAAAGTAGTTTCGAAAGCCATGATAGTCAGTCTTTAGCTTGTGAAACCTTGGAATGTTGTGTCAATTAACAAAAATTTCATGATAAACCTGGAGGAGCAAGTAGTTTGCTGTTTTATGTCAGTCTGGTTTTTTTTGGTAGAAGTTTTTATACAGATAATTCAGTGAAATAATTTCTAAAAGCAGTCAAATTAGGAAAGATAATATTTATACTTTTTAAATGGGTGTCTTCTAAAAAGGTAAGTGCATTTGGAGACACAGGTCAGCCCACTGAGTCTAAAAATCTTTGGAAAGGGCCCCACTGTCCTCATGAGTCTGAAAATCCCTCTCCTAGAAAATAAAATGTAATTTTCATACTGTCCTTTGCAAAATAACAAAACAGTGTGCTTCCATATCAAAGGTAACCAGGATTGAGTCTATGCTGGAAAGAAGTGATAGCTTTCTTGTATCAGGATAACTTAGATTTAAAATCCTCTTCATCTAGATTCTTCTATGCATTATCCCACAGGGTTTTGCTTACCAGAAGTTGCTACTGTTGGTTCAAAAAAGCCTTTTTTTTCCTCCACAAGGGTCCTTCTCCATACAAGTCACAAATCAGTTTGTTCTTTTCTCTATGTATGTCTAAATCATTGTAGCCCTGAGCCTCTGGTGCTCAGTTGGGAGGACTGTCTTCTCCTGGGAGTAGAGTTTTCGTTTCTCTGGACAACATGTGGTTAAAATGGCTCATAAGATGAAAAGGTAAGAACAGAAAGGGAAAATATAGGCCTGGCCTCCCCTTTTGGCTCAGTGCCAAAACATGAATAATCTATTGTACAATAAGTTATTATTTCCTCCCATGGAACTGGTGAAATCAAAATCCACAGAGCTCCGGTGACCTAATAAAGCCTCAAAATAATTGTTGTGATCAAAATTATTGTAGATTTGTGACTTTTGGCTGTTCCATATTTATCACAGATTTACCCAAAGAGGCCCAGTTAAGCCATAATAATCACTGTTTATTGACACCATTAGAAGATATGGCAGCTTGAAAAGATATGAATAATTCAACTGCTTAGAGTAATCTAGGTCTTAGAGAGTAAAAAAAATCCAAATAAACTTATTATATTCCCTATCATCTGATTTCAAATATTAGCTGCTAAAATATAGGAAATGGATCTTTATTCTGTAAAACACATGCTTTTTTTTCCCTCTTGCTCCTTTTACCTCTGAGGCAACTCACTAAATATTCGTTGGTGATGGTAGTAATGTTGTTTCATGAGTTGCCATAGAAAAAAATTCATCACTAAATGGGCATCCCAAGTGATGAACCAGGCAGACCAAGTTCTGCCTGTTCTTTCAATTCAAAGTCATTCTCGTCCTTTTATTCCTAGTGCCATTATTCTATTTCAGGCCATCATTGTCTTGTATGTGAATTAGGCTCCTAACTAGTCTCCCTGAGTACAATCTCCTTTCCTAGAGTCAGCTAGGTGGTCCAGTGGATAGAGTACTGAGCCTAGGTCAAGAAGACTTGTGTTCAAATTTGGCCTCAAATATTTGCTAGCCTTAAGACCCTAGGCAAGCCACTTAATCTCTATCTGCCTCAGTTTCCCTAATTAAAAAAGGGGGATAATAATAGCACCTACCTCTTAGGGTTGTTGTGAGGATCAAATGAGATAAAGTGGTTTGCATAGCACTTGTCTCATAGTAAGGACTTAATAAATGCTTCTTTCCTTCTCCACCCTCGATTATGGTCATCTGTGGAAAAAAATAAACTGTTGCCAAGACTGCATTCAGAGTCTTTCCAGATCCTGCCAAGACTTCTATTCTGCTTCCACGATGAGATATTGGCTTAGGATTTTATGGAGTACAAAGACAGGAAGGGGAGGGTGGGTTGGATTTCTACCCTCACCCCCCATTTAAAAGAAAATTGAACCGTGCTATTGATGACTCCAAGTTTTCTCCTGCAGCAAAGGTCCACCCCTTTTTTTAAATTTCCAGTGATGCTTCATAATTGCAAGTCATAAAATACTACCATTTTCCAAGAATTGAACTTGAGGGTCACCTGAATCCTTTGCCCCTACTACATCTCTGTCTCTTAGTGTTCCAGGCTCCCCTCAAGACTCAGCTCAAATCCCATCTTCTGCAGAAGGCCTTTCCTGGTTCCCCCAGTGGATAATGCCTGCCCTTCTCAGAGCACCTTCCATCTACTCTGTATATACCTTGTATGTACATAGATAGTTTACATGTTGTTTTAGCCATTAGAATGTGTGCTCCTTGAGGGTAGAGATTATGTGAGTTGAGTTCTACTTCCCCCTTTTTTTTGTATCCTCAGAACTTGGTACAGGGTCTAGCATATAATAAACACCTAATGAATGCTAATTGACTGACAGAATATCAATGGGGAGAGACACATGGTGGCCATGAGTAGGTGGCACCACTTTAGCAACTAAGAATTGGGCAGGAAAAGTGTGAGAAAAAGAAGAGATGTGTAAGATATGTTTTTCTGGAAAAGAAGGTGGGGTGATCTGTTGAATAGCTTCTTTCTCATGTTGGATTTGCCTCAGTCGTGCTCCCTATCTTATCATTTTTTCTCTCACTTGGCATTGATATTGTTCTTTGCTTTTACTTTCCTTACCTGGGACCAAGCCTCCATATCACTTCTCATCTGCACACCATATTGTCTGCACTCTGTTCATCATCCTCATTCTCTTCCCACCCAGAATTCAGATTTAGCTCCAGGGAAGTTGGGCTCTGATAGATAAACTTATGCCTCATCTTGGTCCTGAACAAGGCGTCTGTGCCATTTTCTGGATATCTGTACATCATGTCACTGCATGCACTGCCTTAATATGTTGTCTTGCTCTATTAAAATGTCAGTTCCTTGAGGACAAGGACTGTCTAGATTGCTTGTATATGTATTCATAACATTCAGCACATTGTCTAGCATGTGGTAATAACTTAATAAATGCTCTCCCTGGCTATCTATCCAATCCGTGGTCTGACTATAGCAAGTATTCTTAGTGTTTTCCTATGTGGTGGCCCTCTTTTACAGACTGGTGAAGCCTATGGTATACTTCTCAGAATAGTATTTTTAAACGAATAAAATAAAATATATAAGATTACAAAATAAAACAATTATGTTGGAATAAGACTGTAATTTTTCCCACCCAACTTAATAGGCCCACTTGAAATCTGTTGATGGACTCCAGGTTAAGAACTCCTGGACTATATGCAATTAGCTGATTCAGAAATGGATTCTACATCAGCAATCAGCTGTTTCCCATCTCTTTCCCCTTCCAAACTTTGTTCCTTTGTGAAATATGTGTAGTAGGTGTGGAAGAAACCCTCCCCTCTCAACTCTACTCCTGGATATGAAGGAAAATTAGAACTTCAAAGAGAAGATGGAGATGTTGAGTTGCACATGGAACCTGGAGAGAGACCTATGCATCCATGTAGCTCTTATAGGAAGACATTTGTATAGAGGAATAGAAACCATAGTGTGGAGAAGAAAACCCATGAACCTTTTTCTTGCCTGCTAGAGAAGGATTTTCCTAATAGTCAAGAGACTCAGATAGAAGCCTGTTTTAAAGTTTTTCCTGGGTTAAATAAAGCCTTTCTTTATTTGATGTCTTATTAGCTAGACTATGTACAGGTGAATGGAGTGTCCTTTGAGAAAGCAAAAATGGCCAGGTACAAATGTTTTGGGGGTTTCAACACAAGTCAGACATTTTGTGGGAGTCACTAGCTAGAAAAATTTTGTGGGAGATGTGAACCAGATACTGATGTTTCCAGAGTTTTCTTTTTTTTTTTAAATTTTATTTTAGTTTGCATCATTCATTTCCACAAGATTTTGAGTTACATATTTTCTCCCCATCTTTCCCCTACCCACCACCCCAAAACAGCCATCCCAGTGTATCCCCCTTCGCCCAGTCTATTCTCTCCTATGTCTTCCCTCCTCACCCCTCTGACTTTTCCGTAGGGCAAGATGGATCTCCCAACCACAGTGCCTGTGCATCTCAAGTTCCAGTTGGAGGTAGTTAATAATAATAATAATAATAATAATAATAATAAT
>CM053587.1:112000238-112011550 GCA_028646515.1 Pseudochirops corinnae
TCTATAAGAATACAAGGCATTCCCCAAATGATAAATGGTCAAAGGATATGAACAAGCAATTTTCAGAGGTAGAAATTAAAGATATCTATAAGCATATGAAAAAATGCTCTAAAATCACTATTGATTCAAGAAATGCAAATCAAAACAACTCTGAGGTACCACATCTCACCAGTCAGATTGGCTAAGATGACAAAAAAGGAAAATGACAAATGCTGGAGAGGATGTGGAAAAATTGGAGCACTAATGCATTGTTGGTGGAGCTGTGAACTGATTCAATCATTCTGGAGAGCACTCTGGAGCTATGCCCAAAGGGCTATAAATAATTGCGTACCCTTTGACCCAGTAACACCACTTCTGGGGTAGTATCCCAAAGAGATCATAGAAGTGGGAGGAAGACCCATATGTACAAAAATATTTATTGCAGCTCTCTTTGTGGCAGCAGAAAACTTGAAATTAAGGGGATGCCCATCAATTGGGGAATGGCTAAACAAGTTGTGGTGTATGAACGTAATGGAATACTATTGTGCTATAAGAAACAAGGAGCAGATGGGCTTCATATTTACTTGGAGAAGCTATATTTCTTTCTTTTCTTTTTTTTATTGCTTTTTGGAGGGGCGAAGATAGGGCAATTGGGGTTAAGTGACTTGCCCAAGGTCACACAGCTAGTTTTTTTGTGTTAAGTGTCTGAGCTGGGATTTGAACTCAGGTCCTTCTGATTCCAGGGCCAGTGCTCTGCTCACTGCACCACCTAGCCTCCCCGAGGCTTTCTTTGTTTTTGCTTGTATTTATATTCTTGAGGCTTAGCACAGTATCAGACACAAAGTAAATGCTTAATAAAGACTTTTTACCTTGTCTTGATGGCAAGCTAATGAATATGAGATATCTTAGGTTTAAATCCTGGACAACTGCAGAGTAACTCTACTAAAGGGCCTTAGCTCTGAACCAGGATTCAGTCCTGGAAAGAGCACAACCTCCAAAGAGAGAGGATAAGTCTTTTCTGATATTTTCTGGCTCATTCCACTCCCACCTCAGACTAGTACTAGGAGGCATCTCTAAAGCAAAGTTTAGGAATGGCTCATGTCTGGAATTGGAGTGCTAGTCCACTACAAAAGACGTGTTAAAAACAAAAACTCATCTGTGCACACTGAAATATTTAAACATGAAACAATAATCCATTACTCCTATTATATACTCTTACCACGTTGATATTTAAAGTATTAAAACATGAGATATTGTGAGAGTGCTGAACAGGCATTTTTACGTTTACCTCTGATCCATACTAGGGGCAGCTAGGTGGCGCCATAGTGCATAGAGTGCCAGGCCTGAAGTCAGGAAGACTCATCTTCCTGCATTCAAATCTGGTCTCAGACACTTGCTAGCTGTGTGACCCTGGGCAAGTCATTTCACCCTGTTTGCCTCAGTTTCCTCATCTGTAAAATGAGTTGAAGAAGGAAATAACAAGTCATCCAGTATCCTTGCCAAGAAAACCCCAAATGGGGTCATGGAGAACTGAACACAACTGAAACAACTCAACAACAGCAGCTACTCCATGATGTCTGTACAAGTCACTGAAGGTCCATATCTTCTGGCAAATCAGGATGCTACTCAAGCTCATCATCCAGATATACTTAGATACCTTTATCTTACAAGAAGTCGTTTCAGAGGCCAACACCTGCTAGGCAATAGACACCCAGACCCAAGATCTCATGGCCCCTTATATGTAAAATGCTACCACCAAGGCTAGGGGCATCCATCTAACAATCACCATGCTGTCAGCCATGGTCAGAGAAAGAAACAGAAAACAGAAGAGGCAGCAGAGTCTTGAGATCCAATCTCAGGTTTATCTAGATCAGCACATGTTCTCATTGCTTTAATTAAGCAAGCTGCCAGAGTTTTTGGGGTGGTAGGGGTGAGCATTTGAGGAGAGAAAATCACTTCCTCTGACTCATGGGAAATCTGAGGGAGAACTACAGGAGTAGTTCAGGAAGTAGAAAGTACAGGAGTAGAATGGAAGAAGTCTAATGAATGGGCAGTTCTTCCTAATCAGTGGCCAGTCCGCATGGTTACCAAGGGACCAACAAGGAAATTGTTTCATCATCCCAAAGTTAAAGCTCGTAGGAACCTGCATCAGGCATCACAAAGCATGAGTCCTTTGGCCCTGGGCCAGAGTGTGTTTCTCTAGAGACAGGGTATAGGAAGTGGCAGAGAATCAAGCAGATGGTTCTTCTTGTTACCTCATTACAAATAATCACAATAAATAAAGCCATTACTCTCATATTTAGGCCCCCTATCTCCCTTCAAGTCTCACTTCAAGTGCTATCTCCTTTAAGAAGGCTTTCCTGATTTCCTTAGGTGTGAGAGCTCCCAGTTTCTGGGCATTAAAAAAATAAGTCCCGTATTTACTTTTCTATGACTGTTGTATTCCCCAGTAGAATATAAGCTCCTTAAGGGCAGGGCTCCCTTTGTATTTGTATCCCCAGCAGCATAGCACAGTGCCAGTATATAGTAGGTGCATGATAAATGCTTGTTGACTGACTGAATGATATACCTCTTTAAGGTATGCAAAGTGTTTTTACATATGTATCTTATTCAATCTGTAATCAAAGGGCAAAGGCTGGTCTTCAAAACCAGACTCAACACACAATACCCCTAAGGATCAGTCTAGGGGGAGAAATTTAGGCTTTAAACTGCACTAAAACTTTTGGGACATCCCATATCATTTGTTCTCCACTAACTGCTTCGTGAATATATTTTTTACTAAACTTAAGAACTATTTTATGTTTCATGTGTTTATGGTGTATGTTGCCAGCTAGAATATAAGATTTTAAATGTAAGAACCTTATTCTATATGATGTTCATTATCTAGTTTCAGTACTTTTGAGACTTTGCAGAAGAGTTAGAATAACCATTCTATACTGAAGTGAGGGGTCAAAAACAACTTACTTAACTTGGCTTCTTAACCTAAAGTCTATGAATTTTTATATAAATATATAATTTTGATCACTGTATTTCAATATTTAAATTTGTTTCCTTTATAATCCTATGTATTTTATTTTATGTACTTAAAAAACATTATTGTGAGTCCATGATATAAAACAAAAAAGGTTAAGAACTGGTTTCAGGTAAGATTATGTGTCAACTGGAAATACTCAATTAAATGGGAAACGAGGGAAGGAAAATAGACCAACACTCTCCCCACCCCAACTTGGGCAGCGGTTGACACTTCCAAAATGGCAGAGTAAAGGAATACAACCAAACATGTCTCCAGAACCACAGGTGTGGTATCCAAGCCTGGTGGGAAGAAGTCCATAATGATCATGGGAGATACTTCTCTTGAACCCACAACCTTAATGCTTTACCAAATCTTCCTTGGTTTAACTACTACTGAATAGGACCCCAGGTCCTCCATGGACCATGTTCCTCTACCAGACAGCCCAAAAACATCTAAAAAAGGCTTCAGTTTTATGGAGAGGAGGGTGGTCTTGTTCATGTCTGTCCCTGATTGGAATCTCACAAAAATTGTATGAGATATGGAAGTTACTGTAAAGTCAATCACAGCAGTTCTCTTGAGGACTGCTGCTGTGAATAACTTTGATGGTCTAATCATGTAGTATAATGAACTCTCTATTTATTCAGCAATAAACTAAAGCATAATATTCACAACAACATAACATAACAACTTATTACTGAGGTGGCCATATGATCTTAAACAAAACATATCATTCAGTGTTATCTTGAAGGGGTAGCAGAAAATGCAAACGTCATTCTCCCCTAGGTCACAATAAGTTACAATCTCCTCAGTCAATACAGAGTATCCAAGTAAAGTCTTCTTTCATCTTGACTAGAGACTGGCTTCCAATCATCCTTAAGCCAATCATCCTTTAGGGGTAGCAGAAAATACAAACACCATCCACCGCTAGGTCACAGTAAATTACAAATCTCATCAGTCAATACAGAGTATCCAAAGTAAAGTTCTCTTTCGTCTTGACTCCAGGATGGCTTCCAAACCCCACAGCTCCTCCTCCATGACTGACCACTCCCAACTCTTGCCTGGATTCACAGGTAGGCAGCTCTCCTTTCCTGTTCCATACTTCAGCTCACAGGGACTGCTCCACTCCAAGCTCTGCACAGTTTCTGTTTCTAGGAAAACAAAGCTTAACAGGCTACAACAATATTTACACACATTACCAGTGCTATCATCTCAATTCACTTTCTGTCTGAGAAACAAAAACAGAATAACAGACAGGGTTTCTTTCTGAGAAAGCAACAAAGAACAACAGACAGGGCTTCTGTCTGAGACAGTAACACAGATCAACAGACAGAGCACCAATATCAGAAACATTCTCTCTCTCAGTTCTGTCTGCTCCTAACTAGGCTCATGCTCTTATCTGCTCCTTCCTGTTTCACCCCTTTTGCAAGCTCCTCCCACCATGGGCTTTCATGTGGCCTATTAAGGGGCAGGAGAGATCTTCAAATTCCCTTAAGCCTATTAAAGGCAGGGAAGCTCTTCAAACTCCCTTAGGTCTATTAAGGGCAACACAACGTATACTGTTTCCAGCAAAGGCACTCAATTAGACAAAACTCAATCTAGAAAAATAGCAAAAAAAAAAAATCCTATTTTGCTTGCCATTACAGTTATCAGCATTAAAAGTCCTTGTCATAGAAGATACTGGAACAGCATTTACACTCATTTACTCTTTCAAGGCCAAGCAAGTTACATCCCTCTTCAGAGTTCTGGGATACCCTGAAGGTTTTGTTAGTATCTCTTTTCTTTGTTGTCAACTTGAGCTCCTACTAACTGTGTTCCCTTTACACAGTAGGGAGTCAGTGACTGGCATCCTGGTTCCATTTAGTCACCTAACATTTTATGACTTTCACAAAAGGATATTTATTTCACAGATAGAAAGAATAAAATCCAAGCATACCCTCCTCCCCTAAGAGGCATACTCTCAGCTATCCCACCTTACTCTGTGAGTAGAATAGGTTCAACTTAGTTCAGTTCCTACATAACATTATCCTGCCAATTTCATATCCAGAGGTAGCAGAATCCTTACCAGAGGAGTACTTATTTCAGCTACAGCCTGACTGGGGTCCTCAAGGTCACTCTCATAGGTTACTCCTTATTTCTCAAAGCATCAATGCTGCTCTTGTGGTAAACCTCCATTTTAGGAACACTTCCCAACCCCCTTCTCTATCAAGCTCACCTAAGAAACCAGCCTAATACCTGTACTCCTGGTCCCCTAGGAGACTCACCAACAAAACAGGCTTAGCATGCCAGAAAGGCCTGACAAGTCTTAGGCCTGCCCAAGCCCGCCAGAAAGCCCACCAAGCAGAACTCCAAAGCCCCTTACCCTTATCTAAGAACCAATCAGGGGATTTTTACTGTTTGGGTAACTGACAGGTCATTAATCAATGCTACCTTTTGTCTTCTGTATTTTCCCCACTTGTGTAGCAACTAAGTTGTGGTTTCCCCATAGTAACAGTTATGTTGTGATTTTTATCTATATAAACCCTGAGAAAATGCATCTCAGAGCTGCTTGATTTGGGTAAGCTCCCTTGCAGCTGTCGGCCAATAAACTCCACTTAAAAGATTAATGGTCTCATTCTCATTACAACACTCTGACCACAAATCTCAACTCTGAGACAACAGGATGTTGAGGAGCCCTCCCCTCCCCTCACCCACCCCGCTCGACCCCTAGACATATTGAATTCACAAAGTCATAGGTTTCCCTTGCTTCACCAGTTGCTGAGCCTTCCCAAAAGCAATAAAGCCAAGAACGCAAAAGGAAGGAAGCAAACATTTATGGAGCACCTACTATGTGCCAGGCATAATGCTAACCACTTACATATATTATCTCATTGGATTCTCCACAACTCTGCAAGGCAGGTGACATTATTATACCTATTTCATAGTTGAAGAAATTTGGGCAAACAGAAGTTAAGTCACTTGCCCAGGTAGTATGTGTTTGAGGTCAGATTTGAACTCAGGTCTTCCTGATCCCAGGCCTAGCACTCTATCCCCTGTACCACCTAAGTGTGCCTAGAGCACCAGGGCCAAGAACTGAAGCTCACAAGCCCTTTAGAATTCCTCTACAACCAATCAAACACCTCCTCTTCAACACGTGTTTAGACAGTAAGAACCACTTACTACTGTCTAACCACACTTCACAGTCAGTCTCTGGAAAGCACATCCCTAACATTTGAAATTGCTTGAGAACAGGGATTGTTCCTGCCTTTCTTTGTATCTCTAGTTCTGAGCACAATGCCTGGCACATTTGGCACTTAATAAATGCTTATTAAATTAATGACTTTTCACATCACCATAATTCTCCCAGAAGTAAGCTCCCCAGTTCTCCACATGGAGAGATGCTATCTCTTGTGATCTGGGCATATACTAACCCCCCCCCCCCATATCACTGGAAAATGGAGGAGGAAGGCCAGAGTAAATGGAGTATATGGAGCAGAGATAATCAATCACAAAAAAGGTTAGGCCCAAATAACCCGTTGTGTCCCTGAATTGTCTGATACTTCATGGATGCTAGCACTGTGTATGGTTTTTGATGAGTGTGTTTTCCCTTATCTTGCCATTTTCAAGTTCTTTTTTAACCTTGTAGTCTGAAGGAACTCACTGTGGCTCCATGAGTAAAGGAGCTTGCCAGGACTGTCTCCAAGGTTCCCAGAACACAACAATCTTTTTTTCCTATTAAATGTGATTTCTTTTTAAAAATAGTATTTTATTTTCCTCTAATTACATGAGAAAAGAATTTTCAACATTTATTAGGGGGTAGGGGGCTTAAAGTTTTGACTTCCAGAGTCTATACCTGTAATGGTAATGGAATTTAAAGATCCCCCTGTATTGGCTTGGTTTTCGGGTTGAGTGTTATGTTATGAGAATCTGAAGATCTTCCCTGTGCCTAGGCCCTTTGATAGAATTAAGTGACTCTGAGAACCTTCTCTGATTTGAAAATATACTCTGCTCCCTAATAGGCTGAATGTGGTCACATGGAGCCTGTGGTAGGAAGCTTGTTTCTCAGCAATGCCCACCCCTTATTTGTGATTGGGCAGTGGGTCAAGAGGGTTGTGACATTCTCTGATCCAGGAGAAGGCTATAGATACCCTGATGTGAGTTTTTGCTTTGGGGCTCACTTTGGAAAGAGTTGTATGTTTTGGCCAGAGGAGACTCTGGTAAGCCATTGAGCCCCCAGCTTTGAAAACCCAGATGTTGGTGCTTCCCTCTCTGGTAACTAACTAGGTATGGATGTAATGGTCAGATGGCTGGAAGCCTGTCTGATGATCTGTTTCTCTGTCTGCTTATAACTTCTGTTTGTATTCTCTGAAGTCCAGGGTACTGATTTTTTCCCCTGAACTAGGTAAATGATATATGTTTGATTAAAGTAAGATCATTAAGCCATTTTGAGTTGCTTTCCTTTAGAAAGGCAAATCTAAGAACCTGTGCTAATAGTCATCCTGGGTATGCTGGGGTGCTTGCTGATACAAAAAGCAGAGAGAAGCCCAAGCAGAGAGAAGGCCCAAGCAGAGAAGGCCAGACAGACTTTTGGAGAGCAGTATCATGGAGGCAGAGAGGAGAATGGCCAGGAACCAGAGTTGCTGAGAGAAAGACTGCTGAGGGCCAGTTGGAGCTGCCCAGGACTTTTGAGAGTCCTGGAGCTGCTGAGAATTGAGGAGGCATGGCTGTGATGCCGGTATTTTGTCTGCCTGTTTTGATGTTTTTTTGCCAGACTTGTCTGCTGGTGGAGGACAGTGATGCTGTTGTAGAGGTCCTGGAACCTAGCTGTTGCTTCAGAAGCCCTGAAGGAAGAATTTCTTGTTGTATATTTACAGAAATCCTGGAAGACGGTCTTGTTCTATGTTTTCAGGGGTTCTGGGACTGTTCTGCAGGCAGAGAATGAATTAATGAGGGCACTGGCAGTGTATATTGTGGCTTTGTTAAGCTTTGTCTCCCCAGGAACAAGATGAAGGAAGGGCCTTTCCTTGGGTTTTCAATGCTGTGATGTTATGAAGTAGCAACAAAAATAATTTTATGATTGGGGGTCACCACAACATGAGGAACTGTATTAAAGGGTTGCGGCATTAGGAAGGTTGAGAACCACTGGACTAAATGAATGTACTGCCCAGGGGTGGGCTACTTTGACTAATGTACTGCCCAGGGGTGGGGTACTTGGACCTTGGTACTTTGCAACCAAATTGAGAACTTACTTGCTAAATGAATAAGTTACACTGTATTTTGAGTTTTTCTGTTCTGTGAATGTTTTGCCTTAATCTGTCACTGAATAAATGGAGTTTGTTTTGCTGGTATTCCAAACCTTGGAAGTTGCCTTTGCTTGGCATTACAATCCCTCTCTCTCTCACCTCCTCCTTCCCTAAGATGGTAAGTAAAACATTTCCATATTAGTCATTTTGAAAGCACAACAATCTTTACAGAATATGGGAAAGAACTATAATTTTCGTCCTTCATTCCCTTTCTTTATATCAGGGACAAGAGAGAGACACACAGAGACAGACAGAGACACAGAGAGAAAACATTTATTAGGTGCTTACTATGTGTGCCAGGCACTGTGCTAAGCATTAAGGATACAGATAAAATCGAGACAGTTCCTGTCCTCGAGGAGCTTACATTCATAATAAGGAACTAGAAGTGGAAGAGAGAGCGGGAGCTATACAGCAGGAGGCTTTGGATGTGATGGCCAAAAAGTGAAGTGGAGGCCTGGTTCTAGGCAAGAAAATGTAAAAGATCATTTATTCCAGTGTGGTTCTAAGGATGGGATCCAAATTTCCCTTGGGGATAAGGTAGAGATGATAGAGGTGGTATGGTTTGAAGCTCATGAATAATAATAATAGCTAACATTTTCAAATATATATAAAACCTATATATACCTACATGTATACAAATGTATATTAATATATAAATACATACATGTGTTATATGTGTGTATGTATATGTGTACATCTACTTATGTACATGCATGCATATATATATATATATCTACAATGCTTTGGAGTTTGTACAGCATTTAACATATATTTTCATTGGGTTCTCACAATAACCCAACAAGGCAGTACTATAGGTTTTATCTCAATTTTACAGAAAGGGAAACAGGTTCAGAATGGTTAAGTAATTTGCCCCTGACCATTATAACACAACTAATAAGAGTCCAAAGCAGGCTTTGAACAGAGGTCTCTGCTGATTTCAAGTCTAGTATTCTTCTATACTGGGATGACTCCAATTCAGACACTCATTGCCCTTCGTGGGAAGAAGAAGTAATTTTAGGAACAAGGAAAGGCAAAGGGCAAAATTGGGGACACCAAAAGAAGGTTCTGCATACAGTGAGACTGACTTCTGAGACCTTCCTTCCCACACTACTCCTCAATGCCCAAAGGGAAAAGCTCCAGGTTCTAAAGAATTTAAATGGGATACTTGCCAAGTAAATAAGGAGGGGTAGTATACTGGACCAAGAACCAGCATCTCAGTGTTCAAAATAGTGCATGGTACACTGATAAAGTTCAGTCAATGTTGTAACCCAACCTACATTCTGGAGGCCCCAAAACATAGACTGCTGTATTGGTTTAAACTCTTAAATACTAGTGTTCAGTTTCCATTGATGGGAAACAAAGGCTCATTCTCCCTTCACTGCACCTGTGGGGTTTTCGATAACAACCACAATGATCCTATCCACTTACCTACTGAGTGGGTTGTTTTCATCTTTGTATCTGGATTGTGCCTTTCTCTTTCCTTCCTACTTCCACCTAGTTAGTGACTGGTGATAAAAGAGGATGATTCTGTGGTAGAGTGAGGAAAACACTGGCTTTGGAGTCAAAGGGTCTAGATTTGAATCCTGGCACTATCACTCATAGGGCAGTTAGGCAGTAAATAGTGTCAGGTCTGAAGTCAGGATGACTCATCTTCCTGAGTTCAAATTTGACCTCAGATACTTAATTGCTGTGTGACCCTGGGCAAGTCACTTCACCCTGTTTGCCTCAGTTTCCTCCCCTGTAAAATGAGTTGGAGAATGAAATGGCAAGCCACGCCTGGATCTTTGTCAAGAAAATCTTAAATGGGGTCACATAGAGTTAGTCACAACCAAAAAATGACTCAACAACAAGTGTCACTTATAGCCTCTGTGACCTCATTTCATCTCTTTGGGTCAATTTCTTTACTTGTGAAATGAGGCAGTTAGACTGGATGATCTCTAAGATCCCTTCCAGCTCTGTCTCTTATAATTTTTTAAACAAGGTACTTGTTTAAAAACTCACAGTTAAGGTTATGTGCCTCCTATCCTGGGTTACTTAAGTTGGATGGTGGGTAACAAAGTTATGTGTTCTGATTTTTATAGACCAGTTAATTTTATACTGGACAACAGCAAGAAGAATCCTATCCAGCTGCCTTTAAAATGTCTCTGGGTGATCTCATCTGCTCCCAAAAGTTCAATTAGCATCTCCATACAAATGATGGATATGGTTTCCTGATCTGAATTTCTTTCTCCTGAATTTCAGTCCTGCATTAACAATTACCTGCTACATATTTCCATTGGGATATGTTGTCATCATTGCAAGTTCACCGTATTTAAAATAGCACTCACTATCTTCTCCTCTTGTACCTTCCCTTCCTCCAAAGATTCCTATTTCTATTGATAGCATCACTATACTTCTAGTCACCCATGTTCCAAACTTTGGAGTTATCTTTGACTTTTTCTTCTCTGGCCCTTACCCACATATTAAATCAGTTGCCAAGTCTCATACACCTTCCCTTTACATCCACCTCTACCCCTGAACTTCAGAATGTTTCCACTGTTATTGTGCAGATGGCAATGAACTTTCTTCACTGTAGTTCACTGTCATTGAGATAATAACCACTGAGGCACCCAGAGGAGAGCAAGTCCATCAAGAAGGAGTTATTAAGTACCTACCAAGTCCTAGGCATTATGCTACTTACCAGAGATACAAAGACAAAAGTCAAACAACCCTGCACTCAAAGAGCTTCCTTTCCAATGAGAGAGATGGCATGTACCTATATAAGTATATACAGGATATATACAAAGTGATTTTGTAGATGGAGGACATGAACAACTCAGGGGAAAACGAATAGTTGCATGTAGAGGATAGCTCTTGAACTGAGTTATGAAGGAAATCTGAAATTCCAAGAGAAGGAGGTAAGGAAGGAGGGCATTCCAGGCAGGGAGATGCCAGGGACAACAAAAGCATGGAGATGGGAGATGGAGCATCATGAAGGAAAAACAGTAATGACAGGGATAGAGATTGGACCTGTGAATTCTTTAGTACAGAACTCCCAGATG
>CM053587.1:112020914-112060452 GCA_028646515.1 Pseudochirops corinnae
AATAATTTTTAAATTGTCTCTCCTGGATCTATTTTCCAGGTCACTGGTTTTTTTCAAGGAGATATTTCACATTGCCTTCTATTTTTTCATTTGTTTGGATCTGTTTAATAGTATCCTGATTTCTCATAAAGTCATTTGCTTCCATTTGCTAATTCTGAAGGAATCATTCTCTTCTGTGAGCTTTTGAGATTCTTTTTCCATCTGGCAAATTCAGCTTTTTAAGGCATTCTTCTCCTCATTGGCTTTTTGGGCCTCTTTTGCTGTTTGAGTTAGTCTATTTTTTAAGATGTTATTTTCTTCAGTCAGGTTGTTGACTCTTTTATCATGATTTTCTTGCATCATTCTCATTTTTCTCCCCAAATTTTCCTCCAGTTTTCTTATTTGATTTTCAAAATCCTTCTTAAGCTCCATCCTTCTTAAGCTCCTCTATGTCTTGTAACCGGGCTCCATTTTACTTGGAAGCTTTTGGTGCAGGAGTTCCAACTGTGTTGTCTTCCTCCTGTTCAATGCTTTGATCCTTTTTGTTCCCAAAAAAGGAATCTAAGGTTGGATTGCTGAGCTTTCTTTGCTTCCTTTGCCTGCTTATGTTGCCAGTCAGTTACTTGACTTTTGGGCTCAACAGAACTCTGCTTTCAGAGGGGAGAGCTCTGTCCCAAATTGCTGGGGGTTTTGCAGCTGCTGGAGCTATTAGGAGGCCCCAGTCTCTGCAGCCTCCACCAGCTTTGGCTCACTGAAAACGCACCTCAGGACCACCACCCAAGACAGCGAGCCCGATCCAGGCAGTTCAAGGCAAGAGCACCTAGCCTCTGAATGATTGCTTGGTTCCCCTGCAATCTTCAGGCCGTGAGCTCTGAAGCAGCCATCTGGTGGTGCCCGCAGGGCCGCTGTTTCAGATTGCTTCTAGCTCTGGAGGCAGTCAGCCAATACCCTCTTCCCAAAATTTAGCCGAGTTCCACTGCCCTTTTTCCCCTTTGTCCTTGGCTCTTATGGGTTAGTAATTCTGGAAAGTGCCACAGCTGCTGGTGATCCGCTCTCTGGAAAGCTCCAGCCGGGGTTTCTCCTGAACGGCCTGGGGCTAAAACCACATGGGGCTGGGCTCTCCTCCCATCACGCTGTGATGAGCCATTTCTGTCCGTCTGCCGGGCTGTCTTCAGTGGGAGACTTGTTTCTCTGTCATTTTATGAGTTCTGGAGATCTAAAATTTGTTTAGAGTCATATTTTATAGGTATTTGAGGTGGTTATGGGGGGAGCCATGGAGTTCTCCTGTTTCTACGCCCTCTTATGTGTATTTTTAATATTTCATTTATGCTATTTAACTTTTCCTACCCTTTCTTTCCCTAGCTTTTCTCCAGTATTATAAGGGGAGTATGTTGTTGTTTTTCTGTCTTGTCCAGCTTTTCATGACTTCATTTGGGGTTTTCTTGGCAAAGATGCTGGAGTGGTTTGCCATTTCCTTCTCTAGCTCATCTTACAGATGAAGAAACTGAGGCAAAAACAGGATTAAGTGACCTGCCGAGGGTCATACAGCTAGTATGTGTCTGAAGCTGGATTTGAATTCAGGTCTTCCTGACTCCAGGCTTGGCACTCTGTCCACTTCACCATGTAGCTGTCCAAGGGTAATATAATGAGGATATTTAAACAAAGCAATTCTAGAAATTGTTTGTAAGTATATGTCTCATTCTGCATCTGTGAGTACACCCACCCATAAGAAAATGGGAAACAGGATTCGTTATTACTTGATTATCCTCTGCATTTCTCAAAATTTAAAGTCTTTTAGGGTTTTTCTATATATCATTGTGCTCATTGTTCTCCTGGCTCTACTTGCTTCACTACATCAAGGAAAGACAATTTAGCAAGCATTTATTAAGCACTTAATATGTGCCATGCAGATACAAACAAAAAGACATTTTTTTTCTTCAGGAGACTCATGTTCTAACTAGAGAAAGCAATACACAAAAAGGAACTGAGAAAGTCGTTAAAGTACTTAGAGAAACATGGTATTAGAATTCATGGAATCATAAGCACAACTACGAGGGAGAAGAAGGTTAGTTGGCTTAGACTTCACCCCCAAATGCAAGCACTAGGAGGATGGGAGAAGGGGAGTGGCATGGTGGAAGGATGTATAAGACAAGGGTAATAAAACCTCAGGAGTAGTTAGTTGGTCCAGCTTAGATAGCCTTTAAGGAAGCTGAGACAGGAGCTGAGGCATGCTGTTAAAATCTGGAAAGTGAGGAACATAGCCAAGAGAAAAATGAAATCATTATTAATCTATACATATCTCCTCAGGTTTCTTTGATTTCCTCCTTTGATTGATTACTCCTTATGGCAAAATAATATTCTATTACATCTACATGCTGCAACTTTTTCAGCCTTTCTCCAGTTGATGTGCATCCACATCTCAATTCTTAACTACAGCAAAAAGTACTACTGTCAAAATTTTTATACAGATGGGTCCTTTCCCTGTTTCTTTTCCCTCTTTGGGCAACATGCCTAATGGTGATGGTATTAATGAGTCAAAAAAATGTTTACAGTTTAATGACTTCGGGTATAGCACCAGATGGCTTTCCAGAATTATTGTCCCAATTTATAGCTCCCCCAACAATGCATTAGTGTGCCTATTCATTTACAATCCTCTCTAACAGTTGCAATTTTTTTTTGGACATCTTTGCTGATCTGATGGGTGTGAGGTGTAATCTTACAGGTATTTTTATGTACATTTCTCTCAGTGATTTGGAGCATTTTTTGATACGGTGTTGATAAATGGCATTTCTTCTTATTTCAGAAGAAATCAAAGCTATCTATAGGTATGTGAAAAAATGCTCTAAATCACATTAGATTAGAGAAATGCAAATTAAAACAATGCTGACGTACCACCTCATACCTCTCACATTGGCTAACATGACAGTAAAGGACAATGACAAATACTGGAGGGGATGTGGAAAAATAGAGACACTAATGCATGGTTGGTGGAATTGTGAATGGGTCCAACCTTCTGGAGGACGATTTGGAATTACACCCTAAAGGCTGTATAATTGTGCATACCCTTTGACCACTGCTAGATGGTATACCACTACTACATCTTTATCTTAAAGAGATCAAAGGAAAGGGAAAAGGACTTATTTGTACAAAAATAGCTATAGCAGATGTGGTGGCAAAAAATTTGGAAGTTGAGGGGATGCCTTTCATTGGGAAATGGCTGAAAAGTTATAGTATATGATTGGAATGGAATACTGTTGTGTTACAAGAAATCAGGAGTGGGAGAGATTCAGAAAAACCTGAGAAAACTTATATAAACAGTTGCAGAATGAAGTGAGTAGAAGCAGGAGAACATCGTACACAGTCACAGCAGTGTTGTATGATGATCAACTGTGAAAGACTTAGCTGTTTTGATCAGTACAGTGGTCTAAGACAATTCCAAAAGACTAATGATAAAAAATGCTGTTCACATCCAGAGAGAGAACTGATGAAGTCTGAAGGGCAAATTGAAGTATAACTTTTTCGCTTTATTTTTCTTGATTCTTTTGGTAACATGGCTCATATGGAAATACGTTTTGTAAAATTTCACATGTATAATTGATATCATATTGCTTACTTTCTCAATGATGGGGGGAAGGATGAAGGGGAGAGAGAGAATTTGGAATCCAAAATTGTTTAAAAATGAATAGTAAAAATAAATGATATTTTTAAAAATCTAGGCATTTTTTTAAAAAAGAGAAAACTGCCTGTTTTTGTCCTCTGTTTACCAATTGAGGAGTGGTGCTTATATAGTTATATCAATTCCTGACACATTTTGACATTAATATGTATCTGAGAGATTTGCTGCAAATATTTTTCCCTTCTAACTACTGTGATTTTAGAAAAGCTTTTCAATTTCATATAATAAAAATTGTACATTTTGCCTGTCATGATCACTTTTATCCCATGTTCAGTTAGGAATTCTCTATAATTGTAAAGTTGTAAAAGTTGCCATTGCTTCTTTTCTAATTTGCTTATAATATGGCATGTGGCCTTTTATATTAGGTTATGAATCCCTTACGAACTTTTTGCTGTATGCTATGGAGATGTTGGTCTAAACCTAATTTCTACTGGACAACTTTCTAGTTTTCTCTGAAGTTTTTGTCAAATAGGAAATTGTTACCCTTAAAAAGTTGGTATTCATGGGTTTATTGAACTGTTAATTTATCTGAAAATAATTCTCAGAAGTCATAATTAAGCTTTAGATGAATTTACATTTTTAAAAGTGTACAATAATTTGTGTGTGTGTGTGTATGTGTGTTTGAAGAATGACAGCTATTCAGGTACTCAAGATGGAGTTCGACCTTTTCAGTTACATAACTGGAAGCAGAAAGCTGATCAGGCCAAGAAAACCGAATTCATACGTACAGCAGAAAAATTCAAAAATCAGTAAGTTTAAGAAAATGATTAAAAATTAACTTTGCAACTTCCAAACTTAAGACAATTGAGCTCTTTTAGGGGTTAGTTCACAAAAAAATCCACATAAAGTTAATGAGTTATAATAGTATATTTTTTGTTAAATGGAACAAACTGATATTTTAAGATTTTTTCTTTTACTCACTTTCCTGTAATCTTTGGTTTGGTTTGGTTTGGTTTGGTTTTTTTTTTTTTTCCAAAAAAGGAAGTAAGCAAGGGTATATGGGTCAAAAGTAGAAAAGATGAAAATTTAATTTTTTAATATATGTTTCAGTTTTCAGCATTCATTTCCACAAGATTTTGAGTTACAGATTTTCTCTGTTCTCTCTATCACCTCACCCCGAGATAGCAAATCCCTAATCTGTTCTCTCTTATGTCCTCCCCTATCTCCCCCCTTACTTTCTTGTAGGGCAAGATGGAAGATGAAAATTTTAAAATAGCCTACTTCACGTAATATAGATAGAAGTGAAAAGCAGCAAGATACAGGTGGGAAAAAGTACACTTTGGAGTCAGAGGAGCTGAATTCAAATCCTATCTCTGATGCTTACTATCTTTGTGACTTTGGGCATGTCCCTCTGGGCATTGTTTTCCTTATGTATGACAAAAGGAATTTGTACTAAATGGCCTCTGATGTGCCTTCAATTCTAGATCTGTGATTTATGTGTTCTAACTCTATAATCAATAATGATTTTTTGTTTGTTAATGCTTATGTAGTCTTTCTGATAAGTAGTCACTGACAGTGGTTGACTGAGTGCTGTATACATAACAGTGAAGAGATTTTTTTTTTTTTGGGAGGGGGGGAAGACAAGGCAGTTGGGGTTAAGTGACTTGCCTAAGGTCATACAGCTAGTGTCAAGTGTCTGAGGCTAGATTTGAACTCATGTCCTCCTGACTCCAATGCCGGTACTCTATTCACTGTACCACCTAGCTGCCCTAAGAAGATACTAAAAAAAAAAAAAATTAGAAGACAGAGCACTAGCTCCCAAAGCTTTTGTAAAAAAACTTTTTCAATTTTTATAGGTACTTTCCTCCAAATAACTCATTTATTAAACATATTTATTTAAAATTTCATTCTATATGTGTATTGTATATGTATTGCAATTCTCTAGATAGAACTTGTTTAGGAAGTACTTTTATCTTACATATATTCTTTACATGAAATGAGAATTTGGAAATAAATCATTTTCTTTTCCTTAATCATCAAAATATACTCACCCAAATATAGTTAGATTGTTGGGTTTTGACTGTTTTAATGGTATAATGGCTATCACATGGTAAATTTAGCAAATTAGTAAATAACACTTTGCAATTAAATGTTTAGTTTAATGATTTACTGTGTTAATTAGGATTTCTTGACCCAGCATAGGAATATTAGAAAAAACTATTCTTTTTTTAAAACTATACTTGAGAGCAAAATAATAAACAGAAACACAATATAATTTTGCCTGACTTGACAGATACCTTGTTGATGTTCTACTAGTCTGTAATCAAGATACCTATTCATAAAATAAATCATTATGTTGAAAACAACTGTCATCACATTAAAAAATCTACCAATCAAATGATTGATATATGTATTAAAAAAAAAACCAGCCAGCCTTTGCTGAATACCTCACTAAAGCCAATGTGGGAGGCAGAGGAGATGGAAGTGGTCGGGAATGAGAGACTAAGCAACTTATTTGAGTTTGTGCCACCTCCCGTTGTCTGTAATAGGCAAATGTGAACAGTTGTAACTTCATAAACATGCCTTTTATTGAATTTAAATTTTCTTTTAATTTAAATTCTATACATACATATACAATCTTTCTATTCAGCAATGTTGTTTACTAAATACTGGGAGGAATCAATACAAATAACTCTAAGGGCGATAACAGGTATATCTTCAAAATTGAACTAAATTTAAAATGTTTTCAAATTAAACTTCTCACATTGTGTTTCTTTCCCTTAAGAGTTGCTAATATAGAAAAAGATAAAAATGGTCGTCTCTACAACAAAAAAAATGACTTCCGAATTGATTTTATTGTGTTGGAAGAACTTGAACATAAACTCGTTAACAGCAGGAAAACAGAAAGTAAGCTCCTTATATACTAAAACTCTTATGGGAGAATACAATTGTATAGTTGTCTTCTTGTGCTTTGATACTATATAGGCTATGTTTCTCCTAGCTGGTAGTTTTTACTTTGGTGTTAATCTCTCAGCTCCTTATTCTCCCTTACCCCAGATACTCAGTCAGTTGCCTTAATCATTGCTCACATTTGTCCACTTCACAGGCATAGTGTTTGGGTGTGCATGAAACTTTTCTTGAGTTCCCCAACTGCTAGTATTTTTCCTTTTAGTATTACCTCATTTATTTTGTATGTATTCTATATGAATTATATTTGTAAATATTTTCTTCTCTGATAGAATGTAAACTCCTAGGGATCGTTTTTGTTTTTGTATCTCTAGTGCCTGACATAGTTCATGCATAATAAGTGCCTGTTAATTCAGTCAGGCAATCAATAAGCATTTAATAAGCTCTTAGTATTTGCCAGACTCTGTGGTAAGTATTGGGGATACAGAGAAAGGTATAAAAGACAGCGCATGCTCTTAAGAAGCTTATAATTGAATAGAGGAGACAGTATCCAGACAACTATATACAAACAAACTATATACAGGATGAAATGAAAATAATCAGAAGAGTGAAAGAACAAGAGTTCAAGAAGGATCAGGAAAAGCTTTCTATAGAAGACAGGATTTTAGTTGAGACTTGAAAGAAGCCAGAGAAGTCAGGAGATAACAGTGAGGAGGGAGAGCATTCCAGACCTGGGGGACAGCCAGAGAAAATGTCTAGAGATCAAGAGATGTTGAGACATTTATCCTATGATTTGCCCTCTCCCCCCCCCAAAAAAAGTATCATTTAATAATAATAATATCCATTAACAAACAGAAATTGATTCTTGGGTTTGCACCATCTACTTCATTGTTCTGTGTACTCCTGTATTAAAGGATAGCATCTTAATTATCATTATCATGATGATATCTGACATTTACATAGCCCTTTACATATATTTGATCCTTATCACAGTCCTGCAAGGTTGATACTACATTGATAATATTCCTCCAGTTCAGTAGATGAGGAAACTGATGTTCACCCACATGAAGTGACTTGTACTACTTGTGAGAAAGGTAGATTCAAATCCAGTTTTTTTCTGACCTCAAATCTAGTTCTGTCCTCCTTAGGCATAGTTCCTTGCACATAGTAAGTGATCAATTAATATTCATTGAATGAATGAATGGATGCTACCACTTCAATATTGTCCTTAAAAATATTATCTGAGAATAACAGTAGAGAATTGAACTTAATTGATAAGAACTACATGTAGAAAAACTAATTAGTGGCAGAAATAATGCTCATGAGTGAAATAATGGTTGATTATGTAGCAAAATGTTCTAAACCACACAAAAGGACTTATTATAAAGAAAGTTCATGGTATAAGTAGCTGTGTTATGTAGCTTGTTAAGAGTCAAAATTTACTAGTAATTTCTTTCCCCTCATTGTATGGGTTTGAACCATTTGGAAATTAATTTTTTTTTTATTTATCAGGTATTTTTCTCCCTCATGTCCCTTCCATGAAAAAAAAGAAAAACAAAAAGTTTATAATTAATATACCTTGTTAAAAATGAATTCCTATAATTAGTAATTTCTAAAATGTATCTCATTCTGCATATTTATTTCATCATCTCTCTGCAATTTAATTATTTAATCTTATTGATCAGATTTAAGTCTTCCGTTTCATTTTTACAATGTTGTTATTTTATGAGTTGTTCTCCTGGTTCTGCTTACTTCACTCTTCATTAGCTTATACAGGTCTTCCCAGGTTTCTCTTAAACTGTCTCTTTCATCATTTGTTAGAACACAATAGTATTAGTTTGCACCATTTTTAAAACCACCTTTCAAAGGTTTGAGTTAGTAGGAACCATAAAACCCAGTTCTTTTACTACATTGTAATTCATAAGGGAATTCAAGGTTTCCTTGTAGAATATCTTAATTTCTATTGTCATTAATTGTTTATGGAGCATCCACTATATATGAACTGCTATGGAAGATAACAAAAATTATACTATCTCTGTTGTATTAAAGATTATTGTCTGGCAGGAGAAATTAAAGTAAATAATTATAACACAAAATAGACTGAGAGCACAATAAGAAATATAGAAAATTAGAGGAGAGAAGGATTGCTTTTAACTGTGAAGATCAGAATTTCATAGCATTTGATCTGAGACTGAGAGTTGGACAGCATACTTGGCATGGAAAGGGTGTTCAGACAAAGAGAGAAGCATTAGCTAACAAAGACAAAGTTTTGGGAAAATGCAGATTGTGGTGTGTTTTCTAACAGTCTTTGACTTGTTCTCACCAAATTGCTAGGCATATAGGCCTATGCTTCCTAAGTACTTGCTGAATAAATATTTCTGCTCCTAGATTTAGGATAATGGACACCAAGAATATGATTTGATCTCCAGGAACATCACAGTTGAAAGCAAGAACCCCCAGGGCTAAGTGGCTTGTACCTGAGGCAAAAGGCTAAGTTAGGCCTGTCTCCTAATGTAAGAAAAATGAGTCATGTAAAGCATGTCACTGTGCTTCATTAGGCATCTTATTAAGGTTAAATATTTATTATCTGATAGATGTGAGTAGAAGAAGACAGTGTCTCTGGAGGCTAAGTCCTGAGATTTAGGTTTATCACACCTCCTTGCTCCAGTTAGAGATTGTTAACATGATGCTGTTTCAGAGCAAAATACTTCGAGATGAGTTACTTCTTCCCACTTCAGAACATGAACATACTGAAGGAAAAGGAAGCTAAAGAGATGCTTATATATATAGTGTCCATGGAAATAATTGTTGTGGACATGACCACAGGGTTCCAGATGACACATCAGTGAGGTTAAATCAGTTCACCTCAGTTAACTTCTATTCTTATTGCCATATTATGGATCTTTATTGTGCCAGAAGCATTTGGGGACCTCATAGGTACCATACCACATATTGTAGGGTACATAGACCTCCACCTACATGTTGAGATAAACAGCATGAGATAGTGGATAAGAGTTGCACCTTTGACACTTACTGGCATCGTGACCCAGAGATAATCACTTAATGTCTTAGTACCCAAGCTCTCTAAAACTCTAAGTTGCAGAACAGTGGCCACTCTGTGAGTTCCACCATTGAAATCACAGGTCTAGGAAAAAAATACGTTTATATTAAGTGTATCAGAAGTCTTGGTGTGCGTATGTGCATGCACACACATACATACATACACATATACCTATATACCCCTAAATGAAGTGCTTACATTAAGGTGTCATTTCCAGATTAAAAGGTTAACTAACCTTTTTAATGGGAGCTTTTGAATGTAAATAAATGTAAATTGAGCCAAAATACACACATATGTGCAATCTCAAGGAATCAGTAGCCCTTCTTGGGTAAAGACCAGAATGCCGAACAAAAGAGCAGTGACCTACCTCACTTCTCCCTAGATCACACCACCTTGGAAGCACTGAAAACTTCCAGACCCTCAGAACTAGTTCTGAAAATGAGTGCCAAAAAGCCTGAAGCTTGAGACAGACCTCCTTCCCCCATCCTTCCCTTTCTCCATGCTGGGAACAGAGACCCACATTGACATAATGATCCAGATCACGAAATAGGGTGGAAAAATGAACAAACCAAAAAAAAGAACTTTACCATTAAAAAATACAGTGGTAACATACAAGACACAAACTCAGAAGACAATAAAACAAGCAGTGCTTCAAAGGAAAAGTGTAGGTTGAATCCAGACCCAAGAAGAATTTCTGGAAGAATTTAAAATTTTTTTTCAAAATCAAATAAAGAGTGATGGAGGAAAAATTAGATAAAGGAAAGGAAGAAACTTATGAAAAACCATTAACAACTTGGTAAGAGAGGTACACACACACACACACACACACACACACACACACACACCACTTCTAAAAAATAACTGACCAAATGGAAAAAGAAGGGTGAAACTTCACTGAAGAAAATAATTCCTTAAAAATTATAATTGGGCAAGTGGAAGCTAATGACTCTATGAGACTTCAAGAAATAAAATTAGAAGAATGAGGAAATAGAAGAAAATGTGAAATATCTTATTTGAAAAAAACTGACTGGGAAAAAAAATATATATATATATATTGCTTTTTTTTGGAGGGTGGAAGGCAGGGCAATTGAGGTTAAGTGACTTGCCCAAGGTCACATGGTTGGTTTTGTGTTAATTGTCTGAGGTCAGATTTGAACTCAGGTCCTCCTGGCTTCAGGGTTGGCACTCTATTCACTACATCACCTAGCCATCCCTGACTGGGAAAATAGTAATCAAAGAAAGACAATTTAAGAATTATTGGATTACCTGAAAGCCATGATGAAAGAACCTAGAAATCATATTTCAAGAAATTATCAAAGAAAACTCCTTTGATATACTAGAACCAGAGAGTAAAATAGAAACTGAAAGAATCTACTGATTACCACCTAAAAGACATCCCAAAATGTAAATTCCCAGGAATATCATAATCAAATTCCAGAGCTCCCAAGTCAAAGAGAAAATACTTAAGGCAACAAAAAAGAAATGATTCAAATAACTTGGAGCTTTATTTAGGATCACATGAGACTCAGCAGCTACCGCATTAAAAGAGCAAAGGACTTGGAATATCATATTCCAGAAGGCAGAAGAGCTGTGATTATAACCAAGGATAACTCACCCAGCAAAACAGTATAGTCATTCAAGGTGTAAAACAAAACAGGATATTTAATGGAATGGAGGGTTTTCAAGCATTGCTGATGAAAAGACCAAAGCTGAATAGGAATTTTGACTTTCAAATACAAAACTCAAGAGAAACATAAAAAGGTAAACATGAAAGAGAAATCATGAGGGACTGAATAAATTTAATCTGTGTACCTTTCTTTAAGGGAAAATGATTCATGTGTCTTCTAATACCTTTATTATTATAAGGGTAATTAGAAGGATTCTACATAGAAAGAGGGTGTGGAAGTGAATCAGGTAGGTTGGGATGAAATTTAAAAAGAAAAAAAAGGATAGGTGAGAAAGGGATACTTTGTGAGAAGGGAGAGGGGAGAGGAAGAATAGGGAAAATTGTCTCATAAAATAAATGCATAAGGAAGAGATTTTTACAGTGGAGGGGAAACTGGTGGGGGAGGCAGTGCTTAAACTTCATTCTAAATTAGTCACAAAAGGGGGAACGTATATACATACTCAATTGGTAATAGGAATCTATCTTAACCAATAGAGAAGTAGGAGGGGAAGGGGCTAAGCGAAAAGGAGATGTGATAAAAGGGAGAACATATAAAAGAAGGCAGTGGTCAGACGCAAAATAGACTTTAGAGGAGATACAGGATAAAAAGAGAAGGATAAACAGAAGAAAATAGGGTGGAGGTAAACATTAATCATAACTGTGAATGCAGATAGGATGAACTCACCCATAAAATGGAAACGGAGTGCAGAATGGATTAAAAAACAGACTAGCAATATGTTGTTTACAAGAAACACTTGAAATAGAGACACACAGTTGAAATGGGGGACTAGAGCAGAATCTGTTAGGCTTCAGCTAAAGTAAAAAGGGTAACAGTTATGATCTCATACAAAACAATTGCAAAAATAGACCTAATTAAAAGGGATAAGCAGAGAAAATACATCTTGCCAAAAAGCACCATAGACAGTGAAGTAATATCAATAATTAACATGCATCAAATTGTGTAGTGTTCAAATAAAAGGAAAAGTTAAATGAATTACGGGATTAAATAGTAAAACTATACTAGTAAGGGACCTCAGTTTACCCCTTTCAGAGCTAGATAAAACTAGGCATAAAATAATTAAAGGAGATGAATAGAATCTAAGAAAAGATAAATATGATAGACCTTTGGAGAAGACTGAATTGGAATAGAAAGGAGTATATCTTTCTCTCCACTGTACATGACACCTTGACACACAAAAAATAACCATGTGTCAGGGCATAAAATCCCCATGATCAAATGCAGAAAAGCAGAAATATTAAATGCATCCTTTTTAGACCATCTAAGCTCTTGGGTTAAAAACGTTTGACAAAAACTGCAGGAAAAACTGGAAAGCACTTTGAAAGAAACTAGTCTTAGTCCAGCATCTCTATATCAACATAAAATAAGAATGTATAAATGATTTAGACTTAAAGGGTGATAACATAAGTAAATTAGGGGGACATGGAAAAATGTATTTGTAAGTTTTGTGGATAAGGGAAGAATTTGTGACCAAAGAAGAGATGGAGGAAATTATGGGAAGTAGTTACGTGAAATTTAAAAAAAATTAAAAACACTGTGTACAGACAAAACTAAAAGCAACCAAAATTAGAAAATAGGAAAGTGTTAAAAAAAATTTTTCTCTGATAAAGGCATCCTTTCTCAAATATATAGTACAGAGTCAAACTTATAAAACCATTCCCTATTTTATATGAAAGGTTGTGAAAAGGCTTTTTTTTTTTTCAAATGAAATCAAAGCTCTCAATAGCCACATGAAAAAAATGCTCTAGACCATTATGGATTAGAGAAGTGCAAATTAAAACAACTCTCAGATACCACCTCACACCAATCAGATTGACATGATAGAAAAGGAAAATGGAAAATGCTAACACTACAGTGTTAGTGGAGTTGTGAACTAGTCTAATCCTTCTGGAGAACAGTTTGGGATTGTGTCCAGAGGGTAATAAAACCAACCATACTCCCATCCAGAATTACCACTAAGTCTGTATTGTAAAGAGAGGAAAGGACCTGTTGTACAAAAATATTTGTATCAGCTTTGTTTGTGTGTGATGTTGGCAAAAAATTGGAAAGTGAAGGGGTGGCTATCGATTGGGGCATGCCATAATAATTGTGATGGAATATTGTGCTATAAGAAATGAGCAGGATGGATTCAGAAAAACTCATGCAAATACTGTCCAGCTCCACAGAGAGAACTGGTGGACTGTGAATGCAGATTGAAGTGTACTTCTTTAAACTTCCTTTATTGTGTGTGTGTGTGTCTGTCTGTCTGTTTTGTAACGTGACTGACATGGAGATATTTTTCATAATCTCCTATGTATAACTGAAATAACATTGCCTGTCTTTCATGGACGGAGCAGGAGAGGGAGGAAGAGAACTTGGAACTCTCAGAAAATTTTAAAAACAACTGTTAAAAAATTTTTACTTTAATTGGGAAATGTGTAACAGAATAAAAAAAATATTAAAAAAAAAAGATTCCCAAGCTAGCTAATGTTTCATTTTTGTAATGTGCTCTTTTGTGAACAAAATTTCAGTACAATAAAATTTGGACAAATTCTTACAGACATTTTTCAGGATTTAGCATTGGACATTCAGTATTACTCATAAGCAAAATCAGTATCAGTGGTCAGCTCAAATTTTCCAGAACATCAAATTCTGTTCTGATTCTGCTGGAGGCTTCATCAGTGTTAAAGTGACTGTTTTCCAAGCCTTAAAGAAGAATTTCTGAGTTGTAAAAATATTTCTAATTAATTTTTACATGGTATCTTTATAGGAGCTAAAATGCAACAACACCTGACAAAAATACATAACAATGTAAAAAGGTTTCAACAGCAGTTAAAAGATGTGAAATCTACACCAGAATGTAAGTGATTTATGTTGTACTCTTTGTGTGTTAAAAATTTTCGTGAGGGGAGAGATTCATTTTTACTTTGAGATATCAAATGTGTTTTTCTTTTTAGCACTAACTGAGCAAAGACCCATTATCTAAGCAAAATGGAAAGAACAAAGTTGCGACATTAATGTGTGTGAAAACTATGCTATTGTTTACAGTATCTGTATCAGTGTTACAGAGCATTTAGTGTTAGTTATGATAATGATGTTGCTATAACTAATAATGATTTCATATCGTCCAGTGTGGTAAGGCAAGGCAGGCAATTTTCTACAATTTATAGTTGGGGAAGCTGAAGTACAAAGGTTAGTTTAAATGAATTACTCAAGATAGGAACTAGTTAGTGAACAAATGAATAGAGTACTGACTACTAGTTCAGGGTTTTTTCCACTGTTACTTTCTAAGATTGATATCTTTTACCACTGTTCTTGTACTTCAAATTTAGACTTTTTAAATGGAATGAAAGTCAAGTTTTTTCTTATGATTTCATATATACTAGTTTCTTTAAAATATAGCAAATGTGATAGGTTGTTTCCTCTTTTTTATTTTTACAGTTGTTGAAAAACTGAGAGAAATGATGGAAGAAGTTGAAAATGCAATCAATACTTTTAAAGAAGAGCAGAGACTGATGTATGTTTTAAAATATTTTTATTAATCAGGTTTATTTTCACTGTCTTAATGTTATTTTTAAGATTATACAAAAGCAACAGGACATGACTTAGATTGTTATTCCTTTTTCTAGTGATCACTTTTAATGTGTACATATGTTCAAAGTGAATTTTTAAAAGATAAGATAATTTTTAATGAGACTTTAAAATCTTAAATCTTTCCCTCATTTTCGTTTATACGCAGACACAGTAAAACCCCAAGTCAGTAACCAAAAATTTTCTTTTTGTATGATATAGTTATTTTTCATGATGCTTTGAGTTCTTTCCATGTCCATTACTTTCCTATTCATTTCTTATAAAATAAAAGTAAAACAAAACACCTTTTCTCAGTTTGACAAAGCAGAAGCATCCAACAAATACATTCCCCACAGTATAGTCTCAAGAAATACCTACTTGCTTCTTCTTTAAGAAAATATTCATGTGATACAGACATTTGACATTAACATCTTTCTTTCTTCACTCCAAATTATTTTTCCAGTATTTTTTACTATTCTCTTCCATACCCATTGAAGCCATTAGATATCAATGTACATGTTGACTTGGTTTGGAGAATCTAGAATTTCTTTGTTTCTTTATCCTTTATTAAGTTCATTGTGAATACACAAAGGCGGAGTGACCAGTTGTTCACTGAAATGACATTTCTTGCATTTGTATGCAAAATAATAGTTTAAAATATGATTTTTTTTCTTTCATTCTCCTCTCCAAGTAGAATCTGTTATTAGTCATTGAACTTAGTTGCAAGTCATTTATTTCCTCTTTTCAATTATGATGTCACTATAGATTGGGTTTGCTTCCTCTTTGAATGTATTAAATCCATACTGGCAAAGATTGCATATTAGAAGTACCAACAGTTAAATTAATGTTTGTAGATAGAGAACTTTGTGATTCTACTCTAACTGCTTGTCCCACTTCCATTATCCCTGTAGAAGGAGAAGGGGGATGACATAGGCAATGTAGTAGGTAGAGTGCTCAGTCTGGAGTCCAGAAGACCTGAGTTCAAATACCACCTTAAATACTTACTAGCTGTGTGATTCTGGGCAAATCACTTAACCTCTCTATGCCTCAGTTTCCCCAACTGTTAAATGGGGATAATAAAATAGCACTTCACAAGGTTATGATGAGGGTCAAATGAGATAATATTTGTAAAGTGCTTAGCACTGGCATTTAGTAAAGGCTTAATAAATACTTATTCTCTTCCCTTTCTCCTCTGTGTTGCAGAGGCCCAAATTTGTCACCCAGTAGCCAGCCTTTGGTGATGAACTTCTCTGTGCTTATCTGTGGATAGGGTCCTGCTGTAGTCTGGAAGACCTGAGTTCAAATCTGGCCGCAGACCCTGGGCAAGTCAACCTCTTTCTGCCTTAGTTTCCTCATCTCATAGCCCCTACCTCCCAGGTTAAAATGAGATAGTTTATAAAGCAATTTGCAAAACTTAAAGCATGATATAAATGCTAGTTATCATTACTGTCAACTCGGTTGCACAAAGAGTAAACAGTCTGTCAGGAAGCTTATTCTCAAAACCTTTCCACCTTGGCAGAATCTGACAGATTTTGCCTTCCCCTGGCATAGATTTTGATATCCCATGGTGTTTTCTACCTCTAGGTCTCAGAATTGAGCTAGTCCAACCTATATCTATAAAATTCCAATTACCAAATTAAAACAACAAACACGTTTTATGTAGATGTTTTAAAAATGTATTATACATTCCTCTGTCTTCTTGAACAGATTATATACTGAATTTAACAACCTTCTTTTGATGATAAAACATTATGAGTATTCATTGTTTTACTCTCTAATGCAGCAGTGTTGTCAGGACTTATCGATATTTACAGAATGATTTATAGCTGTGTTAAATAATTTCAAACTCCAACACTTTTTGAATTCTTGTTTTCTATTTTTATTTTTTCAGTCTTTCACTCTTAAGGTGTCAGCTCTCACTTCTTGCTACTGTCATTGCTATTGACTATGGCAATGAATTTCTCTCCCTGCTTCCTTTTTGCCTGTCACTGGTCCAGGAATGTGGCTAGGACTAGATCTAGTACATCAGAGATGCATGTAGACAAGTGGAACAAGTACTTCTGGGAACAACCAGATAGAAGCCATTATGCCTTACACTGCCATAAACTGCTATAATTAAATCTAGATGACAACCTACAACTGTATAAGGGTGGAGGGGAATGGGATGGAGGTAGTGGAACAGAAGAGAAAAGGGGATTGAGCCAAGGGAGTAGAAGGAAACTATGTCTTATGAAGAGAGAGCACTAGCTCTGGAGTCAGAGAACCTAGGTTCAAAGCCTGCTTCTGATGTTTACTACCTGTGTGACCTTAGGTAAGTCACTTAACCTCCCTGGGCCTCAGTTTCCTCATCTTGAAAGTAAAGGGGTAAGACTAAATGACCCGTTGAGGTGCCTTCTAGTTCTGGGTTTATGAGCCTGTGAGGATCAGAATTATACAGACATTGAGTTGAGGACACTTAAGAGGAGAGGATAGATAAGAATGAGAATAAAGGAAAGTAAATGGAAAGCAGGAATGTGGTGTGATGGAACTTACAAAAAATCCCACTATCGTAAGTCGGAAGGGATGTTAGAAACCATTCAGTCTAACTCTACTCTTTTTATAGATGAGGAAATTGAGGCCAAGAGAGGTAAAGTGCCTTGCCTGAGATCACATGGGTATTAAGTGGAAGAAATCAAATTTGAACCCAGGTCTTTTGATTTCAAGCACAGTGCTCTGTTCACATCACCGTGCCACCTTTCAGTCAAGGTAACTGAAAAGTAAGAGGACAGGAGAGCTGGGCAGTGTTGGTGAAGTGTAGGGAAATCCAGAGTGCGCTTATAAGCATATAATGTACATGGAGTTTACACTTACAGTGTTATTTACTCACAGCAACTCTTTGAGGTGCTGATTCATTTTTCAGTCGTGTCTGACTCTTCATGACCCCATTTAGGGTTTTCTTGGCAAAGATACTGCAGTGGTTGGCCATTTCCTTCTCCAGCTCATTTTATTGATGTGGAACTGAGGCTAACAGAGTTAAGTGACTTGTCCAGAGTCACACAGCTAGGAAGTGTCTAAGGCCAGATTTGAACTTATGAATATGAGTCTTTCTGACTCCAGGCCCAGCACTCTCTATGCTGTGCCACCTCACTGCCCTGTGAATTAGGTTGTACAAATATACTCATTTTATATTTATGAAAACTGAGACTCAGAGATGTTAAATGACTCTGTTGTTACACAGCAAGTTAGTGTCAAAGTCGAGACTTGAACCCAGATCCTCAAGAACACAAATTCATTGCTCTTTCTTTATCACCATGCTGGAGGATTGACATGTATATTTTTAAAATGCTTACTATTGAAATATTATTTTTAGATATGAAGATCTTATTAAAGAAGAAAAAATAACTACTAATGAACTAAATGCTTTAGAGAGAAAAATAGAGACCTGGACATTGAGTAATTCAGGAACAGAGAGACCTTTCAAAGTTCCATCAAGCAGAGTTCCCTTGGACATAGTGATGCCAAATAATCTTCCTGAAGAAGTAGTAGAATTTGAAAAATTCCTTCAGCAAACAGGAGGACGACAAGGGGGATGGGATGATTATGATCACCAATATTTTCTAAAAGTGAGGAACAAGCATAAAGGGAAGCCAAGCTATGTGAAAGAAGTTCTAGTGTATCTGCCTGGAAGGACAGAAGATGATGTTCAACTACACGAGAAATGGTATCAAAAATTTCTGTCTTTAGAAGAAAGAAAAAAAGAGGTAAAACTTTTGTTTTTTATAGTTTTGGTTTGTTTTTTTTTGCTTTTTTGCAGGGGGGAAGGCAGGGGATTTGAGGTTAAGTGACTTACCCAAGGTCACACAGCTAGTAAGTGTTTAAGTGTCTGATATCAAATTTGAACTCAGGTCCTCTTGATTCCAGGGCCATTACTCTATTCACTGCACCACCGAGCTGCCCCTTTTATATAGTTGTTTTTTTTTTTAAAGCTTTTACTCTGGATATATTTTTCTTCAGTCAGTCTGTGATTTATTTTTTTTTCCCTTCATCTCACCTGTCCATAAGTACCCTTTATTTGACCTAAAGAACTCAAAAGTAGTGAAATTAAAGCGTTAAAATGCTAAATGTGTTCAAACCTAAGAACTAATAATAGTTTATATTTAGATAATGTAAAGCTTATATTGAAAGATCAAGGAAAGCTTTAGAATTGAAATGAATAGAAAATCCCATTTAATATGGTTAATTCATACTAATTCATATCCTTTATTAGTATAGCACACTGTACATGGTTTGCTGTATGTGCCCAAACATATCCTAATGTCACCCCTAAAATTGCTTAGCATTTTAATTTAATTGCATGCTATGTTCTTTTAGCTTTAAAACATATATTATGGAAGAAAGGCCAAGTCATATGCTCTAGATATTGTAAGTGTATAGAAAGCCTATGTTTGCTTATAGTTTGTACCCCTATTATTGCAGGTTACTAGTTCTTTACCATTGGTTCTCTTCTTCCCCTCCAACTCCTATGCTAAAAAAGCAGCTAAATCAGGCATGGCTAGTACATGTAATTTTGTACCTACTGAAATAGTGCTAAGTAGGGGCTTTGTAATTTAATTTAATCATTTGATACTCTTAATTTTAACATGTATTGGCATATTGTTAAGATAAAAAAAGGAACTGGCAAACCCAAATTTTAATGTGTGCTTGTAATACTGCAAATACCTCAGACTTCTTGGTTGAACACTTTACTTGAAGATCAGTGATGCTACCACTTACATTGCCTGCAGCAAACTGAGTAATGACCAACAGAAACAGCCTTTATTCAGGTCATTGTAGGTCTTATATTCAAATTGATCAAATTTTTCATTTGATAATTGGTTTATATTTTAAAAAATTAAGCTAGAATTTTAGTCTTGATTAACAAGAGGTCTTTATTAGCCTGAGTTGAGCATGTTTCCTAGAATTAAAATAAGAAAGAGAAGTTTTCAGTCCAATTGATATGAAAAGTATAGGTAGTTAGAATATAGCCCATCAAAGAATACCCAACATTCTACTTTAATTTCCATTTCCTTTCTTCTAATTATATAACAAACCAAGGTCACATGTGATCTACCATTTCTTGGTAAAGGAATCAGAAACTAACCTAGAGCTCATATTTTTAAAAACACCAACTGTCAAAATCTCATGTGTTGCAGTATTCATTATAGTACTGTTAGATGAGGGCAAGCAGGTTTATCTGTCTGATCAAGAAGAATGGTGCTATAATCAAAGTAATGGAAAGACCAACCAAGAAAGCAGAGTAGTAAGAAGTAGTACAGGGCAGGTTCCTGCAAGAGCTGCTCCATCAAAGCCCTAGAAAAGCAATAGTTCTCCTAATTGGAAAACCTAAGGAAGAATCAGTGAGCCATTTTTGCATCTCATGTCAGCATAGAGAGACAAATGGAGATTGGTCAGCGATGGGAACCAGGTCTAGACAGAAGGGTGCCACCCAAAAACTTTTAGCTCAGGAATACTGAGTGGTGCCTGTGACTGCATTAGGGTAAGAAGAGAGGGGCCTGATGTAGCGCAGGGTGCAGGCAACTCTGTAGCTCATACCATAGTGCTGCATAGCAGATCCAGTGTGAACTGAGAAGTGGACTGCCCCTAAAGATGATGAATCAGGGTAAATAGTGATTTACAGGTCTGAGGCTGTGTGTTGAGTAGGAAGAAGGAATAGAAGTGAGTGGCAGCTGTGTGACTCTGATTCTGGAGAGAGGTCTTACATCCAGCCCACAGCTCATAGCTGAATAACCAGGGCAGGGAGCTCAAACCAAGGGAGAGTCTATCACTCTGTCCCTGTAAGTTCTATCACTATAGGTTGTAAGAATACATGAAGGACTGTAAGGTGTAAGAAGACTGGAAAGGTAGGAGAGGGTCAGAGTATGAAAGACTTTGAACTCCAAACAGGATTTTGTATTTGTATGTGATCCTGGAGTTTGAGTGGGGAATGGAGTGCAAGCATATGTGTGTGTGTGTGTGTGTGTGTGTGTGTGTGTGTGTGTGTGTGTGTGTGTGTGTGTGTGTGAGAGAGAGAGAGAGAGAGAGAGAGAGAGAGAGAGAGAGAGAGAGAGAGAGGAGAAAGATGTGCTTTAGGAAAATTGCTTTGGTGTCTGAATGGAAAATGAATTAGAGTGGGGAGAGACTTATGGCAGGTAGACACACCAGGAGGCTATTGCAATTGTTTAAGCATGATGTAATAGTGACCCTGGACCAGAGTGATGGCCTTGTCAGAGGAGAGAAAGGAGTACATTTGAGAGATGTTAACAATGGTGAAATCAACAGGTCTTGGCAATGGATTGTAGGGTGGGGTGCCCTGGAAGTGAAAATGAAAGTCTTTTTGAAAAAAATTCCTTAATAGTCTATCCCTTGTTTTTGTTTTTTTTTGCTTCCTTATTTCAATAAATGACTTTCACTTTGATTTTTTAAAAATAGTTTCTGGAGATAGGGTAATTTATTTCTTTGCTTATTTCTTTTCCTTTCTTATGTTCCTGTTTGGAATGTATGTAAGTTGAGTAATTTACTCTTGTCTTTTTTTTTTTCAGGAATGTTTCAAGTCCCTTTCTTTTACTGAATGTCTTTCTTTTTTCTTTGAAAATTAGGTCAGGTTTGCAGGTTATGTCATTTTTGAGGTTGTACCTTGGACCTTTGTTTTTGGGGAACATATGATTCCTTTCCTTTTTCCTTTATCTGATAAATACAGAATAGTCTTTAACTATTACTAGAATTTCCTTTCTTTCATATTTGAAAATCTTTTGTTTTTCATTGGAATTGTTCAATTTAACAACTATTTGCAGAAAAGATTTTTTTTTTCCTGGAGACAATCTGTGGATTCTTTTGATTGGTACTTTGTTTTTTATATTTAAAAGTTCCAGGCAGTTTTTTTTTTGTATTATTTCTTGCATTATGATGTTCATATTTTTTTACATGTCACGTTCTTCCTTACCTAAGTTGTCTCTATATATCCTCTCTTCAAATTCAATGTGTTTTGCTCATTTGTTCTTTTAATGTTACTGCTTTTTGCTAGTTTTTCCAGATTGTATTTCCAATCCTTTGTCTTCTCTTTTGCTTCTTTGGAGAGACATTACTGTGGTTCCAAGTTTTTCTCTTTGGCTAAATTATTCCTGTTGTTGTGGCCATAAATTCACTCACTTATAATTTTGTTCCCTGTACAAGAATTGATTTCATCAGTTCATCATGATGTAATTGAAGAATTTAAGTCAATTCAATTCAGTAAACATTTATTAAGTGCTTACTGTGTGCCAGGCACTGTGCTAAGCCCTAGAAATTAAAATAATGAAAAGAAAGACAGTCCTTGCAGTCAAGGAGCTTGTGGTTTACTGGGGAGAGACCACACAAAAAAGGGGGGTGGCTTTCTGGAAGTGGGGAGGACCACCAGGGGGTAACCAGTGTGCCCAAAATCAAGCCGAATTGCTGATGGAAAGTGGAGAGTTACCAAGAAAGTTCAGATTCCAGCCCATAAAGGAAGACTTTGGGAAGAGGTTACTGTTCTATCCTCCATCCCACCAGTCAGAGGGGAGAGGCACTGAAGGAGTTGAAAAGGTATTTGATATCAAAAACGGAGTCAGTGAGCATGATGATGAGATTTCAGGTGATGAAATCTGGGTGGGGCCTCATATTCTGATTGCAAAGTGGATGGATTCTTGCCCTACAAGAAAGTAAGGGGGTGGAATGAGGGGATATACAAGAGAGGACAGACTAGGGGAAGGGGCATTCAATATGCTTGCTGTCTTAGGGTGGGGAGTAGGGGAAAGATGGGAAGAAAATTTGTAACTCACAATCTTGTGGAAATGAATGCTGAAAACTAAGAATAAATAAATACAATTTTTAAAAAAGTGGATAGACAGATAGTCAATGACATTTGAACAATATCTGATACTGTGGGTCAGAAACATAAGCAACTTTAATTTGTTTTGGTCAGTTTGGATTGGCTGATCTTATTAAGGATAAAGATCTTGAAAATTGACTGTCTTTGGATATCTTATTTATCACAAAGCAAAAATGTGATAGTTTGCATTTCATTTTAAAAGTTTGTATTTTTAAAGTGTGATTGTTAATTTAAGAAATTAAGTTTATGTGCTAATTTTAGAAATTAAATTTAGTTAATTTTACTTTCTATATTAATAAAAATAATGCCAGTCATGATTGAGCATTCAATAATATTTTCCTTTTTAAAAAGATTATCTTGACGGACACTTGAGAAATATGTTATTTATATTTATGATTATTACCAAGCCTTCTGAACCAAAAATCAGGACCCATGGTGTGACAAAGGACTTTTTTGGTCATTTGGTTTGAGGTTATGGGGCACAAGAAGGGAACAGTAGAACAGACCAATTTCAAATCAGGGCCATCTTGGAAAATCCATCCACACTTACCAATAGCTAAATATTTGATGTATAATGTTTGCCTTTTTTAAAAAGTATTTTTGATGACAATGTTGAAAAAAACTTTCTCACTTCTCAGAAATGACTTCAGTTTCTCACTTCAACTTAGCAAGGCCAGTTTATCTCTGGTTAAATTCCTTGTTGATTAATCTCTGGAAATTGAGGAGGCCTTTTCTTCCATGATACATAGCATTTCTAATCTAGTCAGTCCTGTGCTTTCAGTAATCACCCACCTCAGGCATGGGTATATTTAATTTGGGGTCGTGATGATGATAGCTAACATTTACATCGTGCTTACTATGTGCCAGACACTGTTATCCTCCCAACAATCCTAGAAGGAAGGTGCTATTATTATCATCCTCATTTTACAGATAAGGAAACTCAGGCAAGCAGTTTAAGAGGCTTGTCCAGGGTCAAACAGTTGATACATTGTCTGACCCTAGATTTGAATTCAGGTCTTGTTGATTCTAGGCCTGGTACTCTATCCATTATACCATCTAGCTTACCCTTGGGGAGGGTTATATGTACATGTGAACTTACATAAGTGAATTCTGAAGACTGTTTCATTAGTGTCAATAACTTTTAAATAGCTATGATATATATTTTTAAGATGTTCCTATTTTAAAAAAATAAAATACTTTAAAAATACTTGGTAAAATTCAGCTTGTGGTCTGTTTCTGCTAAGGCATATGCCCATTTTCGCATGTTAAATGTCTATCACAGACTTGGATATTAAAATGTTTTTCTTGTCTATTGGGTAGTTTGTTACCTGACCTATTATTGCTTCAGATTTTGTTCCTTTTTGTGTCTCGGTTTCTCCTTTTTCTTAAAGACTGTAGTTTTAATTACTTCCTCCTATTTACCTCCTTAGTGATAATAACTAATAAACTTCTTTCCTTATTAGTCAAAGACTGATTAGCAGAAGATACTTCAGAATTGTCAGCAGAAGTCATCATATATGATGATACAGTAAGTTTGTGAAATCCATCGGCTAGTCTAGAGAAGTCAGGCAAAACAAATTTTAATTTTGTTTGAATTCTCTAAATTAACGTTTCAGAATATTGCTGATTCATATACAATGGACTTCTGAAGTGAGTTCCATCTTTTTCTCAGTGTCTGTATAAGTCCTTGGGGTTGTTTCTCAGTGGATGATGGCTATGTTGTGCCTAGACTCCTGAAAAGAGTATTAAGGATCATTAATTAATGCTATTTTATGATTATGACTCAGATCTTAGTATTTACGTTGTATCTATGAGTAATTGTTTGAAATGTTACAAGAAAATATAGCTTATTTTGTTATTAATTATCAGGAAAGTAGCTAAACTTTAATGAAGATCAACTTGTAGCTTTTTAAAAAAAGTTTTGATAAACATAATATTTTAAAATATTTAAATAAGTTGCTGAAAGTTTTGGGGTGGGAAGGGGTCTTCCAGAATTTTCAGAACATGGAAACATCCTATACAATAATTTTGGATCCGTAAAGATGCTAAATATTAATTTTATACAAAATAACATTTACAGTGCCTATCAGAGTAGCTTATACATAGCAGATTGAGTCCCAAGGAGGTTAAGTGCTTTGCTTATAGTCACACAGAAGTGTCAGAGGGTTAGATTTGACTCCAAATCCTCTGATTTCCAGAGACAATGCACTTTCACTATCAACATTCATTCTTCAAATAATGGTAAAAGTGTTGTGTACTGTGAAGAAAGATCTAGAAAGCATTATTAAAGACTGGGAGAGAGTATTTCCTTCATTTAAAGGGAATTTAACATTAAAAGGGAACCCTAGCATTTAATTAGTTAAATTAGTTGGTTAATACTAAACTTTTATATAATAATTGAGTTATTTCACTATTGATTCCTGACATAGCATCAGATTAGAAGACAATAACAAAAAAGAGACTTCCAGTAAGGAGATGTGGAAATAGGAGTGAGATACCTAGATGAAGTGAGTATGGCCTATAAAGTGCAAAAGGGGATGGCAGAGTCATAGAGGAAACTAGCTAAGGTAGTATACAGCAAACTGGAGAAGAATTGAAAAGTATGAAGAAGTCTGTTAGGAGAGGTGACCCAAAGATCCAATAGAATTTATAATTAGTACTGTCAAAGTAAAACCAGACAAGTTCTCAAAATGGTTATGAAAAAAAGTTTGCATTTAAAAAAGGAAAACCCATAAAGTTCTAAAATTTAACCAATTAAGAGTCCTGTGTAGTTTTTCCAGAAATAGAGGGTAAAATTTTTTATAAATTTGATCACCTGGGATTTAAAGTAAACATAACTTTACCTTTTTTCCCCCCTTCAAACTATTTAGTCTATTCAGAAATGGAAAACAAAGAAGCAGCAGGAAAAAAAAGATATGTTGACATTGAAAGAAAAGTCAGAGGAAGTACTTATGACTCATGATCTTCAACAAAAAGACTCCCCAAAACAAAAAGAGGAACAGAGAAAGAAACAGAAAGTAGCAATTGAAGCCTGGAAAAAGCAGAAAATTATGGAACTATCTATGAAACAAGCATCTCAATTAAAAGAAGAACAGGAAAAAGAGAGAAAACAGCAGAAAGAACATCAGCGTCAATTTCACCTAAAATTACTGCTAGAAAAATATACTCAGCAGAAAAAAGAACAGGAAGAATTGCTGAAACTTGAAAAGGAGATGAGGGAGAAGACTGAAAGGGAAGAAAGAAGAAAAATGGCTACAAATGAAATTATCAGGTTTCAAGAGAGAGTAAGTGTGTGTGTGTATGTATACAGTCAGTTTTCCCCTCATCATGTTCTCTTTTTTTCAAACATCAGAATCTGGGTTTGGGGGGGACTTCTCCCCTATTAACAAAGAAATTTAAGAAAAAATACCTAGTATTTCTAATAGTCATTCTTCTTTTGACTTACACACACATAAATATATATATATACATACACACACATACACGTGTATATAAATTACATATTATAATTATATGTTATATACACATGCACATATATAACATACTATATATTGTGTATACACATATACATACATATATACACATATTTAAATATAAATTCTGTCTTAGTAGTTCCTTGTCCCTCTACTATAAAGAGGGAGGTATTTAATTTTCTGAGCTTCAGGCCCATCATTGGTTTTTCATTTACTCAGAATTTTATTTCATTTTAGTGATTTTAAAATTTACATCGATATAGTCATTGCACATATTCTTTTAGTGAGATTTCTGGGTCAAAGGATATGGACATTTTAGTTACTTTTATTATGTAATTCCATATTGTTTTCTAGAATGATTGGACTGATAGGTCCACTATTAATGCATTTCCCCATAGAATTTGTCCAAAAATATGTATTTGTGGGACAGACAGTATAGATAGACAGAGAGCTAGGCCCAGAGTTGAATAGGAGGAGGAGAGGAAAGGAGAATGTGATGTGTTAGTATGGGGAATTACAAAGTTATTTTCCCAAACCCAAGCTTCCAATGAAAGCAAAGACTCATTTTTTCCATACTGACATTTTATTGGTGTTGCTATATGGCAACAAGACATGGAATACCGCTACATCTAAAGAACTGAAGATGAGTATGACATTGAGGGCAGCGGAGAGGTACATGATGGATGCAAGCAACATGTAACCAAGAAGGGACTTCAGAGAATAAGAAGATTAAAGGATGTTATCAAGGATTTTTATGATAGGAGAAGATAGGCTGATCATATGGCAAGAGGAAGGTTTGACAAGTACTGCTTCACTAGGACTGTTACAATATTAGGAAAAAGAAAGGGAGTTCTCCAGTATGTTAGGTCAGCCTCTTCTGGTCTACTTTTAGAAGAATGTGGACAATGATTGCATAGGATGGGAAAGCACATGTAAGTTTCAAATTATATCATTGGAGAGAATTCCCAAATCAGTTAGATCCCAGGTCCATCTGCTCTATAGGACATTCATCCAAATGCAAGTTGAAATATGGACAGTAGACCTTCTTCTTCACTTTCCCTTTGTGGATAGATAGGCCAAACTTCCAAGAGCCTTTCAAGGTTCTGGAGCTTGAATGCAGTCCTCTCAGTGTCACCCATAGACAGGATTACCAGGAGTATCTCCCCATCCGAAGAATTTCTTTTTGACCTAGTTTCTGTACAGAACTCCATCACAGAGGTAAATACCTTTTACAACCACGCATCACCCTATTTGAGTACTTATAGGTTTTACCACTTGACTGAATAGTTAACTATCACTGAAAAGGATAGTGATCTGTGAAGTTGTTTTTGGCTGTACCCTTGAATTGCTACTTATCCAGTCAGTATAAATTAAGCCTACTTGCTTCTTAGTAGTTTAAATAGAATTCCTTTTGTTTTTACTTCTAGTTGGAAAACAAAACACTATAATTGATACTTTGGGAAAAAAAAGTTTTCTATGAATTGAAACTAATTATGATTCTAGAAACAAATTACTACCACATAATAGCCAGAAACATTATAATATGTATTTGACTATTACTTAGTCCACTAAAGTAAAAATCTTCAGTTGAGTTTAAAAATTGTGCGCTGCCAGGTAGTTCTGTTAAAATTGCTGGCCTGTTAAATGATACTTTGAAATCACCTGAAAGATATTGCAAGTTACCCTACCATGAAGTTGAAGCTATGTGTGGAAATGAAACAAGACCATTAGATTAGAAATCTATGGAGAACTTTTTTAGTTGTACAAGCACTAACCTTAAAGGGACAGATAATTTTAGCTTGGTAACATGTTAACATGTTAATGTCATTGGTGGCTGTCTTATTCCAAGTGAGATCCCAGTGGTTTTATAATATACCTACTAGGCTGCTCAATTTCTTTTGACAAAATTTGGAACAAATCATATATCAAAAATTTAAAGTATTAATCTCTAAAGATATTTGAAGATCATTTAAAGATCTTAGAATCATGTAATATTAGAGCTAGGAGCAGATTTAGAGGTTTGAATTAAATGACCTCTCATTTTACAAAGGAGGAAATTGAGGCCCAGAGAGGAACTGACTTTGACAGATTATTCAGCTGTTATGTGTAGGAGTCAGATTTAGAGAGCCTTGAACAACTAGTTCAGGCAGCAAACAACTAGACTTTCGAGCAAATTTAATTTTAATTTTCCTTGTCTTCAGAACACATCTCCTTTTTAATTTTGTATATGTTTTTCAGGACTTACATAAACTTGAATTAAAAATTTTAGAGAAACAAGAAAAGAAAAAGGAAAAGATAGCAAAAGAAAGAAGATTGGCAAAATTAAGAAAAAAGGTACTGTATCCTAGATTTATATCTGAGTTTTTACTTTATAAAATCTTAAGCACTATTATCCTATTTTTTTTTCCATTTATAAAGATGTAGATATAACACACTTAAAACTCATATTTACTTCCTTGGCTATTTTTCCTTATTGTATTGTCTAAAGTTTTTAACTGCACAAGTAGAAAAAGCATAGTATAATGCAATAAGGAGGCAATATCTGGTTAAATATTTATGTTTTAAAAACCAGAAATGTCTCTTTCTATTCTTCTTTCTCTTCACTTCCTTGATTCTTGCTCTCCTATTTCTTTTTTCCATACCTACCCATACCTTAGACTTGCCAGTCATACTTTTTTGCCAGACAAATGGTATTGCTTAGCTCCTCTGATATTACTGTAGACTAAACAGATTACTAACTGCTACTGGGTAAAGAAGAAGACTTTTATATTATATTTATTGTTTTAATCTAGTACATAAAAAAAAGAGAAATTTCATTTCTGGTCCTATCATCATCATTGATTTTCCTGTGTAAAGAATGTGGCTATATTCATATCAATGTCAGTTTCTGTTTGTAAAACTCTTCTGTAATTTTTACTACCAGGTTGGAATAGCCCTGTGGTTAAAAGTAGTAGGTAAGTTATAAGGAAATGAAAAAGGCTTTTAAAAAACACCTCAAACTTTGAGGGAGAATTAAATATACCAGGTATTTAAAGGTAACTTTTATTATTAAGTTGCTATTGTATAATTAGAAAACCTTGATTTTTAAAATAATAAACAATCATAGCCTCTCTTCTTTAAGAAAATAAAGTGTACACTTGAGGAACATAAAAGTGATTACTTGGTTTTTTCTTTTTTTTTTTAATTTTATTTTAGACTCAAACACCAGAACACAAATACAGAATAGAGAGAAGAAACAAAAACATACCATAAACTTAAATATTGGAACTTAAGTACAAAGTAAGAAAGAAAAAAAAAAACAACACGTGGTGTGCATAGCAGAATGAGAGGATTCAAAATATGTAACAACAAATTTTTCTTTCAAGAAAGCCTGTATGATAAATAATACACATTTTGTTGAGAACTGTCCATCTTTTTTTTTTTTAATTTTCTTGCAAGTTTTCTTTTGTTCTCTGCTGTGTACTTTTTTACTTTATTCTTTTTTTCCTCTCTCCCCCTACCTCTCAAAGGCTACAATTAAGTTTGGATATATTTGTAGCTAGAGATATATACATACATACATACATATATAGACACATACACACATACATACATACATATATACTTTCCCAAATTCTACTCCTGATATTTGTTTTTGTTTGTGCATCTCTTGTTTCCTATCCCTCCTGCTTCCTCTACTTCACTTCTACCTGTTATCTTGCCCTCCTATTACTTACCTACCTCACTCCAAGAATCCCTCCCCTATGCTCCCATTCCCATAAATCCAAGCACCTTTCTATACCCACCCTTTTACCTATTACTTTACTGTCCCCTATAAAGATCCCTCCCTTGTCCTCTCCTCCCTTATAATTTTATTTCTTCTAAATTTAAAAGACTTTTGTATTCTTTTAAATATATATGTATTGTTCCCTCTTAAACCCATTCCCAATGAAAGTAGGTTACCAGAACTACCAGCCTTCCTCCCCCATCTAATTGCTCTGTATCTGTTTTTCCTCTTGTACTTCATTTGTATGAAATAATTACGCTTTTTAGCTGTTCTAAATAGTTTTACTTTTTAAATCCATATCATACTCAGGTTTACCCCAATCTTTCTTATGAACTACCCAATTATTAACGAGAATCTTAAACATACGTTTTACATTTTACATATATAAAAAGTAAATGGTCTGTCCTTATTGAATCCCTTATAATCAGTCTTTGGTACGTACCTTATATTTCTCTTGGCTCTTATATGTCAAATCTATTAAATTCAGGTGTTTTTTTTTTTAAACAAAGTCTTGAAATTTCGTCTGAGAGTTGATCAAATGTCCATTTTTTTTTTCCATTCAGGATTATGCTTAACTTGGCTGGGTGTGATATTTTCAGCCAGAGCTCCAGTTCTTTTGCTCTTCAGTATGTAGTGTTCCAAGACCTGTGGTCCTTTAATGTCTCTACTGCTAGGTTTTGTGTAATTCTAATCATGGCACCATCATATATTTGTTGTTTTATTCTTCTTGCTTTTCATATTTTATCCTTGAGCTGGGGGTTTCTGAATTTAACTATGATATTCCTATGAATTTTCCTCATAGAATCTCTTTTAAGTGGTGATTGATGGAGTTTTTCTATTTCTACTTTGCTTGTTCTAAATTTTATTTAATTATTTCTTGTATTATTGTGTCAAGATTCTTTTTTTGGTCTTAACTTTCAGTTAGTTTTCTCTTTTTGATCTATTTTCTAGATTAGTTGTTTTTCTTATGTTTCACTTTCTCTTCTATTTTTTCATTATTCATATTTTGTTTAATATTTCTTGATCTTTTATAATTTTGCTGGCTTCACTTTGCTCAGTTCAAATTTTCAAGGTGTCATTTTCTTCCTTAAGATTCTGGATCTCTTCTTCTAATTGGTTGACTTTAATAATCCTCTTGTTTATCTTGGATTATTCTTATTATTTTTCTTAGTTTTTCTTTCATTGCTATCATTTGATTTTTAAAGTCTTTTTTAAGATCTTCTACGAATTCTTGTTGGCCAGGTGACCATTTGATGTTACTCTTTGGGGTTTCTTTACTTCAACATTCTCCTCTGAAGATGAAGCCAGTCATCTCTGTTCCCATAATAGCTTTCTATGGTTGGATTCTTTCTCCTTTGCCTGTACATTTTTTGTGTTAATAACTAAATTTTCGTAATCACCTCTAGCCCTAGGGAAATGGTGTCTGTTGCCCTAGATCTTCAGTTCTCCCCTCTAGCCTGGAACCAAAGTCAAACCTCCAACCTCCTGTAAGTGCCTATAGCCAGGTCTTTCTGCCCCCACTGCATCTGTACTCACTGGGTGTGTGCTGGTTCTAGCCTGGAGGTGTTTACTCTTCCCTAGGACCAAACATAGTCATGAGATTTTTCTTCTGATCTTCTCAGATTGTCCCTGGAAGAGCAGGAAGTGCCCCTATTATTTATTTTTTACCTGCACTTTGTTTACCCTAAGGTGCTGTTTTATCTCTTTTGTGAGGGAAGATCTTGAATGCTTGAAATTTTCTGACCTACTCTGCCATCTTCCCAGAATCCTCTCAAAGTGGTTACTTGCTGAAAAGCTTTTATTGAATTTTTATTAATGTTTAGTTTTTATGAAATTGCTTTTCCTATTTAATGTCCTATTATAAGTGTATAAATTATAAATTCAGTAGTTAATATAATTTAATAGGTCATAATTTTATTTTTCTTTTGACAGGTTGAAGTTAATGTTAGTCGGGATCCATCCAGGTTGTACAAACTTACCAAAGGATGGGAAGAACGTACGAAAGAGAGAGGTCCAACAGGTGCAGGGCCTCTTCTGCATATACCACATAGGTAAAAAAAAAATTAAAAAAAAATATTATATATATGTTATATATATATGTATGTATTTAAGGCTTTTCTTAAAGTCTTTTTTATTTCCTTATAATGTATCTATTACTTCTCTCCACAGGGCTATTCCCACCTGGAGACAAGGATTATAGAAGAGAATTTAACAAATAAAAATTGCCATCCAATTAATGTGAATATTGATGTAATCCTTTACACAGGAAAATAAATGATTTACATAAAAAGTGACCACTTATGTTCAGAAATGATCATTTTCACTGTTTAACACTGTTAATATAAATTGTGTAGTGCTTGATTGTTAGATACTGAGGTACATGCTGGCAACTGCCTTTTTTACTGTTTTATCCTAGGAAGATAATTGTGTTCATGTTGAAATTTTTATTTTGCAACAGCAAATTGAAGGGAAAAAAATAGAAATTTAAATTATTGTAATTTAAGTACATGAAGTAAATAAGTGGACTTCTTCTCTTATGCTTCCATTATGCAGTACAAGAAAACTATATTTGTATGGTTATTTGAAAATTTTTAATACATTTAAAATAGATGCTGTCTTATGTAATTAACAAATTTAGAAAATGTAAAGTAAGGCATTAAAATTGGAAGGCAACATAGCAGAGATAAAAGAAGGTACATTTGGAATCAGAGGAGCTGAGTTCCCAGTTCTGCCACTTATATTCTCTATGACCCTGAGTAAGTCTCTTAATGCCCCTAGGCTTCAGTTATTTCATCTATAAAATGAGAGAGCTAGACTCAATAACCTGTATTGTCCCTTCCACCTCTGATGTGGTGCCTTCTATCCTGGATATCTTAAATAAATAGGTGGCATTTTTATAAAATAAAGTTTTAATATTTGTTTTATGTTCATTGTTATAACTGGGGTCTAGACACCAGGGATCCAGTACTTTGAGTATATACAATCTCTCCTTAGTACCAACACAAGTTAATGTTTTGGAAGCCTGTGTCTAAGCAGTGCCCCATCTTCCACATCAGAGCATAGGCAGGTAGTCTCTCACCGTCCTCTACTTTGTGATTAAAAAAAAAACTTTTAATTGGCTGTTGAATTGGAACTGGAACATACCAAAAGCCCAAATTGACAAAATAGCTTTTCTTCCTGCTGGCTAGGAGATGTGAACATAGCAATAGGACTAACCCTAATTTTGTACGCACATTCAGCTGTTTCATCATCCAATTAAAAGGCTTTTCTTCACTCTGCAATAGGGGACAGGCAGGATACAGACAGTAAGAGTCTATACACACATGCTTTCAAGGGGAGAGCAGGACCCTCCATTACACATTCCTGGAAACAGCACCCTAAGGATTCATGTGGGTTGTTTGGTACCCTGGAGATCAGATTGTGTATGCTCTAAGGTCTGTGCCCCTATTTGACAGTATGTCATTATATTTTTAAAAAGCTTGAAAAATTATTTGAAATAATGACCAATGATGAATGAGCAAGGTGGCATAGTATATAGTGTGCTGGGTTTGGAGTCAAGGAAATCTCAGTTCAAATTATGCTACAGATAGTTACTAGCTATGTTGCCCTGGGCAAGTTATTTAAACTCCCTCAGGCTAAGTTGGCACAGTGAATGGAGTGCTGGGCCTGAAGTCTCCATTTTGTGAATTCAGATCTGCCCTCAGACACTTATTAGCTGGGTGACCCTGGGCAAGTCACTTAGCCCTATTTGGCTCAGTTCCTTATCTGTAAAATGGATTGGAGAAGGAAACGACAAACCACTCTCCTATCTTTGTCAAGAAAACCCCAAATGAGGTCAGAGTCAGATACAACTGAAAAATGACTGAACAGCTACCACAAACAGGCTCAGTTTTTTTTATCTGTAAAATGAAGAGATGGAATTTTAACAGCTTCTAAGGTCACTTCCAGCTCAAAACATAGAAAATTTGTCTAATATCTGACATAAAATTTTGTATTATTATAAGTATTGTTCTTTATTGTCTTTCTGTAAGCCTTTTTCCTTGTTGAGAATTAGTGGATGAGGATGAGATCCTTAGTAGTAGAAGATTCTCAGCTCTCTCCCTCCCCTTTTCTCAGAGTGAGGGCATTCTCAGGTAAAGGGACTTTAAGACTTTGTTCGGTATTCCCCAGGAAGACATTTTTGCCATTAGGTAACTAGTTAATGTGGAGCCAAAGTAGTTAGTCATTGTTTGGGTATGAATAGGTAACTGTTAATGCAATGTTCCTTTTAAAGTAAAGAATATTTGGCCTCTTGCTAAAGTATAATCTTTCTCCTGGTGGTTAATTTCTTCCAATTAACATTTATTAAGCAGCTACACTACCATATTCCAGGCACCCTGAGAGAGGCAAAGATTCCCATTCCTTAAGAAGTTAACATTCTTAACCACATGAGCCTATGTATAAATTCATACTAAACAAAGGATGGGAAGAAGTGTGGTACAGTAGAAAGAAAGCTGAATTTGGAGTCACTGGACTGAGGGTCAAATCCCAGCTCTGCCACTTACTGCATGTGTAACCACTGGCAAATTACGTCCTCTTCTTGGACCTCAGCTGACTGATCAATAAAATGAGGGGTTTGACTAGATGATCTCCAAGGGCCCTTCCAGCCACAAATCTGTAATAGTATGAAGATATTAGCATCTGGGGTGACTAGGATTGGCTTCATATTGAAGATGATCCTTGAATTGAGTCGTGAAGGAAACCAGATATTCCAAGAGGTGAATGTGAGAAGAGAGTACATTCTAGACATGGAGAAGAACCAGTGCAGTCAGAGAAACAGAGAGGAATGTTGTGCTTCAGGAATAGCAAGACCCATTTGTTTGAATAACAGCGCCTGAAGGAGGAGAATAATATATACAAAGGATGGATGGGGCCAGTTTGTAAAGAGTTTTAAGTGCCAAAGGAGTTTTTATTTTATTCTAGAGGTAATAATGATAACAATAACTAACATTTACATAGTGCTTTTAAGGTTTGCAAAATGCTTTACGTATGTTATTTCATTTGATCACTAGAGTCACTATAGTTTATTGAGTAGTAGAGGTAGCATTTTCAGACATATAAAGTATGGTCGTTTGGCAGAAAGCTAGGTGGGACAGTGAACACAGAGGATTACCAGGTTCAGAAAAAAAAATCTTGACAGTCTTGAGCACTCTATGCTAATAAGGTGAAAATCAGCTCTCTTTAGCCTATTTAAACAAATGAAGACCATTCTAAGTGGCCAGATTGTTGACATCCCAGAAAATGTTGACATTTCTCTGAAGTAATCCTGCATAGGAATTTTTTCCACCTTATCAATGTTGAGCTTAGTTGGAAAGAACAGAAAACAGCTTACCATATGTGGCCCTGAAGTCAGAAAGAACTTGTAACAATTCATACAATCTACAGTAAAATGCAAAATATGATCAAAGGCATTACCATGGATTTTTGGTTGAAGGTCTCACTTTCCTATTAAAATTGTTATTGAAGAGAAAAGGTTTGCTTATTGAAGTTAGAAGTTCCTTGGGTAAAAAATATATCTGAAGAGTACCCCCACATGAGACCAGTATTGTTCGTCTCGAGTGCCAAAAGTTAGTTCTTAAAGGGAATTATATAGAACTTGCATAAAACTCAGCTGATCTCATCCAAGTCAAATCAACAAGCATTTAGGTGCTTACCATGTACTAGGGCTAGGAAGACAAATGCAAGCTGAGAGAAAGATAGTCCCTGTAAAACTCACTTACATTCTAATAGGAAAACAATGATGAAAAGTTGGGGAGTGGAGTGAAATGAGGGGAATGATAGAGAAAAATCAGTTCAGGCCACAACAGTAACAAATAAGGCTATTAGAAAAAATATGGCAAATATCTGTTCCTGAGAAAGATGCAGGCCGATAGTAAGTACAGATGCTAAAGACAGTATCTTAAGGACTTAACTTGGTCATAAGAAAATACATTTGGTCATTTGAGCACTTTATCCTTTTAAAAAAATCTCATGCCGCCCTGAAAAATGATAAAATTTCATTTTAAAATGTGTTGATCTAAGACAGTGGTACAAAGAGAGGCAAGAGTCCAGAGTTCTTGAAGATGAAGCACAAATTCTAGGTGGTCTTTCCACTAAGTTTTTAATAGGGGACTTTTTTTCTTAACAGCATAAATTCAGAAAGCCTTCCTGCCAAATTTGTTTGTTTCTGTGCTGTAACAAAAATGATTATTGAAAAGGGATGAAATTTGAAAGAGATAAATGTAAGGACTTAGACTTGGTCACAATTAACTTTGCAGGTACAAGATAGGAGAGGTTCAGTTACCAGTTGTTATAAAAAAAGATTTAGGGGTTTTATAGAACTGTAAGCTCAATATGAGTGAACAGTAATGTAGCAACCAAAAATAAAAGTTAATATAATCATGGCCTAGATTAAAAGGGGTGTAGCTTCAAGGATGAGGTCCTTGATCCCTGTCAACTTTTGGAGCATTGTGTTCTATTCTGGGCACAACAGTTTAAGAAGAATATTGATTAGCCAGAGGGTCTACAGAGGAGGGCAACCAGGTTGGTGAAGGAGCTTGAAGATTTATAATATGCAGATTAATTGAAAGAACTGGGGAATAGAGAAATGAAGACTCAAGGGGGACATATTTGAAGGATTGGACTGCCCAATGGAAGAGGAATTAGATTTTCTGTTTCGTCCCAGAAGGCAGAGCCAGGAAAAATTGGTAGAAATTGCAAAGAGGAAAATTTAGGCTTGATGTTAGGAAAAAAACTTCCTGACAATTAGAACTATCCAAAAATGGAATGGCTTGCCTTGAGAAGCAGTGGCTTCATGACCACTTGTCTGCTGTGTTTAGTGGAGATTTCTTCACCTATAGGTTGGACAAGATGGTTTGCTGAGGTCCTTTCCAATTCTTGAATTCTGTGATCCCACTGTTATTAACGCTGCACTTTAGGAAAACCACTTTGGCAATGGGGGAAGATGAATTGGAATTGGGGGGCTGATTTAGGGAGATAAATCAGGAGACTTTACGATAGTAGTTCAAGAGGCAAGAGGTGAGTGAAGGTGACATTTGCTAAATTTTGTGGAGATTTTTGGTGTTGTTCAGTTGCCTCAATTGTGACCAACTCTTCATAACCCCATTTCGGGTTTTACTTGGCTAAGATAATTGGAATGGTTTGCCATTTCTTTCTCCAACTCAGATTTATATGAGGAAACTGGGACAAACAGGGTTAAGTGACTTGACCAAGGTTGTGCAGTATCTGAGGTCAGATTTTAACTCAGAAAAATGAGTCTTCCTGAATGCAGGCCCAGCAATCTACCACACCACCTAGCTGTGAAGAGTGAGGAGTTAAAAGGCTGATGATTGATTGACTAAATGATTGACTGAGTGGTTGACTAAGGATAGGGGTCTCCTTCACAATTATAGGAAATTTGGAAGAGGGTTGGTGGTTTTATGGGGAAAGACAAATTTTTTTAAAAAACAAGTTGATTTTGAGGTAACTCTAGGTCACCTAGTTTGAAATGTGTGATAGTTGATGATGTAGGACTGGAACTCTGGAAGTCATCTGCATAGAGATGATAATTAAAACCACGAAAGCTGGTAAGGTCAACAAGTCAAGAGTTTGTAGAGGAAAAAAGAGGGCCAAGACCTTCTGCAGACTTAGTTCCTATACCTAGTATCTCATCTCAGGCAGTAGGGGAACACTGAAGGTTCTTAAGCAGGAATCACATCTGTCCTTTAGGAAGATTAATTTAACATCTGTCTGAAGGAGAAGAGAAAGAATGGAGTCAGAATGGTTAGGAAACAAAGTAGGAAAAGATTAACCTCTGAATGAGAAGATAGAGGTAAAGAGTAGAGAAGATAGATTTGTGGTGGGAACAGAACTTTATTGATTGTTAGATACGAGTGTGACCAGTTAATATTTTTCTTGGAAGCTTTTGATGCAGGAGTTTTGACTTTGTTGTTTTCTTCTGGTTCCATGTTTTAATCCTTTTTGTCCCCAAAAAAGGATTCTATGGTCTGATTGCGCTTCCTCGGTTTGCTCATCAAGCCTATAACTTGACTTTTGAACTCTTTGCCATGGTAGAACTCTGCTTACGGAGTGGAGAGAGCAGCGTCTCAAATTGCTAGGGTTTTCCCAAATGTTGTAAGAGTTAGGAGGAGGGCACCCGCTGTACAGCCACCACAAGCTCTGACACACTCACCTCAGGACCACCACCCAAAACTGCGACCCAGATCTAAGCAGGTCAAAGCAAGAGTCATTACCCACTGAATGGTTGCTTGGTCCCCCTATGATCTGCGGGCCAGGAGCTCAGGAGGCAGCCATGTGGCAGCAGCTGCTTCCATGCCTCTGCCACCTCTCCCCCCGGGGACAGGGGCCACACCATGCTCTTCTCTCTCCCTGGATCAACAGGGTTCCCCACTGACCTTTTACTTTCTCTTTGATGTAAGGGTTGAGAAGTCTAGAAACTGCCACAGCTGCTGGTGATTCACTCTCCTTAAGTCTACTGGTCAGGGACACCCTGGGTTTGGGCTGGTGCATCTCACGCAGGACTGTGCTTGGCTCCCAGCTCAGTGGGATAGACCCTTCCCTGTTGGCTTGCCAGGCTGCCTTCAGCAGGAGATTTGTTTCTCTCTGTCACTTTGTGGGTTCTAAAATTTATTTAGATTTGTATTTTACAGGTATTGGAGGTAGCTGGTGTGGGAGCTTAAGTAGGTTCCTGATATTACTCTGCCATCTTGGCTCTGCCCTCAATTGATATGAGTGTGAAGGTAAAGAGAGGGAAGATTCAATGAAGTCTCTGTGGTTTCAAGTTGTAGTGACAGAATACCATGAGAAAGAGCATTAGATTTTGGACATTTAGAGTTCTAGAGAATTCCTAACATCCAGATGGAGCTAACAGAATCATAAAAAGTGTGGGAAGGGATTTTAAGCATGCCTATGCCAAACCCCCTGTTTCTACAGATGAGGAAACAGACCCAGAGGAATTCTTCCTGTCAGCAATTAGCTGGAATTGCAGGATTGGAGATCAGGAAAGATAGGGATATATAGATTTAGGAGTCATTTATATGGAGTTAATTGTGAGAATGGAGGATGCTTCCAAGACAGAGAAAGTGACCATAGTGCTTTGGGGGACACTTGTATTTAATGGCAATGGAACCCATTAAAGAGATCAAGAAGCTGTTAGGTAGAAATATCAGGAAGTAAGACATTAGTGGTTCAGAGAAGTAAAATTAAATTCACCATTCATTAAGGTCCACTATATGCAATGATAGACAAAGGACATAAATGTAACAGATACTTTTTCTCAAGGAATTTATATTCTGATATGAGGTAGAAATTTGAAATAAGGAAAACTGAAGAGGAAATATGAATTAGGGGCATTCGGGGTTAATCCTTGAAGGAAGACAAGGGTACTTGGAAGTGAAGATGAGGGAGAATGCAATCAGGGAATTGAGGAGGTCCCAGAGGCAAGAAATGGGAGTCTTCAATTCAGAACCTTTTCAGTTTGGCTACAAGATTGAGTTCAGGAAGTAGAGTGGTATGAGTTAAAGTAGGTGACAACCAAACTGTGACAGGCTTTTTATATTATTTACATTTTGTCCTAAAAGCAAGGGGGGGGGGGGGGGGAGGGG
>CM053587.1:112060552-112071021 GCA_028646515.1 Pseudochirops corinnae
GGATTAAGGAGGTAATGCCGGGAGGAGGGGGAGGTTGCTGTTCAGTCATGGACTCCTGACCCCAGGGACCATACTGCCCATGGGGTTTTCTGGGCAAAGAACTGGAGTGGTTTGCATTTTCTTCTCCAGTGGATTATAGCTAACAGAGTTTAAATTACACAGCAAATGGCTGGAATTTGAATCCATGTCTTCATGACTTCAGGCCCAGCACTGTAGCCACTGGGCCACCTAAATTTCCATTTGTTTAAGTCAAAGGGAGCCTGTTGGGGGGAGGAGGAAAGGGAAGGAGAGAGAGAGAGGGAGAGAGAGACGGATAGGAGGAGAGAGGGAGAGAGGGAGAGGGGGGGGGAAAGAGAGAGAGAGAGAGAGAGAGAGAGAGAGAGAGAGAGAGAGAGAGAGAGAGAGAGAAATGAAATGTGTGTCCGCGCCTAGTTTTATAGAATAGCAGAATTGGTTTTAGAGTAGGCAAGATCAGTACAGGCTTGGTGACCTAACCCTAACCTTCAGTGCACCAAATTGCAGGCGCAGTGACTGACTCAGGAAGGAGGGAGAGCATGTCGGTAAACTGGAGGAGCTACCTGAAATGAGTTGAGACGGAGTTTTTTCCTCAAAGTAGTTCCTGTGGTTAACTTAATTCGAAGTCTAGAGTTGCGAACATTTTCGGACAACGCGTTGGGCCCTCGTAATTGCTTGATGTGTTAACTGACCCACAAAACACGATTGGGGAGGACACAGGGTGGGATGCAGTTAGTGAGGTTATACAACACAAAGCACGTCCAGGTCTCCAGAGAACTGGCAGAACGCTGGAAATGGTCGGTAGAAAGCCGCCGGTCACACCTCTAACTCCGTCTGTACTTCAAGCCCTGGAAAGTTTTAAACTTCCCACGGCTCAAAGGGAACCAACGAAATACCTTCCAGGCGCTTCTGTAGTGATGACAAGTTTGGCGCCGGGAGGCGGGACTTCTCGTACCGAGGCTGAAAAACTTCCGGCGAAAGGTGTGGTACTTGATCCGGAGCAAGATGGCGGCGGAGGGGGAGCAGTTGACCTTGGTTGACGGAGATGTGGAGCGGCTAGATTTCTTACGGGACAGGCACGTCCGATTCTTCCAGCGCTGTCTCCAGGTGTTGCCCGAACGCTATTCTTCCCTCGAAACGAGCAGGTAATCACTGCCCGAGGGCGTCTTGGCGGCTGCGGTTAGCGTTTGCTCGGGGATGGCGCTGTGGAGCCCGCGCTGGGCAGCGGAGGAAGGAGGCTATGGAGCGAAATTCCCACCTCGGTTCTGCTACGTCTCTGCGACGTGACCTTAGGCAATCCACCTACAAGCATTTTAAAACTGTCTACTGTGTGCCCAACACCGGTTAGGTGTGGAGGGATTCAGGTTGCCGGAGACGGATTTATTAAGCACCGGGTCCGAGCCAGACATCGTGCCTAACGCTGAGGATGCGCAGGAAGGCGGACACAACGCCTGCCCTCGGGGAGCCCGCCTCTGGTTGGGCAGACGGCGAGCGCATTCTGTACTTCGGTCTGTGGGAGGTGGGACGTGAGGAGGCTGAGACGCGGGGCCGAGGCTGCTCCTGGCGCGTGGCGGATCGCCCGCCAATGAGGAGGCTCTGAGGCTGCGGTCCCTGCGGCGCAGCAGGAAGGGGCCGCATGGTGCCGGGTTTTAAAAGCCGAAGAGAGGATTGTATATGTGATCCTGGAGGCAGTAGGGAGTCACTGAAGTTTATTGACCAGAAGAGTGATCAGGATAGTAGGTGCATAGTGGGTGCATAGTGGGCATGGTCAGACCTGCCTTGTAGGAGATGAGCTTGGCAGCTGCGGGGAGGGTGGGTTGGGCTACAGAGGTCGTAGGCCATCCAGCACGCCGTGAGAGTAATCCGCGCAGGGGTATTTGAGGGCCTGCATCAGGCTGGTCCCAGTGTCAAAGGAGAGAAGGGGGTACATATAAGAGATATTAGGAAGATAGAAACGACAAGACTTAACTGATTGCACGTAGTGGTTGAGAGAGAGGACTTGATGATGACGTCACCATTTTGAATCCGGTTGACTTGTACCCTCTACAGTAATAGAGAAGTTAAAAAGAGGGGGTGGGGCGGGGCAGATTGGTTGGAAAGATAATGAATTCGGTTTTGGACTTGATGAGTTTAAGATGTCAACCCGACATTCAGGTCAAGATGCCGAAAAACAATTGAAAATATGAGTCTGGAGGACCAGAGAAAGGTTAAGACTAAAGTAGATCTGAGGGTCATCAGCGTAGAGATGTTGAGATCACCAAGTGGAATAGTAGGGGAAGAGAAGGACACCAAACAAAAAAGTACCAGCTTCCTTTTTTTTTTTTTTTTAATTTTTCTTTAAATTTAATTTTATTTTTTGGAGGGGGGAAGGTGGGGCAATTGGGGTTAAATGACTTGCCCAAGGTCACAAGGCTAGTTTTTTGTGTTAAATGAATTTAGATTTGCACTCAGGTTCTTCTGACTCTAGGGCTGGTGTTCTATTCACTGCGCCACCTAGTGGCCCCAAAAGTGCCAGCTTTCAAGAAATTTTCTACTGGTAGTACATTCTTTCTGTATAGGTAAAGAGATATGAATGTGCAAAATGTAATTATACAAAATAAATACCAAGTTATTTGGGGAAGACACTGTTTTGCAAAGTCCTTATGCCATTTGTTACCTCTTTTGGTTCTCACAACCCTGGGAAGTAAGTGCTATTAGTAGTTCCAGTTTATAGATAAGAAAATTGAGACTGAGTGAGGTTAAGTGACTTGCCAGGGGTCACACAACTAATAAATGTATGAAATAGAATTTGAATTTAGATATTTCTGACTCCATATCCAATAGTTTTACCTCATGTCATCAAGTTGTAAAGAGACCTAAATACAGTGGTTTATATTTAATCCTAGAGGTGATAAGAAATGACTGCAGGTTATTGAGTAGAGCATGGTCAGACTTGTGTTTTAGAAAAGTTATTTTGGTGACTTCGTGAAGAATGGATTGGTACAGGAAGATCTTGAGTCAGGAAGCTGTTACAATAGTTCATGTGACTGTGAGATGAGGTTAGGTTTACAGCTGAAAGTACAGGAAGAGACTGCAGTGGGAGTCTTGAGAAGGAACAGTTTGGTAACTATCACTGTGGAGGTAGGTAGAGAATCAGAGAGAAGTAAAATGATTGCCTTTGCTATATATAGTGAACACTCAGGTGAAATTAGATAATACGAATCTTTGGTGGACCCAACCAGCTTGGTTTCATGACTTTCTTAAACTCTTTTCATTGACACATGAGTAGGAGCAGATATGGCAAATTGTGAGAGTAATTCAGGATTAGAGTTTGAGAGAGGATGAGCAATAATAGAGCACAAGGCATTTGAAAGTAGATAAGAGTATAGTTGGGCAGATTCATTAAGAGTAAGATTGAGGAGTGATGAGAGGGTAGCCAGAGCAGTGGTGATTGACTGGAAAAAAACTGAGGAGTGGAAGGATTGAAGGTAACTGTGAAGATGAAGTATATATAGGTTTAGGAGAAAGGGATAATAGATGGAATGAAAGAAGATCAGTGTTCTTGATTAAGGAAATGGAACACTTTGGGGTTCATTAGATTACATTATAAAATCCTTGAGGAAAGGGACTGTCTTTTGCTTCTTTTTGGAACCCCAGCACAATGCCTGGCACATAGTAGATGCTTAATAAATATTTATTGGTTGATGAAACAAGATCAAGAATGTCATCAGCCCAGTGTATATCTGAGGTCTAGTGGAGGAGTAGATCATCATAGTTAAGAAGCCCATGATTAATCTTAAAGGAAACCACAGGTGTTTAAGGTAGCTTTGTAAGTTGACTAGAGAGCAATGAAACCCTATCCTAAGCACTCTCAGATGCCACTAGTCAAAGAGATCTTACCTAGTATAGCAGTCTTTATGTTCATGTATTTCGCTGGTACAGATGAAATGACTTTGTTTTCTGAGAGACTCTCTAAGGAGAGCCCCAGAGTAAACTTTGATGGTGTCTCATTTTCCTGCTTTCTTTAAGTGTGTGATTTTTGTCAAGCTAGTTCTCTATACCTTTCTTTTATTATTCTGCCCCCTTAGGAAGTACTTTGGAAGGACTAATTAAGTAAGCTACTAAGAAGAAAGGAAATTATTAAAATGTAGATTGGTTATTGTTAGCTTTTTTCTTGCTTCCACTTATCTGAAATCTTTTATAATAATATGAATTCCTTTTGATTTCCTTTTCTGCTAACACCATATATGTGTTGGTTAACTAAAATGTCAAGTAGTACAATTTAAGTGAAAAAGAGAATTAGCTATTGAAATAATAGTATTGACCTGAGTTTCTTCTCTTCTGTGAATAGTTGAGAAATCTCTAAGTTGCATTTTTTATTTTACTGTATTATTATATTTTTTACTGTTGATATATTCTGATAATGGGAAGAAAAGGTAGACCTTGTAGAGCATCCAATACCCCTAGCCTCCATTGTCTTATTTCTCTTGTGGCTAAAAATTCCTGGATATTATAAATAGATATTAGGACATTCTGACAGGAAGACCAGCTATTCAGTCTATAATTGCAGTTAGTTTAGGGAGATATTTTAGCTTTTATAATACTATACCAGATAAAATCAACTATTGATTGAAATATAGGAGGTATGGAGTAAGGTATAAAAATACTCCAATTTATGAAATTGAGTATATACCTTTTAAAAACTGTTTTTTGAAGTGGCCTCTAAAACCTTAGAATCATAATCATCACTTTTGATAGTTGCTGTTTTTTTCTTACTGTTAATCATGAGTCATCATTTTGTTACTTCATGGAAAGAGAATCATTTGAATAAAGTAATACTTTGATAAAGTTTAGACTATGGATTAGAGTGGAATTTATGAATGGATGTAATGTCATCAGTACTTCATAAACAGCTGTTTGTTAATATCCTTCCTTTCAAAGGATTGGACCTTTAAATTGCTATAGAAATTAAATGTAATATGCCTTTTAAACTTGTAGACCTTATTTTCCTTGTAGTTTGATTCATCTATCACAGTCTTGACTGAGAACCAGGAATGAGTATAGCCTTTTCTTCAGTTGAAAGTGCTAGGCCTGGGGCTGATCAGGCAAGTAATTCACAAAAGTTGGGAATAGTCTCATCACAAAAAAAAAAATTTTTTTATTCCTTTCCATTGTCAACTATTTCTCTCTTTTTAATGGTAAAGGTCGTTATGAGTGACTGTAGAGCAAAAAGTACTGATTTTAGTGAATGATTATTATACTACCCTAAACTATGTATTGAGTCTGTTTTTCTTTTGTTTCCTTCTTTCTTATTTTTTTTAATTATCTCTTTCTTCTGACACTAACTACTTGTGTGGTCCAGGGCAAGTCACTTAATCCCAAGGCTTCAGTTTCCACACCTATATAATGAAAGGATTAGACTAGATGGCCTTCAAAATCCCTTCTAGTTCTAAATCTATAATTGTATGATCTGTTTTTTAAAATTGTCAACTGAAAGGTTGTATATGTTTACCTAACTATTAGCTTTCTGTATTTTAGTTGAAGGGATCTTAAATAGTCTAACCAAACCTTTAATTTTAAAATGAGGAAAAACAGAGTATTGTGAGATGGCATCAGAAAAATGTGTATAAGGAAGTAGCAGTTTTTCTGTTAAAGTTAAATGCATAGAAATTCTTTAAATTCTGAAATGAAGCTATAGTTTTATAGCAAATAATATTGTATATTTATTTGTGGTAGGAGGTGTAGTTAGCTATATTAAGCCCTGTACAAAAAAAGACAACTGCTTGTAATACCCAATTGATTGTTGAATTTGGGGAAATATTTTTAATCTAATCTAAGACAGTGCGCATATCTGATGAATCAAAATTTTTTTCAAAATTCATCAAGAATTTTTGTTCATTGCTCCAGATCATTTTATAATAATTTATAATCTGTTATATGTAACTTATACTATATAAATATATTTTACAGGAAGATACTTTCTTGTTATGTTTATATGAACACCAAAAGTGACTTATTCTGGCTAATTTTTACTTTAAGAAGTAAGCATTCCCTTATAAAAGTGTTCTTGACTGATTGGACAGAAATTGAGTTGTTCTGTATACTTAATAACTTCTCATTAAGTATTGGTAATTAAATATTATAATTTTTCTTTTACTAGACTATATAGCCTCCTATTTTTTAACTCCTGCGTTTTTTAACTCATGTTTTCTTGCAGGTGCCCATTCCCCATTTTTCCCTCATTCCCCTCTATGTTTTATTCATCATATGATTCATAGGAGAAGCAAGTAGTTTTATTGGATTAAACAAATTGAAGTGCTATTAAAGTTGTTGCAAAATTAGAATGAGTTGTCTATGATCATATGGAGTTCGATGGTTTGATAGTTATGGTGGAATTTTGCCCTTTTCCCTACACATTCTAGGTTGACAATTGCATTTTTTGCACTCTCTGGGCTGGATATGTTGGATTCATTAGATGTGGTGAACAAAGATGATATCATAGAATGGATTTACTCTCTGCAGGTTCTTCCCACAGAAGACAGTGAGTGAGTTTTTAGCATCTTTATTTTTTATATATTTCATTTAATATTGAGTGCTTTTGGCTCTTGGACCTTGCCTGTAGTTTTGCAACTCTTGAATTTCATAGTGTTTTTTTTCTCATTTTGCTAATTTTCCTTGAAATATACTAAACTGGATATGACAGTGGAATGGGTTTGTATATTCTGATTAGACTTAACTGATTACCATAATTATAGCTTTTATAAGGTAAAAACAGTTCATTAAAATGTGTTTTTATAAAATGTATAAAACATTCTTTAATCATCTTCTTTCTATATGCAAAACATGCTATCTCCTAAGCATACAAGGAAGTACAAAAACTCTTCTGGGAGTTTAACTAAATCTGGAACCAAAGCGCTATTCTTATGTAAAATGGGAATAAAAGTCCTATTTAAATGAAAGGCATTATTACTTATTCCCTTATGGTTTTGAATGATGAGAATTTAGTTCATTGGCACTTGAACTACCAGACTAACACACTATGCCAAACTCTTCCAAGATAAATTGAAGTCGTGTCCCTCCCACCTTTGAGGTCTGCTTAGTAACACTGTTCTCATAGATTAGAAATAAAACCATACACATACTTACAGGTAATTGTTTCCATTTTTCTGTTGTAATACCCACAAGGGGGTATGCACCCTGCAAACAATTGTCCTAGTAAAGATAGGATGGGGCTGCCCTGATAGATGCCATTTCATTTTTCCCAGGGACTGACTTTTGGGGTCCTATCTCTGGCCTTCAGTTTTCAATCTTCACTTTGGACTTTGTACCCTCCTGCTTAGTAAACTTGTTACTGCTTCTCAATCTATGCTTTGAGATATTTCAGCTTTTTTATTGGTCACAGCCTTGCTTATTGGCGTGGTTCCTTGGCCTGTGGCCTTAGCAAAACTTATTTGTTCATGTAAAATGGGACTTTATCAGGAATATCGCCAAGCAAGTAAAAAGCTTTACAAGTATGTATTTCTTTTACTGGAAGTTGGGAGTGGGGATGGCAAGGTAAGAATGTTGTAAGGTAAATGCAGGTTTTGCCTCTGTCGTTACATTGGATACAGCAAAACTTCCTAAAATTGTGGGGTAGAATGGGATGTTAAAATAGCAAATGTTTATATTAATCCTAAAGGTAATTTCTTGGACAGAGAGTGTTCACCTATAATTATGGGTGAGCTATTTAAACCTCTTATGACTGTAGACCAATTTAATAGTTGTTTTTTAAGTTTTTGTTGGCCATCCCAGCACACTTAGTTGAAGTATTTATGTATGATCATGTGATCACAGAATCTCACAGTTGGAAAGGACCTCAGAGGGTGTATAATTAACTTATCCATACATTGATGTGGAGATTGAAATGCAACATACCCCACAGGTAGTCATCTAGTCTAACGTTGCTTGATGGGGAAAAATTGTTGGGAGTCAGAGAACACTGGTCCACTTTGGTGAAGCTATGAATTGGTTTGGCCATTCTGGAAAAAATTTTTTAAACACAACCAAAAAGCATGTAACTAAATATAGCCTTTAATCTTGTAACAAGTTAGGCACACAAAGGTAATGACCCATATGTGCAAGTATGTAGTACCAAAAACCTGGAAACAGATTAGGTGCATGTCATTTGGACAATGGTTGGACAAATTGTAGTATAGGATTATAATAGAATAGTATTACACCATAAGCTGTGACCAATATGACATTGAGAGAAAAGTGGAAAGACTTGTACAAACTGATATCCACCACAATGAGCAGAACCAGAAGAGCGATTTATGTGATAACAGTAACAATATAATGAAGAAAAATAACGGAAAGACTTAAGAATTCTAATCAAAGTGTATAGTAAATTTCAATAAACCAGTGTTGCACCATACCTCCTACCTTTTGAGAAAGTGTTAATAGACAAGAGATGCCTAATAAAATATGCTTTCTCAGACATGAACAATGTCTGTATTGTAAATATTGCTGTATTATCAAGATTTGTTTTAAGAGAAGACTTCTACGTAGGATGTTTTGGGTTTGGGCTGGATTAATGGACAGTGATAAAATCGGTTTTATATATATATGCTTTAATGCCCAGAAGAAAAATACAGAAAGGGACACAAATGGAATAATACTTTTACTACCTCGTTAAATTATTTATATATATTAGCACATGTATATAATTTGAACAAAGTAGTAAAAATTTGCATATATTCACTTACACTTAAGAAACAGAAAGCTGAATAAAACAGCAGTCTTTGGTTTTAAACAAGGCCCCTCCCCTCACCCCTTTTTTTCCATATGTTGAAATGTTTGTGTGGGATGATTAAGTTCATAATAAAAAAGAATTTTTAAAAAGAATCACTCTCACCAAAATGCCTTTTCCAAATCTTTCCAGCCTCCTCAAGCTTCCAGTGACTGTCTCTCTCCCAAACCTCTCAGCTGAGAACCTTGCTACATATTTTGCTGAAAATTTTGAAGCCGTTTGCTGAGATTTCCCTTTTCTTCCTTATTCCTAATCTCATATGTATCCCCAGTCTGACATATCGTAAGCACTTAATAAGTGCCTATTGACTGACATGACAAGATAAGATGCCTTCTTTCACTATATCCTCCACCCCTTTCTTACATGATAAGGTAGCCATCCTCCTTTGAAAGGCTCACCCTCATACATGCACAAGTCATGCCATTCCATCCGGTCTTCTCCAAAAGATTGTCCCCTTTGTCATCCCCAGTCTCTCACAAATCTTCAGTCTTTATTGGTTGCTTCCCTATTGCCTACAAACATGCCTATCGAGACTGCTGGTGACACAATGTAAGCAGCTAGGTGGTGCAGTGAATAAAACATTCATCCCAAGTTCAGTTCCAACTTAAGACACTTACTAGTTGAGTGACCCTGGCCTGGTCATTTATCTTCTGTTTGCCTCAGTTTCCTCAACTGTAAACTGGTAAAAATGGCATCTGCCTCCCAAGGTAAAATCCCAAGATTTTAAAGATCAAATGAAATCATATATAATATAAACATACATAAAATATATGATATAAATACATATAATTTATTGTATGTTATAAGATACATTTATATATATGTTAAAAGGTACTTAGCACCGCACTTGGAATGTAGTAAATGCTCTATAAATGCTTATTCTTCTTTCCCTTCCCATGTTTCTCCCAACCTCAAAAATCCCTCTCTTGATATCTCTATCCTACTTTCATTCCATATCCTCCTTCTGGTGGCTAACTTGCTTCATAAAGACATCGATAATTGGGGTCTCCACACCCTTTTCTCCCTCTCAATTCTCTGCTGTCTGGCTTCCGGTCTCATCATGCAGAAGAAAGTGTTCTCTAGAGTTATAAACAATGATTTCTTAATTGCCATATCTTAATTACATTTTCCCAGTCCTCATCCTTCTTGGCTTCTCTGCAGTCTTTGCATTCCCTTCTCCTTGGTACTTACTTTTAACTAGGTTATCTATTCTTCCCTATTTCTCTTCCTACCTGTCTGCTCTTTTCAGTCTCTCTTGCTAGATCTTCATCTGGATTAGGCCCACTAACCATACATGTCTTACAGGGCTTTGCTCGGGGCCTTCTTCTCCCTCTATGTTATTTCACTTGACAATCTCATCAGGTTCCATGAATTTGTCTTCTTACTGATGATTACCATATCTACTTATCTAACCCTAACCTTTCTCTCCTGTCCTCCAGTCTTAAATCTCCATCTGCCTATTAGACTTGAACTGGATGATCCATAGACATCTTGAACTCGACCAATAGACATCTTGAACTCGGCCAATAGACATCTTGAACTCAACATGTTCAAAACTGAACTCATTATTTGCCCCCCCTTCCCCTCTTTATAATGTTTCTATTAACTGATGAGAGCCTACCGTCCTACATCCTGTACTTCTTACTCTCTCTCTCTCTCTCTCTCTCTCTCTCTCTCTCATACGCCC
>CM053587.1:112071121-112089768 GCA_028646515.1 Pseudochirops corinnae
CACTCCAGTTCATCCTCCATTCATCTGTCAAGTTGATTTTCTTAAAACATAAGTCTGTCCGTGTCACACTATCCCCATTTAATAAACTCTAATGGCTCCTTTCACTCTCAAGATCAAATATACATTCCTGTGGCATTCAAAACACTTCATAGCTTCATAATCTGGTCCTTTCTAAGGAGAGAAAACCTTATTCCCATCTCCCCTTACTCTGAAATCCAGTGACAGACTTCCTTGCCACTCCTGTCTCTTGACTGCAGACTTTTTATTATCGCTGCCTGGAATTAGAGTCTCCTTCATCTATTGGGTTCTAGACTCCTCTAACTTCTTTAAGTCCGAGCCACAATCTCACCTTCTATGAGAAGCCTTTCCTAATTTTCCTTTATGCTACTGCCTTGGCTCTGTTAATTACTTCCAATTTATTCTTTATATATCTTCTGTTATTTACATACTGTTTTCTCCCATTAGACTATGACCTTGAAAGCTTGGACTGTTTTTTGCCTTTCTTTCTATCACTGAAGTTTACAGTACCTGGCATATAATAGGCACTTAGATGCTTATTGGCTGACTGACTAGAGATTAGTATTTATTGTTAGAGAAAATTCACTGTTTTTCAAGGCATTTCATTCCACTTTGGGATTCTTCCAATTTGTTAGGAAATTTTTATTTCATCAAGCCAGTTATAACTGTTTGCAGGTTTCACACCGTGCTCTAAGTACTGTCCTCCCTCCCCCCCAAGCATTGCATTTGCTGAGTAGTTCACCTTAAAGCAAAATCTAATTCTTTGTCCATTTGGAGATTCTCAGTTCGAATATCAGAAGAATTCTAGTAAAGCATAACCAATTACACATAAACAAAGCAATAGGTTTTTTGGATCCTTTAAGGAACAGACTGAACTATAGATTGTGTTCTGTCTTTTTACTCATGCCTTGATTCCTTGAATGTACCTAGGTTTAGTTTAATTTTAATTTACCATTTTGTAGTGATAGAAGTGAGAAAAAACCCCTGTCCTTTACCCTCTGTGAGATTTCTTGTGAATATGACTGTATAAATCTTTTCTTTTAAAAATAACATTGTTTTACCAGTTTATTAGCTGCATAGCTGAGTCCTAATGAATCTGACTGCCAACCATCCAGATCTTGTTCCCTGATCCCACAGTTTTGACTGTCTCAGAACTTTTGGATAAGAGTTGGAAGCTGATGTCCCTTTGTGCCAGTTGGTTCAACTTCTTAGTCCAGAGCCCAGTGGACTCTTGACTCTTTTCCCATTATTTTATACCTACCCCTTCTGCCTAGCCTCCCAGTTCTTTCATTTATCCTATATTGCTAATTTCATCTCTTTTAATCAGTTTTTTATTATAAGCAGTATTGGAGCTCTTAGCAAATTGAGGGGTGAAATACCATAGAGACTAGGTAGATAGTTAATTGTCTTAGGAAAGACAGGTAGACTTGTAGGAAGGAAAAGGTAGTAGAGCAGATATTTAGGAGAATTCTAAATTCCTTTGTGGACAGGAATATGTATATTATATTATATTATATATATATATATATATATATACACACACTCTATTTAGCAGATTATTAATTAGCTTAGAGTTAACTAAAAGATGGATGGAAATATTTAGAAGTAAAGTTATTAATAACTCCTCAGGTATAACATCTTTCTCTCCCCTTCTTTCTTTCTCATCATGTGCAGTTACAGGATTTAAAGTTAGAAGGAATCTTGAGATCTTCTAGTTTACAGATGGGGAAATTGAGATCTACAGATATTATAATAGATAGTATCATTTTTTATTATGTTGGCAAAGCCCAGCCATGAGCAGTTAATGTCTCTCCAGTTATTTAAGTAATTCTTTATTTCTGTAAAGAATGCTTTGAGGTTGTTATCATATAATTCCTATTGTAGCTTGGTAAGTAGACTCCTGGATACTTTATATATTTTAAATGGAATTCCTTTATCTCTCTTCCTGAATTTTGTTGAAAGGATGATGATTTTTGTAGGCACATTTTATGTCCTGCTACTTAATGACGTTATTAATTGGTTCTGTTAATTTTTTATAATCTCTAGGATTCTCTTACTAAACTGTTTTATCACCTGCGTATAAATTTGTTTCCTCTCTGCTTGTACTTCTTTTCTCAGTTTATCTTGCTTTATTGAAACAGCTAGGATTTCTAGAATTATATCAAATAAAAGTAGTGACAGTAGCTGTCTTGATTTTATCTTGGTTTTATCTGAAAAGCCTTCTAGTATATTTTTTATCAGATAATGCTAGCTCTTAGTTTTATATAAATACTGTTCACCATATTAAGGAACAGTCCATTAATTGCTATGCTTTTTATTGATTTTTACATAAAAATGTGTTCATGTGAGAAAAGTATCGAGAGGTAGGTGATAGGCTGCCTCAGTCAAGATGAACTTTAGGGTTTTATTATTGACATACATTAGACAACAATACTCATAACACTATAAAAGACTATATGATGATGCTTAATGAAAGTCATTTTTAAAAAAAATTACAAATCAAGGAAGTGCCATACATTAAAACATGGGTAGAAGATAATTATTTTGACCAGTACTTTTCTTTATTTTTTTTATTCAGACTCGTGATATTATTGATGTAAGAAACTCTTAATTCCAATGAATAAAAGCAGTAGTCTAGAGAGCTGCTTGAAACACTGAGAAGTTCAGTGACTTTCCTAATAGCATACAGTAAGATTTAAATCCAGAGTAGCCTGATTGAATTTTTCTGGCTTCTAAAATGTATTGACTTCACGGGGTACTTTTTAACTTTGATATTCTTAAACTGGAACATTAGATGGTGCTATTAAATAACTTGCACGTACTTCAACAGTTAAGAAGTTACAAGATAATTTCCTTGGACATCTGTAGTTTGCTACAATGATTAGCATAATGGACCTTCTTACCAATTAAAAAGAAAAATTAAGCTGTTTTTTCCCAGAGATTTGACTGGTGTTCAATTAAGAATAAATCTATCACATTATTAGCATTAAATTGGCATTTTAAATTAGAGTAAACCTAATAATTTTTCATAACATTTATATTTATCCCACCAAGTCCACCTGTCATAGTACTTTGCTTAAGGTCAAGTGGATCTATGATCTCAATGTTGTGGAGTAGTCTCTCTATTCATAAACATCACATCACATTTATGCTTTCCCATCTGATGCAATTGCCTTATGTGAGCTCGTCATAGGAAGTTCACTCCATATGTCAGAGGCACTCCTTTTTTCTTATTTACCAAGGCTGCAAAGAATACTAGTGGAGTCCAAATCCATGGACTTTCAGTTGATACTTCATCATTCTGATCACAACACAGTCCATCTTTTCAGTCGTGTATTTCTTTGATGACATCCTTTACTCCGTGTCTGCTTTTGTGATTCTTTGTAATGTGTTGCTACTTATTCACACTCACTATACCTTTTTCCATTACCCTTTGGGGCAGTGTTGATGAGTTTTAGAAGGGAAGAAGGGGGTCTTTTGTAAGCACTATTCCAACTCTATTAATAATTGACTATATGTTTACCATTACACAGTTGACAAAAATTTCAAGAAAACTAACACTCATTGTGCTTATTATTTATGTACTACTAAAAAAAAGTTTGATTCAGTAGAACTGTCCCTAATAGCTCTCTTCCAGTCTCTCATGCAAATATCAGAATCAGTCAGCAAGTGATGATGATGATGATGATGATGACAGCTAACACTTACATTGTCCCAGCATGCACAAGATTCTTTGAAAGATATGAGTGTTAGCTTTTTGCAAGTATCAGGTATTTAATAAATGTTTATTTAGTTCAATTGAATGGAACTCATCTCTCCTTAGGAAAATTATAGGTAAAATTTGAACTCTGTTAAAAATTATGAGGATATTACTCAAGAGCAGAGATTTCCTTTTCTTCTTTATGGTCCATCCTCTTCTAGCTGCCTTTTATTTTTTGATGTAGGTAATAGATAATAAATGTATTTAGTTGGTATCAGGATAAAGTTTTTTAAAAATTTACTTAAGCTAAAAATTGATGAGACTTTAAAATTAACACCAAAAATAGCAATCAGGTTAGTTCATTAAGGAACAGTATCAAAAAGAGGCATGGAGCAAAATGAGGAAAATCAAAACAGAAAAGATAATGTATGATCTTACCAGTGCTAACGGGCATTTTTTGTTAAATTCCCAGGCAAAGAAAAGAGCCTAGGAAAATGTTACTTTTTTTAAAAAGGAAATTTAGGGGATAATAAAACATTATTTGCCAGAAAAAGCTTTTCAGTTTTGGGGGTGGGGGATCTAAGGAAAAATTACTAATTTTGATTTAATCTGAATTCTTTTGATTTTATAGTGTGGATGGTTGTATTTCAGCCAGAGTGGTTATAAAACCAAATTTCATGTAGTCTTATTTTTCTTAATACATAGAAACATCTGAGTTTTCCTGCCTTCTCACTTACCATTTTTCTTCTTTCTTTCTCTGCTGTAGCTATACTTCCCTTCCATTTCTTTTTTCTGTGTTAATAATCAAATTCTCATTTCTGGTTTTATTTATGACATTTTAAATAAGAATTTTAGTGAGTGAATATATAGGCTGAGTATTTTGCCTTTGCATGTTAGTTTTTAATTGCTAACTTCACAAAATACAGAGTTGGAAAGGATTTCAAAGGCTGATTCATACCTGAGCAAGGGTCCTTTAAGCAACCTACCAGACAAGTAATCATCTAACTTTATATTATAGACTTCTAGTAAGGGAGAATCTCTCTCGTTCTACTTTTAGACAGCTTTAATTGTTAGGAAATGGTTTTAACAAAACCTAGTTCTGCCTTTTGGGGCCAAGCAAGAGAAGTCCAATCCCTCTTCTACGTGCTAGTCCTTCAGATACTTGAAGATAGCCAAAATGTACACTCCAAAGCTTCAATATTTCCACTTCATTTAACAATCTCTTTGTTATAGCATCATCCCAAGGACTTTCACTATTATGATTACCTTCCTCTGAGGGCTGTCCAACTGTTGTGGAGACTATACAGCTAATATTAGCCTCACACTGGAAAAGCCTAAATGAAAAGCATGTATATTTTATGAAATTATGTGTAAATATGTATTTGAGAGATGACATATTAAGCGATTAAAGAATCAGCCTAAGAATTAAGACCTGTGTTTAAGTACCACTTCTGATACATACTGACTGTGTATCCTCGGGCAAATCACTTAACATCTCAGTACCCTAGGAAACTTTCCAAGTCTGTAAGTAGTAGTTGCTGTTCTGCATTAATAGAGGGATTTGCCTCACTGGGAGTTCCCTATACCAGTGAAATCACAAATGCAGACAAAAAAAGGTATACAAGTATCTATTCCTACATATTTCAATTGATAGCTTTTTTTTTTGGCTTGATTGCACATTGCACTGTGTGTTAGTACTTAGCAAAAATAAAGGTTTCATTTTAACTTGAGTAAATATGTATGTTTATATTTTCTAGGATCAAATTTAAACCGCTGTGGTTTCCGAGGTTCTTCATACCTGGGTATTCCATTCAATCCATCTAAGGTTAGTTTAGCTGTGTGTTGGGGGGCAAAAAGGGGCATGGTGCAAAGAAAGTTGAGAAATGTGTTAAATTATCCATTGCTAGCTAGAACTAGGCTACATGTATTAACAGAGTATGTTAAAACAGCAAAAGCTGTATTATTGCTGGAAAACACTAAAATCTGGTCCTAATTTTCTTCCTTCCCTTCCTTCCCCTGAAAATAGAAATCCTCAATCCAGCAAAGGTATTGTTGTTGTTATTTGCTAACAGTATTTCTAGAGTGGTTAGTTATACTTTCTACTGTTTAGTGCAAAACATATGTCTCTTCCTCCTCACTATTTTTATAGACAATGATTTTTTACATATCTAAATAATTGCTCAGTTATAGGAAGAAGAATAAGGGAAACATTAGTAGCAAACCATCCAAGGTAGTAATATTTTTGGTGTAGGCTAGATGGGATCAGATTACAGGGGAATTTGAACGTTAACAATGTAGTCATCCCTTTATGGCTGTCCGAGAGCAATTGCTGTACTTGTTTTGACTTCCTATATTTTGTCTACAGATGCTTCTACTTCATTCTGTGCATATTTCTCCCTGTAGCAAAAGTTTTATAAGTTACTGTGGATCTGCAATATCTCAAGTTCTAAACTTTGAAGACCAAGTAACCTCTCTCAATTATGGCTTTACAAAAATACCTCAAGAGTCAGTGTGTTCCTAAATTTTTACTCTAGTAATTTATTACTTGTAATTTTAAGTAAAAAAAGATAATTGGAAAAAGTTTTGAGAGATATATACTATGTAAACTACTTATTTCAGTATTCTTAAAAGGATACTTGTTATCAGCTGGATGCAGAAACTCACAAGATGGGTTTATATCCTAGTTCTGAAGGTTAAAATTTGTAGATGAATATAGATATTATGGGATAGAAACTCTCCTAAAATGATTTAGGTTGCTCTTTCATTTGAATCAGTTTAATAATATAACATGGTGATTTATACTAAAATATTAACTATGCTTAATTTTGGCATCCATTATATCCTTGATGTTAACTGAAGCAGTTTTCTATAAAAAAATAAGGCTTACAGATAATAAAGGGTTAAGTCCTCTTTCATGTTACTTTCTAGTTATTCTTCTCCCCCCCTTTTTAATAATAGCAAAATAAATCAATCCATTGGTTATAAATAGAAATCTGATTCATTCTGCACTTAAAATTCATAAACTTTCTACCAAGCAGTTGGGAAACCTACTTTGCCGTTAGTCCTCTGAAGTCATGATTGGATTCTGCCTTGATAAGAATTTTTTTTTTTTTACATTTATATATATTTTTGCATTTTTCATTTATTTTTCTTGTTATCTTTTAGACTTCCTTTTATGTTACAGCTTTGTTCACTGTGTAAACTATTCTCCTTCCTGATAATGATTTTATCTGTTAGTTTTGCACTGCATCTGTTTGTTCTCCCAAGGTTCATAGAAGTCTGATAATTACCAGTTATTTTGAATAATGCATCCTGTGAAGTGGTCACTTATTCAGACTTGCCCTGCATATTCCATTGGGCTGGAATCAGTTACCTTAAATAATACAACCACTTTATGGCATTTATTGTTCGCACTAATTGGGGTCTAGCTGTAGTCATTTGCTGTGATCCATTCAATAATATTTCATTTCCTTCATATACCACAGAAAGCATTCACTTATTCCCCAAGTACTGGGTAACAATTTTGCTTCTAGTTCTTTACTACTCCAAAAAGCACCACTAGAACTATTTTGTATTTGTAAGACCTTTTCCTCTGTTCTTGATCTCCTTGGGGTACATGCCTAGTGCTGTTGTTCAGTCATGTGTGACTTTGTGGTCCATACTGTCTATGGTGTTTTCTTGGCAAAGAAACTGGAGTGGTTTGCCATTTCCTTCTGTAGTAGATTAAGGCAAACAGAAGTTAAGTGACTCAGGATAGCTAGGTGGAGCAGTGAATAGAGCACTGGCCCTGGAGTCAGGAGGACCTGAGTTCAAATGTGGCCTTAGACACTTAACACTCACTGAGCCTTGTGACCTTGGGCAAGTCACTTAACCCCAATTGCCCTGCATTCTTCCCTGCCCCCCCCCAAAAAGAAGTTAAGTGACTTGCTCTGGGTCGCACGGAGAATAAGTGTCCAAGGCCGTATTTTGACTGAGATCTTCCAGATTCCAGGCCCATTACTTTGCCTACTGGGCCTCCTTGCTGCCTCCATATGCATAATAGTCATATACTATATAGAGTAGAAGTATAATTTTAATTTCTTCTTCATTATAATTTTCAATTCCTTTCCAGAATGGCTAGGCCAATTCCCTGTTACACCAACAGTGTATGTCTTCCTACATTTTCAGTTTTCGTCTTGGATTATTTTTCCAGTCAGGGTATGAGGTGAATGAAACCTCAGAGCTGTCTTTTTTTTATTAATAATTTTAGAACATTCTTTTATATGATTGATAACAACTTCTTTTGAAAAAGGCCTGTTTATGTCCTTAAGAAGTGGCTTTTATCTTATATATTTGTTTCATTAAATCTTCAAACATCAAGAATTTTATCAGAAATAGTAGCTGTTGCAATTTTCCCTTCTTTTACTGTGTCTCTTCTAATCTTAGTAGCACTGATTTTATTTGTGCAAAAGGTTTTCAGTTTTATATAATTAAAATTGTCCCTTTTAGTCTCTTCACCTATTTTTTGTTTTTATTTCATTTAATTTTCAGTTTGCATTCTCTCTGTGACTTTCTCCCACTCATTGAAAAAGCAAAATAAATGAATAAACAAATAAGTGGAATGCATTGCAAGATATGTATAGTTGTGTAGAATAAATTCCTGCAGTAGCTATGTTAAAAAAATAATTCTTCAAATTGAATTTTGAGTCTACCCTGTCTATCTGGAGGTTTCATGTTTGTGAGTCCTCTGGAACTGTGGTTGGTCACTGTGTTGATCAGAATTTTTATGTCTTTCAGAGTTGCCTTTACAATATTGTTGTTGTTGTATAAATTGTTCTACTGGTTCTGCTTATTTCACTTTGCATTAGTTCATACATGTTGTCCCAGGTTTTTCAGAAACCATCTTCTTCATCATTTCTTACAGCACAGTAGAAGTCTTTCACATTCCATAATTTGTTCAACCATTTCTCACTTGATCGGCACCCCCTCAGTTTTCAGTTGTTTGCTGTCATGAAAAGATGCTATAAATGTGTGTATGTTTGTGTGTTTCTGTGTGTGTGTGTGTCTCTGTGTATCCTTTTTCTCTTTCTTTGAGTTTTTTGGGATATAGACCTACTATTTGGCATCACTGGGTCAAAGGATGTGTACAGTTTTAAAAACTTAAACTTTTTGTATTGGTTCCAAATCGCTTTCCAAAATGGCTGGACAATTCACAGCTCCATCAGCAGTGGATTAAAGTACCTGTTTTCTGTCAGTCCCTCCAGCATTTGTCATTTTTTCTTTTTTGTTGGTCTGCCCAGTCTGCAGGATGAGAGTTGGTACCTCAGATTTGTTCTAATTTGCATTTCTTTAATTATTAATTATTTAGAGCATTTTTATATGACTATTGATAGCTTGAATGTCTTCTGATAACCGCCTGTTTATTATCCTTTGATCATTTATCATTTGAGGAGTTATGCTTGCTCTTATAAATTTGACTCATTGCCCTTTATATCTTAGATATAAACAAGACCTTTTTTAGAGATACTTGCTGTAACCAATCAAAAACATTTATTAAGTACTGACTATTGCCTGGTGCTATCATTTTTTTCTCCTTATTTCCCACTTCTTTTTTAATTTTAGCTGCATTGGTTTGATTTGGGTGAAAACTTTTTCATTTTATGTAATTGGAATTGTCCATTTTACCTTCAGCGACCCCCTCTCTCTTTGTCTCTTCCCCCCCACCCAGTTGTGAACTCTTCCCCTGTTTATAGATCTGGCAGGTAATTTCTTCCATGCTTCTCTAATTTGTTTATGTCAGACTTTATGTTTAATTTAAGTACCTGTTGGTTCTTGTCATGATATATGGTGTGTAATCTATCCCTTGTTAAGAAGTCTTCCTTTAGCAATAATTATGCAAGATGCATCCTTTTATTAGCCTCTAATTTCTTTATTATATGATCTTTTATTTATGTGATTTATCTATTTGGAACTTATAAATATGGTCCAAGAGTTGATGTAAACCTATATTCTACCACATTGCTTTTCCTAGCAGTTTAATAGTTGGTTTTCTCCTGGTCTTTTTATAGCCTTTTATTTTTAAGACTTTGAGAGACAGGATTAAGCTGATACTTTGGTAGATTGTCTGAAATACCCTTAATTTCTTCTGTTCCTTTGTGTTGTATATGATTACTTAATGCAATCAGATATTAATTATTAAATCCTTTGGAGAGTGGAGCATATAATAGTGGGTGAATATTTTTCTCATTTCCAGGATGTTAAATTATAGGGGGCTGAATTTTATTAAAGTTATTGTAAATATTTTCATGATACTAATATTTTTGCCTCTTAAGTTTAATAAAGTTAATTATATTGTCTCTATCATTCAGAAGAAAGGGTATCTGATTTATCTGTAGTTCAAATAAACTCTTACTCTATTGAATCACAGGAAGTATTTATAATGTTGGCAATTTTTAATTTAAGCAGAATAAATTTTAATTTTATCCTGGAATACTTGTAATGCCCATTGTTATTGATGTTTGTATGATAGAATTGTGGTTTTTCTTAGATTTCTCTTAAGATGCTTTCTACCTGTAAAATACTAGCAAATTAAATTTAATCTGTTTATTCACCAGCCATCTAACATTGAATTGTTTATTGACGTATGATAACCAATTTTCTAACTATAATTGTGTTATCCTCTTAAATTTAGGATCTTGGCATAGCTCATCCTTACGACAGTGGACATATAGCAATGACTTATACTGGTCTATCATGCTTAGTTATTCTTGGAGATGATTTAAGCAGAGTAAATAAAGAAGCTTGCTTAGCAGGGTTGAGAGCACTTCAGCTGGAAGATGGAAGGTATGATGAATTCTTTGTCACTTCTTAAGAGATAAGTTTCTTGATTTGAAGAGATATGGACAAAATAAAAATAGGAAGTATAACCAAAAATCTTGTAGAATTTTTAACTCTCATTTGAACCAACTAAAGGTTGATATGAATCACAACCTATAGTTGAATTCCTAATAACGAAAATTACCTCTAATTCCTTCCATGATTTAAAATGATGATTGTCATAGTGGCACTAATCTTTTTATTAACTCCAAACAAGATAGAGTGGTACCTAATTAAATAATCTTTTCCTTCATAATGGAAATATGTGGATCATTTTGAGGAAAATGTACTTTTTATTTGAATAATTAAACAATTTTTGAAGCATGTGATGAACACAAAGTGCTTTGTAAACCTTAAAGCATTTTATAAATGCTAAACTATTATTATTAAAATAGAAAGGAAACTAGTATAGTAAAGAAGTATAGTAGTGAAATAGCAACAAAAGGAAAACGTAGGCCTAAATATTGAAATAAATGTATGAGTATGAGTTTAAACATAATTTAATATATTCTGAATCTTTTTTTAAGAAGAGGTTAAATTAGAACTGAATAGCATATTATATAAATTTAGGACTCTGATAACATCCATCACGACTGTTTTAGTAGCAAGAAATTCAACTTTTCATTTACTTCCTGACTATGCTTTTGTTATCTATGGTCGACCTTCTTTGAAAACAGTTTAGTTCTGCTAAGATTTGACTGTCCGTGGGATATTCCTAAATGAAGAATGTTTTTTTCTGACTAATATATTGCACTTTTTAGAATTACAAAGAACCTAAGGGTTAATCTAGTAGAACCCGCTAGATGAATAAATTGAATGGGAGCGGTTAAGGGACTTTATTTTTTAAAATTAAAGCTTTGTTCTTGGGTCATATTGTTCTTGAGAATTTCCTTGTTGGGTCCTTAGGTAGGGACCGTGGGTGGGAACTTAACTGCTTTACCACCTTCCCTACTATCATTTCTCAAGAATCTTTTAACTGTCTCATACAGTAGGGAAAATGAAACTACTAGTATTCCATGAAATGCTTCTCCAATTGAAATATGCTTTGGACATTCAAATCTTATTTTATTAATTTCTTTTCATTTTAAAATGTCTTGGGAGTTATTCAGTTTTCATTTCTTTTTATTAATAATGTTTCAAATGTATTCTTTCACAAAACTGTCCATCTTTTTATATTTCATTGATATTTTTCATCATTCTTACCAATAACCTTTCTCCCATAGAAACCTCCCCTATACGAGAAATATAGTTAAACCATGCTAACTAACATTTTAACAATTTTTTGTCTCAAGAAGTGGAATATATGTTTCATCCAAACCATAGGGGTTGAAATTGGTTGCTGTATTGGTTGGAGTTAGGATGCTTCTGTATTGTTTTCCTTTTTAAAAAAATGACAGTGTATTTGTTACTTATCTCCATTCCACTTTCCACCTCCCCCCCTTTGAACAATTAAAAAAATAAAAATAAAACCCGCATAATAAGTATGCATATGTCAGCAAAACAAATTTCCACATTGATCATACCCAAAAATGTATATCTTAATCATTTTAAGCCCTTCACCTTTCTTTTAAAGGTGGACCTTCAGTTTTCTGTCTTCGTGGTTTATCATCAATATGTCATTTTCTTTGGCTCTGAAGACTTTCAAAGTTGTTTTTCTCCAAAATGTTGTCATTGTATAAATTGTTCTTCTAGTTATGCTCATTTAATTGCCTCCAGTTCATAAATGTTTTCCCTGTTTTCTCTTTAACTGTCCATTCTGCATTATTATGGACTAGTAATAATATTACATTTACATATCATAATTTAACTGTTCCCTAAGAAATGAACCCCCATAGTTTACAGTTTGAGACTACTGTGACAAGAACTACTACAAATATTTGGATTTTTAAATTTTGATCTCTTTTTAGGCTATCAGCCAGTAGTGATATTTCTGATTCAAAGAGTATGGCCAAGGATAGTGACTTTGGGGATATAGTTCCAGATTGCTTTCTAGAATGGCTGATCCAATTCACAGCTCTAGTGTTGCCTGTCTTTTATGTTACTGTGATCATCATATGCCATCATATGCATTCTCTTGGTTCTACTTATTTTGCTCTTTGTTACTTTATATAAATCTTGCTGAATTTTTTGAAATTCCTCATTTTTATTTTTTATGGCACAGTAAATAGTTCATTAAATTTATATAACAATTTATTCATCTATCCCCCAATTGATTATTAGCTACTTTGTTTCCAGTTTTTTTTCCTGCTGTAAAAATGTGTAGATATGTGTTTTGAATGTGTGGCACCTTCCCTTTATCTTTGGCACAGTTATGGGATCACTAGATCAAAGAGGATGAAGAGTTTAGTAATTTTTGTAGTGTAGTTCCAAATTGTTTTGCAGAATAGTTGAACTAGTTTACAGCTCACAAAATATATTAGCTAATGTTCTTGTCTTCCCACATCCCTTTGAACGTTGATTATTGCCATGTTTTATCCAGTTGTCATTAGGGCAATTTGATCGGTGTAAGGTGAAATTTTAAAGTTTTTTTTTTTAAATATATATTTCTCTTACTAATTTCTAGTTATTTACAATAGAGTTTTTCACCTAGATATTGCTAGAAAATTATCCATCTTTTATCAAGAACAAGGAAAGTTTCTTAACCTTTTTTGTGTCATGCACCTCATGTGGTGAAGTCTATGGACCCATTCTCAGAATATTTTTTTAAATTGATTTGTTTATTTACTCTTAGTTTACAAGATTCAGTTCCAAAATCCCTTGAGTTTCAGATTTTCTCCCCTTCTTCTTCCCCTCCCCTCACCCATGGCGGCATGCAGTCAAGTATAGGATCTGCAAATACTTTCACATTGGACATTAGTCTGGTTGTATAGTCTCAGAATATTTTTAAACTGCAAAAAATAAAATATATGAGATTATAAAGGAAACCAATTGTTTTGAAATATAGTTATCAAAATATTTTTTATAGTATGTTTATGGACTGCCAAGTTAAAAATCTTATAAATTACCCACTGATCCTGAAAAAGCAAATCAGTAAATATTTGTTAAGTGCTTACTATGTGTGAGGCATTATGCTAGGTGCTGGTATATTAAAAAAAAAGGCACAAAACAATCCCTATCCTCAAGGAGCTCAAAATCTAATGGAGGACCCAATAAACAAATATATACAAGCTATTTGCTATATAAATAGAAAAAAAAATAGATAAATCAGGAAGGCACTAGAATTAGAGAGGGATTGGAAAGACTTCCTGTAGAAGATGGAATTTAAGGAAGTTAGGGAAGACACCAGTAAGTGAGATGGAGGAGAGCATTCCAGGTGTGGCAGGCAGCCAAAGAAAATGTAAGGGAGCAAGGAGACTGAGTGTCTTGTTCATGGAACAGCCAGAATATCAGTGTCACTAGACTGAAAAATACTTGATGGAGAGTGAAATGTAAAAAGACTGGAATGGTAGGAGGGGTCTAAGACTATGAAGAGTTTTGAACCCCAGACAGGATTTTTTTATATAGTTCTGGAGGTATTAGGGAGCTACTGGAGTTTCTCGAATAGGGGGAGGAAAACCACTCTGGTGTTTGAATAGAGGGTAGTTTTAAGTGGGGAGAGACTTAATGCAGCAGACTGTCCAGCAGGCTATTTCAGGGTGTAAGGTGATGATGTCCTGTACCAGGGTGGTGATAGCATCAGAGGAGAGAAGGGGGCATATTCGAGAGATGTTGCAAAGGTGAAGTCAACAGGCTTAGGGTATGGGAGGGTGAGAGTGTGAGGAGTCTAGCATTATTCCCAATTTGCAAACCTGAGCTGTTGGAAGGATAATGTAGCTCTCTATAGTAATAGGAAAAGTAAGAGGGAGAGAGAGGATTTAGAGGAAAAGATAATGATTTCAATTTTGGACATGTTGAGTTTAAGATATTTATTGGACAACCAGTTCTAGATATCTGTTGATGGGAGACTGGAGGTCAGCCAGGGCAGGATTGGTCAGTTTGAGAACCAGTAGCAGGACATGGTAATGAAATCTGTGGAAAATGATGAGAGCACAAAGTGATAGAGGGAGAAGAAAGTCTTTTTTAAAAAAAAATTTAGTATTTTATTTTTACCCAGTTACATGTAAAAACAATTTTTAACATTCTTTTAAACTATTGAGTTCCAAATTTTCTCCCTTCTTTCCCTCCCTCCCCACCCTATTGAGAAGGCAGACAATTTTATATAGGTTAGACATGTGTAGTCATGCAAAAAATTTCCATATTAGCCATGTTGTGAAAGCAAACAGACCAAAAAAACCTAAACAAACTCAACCAAACCTCAAGAAAAATAAAGTTAAAAAAAAAGGTGCTTCAATCTGTATTCAGACAGCATCAGTTCTTTCTCTAGGGATGGATAGCATTTTTTATCATAAAAACACCTTTAGAGTTATCTTGGATCATTGTATTGCCGAGAATATCTAATTCATTCACAGCTGATCATCTTACAGTATTTATGTTACTTTCATCAGCTCATATAAGTAGAAGCTTTAAAGTCTTAAGAGACTCTTAGCATCTCCTCTAGAGTTGAGTTCACAATATGTACAAAATGTTGATAGACATATGCCAAACAACAAGCATTTATTAAGCACCTACTGTGGCACTGTATTTAAGCACTGAATACATAAGTAAAAAGAATAAAGAATTTCTACTCAAAAGGAACTAATATTTTAATGGAGAAAAACAGCAATTATATGTGTTGTATGTGTAGCATAAAAATGGAATGAGTAAATATAAATACATGCAAAATAGTCAAACAGAGAGTTTGAGAGGGCATTAGGAAAGGTTTTATGCTAAAGAAGGTTCTACATCTTGTTAGAGCAGTGGTTCTCAACCTGTGGGTTGTGACCCCTTTGGGGGTCTAATGACCCTTTCATAGGGGTCACAGGGGTCACTTAAGACCGTCTGAAAACACAAATTTCCGATGGTCTTAGGAACTAAGACACCACTCCTGTATCCCTCTCTAGATGGGTCCGCCCACATGCAGATATACCCACATGTGAGTATTAAAGGGTCGTGGCCTTAGGAAGGTTGAGAACCACTGTGTTAGAGGGAGTGAGATTTTCTATTTCAGTCTGGGCAAGACTTCAGTGTAGTCTTATGTTCCTCATCAGTCAGTGAATTTCACACAGAAAAAGTCTTTTGTTCTCTAGTCACAGAGTGTAGCCTATTCTTAGCCAACCATTTTTTTGATGCTTGCCATTGGTTATAAGTATGTCTGAATAGAAGAGTATAGATAGAGATATTTCAGTAGGTTCTTTAACTGCTTCTGAATAGCCTCATTTCTCACATGGTTGCATGACTTTGGAGTTTTTATGACATTTCCACTGTGCCCCAGAGAATTCATTATTAGAGAAACTTAATCTCTGTTATCCTGCATCCAGAGCTTTATGCATATAGCTTTGGTACTTGCCTCATCACTGATCCTCTGCCTGGAGGCTGGGTCCATGAACTCAGCCTTCATTGAAGGGGTGAGCTCAGCTGAGAACATCTCATTTCTCACCTGTCTGCACTACTTGGGACTTCTCTGACTCCCCTCTCTCCCTCCCTACTTTTCAGCTTCTTTCTGTGTGCTGTCTTCCCCCATTAGATTGTAAACTCCTTGAGCACAGGGATTGTCTTTGGCCTCTTTGTGTATAGCAGTAGTATATTCTTTATATCCCCCGTACTTAGCACAGTGCCTGGTACATAGGAGGCACTTAATAAATATTTATTGACTGACAGGTAATTCTTGTTCTCCTCATGCTAGATCACTATTAATTTTCTTATTTGTTAGACTGGGGATTATTGGTTGCTTAGTCCTAATAATTCCTTATGCATAGTATTCTCTAAATGTATTTTTTACTGACTTGAAAATCTTCAATTTTTTTATTCTCTAACCCAGGGTATCCCTTATAGGACTTCTTTAATGAAAGAAAAAATCTGCTAGAATTTCCATGATGTTGAGAATTGGAGAATGATAATAACTTCATTCTTTTGATTTGTCCAAGCCTGTTACTGAGGGTTGTTGACAGAATAAGATGAAGTGGCCAGGAATAAGATAAAAAGTAGAAGAGAAAAGTGTTTTTGTAAATAAAGTAATACTGTTATTACTAGTAAACATATGTACTTAGAATTTTCTCTGAAACTTTTAGTATAACTGACTGATCACATTTCTCTTTGGGAAGAAGGGAATAAATTTAGAAATACTAGAAGACAAAGTATGACCTGAGCTAATAAGGAAAATATTATGTGCTTGCATCCCGCCTTCCCTATTATTATAGAGTACTTTGAAATTATTATACTTACTACTTTCTGTTGCTTGTATATAAATGAGAAGTCAAATCTAAGATACTCCCAAAAATACATCCTTAAAAACTCCTGAAATAGATGGAAAAATAAAAACACAATAGTGGTTTGGGATGTAGTTGGGGTTTTTTTTTGCATGCTTCTCATTTTAATTACTACTTCCTTTTCTGTGTGTTTGCTAACTATCCTTGTAATACAACTTTCTAGATGTTGCACCTGCTCTCACACATATTCCCACATCCTAAAAAGGTTCAGAGTACACTGGTTTGACATCCTCTTAAAAAAAATTACAAGAGTCCTTACAAATATGCTAGTCATTCAGAGGGCACAGTTAGTTCAAAGCAAAGGCATTTATGGTTAGTATTTGTAAGAAATGTAATAGTAGCACATTTTCCTTTTAAACTTGAGGCACAGCATCCCTCCAATCTTACATTGGTAGAAGAGAAGGCAACATAGACTTAGATATGGAGGGGCACATAGGGAACATTTGTGGCCAGTGTACATGGATGTAAGGGCACATAAGCAGGATGTGTGTGGAGGATAAACTATTCCGAGCCAAACCCAAATGAACCAACTAGCTAATTGGAGCCCATCAGCATTTAGTCTGTGTTTTGAAATACCTTCTTTCTGCTTAGCCAGGTTTGAAGTAAAATCTATGTTTCATGACTTTCAGATTTAGGGTTAAAAAGTTGCCTGTAGGGGCAGAGCCAAGATGGAGGCGTAGAAGCAACAAGGTTCCGCAGCTCTCACGTAGCCACCTCAAATACCCATAAAATATGACTCTAAACAAATTTTAGGGCTCCAAAACCCATAAAAATACAGAAAAACACATCTCCCACTGAAGGCAGCTTGGCAGGAAGGGCTCATCACAGCATGCTGGGAGCTGAAACCAGCCCAGCCTGAAACCGTGGCTTGGCCCCAGGGTGGCCAGGACAAGCCACAGCTGGAGCCTTCAGGAGAGTGGATCAGCGGCAGCTGTGGCAGTTTCCAGAATTATCAAGCCATAAGAAACAAGGACAAAGTGAAAAGTCAGTAGAACTCAGCTAAATTTGAGGGAGAAAAGTGGTCTGGCCAAACTGCCTCCAGGGCAAGGAAGCGGCAGAAGCGGTGGCCCTGCAGCCACCTTCACATGGCTGCTTCAGAGCTCCCGGCTTGCAGACTGCAGGGGGGCAAGTGATCATTCAGAGGCTAAGTACTCTTGTGTTGAGTGGCCTGGATCCAGATCATGGTCTTGGGTGGTGGTCCTGGGGTGCGTTTTCAGTGAGCCAAAGCTAGTGGAGACTGTAAAAAAACAGCAGCCTCCTAATAGCTCTGGTGGCTGCAAAAACTCCAGTGATTTGGGACCAAGCTTTCCCCTCTGGAAGCAGAATTCCACAGAGCTAAAAAATCAAGTAATCCACTGACAACATGAGCAGGCAAAGGAAGCAAAGTAAGAACAGCAACCGAACTTTAGATTCCTTCTTTGGGGACAAAAAGGATCAAAGCATGGAACAGGAGGAAGACAACACAGTCAGAACTCCCACACCAAAAGCTTCCAAGAAACATAAAGACTGCCTACAAGCCATAGAGCAGCTTAAGAAAGATTTTGAAAACCAAATAAGAGAAGTGGAGGAAAAATTGGGAAGAGAATTGAGAATGATGCAAGAAAATCATGAAAAGAGAGTCAACAACCTGACTGATGAAAATAATGCCTTAAAAAATAGATTAACTCAAATGGCAAAAGAGGCCCAAAAAGCCAATGAGGAGAAGAATGCCTTAAAAAGTTGAATTTGCC
>CM053587.1:112090268-112109001 GCA_028646515.1 Pseudochirops corinnae
TCTGTCCCAAATCGCTGGGGTCCTCCCGGCTGCCATAGACTTCTGGCTGACTGGATAATGAAGACTCCAAGACCGAGGCCCAAGACGAAGATCCAGATCCAGGCCGCTCAACGTGAGAGCCCTGGCCTGAAAACAATCGCTCAGTCCCCCTGCTTTCTGCAGGCCGGGGCGGGAAGCTACAACGCAGAGGCGGGTGCAAAACCTCTGCCTTTTGCTTTTCTGCTCTGGAGACCTTTCAGCCCAGACTGCTTATTTCCCCCTTTCGCAATCCCCAACTCGCAGCTGGTGCTAATCCACAGCTGGTGCTAATCCTCTGCTCACCTGAAAGGCTCTTCCGCCGCCCCTGGGGCACAGCCTCAGCTTCAGGCCAGGCTGGCTTCGGTTGGCAGTGCTGATATGGTTCCTCATAGCCGAGCTGACTTTAGTGGGAAGTATCCTTGTGTGCGTTTTGGAGTTGTAGGATTGGTTTAGAGTCCTATTTTATGGGTATTTTGGGGTGGCTATGTGAGAGCTGCGATATGTTGCTGATGCTATGCTGCCATCCGGAAAATTTTTTAATCTTAAAGAAAGGGGGTAAGGTATATTTCAATATTAATCCTATATGAAGTTATAACTTTAAAAGTTTTATGTGATTATCAGCAAATTCTGAGTGGAAGTCTAGGAAAATGATTTTTTTCTCTATAGATATTCTTTGATTTTTCTTTTCCTAAGGCACTTGTAAGGAATAGATGAGATAATGTAAACTTTAATGTGATATAAGTATTAGCTGTTAATGTTTTTATTGAGGAAAATTAAATTACTTTTATTTATAAGGTACACTTCTTCAAATTGTGGTTTTGGGCATTATTTCTTTTAATACGCAGCCATCAGAGGATTTAGAAGACTTCTCTCACAACAAACTAGGTTGATTTACCAATAAGATTTGACAAGTAAGCTTCTGATTTGACTGAGTTATAACAGTGGACAACTTGTCCAATCAGCAACCCACCACATTGCAGTATTAATAATCTGTCTTCAGTTAAGGAAATGAGAATTAGACAAAGGAAAACACATTGTGTTAGGAAATCAGAACACCTCAGTCTTTGTCTTGACTGCTACTAACTAGATTTGTGGCCGTTGACAAATTCATTTAATTTCTCTTGGCCTCAGTTTTTTTAACCTCTCTTGAGTTCCCTTTCTACTCTAAAGTTCTGTAATCTACATAATCAAATTAATATTGTAGATTTCTGTCCCTGGTGTAATGGTTTCAAGATTTGATTTTATTTGGTCTTTTTTGTCCTCTAGAATTGCCTGGTCTTTTCTCTCTAGTCACTTTATAAACATTTAATAGGTAATTAATTTGAATCTTAAAGTGTTGAGTGATTATGATTAACAGGAGGATCAACTTTTTGTGGCATCGCATCATTATGTCTCATGGATAAATTAGAAGAAGTTTTTTCTGAAAAAGAATTAAACAGAATAAAGAGATGGTGCATAATGAGACAACAGACTGGTTATCATGGACGACCCAATAAGCCTGTAGATACCTGCTATTCTTTTTGGGTGGGAGCAACTTTAAAGGTAAGACAGGAATAGAAATTAATAAAATGGAAAACTTAATATGGAAAGATATATGAAATATGTAATAGCAACCTTCGTGATAATTTATTTGATTTTTGTAGCACATGCTTTTCCTCAGTATTAGTATATAGTAAAGATACTGAGTTTCTGGTACTACAGTAGTGATACCCAGTCCAGACTAAGCAAAAAAGGAATAATAATTAACTATCAGAAATAAGAAATAAATAATTCCATCAAGTTGTGATAATCACCCAAATATTTTGTCTTTGGCAGTTGCACCAATGGGGGTAATATGAGAAAGCCTCTTTGGCTGCTTGTGCTATCAACCTTTAAAGGTGTACCTTATCTTGCCTTAATGATATATTACTGATTTATTCGTGAATTAATTTATCCAGAACTTTCTTGAATTTATTGATATTTATGTTATTATTAGCTTGCCTAATACATTTATTACTCTTTGAATAAAGAATTATTTTCCTATATTTCTTCTAAGATTGTCAAGCTTCAAGAGATATCTCCTAATTGCAAGGATGTAGTGCATAAGTCTTACTACAATTTGCATTTTTTTCCTTAAATATATCATTTTATACTTGCCTAAACTATACTCATCTCAAATACAAGTTTTTATTGACACTTCTCCCTCTTGGGCCAAGTTTTCTCTATTATGTATGGTATCAACTTTGATTTTAAAAGCGTACTGTGAGTTTATGATATATTACAATTTAAAGTCATAAGTGACATATTTTGGGTAGGTGAACATGCCATTAAAAAAAACTTATTTGATTTGATATAGAGGGAGTTTTTAAGATTTTATTTCCAATCTAAATGTTAATAAGAGTTAAACTGATGGAAAGGTAAGATGTGAGGATGAACATGGTAAATAAGGGAGATGCTTAGTTAATAAAAGTAGTACTGATTCCTTGAAAGTTTTTTCTAATCTCAGTTCTCTTGACCCCCTCTGAATTTTTCAGAACCACAAAACTAGAGGAAATTTGTTTAAATAGTAAGAAATTGAATTTTGCATCAGAATAGTTTCTTAAACTGTTGTCTATCAGTAAATGCCTTTTCTGTGATCTCATTTCAGCTGCTGAAAATATTTCAATATACAAACTTTGAGAAAAACAGAAATTATATCTTATCAACTCAAGATCGCCTTGTAGGTGGGTTTGCCAAGTGGCCAGATAGTCATCCAGGTAAATGATTCTCATTTGGGGAGTTTTCCTTTCATTTTGGAGGAATATAATGTTTAGCATTATTAAACTTTCTTTAAAAATAATAAAATAGGATTTAAGAATAATTATAATTTTTCAAAAGATAGGGAGAGAAATGTTAAATGATGTTTTTGCTTAGGACAACTCATCTTGTCAGTTAACTAGCATTTGTTAAGCATCTGCTCTATGCCAGGTAATCCACTGAGTGCTAGGGATACAGATACAGGCAAAAACCAGTCCTCACTTTCAAAGAGTGCACAGTCTGATGGTAAAAGTATTGTTTGGGCTTTTCCTTAAACTTTTTATTGCTATGATCTTCATTGCCCAGCTCTACCTTCCACCAGCTTGATAGTTATTTTAACTTTGCATCTAAGGTAACCCTTTTACAGTTTTTTCCCTGCTTTTCTCTTGAATTAGTGTTCTGTTAAGTGAGCCATATCTATTTAATGTATGTGGATTATGAATCAGTTAGCATTTATTAGGTATTAGCTATGGACTGGTCAGTTGGGATATAAAGACATTAATAAAATAATACCTGCCCTAAAAAAAATTTGTGTTCTTATAAAACCTATATCAAATTGCTTACCATCCCAGGGTGGAGGTAAGACAGGGAGAAAATTTGGAACTCAAAATTTTAAAAATGAATGCCAAAAATTGTCTTTATATGTAAATTGGGAAAAATTATATATATGTATATGTATGTATGTGTTTGTATAAGTTTGTGTTCTCTGGGGGAAACAACATGTACATGTATACAAAATAAATAGAAGGTAATAGCTTTTGTTGAGGAAGGTGCTAGTAGCCAAGAGGGAGGAGATCAGGAAGGAAAGATAGTACCTGAACTGATTTTTGAAAAAAACATTACATATTCTAAAAAGCAAAGTGGGGGAGGGAGCAGGGAATACCTTCTAGGCATGGGGGGCAGCTAATGCAAAGACACAGATAGAATAGACAGTGTCAAGTGTGAAGGGCAGTTTGAGGATGAGTTTGACTGAATAGTAGCATGCTGGAAAGTGACTAATATATAATAGTGTTGGAAAGGTAGGTTGGTTCCAGATTCTAAAGACTTTTAACTGCCAAATAAAAGAGTTGCTATTTTATTCTAAGTGAAGGGATTTGAAAGTTTATTAGGAATCATTGTGGGAAAATAACTATATGTTAGAACCTAGAGACCTAAGGTTCCCCCCATAGCAATTGAAATTAAAGTAAACTGGGGCAGAAAGTTTGGAGCACATTCTGTTTAAAAGGGTTCTTTTACCTCCTCAGCAAGGCAAAAGACCCGAAATAAAGGCAGATTATTTTTGTAGACAAAAGGAGGAACATTCTAAGAAAACAGAAGACCACATCATAGATGGGGAAAACAATATGATTGGTTACAAAGTCAGAAGCATCATAGGGGGACGGTATAATTGGCTGGAAATTTGGAGAGCTATCAACAACCCGTGTTTCCATCTTGTCATTATAGAAGGCTCATTGGTATTATCCACCTGCATGGGTAAGTTAGTGTCACAGCTATAAGAGACCAGATTTTCTTGAAGGATAGTGAGTGTTGCAGAGGGAAATTAATAGTAAAACTGTAATAGTGAGGGACCTCAGCACATTCCTCTAAGACCTTAAAAATCTAACAAAAATATAAGCAAGAAAAACGTTAAAGACCTGAATAGAATTTTTTTTAAAATGAGAGGTGATATATGTCTGCTGCCTACTGAATAGACTCAAAAAGGCATTTAAGTACATGGCACCTTTACCAAAAGTATCCAACTGGTCATTTAAGCAACAAATTAGCTAACCATTTTTTCACTTAGGTAACATGGTAGATAGAAATGAAGTCATAAGTTTAAATCCAGCCTCAGACAGTTATTAGCTCTATGACTCTGGGCAAGTTACTTATAACCTCTGTCTACCTCAGTGTATAAAATGGGAATAATATAGCACCTACCTTCTAAGGTTGTTTTGAGAATAAAATGAGATAATGTTTGTCATGTGTTTTGCAAACTTTAAAGCACTATATAAATGATAGATATTAGCATTATCATGTATCGGGCATAAAACTTCACAGACAAATGCAAAAAAATTATAAACCGTTGACCACAGTGCAGTAAAACATACTAAAAAATAAATGACCTTTGAAGAAAGAATTTAAATTTAATTGGAGGCTTTGTGTTTATGGGAAATCGGTATGATGCAGTGACATGTTCATCCTGTTCCTTTAGAGCAGTTCTTTGGCAGGTTTATGATTGGATATGTGGGTTAAGAAGAATGAAGGGTCAAGAATGATTCCATGTTTATAAATCTGGGAAGTTGAAAGGGTGGCAGTATCATTAAGAGAAACATTGATGATGTTCAGAAGAGGGATGAATTTAGGGGAAAAGATAGTGAGTTCTCTTTTTTGTCCTGTTGAATGGGAGATGAGTATTAATTAGAGTTCAAGAATGAAACCCAGGTTGGATATATAGATTTAGGAGTCATTTACCTATACATGATAGTAGGAGTTGAAGTTACTAAATCCAAGAATATAGAGAATAGAACCCAGGACAGAGCCCTATGATATATCCACATTTAGAGGGCCCAATATGAATGATACTCCAGGAAAGGAGACTGAGGAGTAGTGAGATATATAGGAAGAGAAAGATAACTAAGAAAGCCTTTAGCTTAACATTTTTCATGGCACTCTGTTTCATGTTTTTAAATGCCAAAAATAGTTATTTACATCTGTATGGAGGAGCAAGGAAAAGGGGGGGTAAAAGGAACAGAGAATGTTTTCCCTAAAATGTAGGAATGCTTTATTCCTCCATTCTTATTCTTATTTTCTATCCCCAAGACTGAACATCAATGGGAGAAGCTTAGACCCCTAATCCCATCTGAATTTTGTTATATGACATCCATGACAAATGTGTAATGGTATACATAATAAAATCTGGAAGGGTATACATAATTTTAACAAAGAACAGAATTAGAAGAGTATCACATGGCCATTCAGACCAGTCTGTGTATTCAAAAGTTACATTTTACACACACACATACATGCACGCATGCACGCACGTGTGCGTTGATGCAGTAAAAGATGCAATTGTCCCCTTATAAATGAGACTTTAGGATCAGGTGCTTTGGTTAACATTTTAAAAGTATGGTCTTCATAGTTGCCCTGTATAAACATCCAGATTCACTAGGTCATATCACGTGGATGACAGATTCAAGATCCAGAAAGATCCCAACAACAATGGAATATATCCAGTAAGAGAAAATTTAATAGGAATAAATGCAAAATATTACATATAATATGTTCATTTTCTTCAGTGAATAAATGAAGCATTTATTAAATACTTTGTGCAAAGCGCAGTGCTAAGAAGCTGGGGATAAAAATTTAAAAATAAAACAGTTCCTTCTTGCAAGGAGCTCAAAACATAATGATTTCTTAATTCCAGATAACGATATAGATGGTTAGAAAACAGTGGGCATGACAAAGACCTAAGTTTTATTGCATTTCCTTGAGGTATAAACTCTGAGCCTTTGGTTCAGAGGGTAAGGACATTTTAATTACTTTATTTGCATAATTGCAATATTCTCCTATCACCTACAGGAATTGGTATTTTTCAGAGGCATAACCAACAAAGAGGGCTGTTGGCAAGCTTAACAAGGCAGTAACAAAAACTGTTTAGAAAAGAATCCAAAATAGGTACCTCAAAAGTTGTGATCACATTAGGAATATAGAGAATAAAAAAGACCTGAAGAATATAAGGGGTGTTAATTGAAGAATTAAAGTCAAAATGGGGGGGAAGGAAATATAATGAAGAGTGAGATAGAAAGTACTTTCTAGCAAAGGGCCCAGAATACCAAAAAAAAAAAATTGAAGTGGGAGAGAGGAAGGGAAATTCTGTTTGACTCTTTAACTGAAAGGGACAAAAGAGAAGGATCAAATGACCAAATAAAGGGAAGGAAGAACAAGCTAATAAGAAAAACTCTAGAGGGAAAAAGGTAACAAACAAATGGAGACTAGAGAGTGGAGAATTGAGTGTGAGGGGAGTAGAGCCAGTGAGAATAGGCTAAAATAACTGAAGACCTGGTAGGTACTTAGAGACAATGGAGGGAAAATATAAATCTGATTCTCTTTTGAGTGTTAATGGATTAAATAATCCAATGAAACAAAACAGATCTGATAAGAAAACCCCACAGGTATATAGGGCATATATATATATTTTAGTATCATAAAAAGTACCCATCTAAGATCAAAAGTAAACATCATATGTAATATGTAACAAACCCTTTTCCAGTAAATATGGGAGTAAAGCAAGGGTGCCCAGCCTCCCTACTCTTATTTGATATATTTCCGGCAACAGCAGTAAGAAAAGAGAAACAAATTAAAAGCATGAACATGGGTAAAGTAGATAAAACTATCCCTATTTTATTATTGATATGATGGTGTACTTAAGGGTGAATAGTACTTAGAGACAAACTGTTATAAAGTAGCAGTCATCAAAATAATCTGATATTTTTTTAAAAAATCAATCAATTGAACAGATGAGACAAGGGAGAATCAGAAACAGTGGAATTGAGTTACCAAAAGTGTTTAATAAATTGGAAAACATAAATTCCTTAGGAAAGAACTCCCTATTTGATTTTTTAAAAAATATTTACTGTAAAACAGGCAAATATTAGACCAAAACCTTGCACCTTATTCCATAATATATTCTAAATAGGTGTGTAACCTTAATATTAGAGATTATACTTTTTTTAAAAATTAGAAGTAGATTCTGTTCACTCACAGCTATGAGTAGATGTATTCTTAACCAGATGAAGGAAAGAGATAGTTAAAAAAGATAAAAGAAATAATGTGTCTAGGATAAGAAAGGAGGCAAATGGGAGAAAAAAGTCTTTGTATAATTTCTTTTATAATGGTTTGATTTCCAAAATAAACAGTAAATATATGTGACCACTACCCATTTCCCATTAGATAAGTAGTCAAAGGATATGAATAGTTCTCAAAATAAGAATTACAAATTATTCACAACTATATGAAAGACTGCTCCAAATCACTAATAATGCAAATCAAAACAATCCCTTGAGTTTCTGCTTCGCACCCTGCAAATTGACTAACATGACAAAAATGTCAGTATTCAATTTTGCAAGGATTGTCAGAAGATAGGTGCACTGATGCCTTGTTGATGGAGCTACAAATTGGTACAACCATTTGTTTGAAAAGTGATTGTGGAATTATTAAATAAAGTAGTGACTAAAATATTCATAGCCTTTGATGCAGAGATTCCATTGCTGGATGTATACTCCAAAGAGGCCATTAATAAGAACCCCTCCATACATACCAAAGTATTTATAGCAACACTGTATGATAACAAAGAATTAGAAACAAATATACATCATTTGGGGAAAGGCTAAACAAATTATAATGGAATATTACTGTGTTGTAAAGAAATGACAAATGTGAAGAATATAGAGAAGCATGGAAAGATCTATATAAACTAATTCACAGTGAAGTGAACAGAGCCAAGAAAACATGTACATAATGACTACAGTAAATAGAAAGAACAGCTCCCCACCCAAGAAAATCAGAAATGAATGTTATAAAATTATATAGATTCCCCGCCTCTTCTTTCCTCCTGTCCCCCACCCCTACTCCACCCTCTCATTTTCCAGATGTGAAAAGTGTTACATGTTATACATGTTTTTGGAGTTTGACAATGTGTTTATGGGTTGCACTAATTCCACCCCACCTTTTTTTTTTTTTTGGTTTCTAAAAAAAATACCATACTTTATATAGTATGGCTCTCTGGGAGAGGGATGCTGGGGAGAACTATGATGATGTAAAAGATGTCACTAAATTCGTTTTCATAAAAAAATTAAAAAGAAGACATGACAAGTTATCTTCAAATATTTTAAATGGCTGTCATATGGAAAGAGACAGATTAGATTTATTCTTCTTGGTCCCATGAGGCAAAAGTAGGAACAAGATGGAAGTTTGGGTGGAAGTTGCAGAAAGTCAGTATTAGACTTGCAAGGAAATCCTTAACAACAACTAGAGTTATTCAGAAGTGGACTGGGCTGCTTCAAGAGGTAGTAGATTCTCTGTCACTGGAGACCTTCAGTCTTTCAAGACATGAGTCTTGTTCTTGTAGGTATTGGTTTCAGTGGCCTTTAAAATCCATTCTAACTTAGATTCTGTAAAAATTTTACAGATGGTAACTTTTATACAATATAGCATTTGGGATTTTAAAAGAAATACTTTAAAAAAAGACAGTGTTAATGAAATATTTTATCATTCTTTGCTTCATATTTGTATTTTGTATTCCTGGTCATACAGGCTGTTCACTAGTAGTCTAAATTTAATCCATACTTGCCTTTTCTTCCCTTTGTCTTTGTAATATACAAATTTCTACTCATTTCCACTCTTCTCACTAATATCTTGACTATCCTTTAAGACCCATTTTAGATGGTTCCTCATCATTATTTACTTTTATTTCTACCACCACCACTACCACTCCCCAAGCAGGAAGTTCTGTCTCTATATTCCTATATGATTGTGCTTCATATTCTGTTCTGTATTTTATTTGTGTACCTGTCTTATCTACCCATCTACAGTGTTTGCATTTACATCAGAGTCTGTTTTATTCAATGTTCATTCTCCTGTAGCTCTAAGCAAATTGCATTACACACAGTTGCACTCAGTAAATGTTTGTTGAGTTGAATCAAAGAATGATAATGTGCTATGCGCTTAAAATGTCCTACAGTATATGCCAAAATGAATAGCCATCAAAATATTAATATTTTATTTCCAGATGCTTTGCATGCATACTTTGGAATTTGTGGTTTGTCACTGATGGAGGAAAGTGGAATTTGCAAAGTTCATCCTGCCCTGAATATAAGCACACGGACTTCTGAACGTCTTCAGGATCTTCATCAGAGCTGGAAAACCAAGGACTCTAAACAGTGTTCAGAGAATATGTATATTTCCACGTGACTGATTTGGGTTTTGTGGGAGGAGAATAGGGTCAGTAATTGATAGCATAATATTAGACTAAGGCTAAAAGCCATGCATAACCAAGTGTGCTATTTTTTTTAAGGGATAGAGTTATACAATCAAATCTTATGCTGGTGTCACTTTGGAATGTAGTCTTGAGCTTAGCCCTTTGCACTGTGATTCAAGAGTGTTTCATTTATGTTGAAGTTTGCCGCTGTAGAATCTGATGCTTCTTCAAGTGGCTTATATTTCTTAGAAACCCCTTGAAGCAAATGAACAAATGTGTATTTGTTAAATTTTTTTTAGGAGTTTTCAATACAAACCATGTCAAAGTGCATTAATCAAAAAGTATCTTTAAAACAAGTTTACACTTCATATGACACTGACAGCCTTCCAGAGACTACTTAATGACCTTTTACAAAACTTGATTTACCTATAATTTATAGATGGGTTTGAGGATAAATTATGTTTCTAGGAATTATTCTTTGAAAGCCATTGGTTCCAGATTTTTTTTAAAGGGAGTATTCTTAGTCTTTTCCTTAAGTTAGCGTGCCATTTAAAATTATAGGTCCTACTTAAATTCAGTAATAATTTTATACCAAGAGGACGCAGACTCATTAATTACAGTGAAAACTTTTTAAAGAGAGGTTGTTAGTAAGCAAGATAATAATGAAGTGTTTAATTGAACCACAGTAGAGTAAGAGGGTAATATAAATTGAACCGTATGTAGTTGTGAGAAAGGTTTGTACTGAGCATAATTTCTTTACGCAGTTTTGCTAGGGTGGGGTATAGTCAAAGCGTGGAAGAATTCCTATTTATTTTTGATTTCAACTTCAAAATATTTGTCCCCTGTTACCTTTCTGGGAGAATGGAACAACCTTCTTAGAAAACTAAGGTTTTAAAGTAAGTAGGTAGTAGTTTTTAAAAAAAATAATAGTTATACTTGAAATTCAAAATTTTATGATTGTGATATTTTTGACCACCTGTTTTTTTGTTGATATTTTGCCTCTAATCTGTCTGTGAGCAGCAAATGGTGCTTCTCTGGGTTAATCCATTACTTAAGAAAGTTGAAACCTATGTTCAGGAATATAATAAAACACTTTCCAAGAGCACACATATGTATAAAGAGTGGCATCTGGCATGATGGTTAGAGTACTGGACCTAGAGTTGGGAAGATTGAGTTCAATTCCAGCCTCAGACACTTAGCTCTGTGACCCTGGGCAAGTCATTTAACCGGTCTGCCTCAGTTTCCTCATTTGTAAAATGGGGATGATAATAGCCTCCACCTCACAGAGTTATAGGGGGGATAAGATGAGATAATATTTATAAAGTGCTTGGCAAACCTTAGGCACACTATAAATGCTATTATTATTACTACTACACATTTATGTATGTGTATATATTATACATGCATGTGTGCGTGTGTGATGTGCATTTTTTTCTGATGAACTTTTATAAAAAAATGAAATGGACCACAGGGGCTGAAGAGTCTGAATGATTGTTAAGAATTAGGTTGATTGGTAAACTGATTATGTTTATTTTTTAAGGGAGGTGGAGTAGTAATTTGGAGTCTTTATTGGTGATTGCTTTATCTGTATGTAGACCTTGTCTCTACTGTATCAAGTTGCTCAAAGGTAGGAAGACTTAAGATTGGGTAAGACTCCCTCTTCTCATCTAAACGGTTTTCTAAATACTGCAGTTTAGAAGGGTAGGTAAGTAAGACCTTAGGAAAGACATGTTTTTTCTCTGAATGTGATCAGAGTGTTATATGTTCTATATGCAGAATGTCCCCAAAGTCTTAGTGCAGTTTTAAGCTATTAATCACTGAGACTTTGGGGACATCCAGCATATATAATCATCATTTTAACAAAATTTTTGGTATCATGCCTAGGTAGTGTTTGATCATTTTGCATTTCCCAACTTGGCATCAAAATTACTCTTTAAATAATAGCCTTCTCCAGAAAAGCATACTATAAATATAAAGAAGTGACAGACATCCTGTGAAATCAGCGAACTGTTGGTTGTTACCTTCATACTTATTTGCAAAGCTTAACTACATTATTTTTCTTTTCTTTTTTTTTTAATTGGGAAAATAAAAGTCCTCTAATGGTGAAGAAAAACAATGACAACATTTGATAACCCTTTCATTTAAATTCTTTAAGGCATTTGTTGGTAAATCACAATTAAATTTTCAAGATCTACTACTGCTTTTCTATATCAGTTATTTAAATCAGTGTATGTAGGTAAAGTTGGGAAAAAAAGTCTCAAATTTAGTGAATATACATAAAATAACTTGTGTTACCTCTAATAATATTCCTAAACAAAAATTGAGAGATTTCTATGATGAAAGAGCCCTAGTTCTTGAGATTTCTCTGTGACTTGGTTAAACATACAAACTTCAGTGATTGATTATATGCTTATTGTTAATGGCTTTTTTGTATCTTTACTTTTATTATTGGACCCATCGATATTAGCTTTCTATAGCAATGTATTATAGAAGCACTATTTGACTAAAAGTATTCTATAGAAACCCCTCTTAATTTTTTCTATTCAATTTTACAAGAAAAGTATTAATGAATAAAATTGTGTGTGTGTGTGTCTGTCTGTCTGTCTGTCTGTCTGTCTCTGTCTCTCTGTCTCTGTGTGTGTACATTCTTTACCAGGGGTGAAATAATAGTGAGGGAAGAGAAAAAGCATAAAGTAAAATAAAACCTCAAACAGACACCCCCGGCTAACTTTAATTAAAGCTAGCTGTATTTTTCTGGCATTGCACATTTAGAAGAGACATGGATGGTAAAACAAGGTTTCTCCACCATCAGGTATTTAATTTTTAATTTTTAATTTTTTTGGCTTTTTGGAGGGGAGAGGGCAGGGCAATTGGAGTTAAGTGAATTGCCCAAGGTCTCATGGCTAGTAAAGGTCTCAAGTGTCTGAGGTCGGATTTGAACTCAGGTCCTCCTGACTCCACGGCCAGTGCTCTGTTTACTGCGTCACCTTGCCACCCCTAATTTTTAAAATTTTTAAAAGAAAGCAGAAAACTTTATGAATCTTATTTTCTAATTACAACTTGTTTTTTGGATTTTTTTTTTTTAAGGACAGACAGGTCCTGACTTACAGTACCCCTCACATGTTGTAGCCAGGGACACCTTGCTACCTTTTCCTTACAACCATTATTACTACTATGAATCCTGGCCCCTTTTAAGAAATGGCTTCCAACCATTGCTACCTAAGGGTATCCTATCTCTTCTACCTTATTTTTCCCCCCTTTCTACTACCACTGTTTCTAGAAACCTTGCTGAAAATTTCCTACCTTCTCCTCCATATCCTACTACCACTTAACCTATGGGGACGCTATATTATCTTCTAGAACTACTGATTTTCATTCCAACTTCTTTGCCTTTTTTTTCTTTGAAACTCTTTCCTATTCTAGCTGTGTCCTGTCCAGCAGCATAGCTACTAGGGATCCTGGTGCTTTCTTCTTCCTTTCTATTCTTCTCACTCTTTCCCTCGTGTCAATAGAGCTACCAAGGTCCATCTCCTACTGTTAGAATTGGTGTAAGGAAGAATGAGCTAATTGTATTCTTATTTCCAGAGCTAAGTCAGGAGGGATGTTCTTGGTGTCCTGAGTTATAGTTTTCCCAGCGACACAATGTTCAAAGAAGATACTGGTTTTTTAGTGTTATTAATATTATAGTTCATCTAAGTTATGACTGAATAGGCTTTGGTGGGTTACCCTTAAAACCCAACCTATATTTATAATATTCTTTCCATGGGAATGCTGCTTCATTCCAACCACTTTCTTACAAGTGTATTTTGTTTTTGATTTAGTGGAAAGGATGTTCAGTTTGGAATCATAAGGCTTAGGCTCAGATCCCACATCTGATGTTTACTTTTCCCATGTGGACTTGGACAAGTCACTTCACTTCTCTGTGTCTCAGTTTTCTCACTTGTAAAATGAAGGTGTTGAACTGAATGATCTCTAAGGTTCCTTCCTCTAAATCTGTGTTTCTATGATTCCTGGGCTTGATACATGTTAAAACTAAAACTCTTGAATCTTTTACATCTTCTATTATAAAATGAACATTGACATTCAGAATGATAACCCTGAGACGCTTTTAAGATTTTCAGTCATCAAGGAATATTGATATTACTACTCATAGAAAGTCAGGAAAGAAAAACCAACACATTTTTAAAATGTTTTCCACACAAACAGTGAGAACTAAAACAGATTGGGGGCTAGATTTCAATTTACAGAGCAAATATTTCTTGAGCAAAAGTAACAGCTCAAATTTATATAACAATTGGGTGAAATTCACCTTCTTTTTGTGTGTCCTTTGGTAATTATTTTCTTCAAGAATCTACTCTTTGTGATTCTCAGTTGTTGTATCAGAGATTTTTGTGTTACCTTAATGTATGCATAGGAGACACTTTGTTAGAAGGGGGTCTTTAAAGTGCTATCTAAACACACATATCTACTAAATCAGATGCTTTTCTGTTACTGGTAAACACAGTGTGGGATCTTGTTTTCATTCCAGCTCTGTATAAGTGAAAATGTGTTCTAATATTTGTTAAATTCCACGTGTTTACTTCTCATTTTCATCAAGGATACTTTTAATGTACCTCAGGTGATTCTGGGCCCATATTTGAAGCTTTTACAGTTTGGTAGGACCTGGGAGTACTCATGTCCACTCATACAATCTTTTTTCTTTTTTTATTAATTAATCAATTTATTTTTAGTTTTCAACATTCACTTCCACAAGATTTTGAACTCTAGATTTTCTCCCCATCTCTCCCCTCCCCCCACCAAAGGCATTCTGATTATCCCTTCTTCCAATCTGCCCTTCATTCTGTCACTCCCTTATCTCTTTCCTTTCTATTTTCTGTAGGGCAACATAGATTTCTATACACCATTACCTGTATATCTTATTTCCCAGTTCCATGTAAAAACAATTTTTTTAACATTCACTTTTGAAACTTTGAGTTCCACTCATATAATCTTAAAGAAAGATTAAAGAAATAATAATCACTTTTTCACCAGTGACCCATTGAATTATTATAGTAGAAGTTTTCTTACAGCAAGCTTTAAATCACATATATAAGTACAATTATTGTTACACTCTTATGAATTTTCTTATTTTAAGAAATGAAGAAGGGGCGGCTAGGTGATGCAGTGAATAGAGCACTCGCCCTGGAGTCAGGAGGACCTGAGTTCAAATCCAACCTCAGACACTTAACACTTACTAGCTGTGTGACCTTGGGCAAGTCACTTAACCCCAGTTGGCCTGCCCCAACCCCCAAATGAGGAAATACAGTTCGGATTTCTGGCTGCCAGTGTGGAAATTGATTCCAATAATGCAGATCACAAACTTGTCTGTGATTTAGTCTTTGGTTTTTTTTTTTTCATTGATTCTTTTTTTTCTATTATTTATTTATTTATTTGCTCATTTACTTTTAATTTACAAGATTCAGTTCCACAATCACTTGAGTTTCAGATTTTCTCCCCTCCCTTCCCCCCCCCCCCCATGGTGATGTGCAATCATGTATAGGATCTGCAAATACTTGTGATTTAGTCTTAGAGAATTATCTGCCAACTGAACTAAACTTTAAATTTAAAAATCACACAATCTTAAATTTGGATGGGACTTTGAAATTTCAGAATTGGTAAATAGGTTCAAGCCTAGTTCTGCTGATTTCAAATCCAGCATTTTCTACAATATTCCATTGAATTCTTTAAACTAATGCCTAAAGAAATGGAGAAAGATAGAAATTGATCTAGTGAGATAGAATCTTTTTTATTTAGTAGAAAACTCAGGCCTAGAAAAGTCAGGAGACTGCAGAGGTAGGACTAGAACCCAGATTTCCAGATCACTTCTTTAGCACTGTTAACATTTCCAAGTATTGCTTTGCTAAGAACATGAGATGGTCACTGAAGCTGTATGGAGTTCTTTTGATGAATAAATTGTGTGTGTGTGTGTGTGTGTGTGTGTGTGTGTGTGTGTGTGTGTGTGTGTGTGTTGGGGTAGGGTATCCTTGAAAATGGGGAGTGAGGTAGGAATTGCACTGGCTTTTAGTTTATGGCTAATTGTTATCCAAAGAACATGTAATATGTTCAAGTATACAGAGATAATAATTCCCTGCTACAACATATACTGAGTAAATTTTCCTTTATATTTTAGCTAAATTATTGGTTGCCTGTTAGGCAAGTAGTACTTTCTATTTTTATTAATCTTGGTATAGAAAATTTTTTTCAGTCTAAGGGTAAAAAGAGATAATGTGGCTCAGTGGATAGGAGACTAGCCTTAGAGCCTGGGTCCAAAACTTGCTTCTGCCATAACTAGTAAAATGATGGATAAGTCATTTGACCTAAGTGCCCAGATAACTCAAGACTCTTAAGTTACAGATAGGGAGGGCAGGAAAGTTTCCACACAATGAATTCCCTACTCAGTTGACATTACAGATCCTAAATCACACCTCTTCAAAATGTAGGACAAAGGATGGTAAGTAGAAGCCAAATCACAAAAAGTAGTTGCACAAATGCTTTTGTTTTTCTGGTTTGGTGAATTCTGTGTATTAATCCACATGTAATAAGCAGCAAATATGCCGCATGTTCTAAGGTAATTCTCCTAATTTCCTCCGTGTGAAAAGAGTATCTTCTTAATTCAGTCAAAGTAATTGTTGGAAGTAAATGTAAGAAATTTAGTAACATTAACAGATCCATGTAAAACCAACAAAAATGTTAGTTTCAAAAAGGAAGGAAGTATTTTTATCAGATAAGAATTTTTTTTATTCTACATGTCTATATATAGACATAATAAAATCGAAGTATTTCAACTCAGAGGGACCAAATTAGTACATTTTAAAATCTCAACCTAAAATAACATGCCTAGTATCAGAGAAAAGTAGACAATCAACAGGTTTTTGAAGAATTCCTACAAAAAAAGAGACATGGGCAGGATATTCAATTTTCAAGCACACCCAAACATTAACAACATAAACATAATACAAGTACCATCAACAATGATTTGCGAGGAGAAGAGGAACTAAGAATTTATATAGTACCTGTTTTGTGCCAAGTACTGTGCTAGAAAATATACACTACATATTAATAATTAAGGAAATGCAAATTAAAGCAATTTTGAGGTTCTTCATAAACTGACAATATGCAAATGTTGGGAGTTCTATAGGAAAATAGGTACATTAGTGTACTGTTTAGTAGGCAGAGTCATGGATTGGTCCATCCATTCTGGAAAGCATTTGGAACCACGCCCAGAAAATTCCCAAACTGTGGAGACCTTTTAATTTATCTGTGCAACTACTAGGATGATACCCTAAATCAGTCAAAGAAAGAAGGAAAAGATCTATGTGTACTAAATTTTTTATAGCAGTTCTACATTGTAGCCAAAATTTGGAAATTAAAAATGTCTTTCTGTTGAGGAATGATCAAACAGATTGTGGTGTACAGATATAATGGCATATTATTGTGATATAAGAAATCATGCAATCTGTAGCTTCAGAAGAAACCAGGAAGATCCTCTCTTTTACAGAGCAAAATATGTACAATTAATAACAGGAAAACCAATAAGGAAAGACTAGAAATATGATCACTACCGACAAACCATGAGTACAAAAGTATGAAGGTGAAAGATGCCACTCTTGACAGAGAAATGAACTTAAAATGCACAAAGAAACAAATTTTTGGATGTGGCTAATGTAGCAATTTATCTGAACTATTCAGCTATGCAATAAGGACTTTAATTTGAGGATTTTTAAACCTTTCTCAAGGGAAAGGTAGTGGAGGGATGTATTCATTTAAAAATGCTTAAATGAAAAATAAAAAACTTGAAAACAGGAAAATGAACAGAAGAAAATAAAAGGCAGTTTAGAAGAAAGCACAGAAGTTTTGAAAATAACATGGAGATTATTATACTTTTTTAAAAAGTGCTACAAAATAAAGAAGTTTCATATACAAATTTCCTTTTTGGGTTTTGTGTCTATAGAAATGCTCTCTTTTGGTGTTTTAAGTTCAGAATTTTAAAATAGAATTGGTGACCTTTTTGCCACCTTCCCACTAGCAACCCCAAAATCACCATATTTTCTACATTCATTTCATTTTTGCTCCTCTTTATGCACTGAATATTCCAGCCCAACTGGTCTGCTAGGTATTCTCTGAACTCAAAATTATATCTCCCTTCTTTGCATGAGCTGTCCCTGAAACCTGGAATGTATTCCCTTCTCAACTCTGCCTCTTAGAACCTCTAGCTTCTTTCAAGGCTCAGCTCAAGTTCTTCCTTTTAAGGAAAGCCTTTCTTCATTCTCACCAGCTTTTAGAGCTGCCTCCTCAGATCATTTTTAATTTGTCTATACATACAAATGTTGTATCTCCTCAGAATATAAACTCCTTGAAGACAGGGATAATCTATTTAGTCTTTGTATCCTACATTTTGTAGTCCCAAGGCATTAGTGGTCAGACTCTTCATGACCCTATTGGGTTTTCTTGGCAAAGATACCACAGTGGTTTGCCATTCATTTCTCTAGATCATTTTGCAGATGAGAAAACTGAGGCAAACAGGGTGAAGGGACTTACTTAGAGTTACACAGTTAAGTAAGTGTCTGAGGCCACATTTGAACTCAGGTCAGGTCTTTGTGATACCAGGTCTGACGCTCTATGCCCTGTGCCACTAGCAGCCCTAAATTTGCAAGCTGTAGTAGTCATTGAATTATGCTAGGAACAATCCTTGGGCCCTAATTGTAGCCTTTCCATCTTTAAAGTACTTACTACAAGACAAACTAGAGGAAGTTGTCCTCCAGGGCAAAATCTTTTTTTTTTTTTATTTTATTTTAGTTTGCATCATTCATTTCCACAAGGTTTTGAGTTACATATTTTCTCCCCCTCTTTCCCCCACCCACTGCCCCAAAACAGCCATCCCAGTGTCTCCCCCCTCCCCCAGTCTATTCTCTCCTATGTCACTTCTCGGTAGGGCAGGATGGATCT
>CM053587.1:112109501-112122406 GCA_028646515.1 Pseudochirops corinnae
CAAAACAGGAAAATGACAAATGTTGGAGAGGATGTGGAACAATTGGAACACTAATGCATTGTTGGTGGAGCTGTGAATTGATTCAACCATTCTGGAGAGCAATTTGGAACTATGCCCAAAGGGCTATAAATAATTGCATACTCTTTGACCCAGTAATACCACTTCTGGGGTTGTATCCCAAAGAGATCATAGAAGTCGGAGGAAGAGCCATATGTACAAAAATATTTATTGCAGCTCTCTTTGTGGTGGCAAAATACTTGAAGTTAAGGGGATGCCCATCACATGGCTAAACAAGTTGTGGTATATGAATGTAATGAAATACTATTGTGCTATAAGAAGTGGGGAAGAGACAGTTTTCATATTTACCTGGAGAGACTTATACAAACTGATGCTAAGTGAGGAGAACCAGGAAAAATGTGTACACAATCACAGACATATTGTATGTGTGATGACCAACTTTGATAAACTGGACTGTTCTCAGCATTGCAGTTATAAGACAACTCTACAAGTCTCAGGATGGACGGAGATATTTACATTCAGAGAAAGATCTAGAAAGAATAGAGTTTAAATGGAGACTGAAGCAACCTACATGCTATCGTTCTTTTCTATATTTGGTTTTGTTTCTTTTTTCCCATTGTTCACTCCATTGGTTACAACCCTTCTATACAACCAGACTAATGTCCAGTGTGAAAGTATTTGCAGATCCTATACTTGACTGCATGCTGCCATGGAGGGGGGGAGGGAGGAGGGAAAATTTGAAACCCAAGGGATGGTGGAACTGAGTTTTGTAAATTAAAAGTAAATAAATAAATCAATTTAAATTTAAAAACTTAAAAATTAAAAAAACAGAGATAGAAAATGAAATGAGAGTTATAAAAGAAAAAATGAAAAGGAGAATAAAAAATAGCTTAAAACAGGAGGTAGAAAATCTTACCCAAGTATAATGAAATCCCTGAAAAAAAAAGGATGAAACTAAGTGAACTCAGTGACTCTATCAGTGAACAAGAAATATAAAAGAAAGTCAAAAGATTGAAAAAGTAGAAGAAAATATAAGATATCTACTATCAGAAAAAAAAAGTCAGACTCCGAAAACTGTGACCAAAAACCCCTCCAAAAAACAAAAACAAAAAACCCCAAACCTGGACAACTATTTTAAGAAAACAAAAAAGAAAATTGGCTGTATCTGTTAGAACCAGAGGCCAAGGTAAAAATAGATGAAATTCACTAATTATTTTATTTTTTAAAATAAGTTTTTCATTGATATATTTTGTTTTTATATCACAATAGTTTCTCCTAATATTTCTTCTGCTAATCCTCCTAAAAACCCTCCCCCATGATAAATAGAATTTAAAAAAATTTTAGAACATTTTTATTAAAATTTTGAGTTCCAAATTCTATCTATCCACCCACCCTCCCTCTCTTTCCTTCATCCTTCAGATGGTAAGCAATCATATATAGATTATTTGTCATCTAGAGTATGCATTTCAGCAAAAACATGTCTGCCAGTAGAAATGTATCTGCCAGTTATTTTCTCACACTTTTTATTAAATATGTAGGGAAAGTCCACCTTTGGATGCTAATTTATAGTTTCTGGGAGCTCCCTCTTAGTTACTGAAGATTGAAAGTAAAATTCTGGATTTTTTCTTCTAGAAAATACACTGATTTATTTAAAATTCTGCCCCATCAGCAGAAGAGTTTTCATTTTTGTGCTTCTGCTTAATTATTTGATGAGGGGAGGTAGTTTATTTTGCACATGATACCTCACACTCTTGTTCTAGAGATCAAGAAAATTTTTTTTTTAAATTTGATACCTATTAATTTTTTTTTTCTTTTAAGTTTCTGTTTTGATCTTCCCTGCCACCATAGTAAATTTCTATGGTCAAGTTATTTTTCTTTTTTTTGGTTGTTTATTCATTTTCCCAGTCTATTTCTTCATGTTTAACTTTATGTTAAAGTTGGGTTTTGCACTGGGGGTGGAAGGGGCACTGTCCCAAGCTTCAAGTTTTTCATGCTGTTATTTTCAGATCTAGATCTGGGGGTCTGTAAGTTTTCAGTTTTTCCAAGGAGGTATGATCTAAGGAGAGGTGTGGTCATTGTTCTCCTGGTCTGGGCTCTGGTCTGTGAGTGACCACAAATACTCCCTTCCACTCTGGAACTGTGACTAGGGTTCCTGTTTCAAGTCCCGCTCTCCAAACCCCTCTCCCCCTTCCCACTCTAGTATGCTAGTGCTCCTCCTTGCCCTGGGAGTGGTGTAAGATATTGGTCTATTCCCAGTTTCTGCCATACTGTTTTCCTGTTTTTCCAACAATTTTTACCAATAATGAATTCTTATCCCAAAATCTTAAGTCTTTACACTAGTCAAATACAAGATTATTATATTTATTTGTTGTTATAAATTGTGTCTACTCTGTTCCATTGATCTAACTTTCTATTTTTTAGCCATTACCAGACATTTTAATAATTATTGCCTTATAATATAGTTTAAGATCTGGCACTGCTAAACCTCCTTCTTTTACATTTTTTTTCCTTATTTCCTTTGACTTATTGTTCTTAATGAATTTTGTTATTTTTTTTTAATTCAGTGAGATAATGTTTTTGGTAATTGTGAATATATAAATTAGTTTAGGTAAAATTGTTATTTTTATTATATTGGCCTACCCACAAACAATTAATATTTCTCCAATTATTTAAGTCTGATTTTATTTGTATGAAAATTTTATTTTGGTAATTTTGTTTATATAGTTCCTGGGTTTGTGTTGGTAGGTGTACTTCCAGATATTTTATACTATCTCATTTTAAATGGGGTATCTCTTACTATCTCTTTTTGCAGGGTTTTGTTAATTTAAAAAGGAAAACAGAAAAAAATCCATCTGCTATGGGCCAGCCACTGTGCTAGGTACTGGGTCAATGGCACTGATAATTAAAATTGTGGGATGATAACCTAATAAAACTATTATTTGACTTTCTAATCTTTTCTATACACAGGTGAATATAAGTGTTTCTGATATACTAGAAACTGATACACTTTAACATAACAAAATCTTATTCCTACAATAACTTAAAATCAGTTTTTAAAAATGGATAGGATATTCAGGAAATGATACAGCAGTGGTTCTCTGCTCCTGCATTCTTCTTGGTGCTTTGCTTGTTAGAAGATTGTATAAATCCTGAGGGAAGTGTGTTGGCATTTTTACTTAGGTCACCCAAAAGCTTTTAAATCTCTGAACAAATTAAGACTTCAGAATGGTTTCAGTGCCTGTTAAGGAAAAACTAGGCTAGACTGTGTTGGGTTAAGCCCTAGGAAAAGGTGGTGTGAGGTGGAAAAAAAGCCACCTATATGAAAGAAATCCTAGTAAATATTGAACCTTCCATTCTTTCTTGTTTTTTAATCCATAGTCAATCTTTTGGCCACACCCTGGTAAAACTGTCTCAACAGACAAGCTAAACCAGATTGTGGGTAACTGACAGACCTTAAACCTGTCAGTGAATTAGGGAGATGTCAACCCCAAGCAAGTGAAGACTTCCCTGGTGTAATCAGCAGATGAGAACAATTTGTTCCAGTGGCCATGAAGGAGTGTTAGAGCTTGGTCTGACAACCATGAAACCAAGGTCATCTGCTTCATCCTAGGCCATTGCCAATTGTCTTGACTTTTGTCTTGCCACTGAACTTTGATGACTGTAGAAGAGAGAGTGAGACTGATGCCTTTGTGCAACTCTGTCTCACTTAAATCCAGTTAAGGAGCCAGTCAAGATATCATTGTGATATCATTGATCCTCTTCAAAACATTCACCTTTTTATTTGTAACTAACCCTTATTAATTTTAGGTCTTTTATTAGCTCAAGAAAAGTAATCAGGGATTCATGAATTCCATTCATTTAAAAATTAAGCATATGTACAATTATAAGTTATTAATACTCATTATATCTAACATTTGCATAACACTTAAAAGTTTGCAAGACCCTTTATGTATATTATCTTATTTGATTCTCATAAGATGCTGGTGCGGTAGGTGCTATTGCTACCTGTCAACAGAGTATTGAGACATATTTTATAATGATTTCTTTCTACAGAAACATATGTTTGATGTGTGACTGAGGTCAGAGGGAGAAGGGAAAATAATTTCAGTACAATGCACAAATTTATCATTTCAAAAGAATAGATGTTAAATACACCAGATTTTAAAGTGATCAATTAAAAGACTAATTTTAAAAAGTGAATTAGGAGTGTGATCTTTGTGAAGAAACGCTGATCTTAAGTCTGAGCTTTCTGTTTTTGTCTTTAAATGGGAAGTACTTGGGAAGATTTAATAATATCAAGGTAGTTTGCAAATAGTTCACCTTCCAAAACATGGTTTTAAATATAGTCCTTATATTTGTATCCAATTCAGAAGTTCTGCTTTGTCTTTAGCTATTGGATTTCAGGAAGGCTGACATGAGATGTTATTGCCATTTCCTGGGCTTTTTTTTCTCTGTCAAAGGCTTGTGTTATGGCTCTGCTGGATTACTGCCATATCTGCTTACAGTACCTACAGGCTGTATATGGTGTGATCAGAATCTTTTAGCATCCTGATTCAAGAAAACCTTGGAAGGCCATCAACATGATCCAATAAAAAAACCACCTGAACAAATCGAAACTTAGATCACTAAAGGGTTTCATTTTCTCCACTGTAAGTGGACCCTTCATTGTGCTTGTTTATTTCCTTCAGGAGAAGAATCCTGCATGATGGGCTGAGGCCAGAAACGCCAGTTGAGGCGGAGTTTCACTGGACTTGTCCATTGTTCGTCTAATGAAAGTTTTACATCACCACTGCCTGTCTGTGCCTTTAAGAGCTCACTTTCTTCTCTGGACCACTTCACAAATACTTGAAGCCTGAACTGTCTCCTCTTTTATCTCCCCCCCTCTTTTCTTCTCACTCATTAATAACAGAAGGCATTTGACAAAACTCAGACTAAAATGGGAATCGATGTTAATAAATATGTCTGAGTCAGGGAAATTAACTGAGTTTGGCTACGTAATGGATTTGCTAGCAAAGGGCAAGGTAAGGAAAATGGGATCAGCATGACCATTCTGGGGATGGGGGACATATGCATATCATCTGGGGAGTCTCCCCCTCATTCCTTTCCCCTCTAATTTTCCCTGCAATCATGGGTCCCCTACTGTGCCCACACTAACTTAGGTTTTAGTTGCATGTTTCTATCAAACACAGTATTTTGTGTGATAGAGAGAAAGTGAGATAGGACCCTTGGGTTTTCTCTGAACATCAGAATGCAAAGTAGCTGGTTTTTATTTTTTTGTGCAGTACTTGGGAAAAAGGTTGGGGCCATGTTTGTATGTAAATTGGCTGCTGATTGGGAGGGAGGGAGGCTTCAGGGGAGTCAGAGGCAAGTAAGTCTGCTTTTCAGCCTGGCTAGGTTTTCTGGGAGTGAAACACTAGGAAGAACAGTTGAAGCAGTTACCCGCCCTGCTTGCTATTTTAAACATACCTGAACAGTCCTGGGATCTGTGAAATCTTGGGTAGAGTTACACTTTGACAAGCATATACCTTGCCACATGTGCCAAACAAAAATAGACTTTCCAGGGTCAGATCCCAAACCCGAAAAAAATATCCATCCTCCTGTTAAGGTGGAAACAAGAGTGTGACTCACAGAGGGCCATGTTTATGTTCCATATTCCAGAGGTTCTTTTTTTTTTTTCTTGGTACCTTTTATCCTTAAGTCATTGGGCTTTATTGGCTTCTATCTAGATCTTAGACTTGATTCCTCAGAATGGAATATTTTAAAGTGCTTTATATTGAAGAGTTGAAGTTCCAGGATCCTGCATATGGTTAGGAGTCTTTCTTCACCTCCTAGACCTGATGGTGGCTGCGGTATAAAAATCTACTTGGTGATACTGACCACACCCTTAGGACAGTTCTAGAAAGTATGTTTTCAGCTTTTCTGGCAGAATGCCTGTGAAACCTTAGTGCCCCTGACAAGTGTTTTTGAGAGAACCTCAGTACCACTTTACATTAGTGTAAGTGGTCAAGTAAAGCTCATAAGTGGTTTGTAGAAAAGTGTCTGGAAATGCTTCCTGGAGAACTGTGTGCATATTAGTGATGTTGAAACTAGGTTCTTCAGGTACCCTCTGGAAAGGGGCCTTGGGGACTTCTGAGCTTCAAGAAGGCTGAAAATACAGGAAAAATACAGGGAGTATACAGAAATACAGGGAAAATTAAATTTCCCTCTTTGACCAGAACACAGAGAAAAACCAATTATGCAGAGGAGTTCCCTTTGGCTCTCAGAGAACTGTATCCATTTGATACCTTGACTAGGCTAGGCCCTGAAACTGCAATTCTCTTTGGATTTAAAGTTGTTTAGATCCATGTGGGAGGTGGTGTGTGTGAGTGTGTGTGTGTGTGTGTGTATGTGTGTCTGAGAGAGAGAAAGAGAGAGAGAGAGAGAGAGAGAGAAAGCATGCATTCCAGCTGCTTTATACACAAGGGAGTGGAAAGGAGGGTTGGATAAAAACAAGTTTATTTAGCCACTGAATAGAATCTTTTGATTTTACTGCCACTAAGTTCAAACATATTTGCCCAAGAAAGAGATCATCTAAGATACTTGAAATAGGGTCTGTATCTAATTGCAGAGTAAGTTTGAATGTTGTGATATACAGTAAAAGAGATAACTTAAAAGTTTCTATCAAATGCGGCAATTTGGATTATAAATGGGTTTTGAGGGAGAGGAAGTCAAGTTGGGCTCTTGAACTATCTCCCAACATCACAATGTGAAATAGCTGACTTTTGTTTATTGTGCAGCACTAAAGAAACTGAGAAATGTCAGAGCCAGGTTTGTATGTAAATTGACTACTGATAGGGTGAGAGGAAGGCTGCAAGGGAGTCAGAGTAGGGGGACATCCACTTTTCACCTTGGCTAAGTTTTCTGAATATTGCCCTCAAAGGAAGCTAAGCAGGAGAGAGTCAAACTCTAGAATGAACAGCTGAAGCAGTTATCCTTCAGGGTTTCATAGGAATTGGAAGGAACCTGGACAGTTAGGTAGTTGGTTGCTTTTAAGTCATGTAGATAGTCTTTTTTTTTTTTTTTTTGCTTTTTTGGAGTGCAGTTGGGGTTAAGTTACTTGCCCAAGGTCACATGGCTAGTTTTTGTGTTAAGTGTCAGGCTGGATTTGATCTCAGGTCCTCCTGACTCCTAGGCCAGTGCTCTATTCACTGAGCCACCTAGCCGCCCCCATGTAGATATTCTTGAATTATATATATTCTTAAACTATATACTCCATGGTTTTTCTTCCCCAGCCTTTAAGTTGGTAACATCTCAAAGTGGGTCCAGAACTTAGTAAAGTTCTACCTTCAGATAGGTAGATTCAGAAAGAATCCAGCATAAAACTGATAACAAGAAAAAACGATATGTATATTTATAATCCTTGTGTAATGTTGTTAATAATTAAAAGTCATCTTGAAGGATCTCAAAATGACTACTATTGTATAGCACACTAAAAACAGTATGTTTTGTATGTATAGTAAAAATAACCAATTAAAAAAACACCTTTTGATTATATGCTAAGTCAACATGATTTCTGTGCCACTCATCATAATTAAAATTATAAATTAGTCTTCTTCTCAGCAGACTGTGATGAGAAAAGTAGTTGTTAAATGAGGCTATTTTTTTCATTTAAGTCGAGTTTGAGGAAACGTGTGTTGTACAAGTAGTAAAATACTGATCTATACAAGGGAGTGCTTGAAGGCTCGTGCACCTTTGGGGGTGGAGATTCATGCTTTCTTTGACAAGAGAAAGGTCTCAAAGCTTATCAGGGAGGTATATATAGCTCTCTACAATTTTGGACCATATTTATTCCTCTTCTTTTCCAAAAGAGCCAGACTAGAGAACCAGCTATGAGAAACAGTATAATTGTGTGCATGGGCACTTGATTTTGTTAGGGTGGGAAACGCCTCATGTAGAAAATCTCCCAACTAAGTCAAATCATTAAAGAGTTGGGGGTGGTATGTATGGCAACAGCTTTAATTTACTTATCTATGGTCAGAGAAAAGATTTGTAGTCTTTTTTATTCTAGGACTGATCACTTAACTAAGCCATGTTGTCCTCTTGTAATTATAAATAACCTGAATATTGAATGCCTCTTTGGGTACTTTTTTATATAAATAGTATTTTATTTTTTCCAATTACATATAGAGATAGTTTTCAGCATTCAGAATTTTTCTCTCTCTCTCCTCTGCCCCCTCCCCAAGATGGCAAGCAATTTGATATAGGTTATACATGTACAATCACGTTAAACGTTGTGAAAGAAGAAACAGAACAAAAGGGGAAAAAAACTATGAAAAAAATGGAGAGAGTGAAAATACTATGCTCCAATCTGCATTCAGATTCCCATAGTTCTTTCTATGGATGTGGATAACATTTTCCATTGTGAGTCTTTTGAAACTGTCTTGGATCATTGTATTTCTGAGAAGAGCTAAGTCTATCATAGTTGATCCTCAATGGTCTTAGTTTCTTCATCTGGAAAAATGAGTTAGTAATATTATTTATCTCATTGAATTTTTATGAGAACTAAATAAGGACTAAATATAGTAAAAAGCTTTGCAATCCTTAATGTACAATATAAATATTAGCTATTATTGATGTTATTATTATTATGTGGGGAGGGTACAAACCAGGAGAATAACCACTGCTATTCTTTTTTATTCCTTTCAACATACCATGGTTTCTCTTTTAACTGGCATTTGTTTTCAAGTTCTACATTTAAAGATTTGAAATACATGTTTACTTTTAATCAGCTTATTAAAAGGGCATCTTGTAACTGTGTGAGATGAACCTTTCCTCTTCAAGTATCATAATAAAATCCTGAAAGGATGTAATCAGCCCTTTATTTTTTCTTGTTGTCTGTGCCGGTTATTTTAATATTTAATGTTTATAGAGCAAGTATGATGTATTTCTTTTATCTTCCTATGTGGAAAGAAAACACAGCCTTACATCTCCTTTTGCCTATTGAACATCTCAAATTGGATGTCCTGTAGATTTCTTAAACTCAACGTTATCCAAACTGAACTCATTATCTTTTCCCCAAAACCTTTTCCTCCTCTTTCTTTCTCTATTACTTTTGAACACCATCATTTTCCCAATCCCTCAGGTTTACAACCTAGTGTCACTAGGTGACTTTTCACCCTTTTCACTCTACATAGCTAATCTGTTGCCAAGGCCTGTCAATTTTGCTTCAGTGAATCTCTCAAACATGCCTCCCACTCTCCTCAGATACTGCCACTACCCTGGTGCAGGCCCTGATCGCCTCATGCCTGTGGTTGGTCTACCTGCCTAAAGTCTCTCCCTATTCCATTCTATCCCCCACTCCAGTTGTCAAGGTGAGCTTTCTAAAACATATTCCCTCAATAAAGTCCAGTGGATCCTTATCACTTTTAGAATCTAAAATAAAATCCTCTGTTTGGCATTCAAGTCCTTTTATAGCTTGTCTCTCTCTATCTTCTTCTAACAGTTTTCTAACACTTTACACTGCCCAAACCCCTGTGTACTCTATGATCCAGTGACACCAGCCTCCTTGTTGTCATTGGACAAAACTCTTCATCTCTGGCTCTGGGAATTTTCACTACCCATTCTTCATTCATGTCATACTGTCCCTCCTCATCTCTGCCTCATGGGCTCCCTGACTTCAAGTCCCAGCCAAAATTCCACTTTCTATAGAAAGCCTTTCACTGTACTCCTAATTCTAGTCCCTTCCTTCTGTAGATTATTTCTAATTGATCCTGTATATAGCTTATTTGTTGTTAGCTGCATTTTGTCTCCCCCATAGATTGTGAGCTCCTCTAGAGCTAGGACTCTCTTTTACCTTTCTTTGTATCTTTGTATTCTCAGCATTTAGCACAGTGCCTTGCATACAGTAGGTGCTTAACAAATGTTTATTGATTGACTAACATCAATGCTTCTAAAAGCACTGTCTTTAGGTTTGATTATTTTTTGGTTGGTTTTGATTTTATAAAATCAAGAACAATTGATTATATTTGTTTTTTATAATATATTACATTTAAATTTTTATTTATATTTTATATTTAAATTTATTTTTATTTAAATTTATATTTATTTTATATCATATTTGTATTTTCAAGAATAAGAGTAAAATATATTTTATACATTTTTTAAAACAAATCTGACAACCAGAAGGGGTCAAATAACTTCTTTTTATTTTTATTTCAGTTTTAAATTTTCTCCCTCCTTCTTCCTCCCCTTATGCATTGAGAAGATAATACAATATCCTTTATACTTGTGAGCTTATGCAAAACATATTTCTGCATTAGCTTTGTTCCACTCTCCTCACTGCAGTAAAAAAAGTAAAGAAAAAAAATGTGCTTCAAACTGTACTTTGATTCCAAGTGGAATTGGATAACATTTTATATCATGAGTACTTTGTAGTTGTGATGGATCATCTTATTGATTAAAGATATTCAGTTTTTCACAGTTCATTATCTTTATGATATTGCTGTTACTGTGTACATTGTTCTTCTGGTTTTGCTCCCTTCATTTTGTACCAGTTCATGTAAGTCTTCCCAGGTTTTTCTGAAATCATCTCCTTCATCATTTCCTATAGCAAAATATTCATATGGAATAACTTGTTCAGCCATTTCCCAACTGATGGGCAGTTTCCCTCAGTTTCCAATTCTTTGCCATCACAAAAAGAACTGTTATAAATATTTTTTATATATTAGTCCTTTTTCTTTTATTTCCTGGAGGTAAAGACCTAGTAGTGATTTTTTTCTGGGTCAAACAAAGAGTATGCACAAGCATATAGCCCCTTTGGACATATTTCCAAATTGTTTTCCAAAATGGTTGGATTAGTTCATAGCTCCACCAACAGAGTATTAGTGTACCTGTTTTCTGTTAATCCCTCTAGCATTTGTTATTTTCCTTTCAGTCATTTTAGTCAATTTGATGGGTCTGAAGTGGTACCTCAGAGTTGTTTTAATTTGTGTTTCTCCAATTATTAGGGATTTAGAGCATTTTTCCATATGGCTATTGGTAACTTTGATGTATTCCTCTGAAAACTGCCTTTTCATATCCTTTAAAATCAAATACAATTTTTTTTTTTCTATTTCTTCCTGCTGGGTTTGGTGATAATATACAGAAATACTGAGGACTTCTGTGGTTTTATTTTACATCCTGCAACTTTTCTAAAGTTATAAATTGTTTCAATTAGTTTTTACTTGACTGTCTGGGGTTCTCTAAATATACCACCATTATCATCTGTAAAAAGTAGTAGTTTTGTTTCATTGTTGCCTATTCTTCCTTCACTTTCTTTTTCTTGTCTTACTGCTATAGCTAGCATTTAGATATAATATTAAATAACGTAGGACATTAAATTATTTAGTTTCCAATTAATTCTTAATCTCTGCTTCCATGGCTCTATATTGAATGCATTTTTATTGCATTATGGTTCAAAAAGTGTGTGGTCAATATTTATACTTTTCTGCATTTATTTTTGAGGTTTTTATGCCCTAATACATGGTTAATATTTGTAAAGGTGCCTTGCACAGCTGAAAAATAAGTATGCTGCTTTCTATTTCTAAATTTCTTTTTATTTCCATTCCAAAGTGTTATCCTAGGAGAGGTCTGGTCACTTCCCTCTTGACCTGTGCTCTGGTCTTTAACTCAGGTAAGGCCCCTGCTTCCTCTTGACTGAGACTTCTCCTCTTTGGTCTGGAACTGCAACTCAGAACTGGGTAATGGGTGACAGACCTGCAAAATGGTACTCAATCCTGCTTCTGGTGCCAGTACAAGGGATCCCTGGGATCTTTTCTGACCAAGTGTTCAGTCTTCATTCACTGGGCACCGCTGCCACCCCATACCACAGTTCACTGGTAGTCTGGCTACAGACTACAGTGTCCACAGACCTCTCAGACTTCTCTTTCTGTCTTTCTAGGCTGGGGGATAAATGACCCATTGTGACTTACTCTTTGTTGGTGATTTTTTATTGGTTTTTCTGTTCATAATTAATTTCAGCATGTTTTTAAGTTGTTGTAGAGAAGATATATTGAGGGAGCTCAGAAAAAAATGCTGGCTTCATTATGCTATCTTGACTCCATCCCTCTCCTTTATGTTTGATTTAATTACTTTTTACAATTTTAGATTTATTTATTCAAAGAAAGCCAGAGCTTCTTAGTGATGGGGTTAATCATTTTTTTTTTAGTAATCTGATAAAGTATTTAGTAACTTGGCCATTTTTTACTATGAAAAGTTTATGGTAATTTTTATTTGGATCTCTTCCCTCATTTCAGCCTTTTTCTCTTTTCTTCAAAACTCACCCCCTCCCCCCCCCCCCCATGCCCCTGCCACCTTTCCTGTGCTTCTTTCATCCTTCTATACCCAGGCTCATACAAAGTCTCCCACTACATCTGGGGACATCTCCAGTCATCCTGATCTATATCTTGCCACAGGACTCAGATAGCTCTGGAGGAGAGAGTGAGGCTGATGACTTTGCACAGCCCTGCCTCACTCAAATCCAATTCACTTGCAAGTTATGACATCACCTTCCTGATGTCATGGTCCTCTTCAAAAACAAAGGACAAAATACAACCTGTGAGTAGTAGAAGCTGCCCCATCCAGGACCCAACTGGTCAGTTCCAGTTGGGCGACACAATTCCCTCCCTCGTTCCTTCCTTCCTTTCTTCCTTCCTTCCTTCCTCCCTTCCTTCCTTCCTTTCTTCTCCCTCCCTCTTCTGCATGTGTAACCTATTATCATACTACCAAATGAAGGCACAAAGCTATGATTGTTTATTTCCCTCCACCATAATCTTGAATTTTTTATTTTTTTTATTTTTTTTTTTTAATTTATTTTTTATTTACTCATTTACTTTTAATTTACAAGATTCAGTTCCACAATCACTTGGGTT
>CM053587.1:112130833-112148188 GCA_028646515.1 Pseudochirops corinnae
ACTAATAAAGGGGACAGAAATAAAATATATAGATCATCAATGGAGATATAACATTCTAAATAAACAAATTAAAATACAAATAATAGAAATAATTAAACAAGAATGACTATAATATAACAAAATTTAGCTAAGGAAGGAAAAATTTTGTGTTTGAAGACAATTAACAAAATAGATTTATAAACTATGAATGCAATTAAAATCTTTAGTTACATTAAAAAACTCAAAAGAAACATGGAAGAAGAAATCTTTAAATTTAGAAGAGAAACAGATAAAATGGAGAACTAAAAGACTGTCCAGATAATAAAAATAAAACCTAGTATATGCAAAAACTTTTTTAAAAAATCAGTAAAGTTAATCTCAAAACAGGAACATCACTTCCAAAGTGTACAAGATAAATGCACAATAAATCAGGAAATGATCAAGAACCTACTATATACAATTATATGCTAACTAACCAATGATTTTGAATAAAATGGAAGATTACCTGAAATAATATAAATTATGCAGATTAACAGAATGTATCTAGAGATGTTAGTCAACCTAATCTCAGAGAATGAAAGTTAACAAGAAAATTGTTGGTCCACATGGATTTACAGAGAAGTGCTAAACAAATTATTCTCAGTAATTGAAAAAAGACTCTACTGAATTCATTTTAATGACACAAATACAGTTCCGGTACCTAAGTCCAGAAGGGATAAAGCAGAAAGAGATGAATACTAGCTGATATCAATGATGAATATTTATGTAAAATTTTTAAATTAACAAAAAAGCAGCAATGTGTTAAAAAATTATTCACTATAGCTAAGTTGAAATTATACCAGAGATGCAGTATAGTTTGATATTAGGGATAAAATTAATAAAATTTATTATATTAAAACTTGAGGATTTAAAAAAATGTAATGCTCATTCTAAAAAACAATTTAAAAGGATTGGTGTGGGCCATTTTCTTTCTTTTTTTTGCTTTTTTTTTTGGAGGGGGGAGGGCAGGGCAATTTGGGTTAAGTAACTTGCCCAAGTTCACATGGCCAGTGAGTGTTAAGTGTCTGAGGTCGGGTTTGAACTCAGGACCTCCTGACTCCAGGGCTGGTGCTCTATTCACTGTACCACCTAGTTGCCCCAGATCATTTTCAATATGATAAACAGTATGCATCTAAAAAAACTAGAATTATTTGTAATAATACATTGGAAACTTTCTCAGTAAATATGGGGAAAACAAGAATGTGTTCCCCATCTTAGACAGTTATGATGTACTAATGAGAGCAATAAGACCAAAAAACAAAAAGAAATTAAAGACAGGGACAGTGGTTAAGAGGGACAAAATTATCCCTAGTTGTAGATGTCTTTTATAGAAAACCAAAGATCGGGGGTGGCTAGGTGGTGCAGTGAATAGAGCACTGGCCCTGGAGTCAGGAGGATGGTAGTTTAAATCCAGCCTCAGACATTAATACTTACTAGCCATTTGACCTTGGGCAAGTCACTTAACCCTAATTGCCCTGCCTTCCCTTTCCCCCCCAAAAAAAGCAAAATAAAGGAATGCCAAAGATCATCATCAATGAAATTAAGATAGTTAATCATTTCAGTAAAGTGGAATATAAAATGAATGCACAAAGTGGTCAGCATATGTCTTTAACATTAACAAAATCAGGAAAAAATAATAAAAAAGGAATTCCTATTCAAAATAACTATAAAATGCATGAATATGTGGGAGTCAGTCTAACAGTTCATACTTGAGACTTACACAATTACGAGGCATTCTTTTAAAAAATAATTGGAAGAATATTAATTGCTCATGGTTGGGGGCTATCCATTCAATTCAAATGATGCTGCTATCTAAATTGATTTATCAACTGCTGAGGTATTACTTTGCAGAGCTGAGAAAATAATAGTTATATTAATTTGGAGCAACAAAAGGCCGAGAGAACCTGAAGTATTGAAAATAATGAAAAAAAGTAGGAATGAAGGGGAAATTGAACTTATAGAACTCAAGTTGTAGTACCAAGTTAGTCATTAACTATCTGATACTGGTTAAAAAATAGAAAACTAGATCAGTTTAACAGACTAAATAATCAAGAACCAGAAACAATTAAACACATAATCCAGTGTTTTCTAAAGCCAGGAATATGAACTACTTAAGGAAGAACTCATTTAAATTGCTAGAAAAAACTAGAAAGAAATGTGTTGCCCAGTATTTTATGTCATGTACTACAGTATGTTCAAAATGTGTGTGTAGATCTAAAGATATAAAAAGTTACATTATTTTTTTAAATGGGCAGAAAATGAATGATGTCATCTTTTGTAACTATGTCTAAGAGAATTCTTAACCAAACAAAGAACAGAGAGGATTACGGAAGACAAACTATATAATTCTGATTAAATGAAATTGTAAATCTTTTGTAGGAATATAATCAATACAGCTAAGAAAAGAAGGGAATCTTCTATTAAGGAAAGAGTCAGATATCCAAGTTAGATAGGAAATTAATTGAAGTATGTAAGACCAAGAGTCATTTCCTAATGAATAAGTGCTCAAAGTATATGAATGGTTTTCAAAAGCATTATACACTATTATTATTATTATTATTTTTTTGCTTTTTGGAGGAGGGAAGGTAGAGCAATTGGGGTTAAGTGACTTGTGCAATGTCACACGGCTAGTTTTGTGTTAAGTGTCTGAGGTCACATTTGAACTCGGGTCCTCTTGACTCCAGGGCCAGTGCTCTATTCACTGTGCCACCTAGCTGCCCCCATTATACACTATTAACAGGCATGTGAAGAACTTTTCCTATATAAAAGAAATGCAAATTTAAACAGTTCTGAAAGTTTGATCTGATTAACCAGATGGGAATTGTAATGTGGGAGGGCCTTTGGGACAAGATTGAGGTGTCTAACTATACAAACAGTGACTATTTCTGAAACACAAGATAGCTTGTTAAGTGGTCAGGAGCACTGTAACTACTATTTGTACAAAGAAAAAGCACATTTCTTGTTAAATAAAAAATTGCATTGTACATAGGATAGAATTACTGCTTTGTCTTTTGTAAACCAGTTGTGAATCTTCTCTTTGAAAATAAATTCTAAACCAGGCTTCCTTTCTGCTCACTGTTTTATAGCATTACAATGAAATCCTTTGGGGTGGAGAGGTAGAAAAGCAATATTGCTTTATGTGGCTAAGATAGCCTAGCATGTAGATCTAAATGAAATTCCTCTTAATCCAGAGTTCCTGAATATCAGTGCTTTAAACTTCAAAACTATTTAGAAAGTGGACAGACAAAATTAAAATTTAAAGGATAGTGATACTAAATTTTTCAAATGAATTCTAACTTTTCATAGTTTTAATTTTTTTGTGGTAGTAGACATACATATATAATAAATATATCTTGTGGAAAAAGAAGACAATACTTTTTTTCATTTTTTTGTGTAATTTTAATTTTAAGCATGTTAAGTATAACAGTTATACAGCTGCTTTAGGGTAAGAATATGGGCCGTGCTTAGGTCTGTTTTCAATTCACGCAAATAATTTAAAAAATTTTTATAGTAATAACCTAACCTTAACTTGTTTTATGTTGAGATAAAAATTATCTGAGCATCCATTGGTTAGGTACATTTGTTAGTTAACAGATCAGTGATGTAGAGATAATTAACCACGGTTTTATTATTATGCTTAGAGTGCAGGCTCAGCTGATTGTATACAAAAGTCAGTGAGCACAGAGCATCAACTTCAATAACCTTATCTAGAATGTGAATATATAAGCAGCATAGAAAAATGGAATTTTACAGAAAGTAGGCGGGAAAGATAAGGGTATACATGTCTGGAAACAAGTAACAGGATAAAGACAAGAACATCTGCCAGCTTGATTCTGCAAATGTTGTGACCTTCTAGCTTCCAGGGACAATGTCTGGAAGCTCAAAATAGAGAGTTTGCAGTGTCCTCTTGTCATAGTGGTGGGAAGAAGTCTGAACCAGTGTTTCTTTCCTGTCATAGTCTTCTATCACAATAACAGCAAGAAGCCTGAACCATAAATTCTCTTGTCATAGACCCTCTTTTGGTTGAGCATCACACATGTTCATCTCTGACTACAGTTTTATACCTCCTATCACTTTTTTTCATGATAACTTTTTCTTTTTTATTTTTATCTTTTTTTTGCTTTTTGGAGGGCATTTGGGGTTAAGTGACTTGCCCAAAGTCACACGGCTAGTAAGTGTGTCAAGTGTCTGAGGCCGGATTTGAACTCGGGTCCTCCTGCCACCAGGGCCAGTTCTCTATTCACTGTGCCACCTAGCCACTCCCATGATAACTTTTTTATAAGTTTTATGGAAGGCATTTTCACAGGTGGCTACAAGTATTGGGAAGCATTGAATTCCATGATAAAGCCCAATTAATATAATAACAATTATTAGTATTAGAAGATACATTTTATAAAACTTCTTAAATCCAGCCTGACCCTAGTAACCAGTGCGAAATGGCCCAGTCAAATATTTCTTCATGTTTAATCTCCTCTATACCTTTCCCTAACTCCTCAATGCAATTCCAGTTTCAGGTAACATTAAGAACTTGGCTAAACATATATATGCAACATTCATTAATATTCATTTAAACAACAGATTTCTTATTCTGTCATCTTGGGATTACCTGTTTACTTCATGAAGTCATCTGCTTCTGGGAAATATTTTCTCTTGGGAATTCTGTGTCAGAGAGGTCTGTCCTTGGACTGCTGTCCAAGAATTGTCCAGTTATATCCACACAGACTCAGAGACGTATATCTCTGAATCAACATCACAATCTTTAACTGTTACTTAAATGTGTAAAATTTAACTAAACTTTAACTAAAAAAATTTTAAAGACTTAAATCTTTAACATTAATTTAATTTAAATAAAAAAAACTTAAGTCTTTAACTTGGATCTCACTTGGTAACAGTACCTGGAATGGGGCTTGTTTTCAGGGGAGATTTGCAGGATCATTTCTTCTAGGAGATTGACTTGCCAGTACTTTTAATGCTGCTTAAACCAGTTAGTGATAGGATTTAGGGCTTCACAAAACCTAATCACATTGACCTTCCAGTAAGTAGTAGTAGTTCGTATGGTTAAAATAAGTTCAAATTTTATAGAGTTAATCTTATAAGCATCAGAGATACAGAAGAAGAGCATATTAAGCTGTCTATAATTCATTCGAAAATTTGGAGAGTTTTAGTTTTAGTTTTCACATATCCTTTCATTATTTGCTAAAACCTGCATGCAGTACAGATAATGCTAGCTACAGCATTGATATAGATAATGCTGTGTATAGAGTACAAAAAGAATCATAAAAAAGAATCCTTGAGAATTCTTATATGTGAATATATATACATACAGCTGGGGGGGAGAGAGAGAAAGACAGAGAGAGAGAGAGAGAGAGAGAGAGAGAGAGAGATGTCAACCTCCCATTGAAGAAGAGTTCCCAAAATAAGATACCATTTTTGAAAAGTTTTATAAAAATTTAGGTACAGTATTAAAAGCCATTCTTTATTATTGGTAATTTTCCAGTGATATTCTAATTTGACAATTTGATTTTAATCAAACAATGAGGTCATACTGAAGATTTTAAAAAAATTTTATATCCATTTAACCATCTTACATACACTGAAATACTGGACAACCAGTCTTATTTACTGTGTGTTTGAACAAATTGAGACAAACCTTTTTCTAAAGCTAAGTGATTTAGGATTTTTTGACTACAAAAACTTACGTTTTTAACAATATAGATCGAACAGTTTTGTATGAAGTATAGTCAGATGTACTAAGAGAAGGAGGAGGGGAAGTGATCTTTGGCCATTTACTCAGGGCAAGAAGCAACTTCTAATGAGTGATTAGTAGAGAATTTATTTCTTTGTATCTTCTTAGACTGGTAAACTGCTGAATTTTTGTTTTTATTTGTAAAACTGTAAAAATATATTCCTTGCAGAGAATGACGATTGAAACTTACTTTGTTTTTCTAGGATGTCAAGTTAATGCTTTAAAAAAATCTCATTGAATCTCATTGAACTCTATTGTGTTATAATAAGTGGTTCTATTACTGATCATCCTGGGGAGCACAAGTATTTCCCTTCTCTTTTTCCAATGTATATACATATATTTATTGTATGTGCCTCCAAGTACTGTAGTTTAAGTTGTTTTGTGAAGGAGTATGGGTTACATAAAAATTCCTCTTCATCTTTTCATTCATAAAAAATTATTACTTAAAAGTTTCTTGATAGCTAATTAAAACAGTTATATATGTAAAACCCTAAATTCAACTTGTAACATTATAAACAATAACCAAAACATATCCAAAGCCAGTGTATTTAGGCAATTGTGTGGATAGGTATCTGTGAATATTCAAATGATCCTGAAAGAAGTTCAATAGTTCCCTGTTTCCTACAGGATAAAATTTGAAATATACTTTTAGAACCATCATCTTTACTTGGACTTTTCCATTGTTTTTCACTGGCATAACAGTTGAAGTTCCCAGATTACTACTACAATTATTTTTGTCATGAGATCTTTAAGTATGTTCCATTACCTATTGCAAAACACTTGAAAGCCAATCACATACATCTTAGATCTCAAATGGAAGCAGCCTAATCTTGTAGCTTTCCCCCAAGTGAAGTTTACTTAATCCATTAAAAATTAAAACTTTTATATCTTTTCATGTTATATCTTTATTATATTCCCCCTTTGAGGATATATGTTATTCTCATATCATTCAGAATGGATGTGATACTATCTTATATTTAACATGGAACAATTAAACCAATAAGTAAGAAGACAGCAGGGCTAAAAACTGATTTTTCCCTAGTCACCTACATAAGGAAGTTTAAATAAGTAATGGTCACAGATGCAGAACAGTAAAATCAAAGCAATAGGGTCTTTTATGTTTGTGTTCCATGATAGTGATTCAGAGACACTTAGATGAATCTAAACAATAAGATCCATCATGAAACACTGCAGATTTCCGGCTATGATCAGAGAAATTTCCCATGAATGCAGAAAGGATCTGGTTATAACAAAATCAGGACTGCTTCCTCAGGCCTAAGCTTTAAGTCACAGACTGACCTATGATTGGCATGCCAGAACAAAATTCTCTTAACTTTTTGACTTCAGGTAAACATCATAAATACTCTTTGAAATGCCAGTCATGCAGCAGAGTTCCACAGGCTCAGAAACGACCAGGTAGGAAACATTCCTCGTCAGAGAGAAAATATCACACTAGGGAAACTGAGTCAAGATACTCTTGCCATTCTTTGCTAGGCTGTCTTCTCAACCCTTCCAGGTAATTAACAATCACCATAGCATTTCTTAGATCACACTCTTTTTGAGTAGCTCATGGCATTTCCCTTGAATGGTGGCTTATTGCTCAGCAATAATTTGAATAGTATCTAAATTCAAAACTCAGAGCAAATAAAATTGCAGTTCTACCTTATAGTAAATTCTTATAGTTTAGAGCAGGGTATAGTTGATTTTTTTGTCGCAGTAGTAATGTATAAGAAACATTTATCTTCAATACTTATTAAGTATGTATAATACATTTTCAAAAGAATTCAGTCATCATTTTACTTTTCTAGTTTAAACACATCCTGATGTAAAAATTAATCACCTGAAATTAAGAAAAAATCATCCTGGAGTTTTATATATAAGTAGAATATATGTTAGTTCACTCTTATCCCTGAAAGATACTAGCTTCTATTAGCCTGGATATTTTAAAGCATTTCGCAGTAACCCCAGGGTAAAAAAAAAGAAAAATCTTTTAAACTGGAGTTTGTTGGCTCAAAGATGTAATTTTAACACATACTATTCTAGGTGCAATTTCATAATTTTCATAATTAATAGACAATTCATCATAAATCACTTGTACTATGTGTAAGTTATCTGACATTTTGCCGGTTTTTGTTGGGGAAGGAAAATCTCAGTTTCTTGATAAACAGATTCACTGTTTTAGAATTTACAGGACTTAACCTTAGTCACATACGTTCTTGTAGCTCCTTCTTTCATAGAACTGATAAAATTTTATGACTTTGCCAACATGGAAGATCTAGAGAGCTTATCAAAGAACTTTGCAGATAGTGAGAATTTATAAAGTCTTTGGCACTTTCCCCAACATTACTTGTTATTACTCATTTTAAGGCAAAATATGCTCAAGTAAATATATAAGAGAATATTTTTAACAGTAAATCTAGTAAATGATGGCTCAGATTCTAAATTTCACAACATTCAGATCAAAACAGGAATTAACCTAATGATATGTATCACACTATTAATAGCATTTCTTTTATTTTGAAGGGGGCGTATTTGAATTTATTTTTAGTTTTCAGCATTTAATTCTCAAAGATTTTGAGTTACAGATTTTCTTCCCATCTCTCCCCTACCCAGCACCCCAAGATGCCAAACATACTGAATACCCCTTACCCCAGTCTGCCCTCTCTTATATCCCTCTTAATCATTCCCCCCTTACTTGTAGGACAAAATGGATTTCTATACCCCATTGCCTGTATATCTTATTTCCTGGTTGCATGTTTTTGGTTGTTTTTTTTTTTTTCTTTTTGGAAGAGGGAAGGTAGGGCAATTGAGGTTAAGTAACTTACCCAAGGTCACATGACTAGTATTATGTATCTGAGGCCAGATTTGAATCAGGTCCTCCTGACTCCAGGGCTGGTGCTCTATTCATTGTGTCACCTAGTTGCCCCAATTATTAATGTTTTCTGAAAACATAACCATGTAATGTAGAATTTAAAAAAAAATTTTTTTTTTGGAGGGGGAAAGCAAGGCAGTTGAGATTAGGTGCCTTGCCCAAGGTCACACAGCTAGTTAAGTGTCAAGTGTATAGAAGTTGGATTTGAACTCAGGTCCTCCTGACTCCAGGTCCAGTGCCCTATTCATTGCGCCAGCTAGCTGCCCTTTTTGAAATACTTTTAAAAATTATTTAATTTTGCATTCTTTTCTTTTTAAATTTTGAGTTCTAAATTCTCTCCCTTCCTCTCACCACTCCTTTACACACTGAGAAGGCAAGTAGCATGATATCAATTATATATGTGAGATCAAATAAAACATATTGCTGTATTAGCCATATTTAAAAAAAAGCAAGAAGAATAAAGAAAGTGAGAAAGTTATATTTCAGTTTGTACTCATAGTTTATCAGTTCCCTCCCTGGAGGAGGACAGCATTTTTTCATCATGAGTCCTTTGGAATTGTCTTGGATCATTGTATTGATTAGAGTAGCCAAGTCTTTCACATCTGATCATCACAGTTCAGCATTGCTGTTATTTTGCACAATGATCTACTGGTTCTTCTCACTTCATGTTACTTCATATACGTCTTGCCATATTTTTCTGAGACGATCCCCCTTTGTCATTTCTCACAGCATAATAGAACTCCATTACAATCATATGCCACATTGTTTAGCTCTTCACCAATTGATGAGCATCCCCTCAATTTCCAGTTCTTTGCCACCACAAAAAGAGCTGCTCTAAATATTTTTGTTCATATACAACGTATATGTGGGGGGGGTGGCAGGTAATGTTTAAACCTTATTTTCTTTGGAATCGGTTCGAAGAAGGAAGAATACATATATATATACGTATATATATGTATTCACACACAGTCAGTTGTGTATAGAAACACAACTTTTTCCTTTTTCTTTGATCTTGTTGGGATACAGACCGAGTAGTGGTATTGCTGGGTTGAAGGGAATCCAGTTTTATAGCCCTTTGCACCTGGTTCCAAATTGTTCTCCAGAATGGTTGGACCATTTCACTACTCCACCAACAATTCATTAGTGTACTTATTTATCTCTTATCCATTCCAGCATTTGTAATTTCTGAGAGGTGTGAAGTGGTACCCTAGAGTTGTCTTTTTTTTATTTTAATTTTAATTTTTAGTTTACATCATTCATTTCTACAAGATTTTGAGTTACAGATTTTCTCCCCATATTTCCCCTACCCACGACCCCAAAACAGCAATCCCACTCTAAATCCCATCCCCCAGTCTCTTCTCTCCTATGTCCTCCCCCTTCACCCCTCTTACTTTCTGGTAGGGCAGTATGGATCTCCCTACCCCAGTGCCTGTATATCTTAATTCCCAGTTGCATGTATTTAATAATGATAATAATAATAATAATAATAATAATAATATTTGTATATCTACATATATATTTAACATTTGATTATTGAACTTTAAATTCTAGATTCTAGACGAGCAATTCAATATAGGCTGTACATGTGTAGTTACGCAGAACATCTCCCCAATGGACATATTGTGAAAGACTGACTATATTTCCCTCCATGCTATCCCGTCCCCCCCTTGTTCTATTCTCTGTTTTGTCCCTGTCCCTTTACAGAAATGTGTGCTTCTAACAACCCTCCCCCCTCCCCCTGCCCTCTCCTCCATCATCCCCCCCTCTCCTCCCCATCCCCCCTACTCTCCTGTAGGGCAAGATACCCAATTTAGAGTGTATGTCATTCCTTCCCAAGCCAAATTCAATGAGAGTAAGGTTGACGCATACCCTTGTGCCTTCCTGTTCTTCTCCATTGTAACAGTTATCCCTTGCCTCTTCTATATGAGATGATTAAACCTATTCTGTCTCTCTCTGTCTCCTCTCATTCTATTCCTCTCCCACCTTTTAATTTCACCTTTTATAATATCATCCCTTCCTATTCAATTGATCCTGTGCCCTCTGTCTATGTACAAACACTCAGGTACGTATTCATATGCATATATATATATATGTATATATACACATATATGTATATCTATCTATCTATCTATCTATCTGTCTGTCTTCCTATATAGACATATGTGTATGACATATACATATGTGTAAGACATATACATTTATATTCCCTTCACCTGTCCTCATACTGAGAAAAGTTTCGTAAGTTACAATTATGTTTTTCCGTGTTGGCATGTAGGTAGTTCAACTTTGATAAGTTCCTTGTGATTTCTTTTCCATGTTTACCTTCTCATGCTTCTTGTATTTGAATGTCAATTTTCTATTCAGTTCTGGTTTTTTTATCAAGAATGCTTGAAAGTCCTCCACCTCATTGAATGACCATATTTTCCCCTGAAACATTATACTCAATTTTGCTGGGTAGGTGACCTAGAGTTGTCTTAATTTGCTTTTCTCTAATCAGTAGTGATTTAGAGCATTTTTTTTTCATATGACTACAGATAACTTTGATTTTTTCTTCTGAAAGTTGCCTGTTTATATCCTTTGACAATTTATCAATTGGGAAATGATTCTTATTTTTATAATTTTGGCTCAGTTCTGTACTTGGTGTAGATTTGAGAAATGAGGCCTTTATTACAGAAACATGTAGCAATTTTTGACATTACTTCATTGTCTATGAAAAAATGCTATCCTCCTCTGGGGAAAAAACTGAAAAACTCTGAGGGCAAACTGAAGTATAACTTTCTCACTTTCTTTATTCTTCTTGCTTTTTTTTGAAATATGGCTAATATAGAAATGTTTTATATGATTTCACGTGTATAATTGATTATCCCTTTTAATTAGGTCTTTTTTTGCTTTTGTTTTGTTTGACATCATCATTACTACCACTGCCCCCCCCCCCCCTTATAACTTTAGCTGAAGCACATTAGATTTTATTCTAGCCCTTTATTTGAACTCCGTGTATGTGTGTCTTTCTGTTACAAGTGTGTCTCTTGTAAACAATATATTTTTGGCTTCTGGTTTCTAACCATTCTGCTATCTGCTTCTGTTTTATGTATCTGCTTTTCTGTCTTTTAAGTTCATCTCATTTACATTTGCGATTATGATTACTGTGTTATTTCCTTCCATGACATTTTATTCTGTTTCCTGTTTCTTCTTTCTTTTTATCATGTTCCTCCTCAAAAAAATCTATTTTGCCTCTAACCACTGCATCCATTAATTAGTTTTCACTTTTATTATCCACTCCACTTTGTTTTATCTCCTTCCCCTTTTTGTTTCCATTTAGGGTAAGTTACATTTCTATATACAACTAAGTGTGTAAATGCATATTCTTCCTTCTAAAGACCAATTCCAAAGAGAATGAGGTTCAAACATTACCTGCTACCCCTCCCCCCATTTCTCCTTCTACTGTAAAAGGTCTTCATTGTGTGCCTTTTTTACTTTAGAAAATTTTCCCTATTCTACTCTCTCATTTCTCCTTTTCCCCTTCTCCCAGTGCATCCCTCTTTTTTATCTCTTTAATTTTTTTTAAGATCTTGCCAACATAATTGATTCATATCCATGGCCTCTTTCTATATAAATCCCTTTTAACTGTCTCAATCATGATAAAGTTCTCAGGAATTACATGTATTGTCTTCCCATTTAACTTTATTTAGACTCTTGATTACTCTGTTATGTTTACTTTTTTTTTACTTTTTCTTGAGTTTTGTATTTAAAAATCAGATTTTCTAATTAGCTCTGATCTTTTCACCAGGAATGCAGGAAAGTCCTCTATTTCATGAAATATCCATTTTTTACCCCTGAAGGATTGTAGTCATTTTTGCTGGGTAGGTGATTCTTGGTTATAATCTTAGCTCCTCTGCCTTCTGGAACATCACATTCCAAGCCCTCTACTCCTTTAACATGGAAGACGCTAAATCTTTCGTAATCCTGACTGTGGCTCCACAATATTTGAATTGTTTCTTTTTGGTTACTTGAAATATTTTCTCTTTTGACCTGGAAGCCCTGGAATTTGGCTATAATATTCCTGGGAGTTTTAATTCTGAGATCTCTTTCAGGAAGTGATTGGTGAATTCTTTCAATTTCTGTTTTACCCACTGGATATAAGGTATTGGGGCAGTTTTCCTTGATCATTTCTTGAAATATGATCTAGACGTTTACTTTGATCATAACTTTCAGGTAGTCCAATAATTCTTAAATTGTCTCTCCTTGATCTGTTTTCCAGGTGAATTGGTTTTTTTTATGAGATATTTTACATTTTCTTCTATTTTTTTGTTCTTTTAACTTTATTTTATTGTTCTTGATGTCTCATTAGCTTCCACTTGCCCAGTTCTAATTTTCAAGAAATTAATTTTCTTCAGTGCGCTTTTGTACCTCCTTTTTCATTTGGCCCATTTTGCTTTTTTAAGGACTCTTTTCTTTATTGAATTTTTGTGTCTCTTTTACTATTAAGCCAATTCTGTTTTGTTACAGTTTAAGTTCTGAACTGTTTCACTCTCCCCCTCCCCACCCTGCTCTAAAGAACACCACAACTTGACATATATATACATACATATGTCTATGTGTTATAGATGCATATTATGCATACTTCTGTTGATTCTTTCTCTGGAAGTGGATGCCATCTTCCTTCATAGGTCCTTTGTAGTTGATTTGAATATTTATAATACTTAGCTTAGTCATTCACAGTTATTCTTCTAGTATTATTACTGTTACTGAATATAATGCTCTCTTGGTTCTGTTCATTTCACTCTTCATTATTTCATGCAAATCTTTCCATGTTTTTCTAAAGCCAGCTTGTTCATCATTTCTTATTTCATTTCTTTTCTAATTTTTTTCTTCTATCACTCTTTTCTCTTTCTATAACTCTTCTAGGGATTCTTGTTGAGCTTCTGTCCAAATAGCCTTTTTCTTTGAAGCTTAATCTGTTTTCATATTGCTGTCTTGTTCTGAGTTTGTGTTTTGATCTTCCCTGTCACCATAGTAATTTTTTAAGGTCAGATTCTTTTCTTTCTTTTTTTTTTGCCTATTTTCTAGCCTATTTCTTGACTTTTAACTTTGTTAAAGTTGGGCTCTGCTTATCTAGGGTTGTTGGGGCACTATCTCAAGTTTCAGGTTTTTTTCGTGCTGTAGTTTTCAGGAGTATAGTTTTCAGGACTATTTTTAAGGGTCTACGAGTCTGGGGTACTTCCAAGGTGGTATGTGATCCTGGGAGAAGTATGGTTACTGCTATCCTGATCTCTACCAAGGAAGGGCCAGTGACTCCTGCTGTTCCACATGCACGTACTCTTGTTTGCCTTAGAATTATGACCAGGGCCCCGCTCCATTGTGATCAACCCCTAGCACTGCTCTCCACCATGGAACTTCAACCCAGAATTGTGTCTGGGCAATAGAGTTACCAGTCAATGGCTGCTGTACCCAATGCCAGCAAAGGGTCTCCTGTAATCTCTTTCTGACTTGTTGTCTGACCCCCTTACCATGTTTGAACTAAGAGCTCCTGAAGCTGCTTCTGTGACTGCTGTTAGTACCACTGTATCTGTGTGGATTCTGGACAGGCCTCCACTCTGGTGACACGGACTTCTGCTGATCTCTCTCAAGTTTTCTTGGGACAATAAAATACCTTACCCTGACTTTTTGTTGACTTTGCTATTTCACAATTTTTTGAGGCATCATTTTAAAGTTGTTTGTAGGGGAATAGTGGGAGAGTTCAACTGGGTGACTGTCACTAATCTTCCATTTTCAGCTTTGAAACTCTTGGCAAAAAAGATTCCCACTTTTTTCCTGCTGCTTCTAAAAATGTATCTCCCATTCAAAATTTAATGAAAAGGTCAATAGAAGTCCCTGTTTATTGAGAAGCATCAATGTTAACAGTTACAGATGTTAGGGAGAGCTGACTTGAGTATGAAGCTTTAACAATCAACCTAAGCATCTACAGTATTTCAAAATCAGAAGATCCTCTTTAAGGTCAAGGATGATGTATTTCAGTCATTACTACAGTCCATACATTTTTTTAAAACAGAGTTTGACTAGAAAAGAGTTCTCTTATTGGGAATATATTCAACGAGGAATAATTTGGTTTTTCAATATGTAAACAGTTGTCACAAACCAGACCAGAATTATTACAGTCGGATGACTCCCATAATGATCTTCAACTACTCTGGGTGGAATTTTTATGATAGGTCAGATTTAAATGGGTACCCTCCCCACTGCTGACCAATATTCCTCAGTTCTAAACCAGACCAGATGGGAAGAGTAGCTAAGACAGTACAGTAATTATAAATAGTAAAGAACCAAATGTGCAAAATACTAACTTAGCTATGTAATTTTTCCTTTTTATCTCAAGATAAAGAACTTGTGGTGGAGGGTTGTTGGTCTGGAAAACTTGTTCTTGATTGACCTAATTTCTCCCGTCTGGGATCACTAATAAATAAAAATTATCCAAGTGTCCATTGATTAGGTACTTTTGTCAATCACCAATTAACAATGCAGAGATAGTTAACTGTAGTTTTATTATTATGCTCACAGTGTAAGCTCAACTGATTTTATGCAAGAGTCAATGAACCCAGAGTATCAGCTTCAACAATGTTATCTAGCATGTGAATGCATTAAGCAGCATAGAAAAATGGAATTTTGCAAAAAGCCAGAGGGATAGATAAGGGTATACATGTGTGGAAACAAGTAACAGAAGGAGAAAGATAAGAACACCTGCCAGCTGGTCAAAAGTGGAAGTGTGACTTGTTTCCCAACTTTTATTCTGCAGGTGTTGTGACTTAACTTTCAGTAATAATGTCTAGAAGCTCAGCATAAAAGGAGGGCAGTGTCCTCATCTTCTCATAGTGATGAGAAAATGTATGAACCAAAATTTCTTTCCCATCACAATCTTTCTCATATCATAGTGGCCCAAGAAGCCTGAGCCAGAAATTTTCTTTTCACTCTGTATATTATGTACAATAAGATATAATAATATTAGACCTAGAATCTTCAATATAATTAGACACTTAATTTCTTTTAAGTTGAGTTAATTTCTTAGTGTCCAAATTACTGTTTTATGTGTTAAAATTAAGCAAGAGTATTACATATCTTAATTTCAACAAAATTTTATTAAGTGTCTTTTGTGTCTTGCTGACTTGTTTGTATAGTGTGCGCAAATGAAAATGAAAAATGAGTAGTCATTGCCCTTAAAGGACTTAATCTAGTAGAGGGGACTGATAACTCACATTTATAATATTGCTTTAAGGTTTATTATGTAGAATATAAAATGAAGTTTTTGTTACCATCCTATTTAAAGTACCATAATAATTTCTAAAAGGAAAAAATAGCGGAAATTTCTACAGTAGAATTATTGCTCTTTTGCTTTTTTCCATATTCCTTTTAGTCTAGTTATCACTTTTGTTGTTCATTATATCATTAGTACAAAATATTACAGGCATTCATAGTAAAACATGGAATTCTCCTAGAAATCATTCCATCCCTTCAAAGCCAAATTAGGAAAGAAAGAATGTATATGTGCGTGTCTGTGTGTGTGTGCATAATTTTTTGATTGAACTATTGCCTAATTTTGTTGCAACTATTTCCTAAACGCTTTTAGATCAACTCTGCTGTTTTTAAGGTCCTGAACACATGATTTAGTATGCTTATTTTTGTTTCTGAATTATTAAATATATAGTAGAAATAAGATTGCTCAGGGGCGGAGCCAAGATGGAGGCATAGGAGTAGCAAGAAACCGCAGCTCCGACATAGCCACATCAAATACCCAAAAAATATGACTATAAACAAATTCTAGGGCTCTAAAATGCACACAGATATATTCCCTGCTGAAGGCAGCTCAGCTTAAAGTGACCATTTCAACTCCGAGAGCAGAAACCAGCCCAGCCTGAAAAGGAGACTTTTGCCCTGGGGGTGGCTGGATGAGCCGAGCCCTGCCACGGCTGGAGCTGCAGGACAGAGGATCTGCAACAGCTGTGGCAGGATCCAGAATTATCCAGCCATAAGGAAAAAGGACTCAGGTTATTAGCACTTGGCTAAAAACCAGGGAAGAAAAGCGGGTCCGGCCAAGCCACCTCTAGGGCTAGGAAACAGAAAGCGGAAGTTCTGCACCTGCTTCCACATTGCCGCTTCAGAGCTCCCGGCCTGCAGACTGCAGGGGGACCAAGCGATCGTTCAGAGGCGAAGTGCTCTCGCATTGAGCGGCCTGGATCCAGATCACAGGCTTGAGTGGTGGTCCTGAGGTTTTTTTTCAGTGAGTCGGAGCTGAGGAGGGACCTAGCAGCCTCCTAAAGGCCCCGGCAGCTGGGAAAACCCCAACGATTTGGGACAGAGCTGTTCCCTCTGGAAGCAGAGTTCCACAGAACTAATTTAAAAAAATAAAACCACTGCATGGCGACCATGAATAAGCATAGGAAGCAAAGTAAGAACAGCAACCAAACCCTAGATTCCTTCTTTGGAGAAAAAAAGGAACAAAGGGAAAGGGAGGAAGACAATGCAGTCAGACTCCCACTCCAAAAGCTTCCAAGAAACATGAAGATTGCCAAAAAGTTAGAGATAAGCTGAAGAAAGATTTTGAAAACCAAATGAGAGAAGTGGAAGAAAAATTGGGAAGAGAAATAAGAATGATGCAAAAAAAATCATGAAAAGAGAGTCAACAACCTGACTGAAGAAATTAACACCTTAAAAAATAGATTAACTCAAA
>CM053587.1:112148688-112185176 GCA_028646515.1 Pseudochirops corinnae
TATTACTAATATTATTAACTATATCCAACTGGAACTTAAGATTCACAGGCACTGTGGAAGGGAGATTCATCCTGCCCTATCAGAAAGTTAGAGGAGTGATGGGGGAGGACATAGGAGAGATTAGATTGGGGGAGGGATCATACAAGGGGATGGCTGTTTTGAGGGGGTGGGTAGGGGAAAGATGGGGAGAAAATTTGTAACTCAAAATCTCATGGAAATGAATGATGTAAACTAAAATAAAAAAAATTTAAAAAAATAAGATTGCTAAAATGAATTATTATGGTGGAAAATTTTCAAAAAATTTAAGTGATATTTAGAAAACTACTGAAAATGTTTAAATGAAAGTTACCTGAGAAGTTGTCACTATATCTTGGTCAAACATGTTTTTCACTTACAGACTAATGCTTTAAACATTTTTCTTAACTGTCCTACTTTATTTTATAGACTACTAGTTTTGTACTGTCATCTTCAATTTTGGGTGACAAAAAAATTAGACATAAATAGGACAGGCATATGGAAAATGAATGATACACATGTACAATAGATTGTTACTTTTTTGAACATGGAGTGAAATAAAAACATGGTGTTCTGAATGAACATATTGTTTAACATGATTTCATTATGATTTTTTCCAATTTTATGACATTTAAAACTTTCAGCTAACAAGTAATGATTTAAAGCTATTCATTTTACAGTTATCCATTTCATTTTCATACGTGCTTTACTCTACATGGTAAAACTGTGAAAATAGAAATACATTTCTTGTTTCATTCCTTGAAACTGAACCACTGCACCATAAATCATATTTTCACTGTTGTGTTGTATTTAAAAGCTTGCATTTATTATTTGTTTTATTAATATAATATATTATGAAGCATCTTTGAATGAATACCTTTCCCTGCCTTTAACTTTTTAGGTTTTTCCCACATTTTAAAAGTTACCATCATTTTGAAATAAGATTAATCTAATTGAGTTATGTATTTATGTAGTTTTATTTATGTAACAAGTATTTTAATACAGTTGGTTTCCTTTTGCAATCCTATGTATTTTATTTTATGTACTTAAAAACATTATTCTGAGAGAGTCTATAGCCTCATCAAACTGCCAAAAGGGGGCCATGGCACAAAAGAAGGTTTAGAAACTCTGACTTTAGAACAACCCTTCTCCTACCCCTTTATTTTATGGATGAGGAAACCAAAACCCATTGATGTCAAATATCTTACTCAGTGTCAAAACTTAGAAAAGCTAGGATTCAAAACCAAGTTCTGACTCCAAATCCAGAGCTCTTTCCATTAATATTGTTACTATTAAATGTTGGGAACCAGAAGGTTCTATTCCACGTATTCCATATTTTTTGACATTTAAAAATTTTCATTTGTAAAATCCTTTTTTTTTTTTTAGCTTGTAAGAAAATGATTTGTGGCCTTTGTTAAAATTATGACTTTTATGACTGTTAATGTGTTATACAACCTTCACTAGATTGTACTTTAAAATTAGAATGCTACCTACTAAAATTTCAAAAATATTTTATTGGTTAATGAATAGGAGTCAGTACTTACTGTATGTTAGGAATTATGAACTAGGATAGGACTATTATAGGATGTTTTGGGGATCACTACAATGACCATTAATGGATACTCCTTTGATATTTCTGAATTCCTCTCAAAGCCAAAACTGGTGGGATTCTGGACAAATAGGGGAATACACAATAGGAGTGCTGCAGCTACTTTCTGGAATTTTCTGTTATGGGGCTGCATGTGCAACCAAGTAAGGCTCTATGTTTACATGGCTATATATTTATGTGGTAGATTTAGTGTGTGTGTGTATGTGTGTGTGTGTGTGAGGGAGGGAGAGAGAGAGAGAGAGAGAGAGAGAGAGAGAGAGAGAGAGAGAGTCTACGCGAGTTGAGGGCTTCACTCAATCGTTAAAGGTTTATTAAGTGCCTTCTTTGTGCCAGGCACTGTGCTAAATGCTGGGGATGCAAAAAGAGGCAAAAGACAGTCCCTCCCCTCAAGGAGTTTACAATCCAGTGGAAACAACATGCAAACAAATATATACAAAGCAAGCTATATACAGTATATACAGTGTATACAGGACTTGTGATGTTTGTTCTGCATCATTAAAAATATTTATCAGGATCCTTCTATGAGGATATTTCAAATGCTCTGCCTTGACTCCTTAAGAAGTATTTTGGAAAACACAGGTGTTTTTTGAATTTGATGTTTTGTATAGCAAGTTTGCATACTTTGCATTGATTTATATATGTTATTCCTTTGAATATTTTGTGTTTGGTGTAGTCAATGTACATACACTTTTCTTTTCTCTTGCAGCATTTTTCATTCTGTGTTTTGTCATTCTAATCATCTTCTCATTGCTATAACTAAATATTAGGAATGATCAATTATTCAGGCTGGAAACGCAGCTCATTGACTCCTAGGACGACTACTTTTCCCTGCCCTGGTTGTGAGCATGATATTGACCTGGGAGAGCGTGGAATCAATGGTTTGTTTCGAAATTTCACTTTGGAAACGATTGTGGAAAGATACCGACAGGCAGCTAGGGCAGCTACAGCCATTATGTGTGACCTCTGCAAACCTCCGCCTCAAGAATCCACTAAAAGTTGCATGGACTGCAGTGCAAGCTACTGTAATGAATGCTTCAAAATATACCATCCTTGGGGCACTGTCAAAGCTCAGCATGAGTACGTAGGCCCAACCACTAATTTTAGACCCAAGGTAAGTGGGGATTTTGATGGAGGAGGGGGGAATAACATAGTAAAATGCATTGTTAATGAAATTTTTTGTCTGTATTTTAACAAGGACATGTCATATCCCAAGTGTAGGGATTGGGATTTGGAAATGGGAATATTTAGAGACATTTTTGGGGTACAGTCGTGTACCTAGTGACCACAGAGGAATTAACAGTGACTAGTCATAATTCTTAGTTTATTTGTGTGGCTTATAGGTGCATAGCATAATAGTTTAGAGTTGACAGGGATGGATAAGGAAACTGAGGCACAGACAAGTTAAAAGACTTGTTTGTTGTCACACAGCTAATAGTGGAGGAGATAGGATTCGAACCCTGGTCTTCCCAACTCCAAGTCCAGCTCTCTAATGATAACACACTGTCTGATTTCTAGTGGTTGACATAAAGCTTTGTTTCCCTCTATAAGCCCAAGTGTGATCCATCATCATTATAATAATAGCTGAAATTTGTATAATGCTTTAAAATGTTATTTAATTTGATCTTTATAACAATCCAGTGAGCTAGGTAGTATAGTATAAGGATTATATACTCATTTACAAAGAAAACAGAAGCTTAGTCAGCATCACCTTCTATGTGAAGCCTTTTCTGCTCTTTCCAACTGTTGCCTTTCTAACTACCTTGTATTTATTTGGAATTATCCTTTTTATATTCTGTATATACTTATTTTCTCCTGAGAATAGGAATTATTTCATTCTTTGTGTTTGTGTCCCCAGCACAGTACTTGACAGTAGGTGCTTAATAAATGTTTGTTGATTGATTGATATGTGCAGAAGATTTAGTAAATGATAGTCTGGGTTAGAATCCAGGTAGTCTCTCAAGTCCAGTGCTTTTTATATCTAAACCTATTATATTTACACCTTTATGGGTGTAATTATTGCTAAAGTATTTAGGGGTGTGTATACATGCATATATATATGTGAGAGTATATATATATATATATGTATCATATATACACTTATACATATGTATATATGTGTGTTCATCTATAATGGTGTGCATATGTGTAATTAAAGTTATAAACTTGGAAGTTGATCTACATACTGAAATTATCCTTTAAATTGTGGGGCATGTGAAAATTTACTTTGAATAATGTAGGGGGAATAGATTTTTTTAAAAAACTGACAAGCTTTGCTTTCAGATTAATCAAGCTGTTTTACTTCAAAACAATAACCTCATCCCCACCCCCAAAACATGGGCAATAATAGATCAGTTAGCACTTCTTACTAAATCAGGTAAAACTAATTTGTCATTCAATGGTTGACAAGTATTTTTTTAAGCCTTTAACGCTTGACAGAGCAATGTCCCAGGTGTTTGGGATACAAATACAAAGAACGAAGCAGACACTGCTGGTCTGGCCTTCTTCACCTTAAGATGGAGGTTCTAGGAAGAATGAGTCAGTCAGAGGTAGAAGCCACAGGAGTGAAGGATGCTTCCAGTGTGTGAAGCCCAGGTGTGGACAGAGCTTTCAGGATGAAGCTTCCAGGGATTGAAGACAAAGTCTGGAAGAGTCAGGAGTGCAGTCAATATATTGTCTTTCCTCAAGTATTTTAACATTGTATACAGACTAAGAGGTTCCCATTTTAAAAGTTTTGTTGTATGTCAAGCTAAAATTTTAATTTTTACCCATTTATTCATAATTTTAGATTTTCTTTGTTTTGTTAAAAAAAAAAAAAGGTTCACCTTGTATTTTGAAAATGAAATTTTAATCCTTAGCAATACTTAAGAAGGAACTTTGGAATGCTGAGGACTTTCTAGTTGGATGAGCTCTTGTCCCCTCCAGTTTTAACTTTACAGCTTTAATTTTGAGTAGTTTATTGTGATTGTGTCTATTTAAAAAAGTATCTAGCAGTTAAGGTTGATAATCCTAGAGTATATTAAATTATGTCTATTGTATTTTAAACTACAGCGGTTTAACTTGGTGAAAATATGCTGATCAAGGACAATTTGAGTCTGTTAACTGGTTTATTTTAAATAAAACTTTTTTTTTCCCCAAGCAAGAATACAAATATTTATATAGAAAACATACCTGTGGCTGAACTTCTTTCATCAACATCTCTTAATTTCAAATACCTTCTAAATAATCTGTTCATTTAAATTGTTTACCTGAAGATAAAATAATTATTCTAAGTTATTAACGATTGTCTGCTTTTTGTGAGAGGTAATATGGAATAACATATAAAAGTGTTAGTCTTAAAACCAGGAGAAACCTGGCTTCAAGAACCCCCTCTGACACATACTGTTTGTGTTATCTTGTGAAAGTCAATGAACCTTCAGCACAGAGAAGGTATTAACCTGCATTGGTAGAGGGAATCTCCTCATCTGGGAGTTCCTTATGTCAGTGAAATCATAGGTCCACGTATGGGTTTTGTGAGGATCAAATGAACTGATATATAAAATGCTTTATAAAACTTTAAAGCATTGTGTGTAGATAGCAGCTATAATTTTATTTGGGTTTTATGATGTTTTTGCTTCTTTTAATTTAATTTTAGACACCCTTTCTCAGTGTTTATGCTTCCTTTACTAAACAGATTTTAATGTGCCCGGAACATGAAATGGAGCGAGTAAACATGTACTGTGAATTATGCAGAAGACCAGTTTGCCATCTCTGCAAGCTGGGTGGTAATCATTCAAACCATCGGGTAACCACCATTAGCAGTGCCTATAAAACCTTAAAGGTAGGTCTTGACTCTTGAATGAATTGATGAAAAAAAAGTATTAAGTGTAGACACTGTGCTAAATACTGGGGATACAAATAGTCAAAACCCCAGCTATTTTGCTCTTCAAAATATGATGTTCCATCACTTACAGTCTTTTAGTGTAGAACCTGTGAGGTCTTGTGTTATTCTAATTATAGCTGCAGCGCTTAACCTTTTTTCCCTTGTTGCTTATATTTTCTACTTAACCTGGGAGTTGTGAAACTTGGCTATGATATTCCTGTAAGTTTTCATCCTGGGATCTCTTTCAGGTGGTGATCGGCGGATTTTTTTCTACGTTTATTTTACCCTCTTGTTCCAGAACTTTAGGGAATTTTCTTCAATAATTTCTTGTAATATTGTATCAAGACTCTTGAAAATTATAACTTTCAGGTGGTCTAATTATTCTTATCTTGTCTCTCCTTGCTCTGTTTTCCAGATTAATTGTTTTTCTAAGGAAATGTTTCACATTCTCTTCTATTTTTAATTTTTTTGAATACATTTTATTATTTCTTGGTATCTTATAATGTCATTAGCTTTCCCTTGCCCAGTTCTTGTTTTCAAGGAGTTATTTTCTTCTTTGTGTTTTTTGATCTCCTTTTCCAAGTGGTTGGCTTTCTTTTCATAATTTTCTTGGATTGCTTTTATTTTTTCCCCTAATTTTTCCTCAGTCTCTTTCATTTGATTTTTGAAGTCCTTTTGTAAGTTCTTCCAAGAACTCTTTTTGGTCTTGTGACCATTTGACATTTCTCTTTAAAGCTGAAGTTACTTTTTAAACTTCAGTGTCTTCCTCTGAATAAGTACCCAGATATTTTCTATTGCTATAGCTGTCTGTGGTTGGGCTCTTTTGCCTTTGCCTGCTCATCTTTATTTTTATTTTGTTTTATTTTATTTTTAGTAGCTTATTATTATAATCAGGTGTGGGGAATGGTACCCCCAGGCCTTAGGTTCTTCTTACTGTTATTTTCTGAGCTCTGTCAGAGGTTCAACCTTAGCCACTGTTCTCCACCCTTAAGCCATGGCTAGGTCCACCGGCTATACAGTTCCACAAATGTTCTTGCTCCATGGGGTCCCTCCTTCAGCTGCAAACTTTTAGCTTTCCTTTCTGTCCTGGAAATGAAAAATCAGGGATTCTGTTCTCTTACAAGTACTCATATCCGGCAGGGTTCTTGTGCTTCTGCTACCTCATTAACTGAGTGTATGCTTGCTCTTCCTCACCCAAAGCTACAGCCCAGGACCAGTTTTAGTCAGCACATCTGGGCCTGTTGTCCAGAGATAGCGGAGGGGTCCTTCAGTTTTCCCCTATTTAGCTGTCTGACTCTCCACCCTGTCTGTGAAGTCAAAGTTCTTCCTGGCTTATTAATATCCTGATTGCCTCCTTCCCGTTAGAGAGAGAGAGAGAGAGAGAGAGAGAGAGAGAGAGAGAGAGAGAGAGAATGTGTGTGTGTGTTTGCCTCTAGATAGATTGCAAGCTCCCTGAGAGCAAGAGCTATTTTTACTTTTATTTTTGTAACCCCAGAGCCTAGAATAATACCTGGCATTGAGGCTTAGTGCATTTTTTTTTTTTACCTTTTTAAAAAGAGGGCAATTGGGATTAAGTGACTTGCCCAAGGTCACACAGGTAGTTTTTGTGTTAAGTGTCTGAGGCCGCATTTGAACTCAGGTTCAAACTCCAGGGCCGGTGCTCTATTCACTGTGCCACCTAGCCACCCCAGGCTTAGTGTATTGTTAAGGAGATACATGTAGCTGCTTTAACTATTTAGGGTCGGATTGCACAGTTTAATGAACACACTCATACCAGATTAGAATCAGTATGACATTTATTTTGCACGTAAGGACAATATAAAGCAAGATAGAATTATTCATATAAAGATAAAGCCTAATAGAATAATAGAAATATTTACATATATCACCAAATTGGGGGAACACCTGCATCTGCATTGTGCAGCTGGGGAGTCCCAGTTCAGCCTCAAGAGTCCTGATTGGGTAAAAATCCTGGTCAGAGTATACTCCAAAGAGTAGAGGGATATCTCCAGGTTATATCCAGTTTTAAACAAAAAATAGGGATTGAGCCAATTTATCGGCTTGTCGCCAGAGCCTTATACGTGATTTAGAGTAATTAACTGCACTGGACATGTCGCAACCTTGGACTGGGCCAGAGTCCAAAGGAGCAAAATATCCATGACTGATATGGCAAAATGTCTGTATTCCAAAGGACACAGGATGGATTCTGTTTGTTCCTAGAAGGGCGGCCAACATGTCCAGGACGAGGAGTTGGCCAAAGACAGGTTGATCTTTTAGTCCTGGGAATCAGAGTAAGTTGATCAGGGCAAGCAGACCAGGGCAGACTGACCAGGGCAACTTTTTTAGTCCTGGGAACCAGGGCCTGTGTTCAAGGAGAAAGAACAATATATGTATTCATGTAGACCTATAAATGGACAGGGAAAATCTTTAATATTTCATTAATCCATCACTTAGTAAATGCTTGTTGATTGATTGGTTAATAATTCAACTTTAAAAATGTATCATAGTCTGAGGTTAACTCTGGGATTGCTAGGAAACCTGCTTTTATATGAAAGAAATGAATGGGGTTTTTTTCTTCACTTAAAGTTCTTAGAGGATAGAACTAGGGAAGTAATAATTGATTCTTATTAAACTAGGACCTTTAATAAATTGCACAGTACCTGGCACATAGTGGGTGCTTAATAAATATTTATTGAATTTATTTTTTAATATATCATTTGTTTTGTAAACATCTATGGCCCTGTGTATTCAGAGCCGTGACATTTTAATAGGTGAGTAGTTGATTTTTATTAGCCATGTAATACAGATTCCCAGGGAAAGGTAAATAGATTATAACCTATTTTCTTTTATCTCTAATACCTTTTAATGACACTTTTAAAGTTTTCTTAATTTGCAGTACATTTATATTTTAACAGGAAAAGCTTTCAAAGGACATTGATTACCTCATTGGCAAGGAGAGCCAGGTTAGAAGCCAGATATCAGAATTGAACTTGCTAATGAAAGAAACAGAGGTAAGTTTTAAACTACTTTAGGCATCTTATTTTGGAAATGGATTTCGATTGTACCTCTTTCAGTGGACTTATTAAAAAAACCCCACCATAAATAACATTTTGAAATATAATAGAAGTGATCAGTATAGTTTATTTATAAAACTACAAATGTTGTTTTTGCATCTGTTGTACACTGTGTTTTCCTTTTAAAAATGTGATTTCTCCTTTGAGATGTGAACACTCTATACTGATCTCTACCTATTAAGAGTAGGCTGAGTATAGGAGTAGGTTTAAAAAAAAATATAATAGAATCTATCTCATAGGATAGAATGACTGATAGTTGTATGGGATGACGATTGACATGGTGCCATAATGAATACTGTACTTACTCTACCTATCTCAGTTCATATTCATCATGAGTTATTAAAAAAATAAACTTATTTTAAAGTATAATTTTAATATATTTATCTAATTTCCTAAACTAGGTTTTATAAGTCGTGGGCAAATACTGCTTTTTAATTTTTGTATGCACCAACCACCTAGTAAATTACTTTTCAAGTGCCATGTATATATTCCCTTGTTTCATTTTTAAAGTCTTTCAAGTATTTCCACCTCCACATTGAACGTTTCAAACTGGGTATACTGCAGTCATGTCAGGCCCAATATGTCCCAAACTGAACTAATTATATTTCCTTTAAATCTACCCCTCTTCCAGACTTTCTTGTTTCTGTCCCAAAGCTACCTCTCTTCTTCTAGATTTGTAAGTTAGGAGTTGAACTTGACTCCTCCCTCTTCCTCCCCACCATATAGTTAATCTCTTAACACATCTTTCCTATTTCTATCCAAACTCTTGCATCATTCTCTTCTCTTTACTAACATGACCACCATACCTTAATTTAGGTCTTCAGTAACTTTTGCTTGGACTATCACAGTAGTTTCATACTTGGTTTCCTTGCATTACATCTCTCCTCCCTACAATCCTTTTTTCACGTAGCTGCCAAAGCTATTTTCTTAAAATGTAAATCCGATCATGTCACTCCTCTACTCAGTATACGCCTTTGGATTTTAAAACCGTTCACAACCTGTTGCTAACCTATCTTTCCAACTTTAATTATACATTATTCCCCTTTTAGAATGCCATGGTCCAGTCAAATTGTCCTGCTTACCATTTCCCCTTGTTATACTCCCATCTCCTATGTCTGCAGCTTTGCATTAGCTTATCTCCATGCCTTTCTCACTTCTGCCTTTTAGAATCCTTTATTTCCCTTGAAACTATGCTCATGCATCATCTTCCACATGAAGTCTTTCCTAATTCCTCTAGCTGCTTGTACCCTTTCTCTGCCACCAGCATCTTTTTACTGTGTATTTATCTTGTGTGTTTTATAAGTGCTTATTTATATACATGTTATCTCTTTAAATAGAATGTAAGATGTCTGAGAGAAGAGATTATATAATTTTTATCTTTGTCTTTTCAGTGCCTCTCTCTTTGTCTGGAAGATAGCTGTCAGTCAGTTAGTCCGTGAGCATTTATTAAGTATCTACTCTGTGCCATGCATGGTAGTAACCAATGAGTGTACCAAAAGGCAAAAGATAGTACTTGCCTTCGAGGAGCTCACAATCTAATGGGGCTAACCTAGCAATTATATACAAACAAACTATATACAGGATAAATAGGAAATATTTCACAGAGAGAAGGCAGTAGAGTTAAGAGAGATTGAGAAAGAGGCTTCCTATGGAAAGTGAGAATTTAGCTGAAACTTGAAGAAAGGCAGGAAAGTCAAAAGGCAGAGATGAGGAGGGAGAACATTTGAGGCACGGGAGATAGCTACAGAAAAATGCCTGCAGCCAAGAGATGGGAGTGTCTTGTTCAAGAAACAGTTAATGAGGCCAGTGTCACTGGATTGAGGAGTATGTTGAGGGGAGGAGGGAAGGATAAGATATAAGAAGACTAGAAAGAGATAGGGCACTCTAGGCTATGAAAGGCTTTGAATACCAAGCAGAGAATTTTGTATTTGATGCTACAATTGACAGGAAGCCATTGGAGTCTTTTGAGTTAGGAGGGTGACGTGATTGGACTTATGCTTTAGGTAAATACTTTGGTAGCTGAATGAAGGTTGAACTGCAGTGGGGAGAGACATATGATGAGCAGGACCCCCCTACTCCCAGCAGGCTAGGGTAGTAGTCTAGTTGTAAGGAGATGAGGGCTTGTATCAGAGTGTGGCAGTGTGAGAGAAGAGAAGAAAGTATATTCAAGAGAGAATCCATGAAAATTGAAACAATAAGAATTGGCAAATGGATATTGGGAGGGGTAGGGTGAGAGAGGATTTAAGGATGACAGGTTGAGAGCCTGGGTGATGGAGGGTGGTGGTGATCTCCACAGTAATAAGAAAATTATGAAAAGGGGAATGCTTGGGGGTGGAGACAATGAGTTCAGTTTTAGACATGAGTGTAAAATGTCTGTGGGACATCATAGACCGTTGGAGATCTGGGACCAGAGGCCTGCAGAAAAGTTAGGGCTTGATAAGTAGATTTGGGAATCATTAGCATAGAGGTGGTAATTGAGTTTGTAGGAGCTGATAAGATCACCAAGCGAAGTAGTATGGGGAGAGAAAATAAAAGGACCCAGGACAGAGTCCTGTGGGACATCCATGGGTAGTGGGCAGACCTGGATAAAGATCCAGCAAAGGAGATAGAGAAGGAGGAGTCAATGTCTAGGAGAAGAACCATGAGACAGTAGAATCCCAAAAGCATAGAGAGAAGTATCGAAGAGAAGAGGGTCATCCATAATGTCAGAGGCTACCGAAGGGTAAAAAAAATGAAGATGGGGAAAAGGACATTGGATTTGGCAGTTAGGAGATCACTTTGGAGACAGCAATTTCAGTTGAGTGACATGGTTAGAAGCCAGGTTGTAAAATGTTAAGAAATGAGCAAAAAGAAAGTAGTGGCACCAGTGTAGACAAGAAGTTCAGTCACAAAAAGTAGAAGAGATATGGGATTATAACTACTGGGGATAGAAAGCTCAAGTGAGGGTTTTTGAGAATGTAAGAGACATTAATAGCCGTTTACTTATAAGTAGATAGGGAGCTATTGAAGATAAGTGAGAAAATTGGATGATAGAGGTGATAGATCATCTGTTGGAGTAGAAGGGATAGAATGAGATCATTTGTGTGGTAGAAGGGTTTGCCTTGGCAAAAAAAGGGCCATTTGTTCATGTGAGACAGCAATGAAAAAGGAGATAGCAGCAGAAGGTATTGGAATGATGAAATGAGGAGGTGGGGAGAAGGAGGAACTTTTGGTAAATAAATGCCTCAATTTTTTTGTCTTTTTGAAGGGGGGAAGGCAGGGCAGTTGGGATTAAGTGACTCACCCAAGGTCACAAGCTAGTAAGTGTTAAGTGTCTGAGGCTGGATTTGAACTCAGGTCCTCCTGACTCCAGGGCTGGTGCTGTATTCACTGTGCCGCATAGCTACCCCAAATTGCCTCAATTTTTAAAGTAAGATATGAGGCAAAATTCTCAGTTGAGAAAGGTGGGAGCATGTGTAGACCTGGGAGGTTTGAGGAAGGATGTAAAGATTTGTAAGAACAGCTGTGCTGAGTGGGACTGTGAGTTAATTAAGGAGGTGTGAAAAGATTGTCTAGTAGTGGTGAGTGCCTAGTTGAGTTTTTTATATACATAAATTTGCAGTGGATCCACTCAGAATGGTTGTATGATTTTATCCTCCATCATTCAACAACATGTGTAGGAGCAAATATGGCAGATGGTAGGAATTATCCAAAGTTGAGGCTTGGTAGGGCACAACTGGTGATGTGATAAGGAGGCAAGGGACTTGGTAGAAGAGGATATTATAGATTTGAACTGGTTCATTAAAGGGTCAAGATGGGAAAAGTAGGAGAGTGTGGCTAGTACATGAGATGGCCTGGGAGAGAATTGAGGAGTCAAAGGAATTGGATGAAAACCAGGATTTGGTTATTGGAAGGCAGAGGGAGAAGTGGAAAGCCAATAGATGACACATTAATGTGTGATGCTTAATGATTGATTGTATATATCAGGTATTCAATAAATATTTCATTAAATGATCTTTTACCATACCAATTTTTTTTGTTTTTGTTTTTGGTTAGAGTGAGCTAGTTCTACTTGCATGCTTTGTTCTACTTTGGAGAAATTCATCAACCAAGAAATTGAAATTCAGAAAATTTGTTATGACTCTACAAATTATTTAACCTCTCTATACCTTTGATTTAACTGCTTTTGCAGGCTATATTAGTAAGGATATTTTATATGACAAAAATTATTTTTTACCCTGATTAGTAATTATAAAATTAAGTATTTTACATAAAGTAGGAGATAATAATACTTGTTATATGAAGTGGAAGATAATAATACTTAAGATATTATAGCTATTAGCTTTTTAACTACCTTTCCTTCTCAGTTTTTTTAGCTGTAGTCTCATCCCAGTCATACCCACTAACAGTCCCACAGAGCTCTTTTCCAGGGCTTCTTTTCCTTCTATACTATTTCACTTGGTGATCTCATTAGATACCATGGTTTAAATGATCTCATATATATAGATATATATATAAGATCATTTAAAATATATATATATGAGATCATTTAGAACATATATATATGTGTATGTATGTATATTCTCAAATTGACTTACCCAACCCTAATCTTTCCGCTGGCTTCTAGTGTCACATCTTCAGCTGCCCATTAGAAATCTCAAACTGGATGTTCTGTAGACATCTTAAATTCAACATTTCCAAAAATGAGCTCATTTTCTTTCCCCCTAAAACCTCTCCCCTTCCAAATTTCCCTATTACTGTTTAAGGCACCATTATCATTCTAATCCTCCTGCTTCCTAACCTTGGTGTCATCTTGGACTCCTCACTTTCCCTCATATCCCTTATCAAATTTGTTGCCAAGCCCTGTCAAGTTCCCTTTTCCCTCTTCTGATACTGCAGCCACCCTGGTACGGGCCCTTATCACCTCACATTTCAACTATTGCAATTGTCCATCCAACTCTGTAATGCTCTGGACATTTTCTCTGGTTGTCCCTGATACTAAGAATTTTCTCCTCCTCTTTATCTCAGCCTCCTAACTGCCCTGACTTCCTACAATTCCCAACTAAAACCCAACTGCCTACGGGAAGTTTTTTCCCCAATCCCTCTTAAGTCTGACTTCCTTCTGTAGTTTGTTTCCTATTTATTCTGTGTATAATTTTTTAGTACATATTTATTTGCTTGTTTTCTTTCTCAGGTACCTTCCAGGTAGTATGATTATTATTATATTTTCTCTCCTTGATCTATTCTCCCAGGTCAGTTATTTTTCTTTTCTATTTTTTCATTCTTTCTATTTTTTTTATTTCTTGATCTCTTATAATTTCACTAGCTTTGCCTTGCCTAATTCTAATTTTTTGAGATGTCATTTTCTTCCTTAAGATTCTGGATCTCCCTTTCTAAGTGGTTGACTTTGTTTCCATAATCTTGTTTTTCTTGGATTATTCTTATTTGTTTATTTATTTATTTATTTATTAGTTTTTACTCAAACTCTCTCATTTGATTTTCAAAGTCTTTTTAAAGTTCTATAAATTCTTTTTGGGCAGGTGATGTTACTCAGGGTAGAAGAGGAATTCTTTGCGTCAGTATCCTCTTCTGAAGACAAGCCCTGGTCTTGTCTATTCCCATAATAACTTTCTGTGGTTGAATTCTTTCTCCTTTGCCTGTGCATTTTTTGGTACTAACAGCCTAATTTTTGTAATCATCTCTAGTTCTGGGATAGGGGGGATGGTACCTTTTGGCCCATATCTTCAGTTCTCCCCTCTACCCTGGAACCAAAGCCAAACCTCCAGCCTCCTACAAGAGCCCACAGCCAGGTGCATTCCACCCCACTGTTTCTGCATTCACCAGGCATGTGCTGGTTCCTTTTCGCCCTTGCTGCTCTGTGCAGCACAGCCAGATCTGGTTTTCCTTGTTAACAGAAGTTCTTTTGATCTTCTTGGACTCAGACGCCCAACTCCCCTCACTGTCACAGAGGTAAAAGGTCCAGTGGCTGGGGCCAAGGAAGCCTCTCCCAACCTAGCTAATCCCAGGGTTTGCCTCTTGCTGTTAACAGGGATCCTTAGCCTAGTTCACTAGGGCCAAACCTTGGATTGTCCCAGGAGGACCCCTGTTGTGTCCCCTATTCTTTATTTTTATAACCTCCTCCTCTATACTTTGCTCACCCTGAGATGCTATTTTATCTCTTTTGTGGGGGAAAGACTTGAGAGCTTGGAATTTTCTGACCTACTCTTCCATCTTCCTAGAATCCTCTCCCATTTCAATATTTTGTTAATCTGTATGCTACAGGATGATATTTGGCCACTTTTTAAAGGGGAGAATATTCCATTTCATTATCAGTATTGTTCAAAAGTAATTTGGAAAATGCAAAAATACTTTACTAATTAATATGCATTGTTTGTTACCCAGATTACTAATGAAGGTTATCCTTTCTGTGTACCTTAGCTCCCACCTCTAATTTTCTTTTACCACTGTGCATATCACATTTTCAAAATAAAATTAGCACCTACTTTTCTGGGTTATCCCAACCTTAGGAACTAAAAATGATATGAATTTTCTGGTTGTGTATTATAATAATAACAAATACTCAGTGATTTCAGTTAAAATGTTTCACACATTTTGAAGTGTAGATTTAGTATTCCTATGTATTTGAGGCAGCATAGCATTGGTAGATGGAGTGATGAGCTTAGAATCAGGAAAATCTGTGTTCTTTTCCCCCTCTTGAGCCTTACTAGCTGTGAGATCTTGGGTGAATCATTTTATTGTATGTATTTTTGACAGCTGCTAAGATTTATTGATCTGGGAATGGCTGAACATATATGTACACAGTAATAGCAATATTGTGGGATGATCAATTATGAATGGCTTAGCTTTTCTCAGTAATTCAGTGATCCAAGACAGTTCCAAAGAACTTATGATGAAAAATGCTATCCACCTCCAGAGAAGGAACTGATGGAGTCTGAATGCAGATTGAAGCATAATTTTTTTATTTTTTATTTTTTAGTTTAGTTTAGTTTTTTTTTTTTGGTCTCTGTTTTCTTTCTCAACATAACTAATATTCAAGTATGTTTTATATGATTGTACATGTATAACCTTTATCAAATTGCTTGCCATCTCATTGAGGAGTGAGGACATAGAGGGTGGGAGAGAATTTGGAACTCAAAATTTAAAAAAAGTTAATGTTAAAATTGTTTTTACATGTAATTGGAAAAAATAAAATATTTGGCAAAAAAGACTCACTGATCCACTCATCAGTAGGTTGTTGACCTTGCATAGGTCCTCTTCCCCTCTCCCTTCCCCCTCCCCCAATTAAGGGATGTATCAGATAAAAAGGGTCTAAATCAAAAAGTTCATTTTGGTGTTATAGAACAGTATACAGTGTGAGTTGGATTAATGGAATGTTAGTGATGTTGTTCAGAGCAAAATATAATTTTCTTATCACATACATCATTTAGAACGAATGTATTGTCTTGTTAGATTTTGATTATGGAAAATTCAGAGATAGTGCAATGGAGAATTCAAAATTATATATAGTAAAATCTAAATAGCAGTAATGTCACCTTTGCTTTCTTAGTGACTTATATATTCTACTTTTATATGATGCCAAAATACTAGTTATTTTAAAAATCCTAAAGTGTATTATTGCTTTTTTATCTGCCAAAAAAAGTTATTAGTTTGATCTCCCCCTTCTTCCCTCATAATGGTAATTCTTTTGAAAATAGTGCCAGCTGAATTAACTAGTACTTGATTTATCGTTATAGACCACCTCTTATTTAATTTTGCAGTGTGGTAATAAAGTTTTGCTTTCAAACAGTGCAATGGAGAGAGGGCTAAAGAAGAAGCAGCTTCACATTTTAATAAACTCTTTGACGTTCTGGATGAGAAGAAATCTTCTATTATCAAAGCAATTGATGTTTCAAAGAAATTAAGATTAGACAAGTTCCAGACCCAAATGGAAGAATATCAGGGACTTTTGGAAAATAATGGGCTTGTAGGATATGCTCAAGAAGTTCTTAAAGAAACAGATCAGTCTTGCTTTGTTCAGACAGCAAAACAACTCCACCTCAGGTATCATTTTTGCATTTAACTTTAAAAACTTTTTGTGAAATTTCAAAGTTAAGTATTTCCTTCAACTTCAGCATTGAAAAATTTTATGATGTTGAAGAAGCAAGTCATTTAATCTCTGTCAGCCTTAATTTCCTCATCTATAAAATAGGTATGATACTTTTCCTTCCTCTTTCATGGTTATGTTTGAAATGTTGTACACCTAATTTTAATTGTTTAGAGGTTGAAAGGAGTTTCCTTCCTCTTTCATAGAGTTGTTACATTTATATATTTTTGAAATATTAATTGTTCAGAGGTTGAAAGGGGAACTTTTGTAACAAAGATCCTAAGCAAAAAATGTAGTTCGTTTTTAAAACATTTTGATGTTAAATTATTTCTGTACATTTATGTAGAATCCAAAAAGCTACTGAGTCTTTGAAGACCTTCAGGCCAGCAGCTCAGACATCTTTTGAAGATTATGTTGTTGATGCATCTAAACAAGAAGAGCTTCTTGGAGAATTAGCTTTTTTTTCTAATGGTGAGTTTTAACATAGATACTAGTAGCTGTCTTCTAGCCTTAACTGTCATACATGCAAAGAAGCCAAAATCATCCCTCAAATGATCAAGAAACCACTGTGAATTATAGAATTTTCCTGTTGGAAAGGATTTCTGATACTTTCTGGTCCCATCCATCCCTGAACAAGAATCTCCTTTACACCATACAAAACAAAGTATCTTTTGCTGGAGGGCTTTTTCTTAACTCTGCAACCTGGCTTCCAACTTCATCCTACCAAAACTTATCCCTCCAAAGTTACTATCCATCTCTTAATTGCTGAATTCAATGCCTTTTTTTTATTCCTTGTTCATTTTGACTTCTCTGTAGCCTTTGGCACTGTCAATCACCCTCTTTTCCTTGATATTCTCTTATCTCTAGGTTTTCATGATACCACTCTCTCCTACCTATCAGACCTTGCTTAATGTAGGCATCCCATAGGGATCTATCATGGGCCCTTTTCTCCCTCTCTACTGCTTCGCTTGGTGATCTCATTTGCTTCTCGAGATTCCACTTTCATCTTTATGAGTATAATTCTCAGATTCATTTGTCTGGCCCTAACTCTCTGCTGACCTCCAGACTCACTTCTTCTACTGACTATTAGACGTATCCTATAGACATCTTAAACTCAGCATATCCAAAACTGAATTCATTATCTTTTCCCCTAAACCAGGATTGGTGAGCCTATGGCCTCGAGGTCATACATGGCCCGCTAGGTCCTCAAATGCATCCCTCTGACTGAATCCAAACTTCACAGAACAAATCCCCTTAATAAAAGGATTTGTTCTGTAAAACTTGGACTCAATCAAAAGACTGCATCCAAGGACCTAGAAAGTCGTAGGTTCCCCACCCCTGCCCTAAACCTTCCCTCTTTCCAGATTTCCCTATTATTATCGAGGTCACCACCTAGTCCTCCTGGCTCCCAGCCTAAGTTTCATCTTAGACTCCTTAATTTCCCCTTTAATATCTAATAAATTGTTGAGTCCTTTGTCACAGTTCTAGTATATTCCTACTTCTCTCCTTTGACACTGCCACCCTCCTGGTGCAGACTCTCATTGCCTCTTGCCTAGACTATTTACAATAGTCTGCTGGTTGGTCTCCTTCCCACAAGTCTCTTTCCATTCTCCACTCAGTTGTCAAAATGGTCTTCCTAAGGCATAGTTCCCACTCTATCATCCTCCTATTTGATAAACTCCACTGGCTTTCTTGTCACCCTTAGTATGAAATATGAAATCCTTTGGTGTTCAGAATGCTTCATAATTAGGCCCCTTTGTACTTTTCTCTTTTTCTTAAAACTTAGACATCACCATATACCCTGGGATCCAGTGACTTTGTCTTCCTTGCTGTTCTTTGAACAAGACAGTCTGTTTCCTGACTCTGGATATTTTTACTGGCTGTTCCTCATGCCTGGAATGCTTTGCCTCCTCATCTCTTCCTTTTGGCTTCCCTAGCTTTCTTCAAGTCCCACAAAATCCCACATTTTACAGGAAGCCTTTTTCAAGCCCTCTAGATTCCAATACCTTCTCTCCGCTGATTATTTCTAGTTTTTACAGCTTGTTCATACATAGCTGTTTACATGTTGTCTTCCCCATTAGACCGTGAGCTCCTTGAGAGTAAGGACTGTTTTTTATCTTTGTTTTCTCTCCAGAGCCTAGCACAGTGCCTGGCTCATAGTTGACAATTAGATATTTATTGACTGACCTCACTGACTTTGGTCTTAGAGGCTTCCCCCTTCCCCCCTCTGTAACAATAATGCAATATTCACAACATCCATGGTGGTTATGAATATGCTGGCATAATTGTGAATAACAAAATGTAGCAGACTCTCCACATGGAGAGCGGAACCAAAGCCTTTATTCAAATACCAGAAAACCAGGTCCCAGAACCAGAAAGCCAAAGTCATTACAGTAGCCACGAAGTTAGTACACATGGTTAATGCAGTGAACACCCACATTCCCAAACCTTCACAAGAGAACAGGCTCTCTCAAGCAGGAATCCTCCTTTCTCACTCTCAGGTAGCTCCTCATCCTGGTTCTTGGCAGTTCTCAACAGAAATTCCCAAAGGAAAGGTCTCAGCAGAAGTTCCAACCTCCAGATGCTTACCCCAAGAAATTCTGCCATTCCCAGCTGGGGCTTTTCCTTATATATGCTTTAGCTCCTCCCTATTCTGCTACTTGCTGTTACATCAGCAACTTCTTCCCAAGGTGTTAACTACTTCTGTGTTAATTAAATAGCTTAAACAAGGTGTTAACTTGAAACAAGGTGCTAAATATCTGCTTACTTGCCAATACAAAGGGGCATGGAAAATCTTCAAATTCCATTATTATACCCCTCCTCCCCCCCAAAAAAAGTTAGCAGCAGGATCTCATCTGTTATCCACACTGACACTCTGCTTTCAAATAAACTTTATGAGGATTCTTCAGAGAAAGAAAAGGATTTGAGGTCCTGCTGTTCAACATCATGAATCAACTTGGCTACATGGTTTTCCTACATATGTGCCTTACTACCGTCAAATTCAGGTTTGCTCTTCCTGCTCCCATCACAAGAACTCTGCATGTGTGTGTTTGGAGAAGAATGTACCTCAGATATTTTTGGGGAAAATGTTGTATAACTATTATTTTTGCTATGCCGTTTGAGAAAATATCTTTTCTAAAGAGCTAGTTGAGGCTACTGGCTGATTGTTAATGGGAGGCACAGCACTGTGGGCATGTGAGCTCCAGTGTTAGGAGTAAGTCACCCATAGGATTCTTGAATTTTTTCTTATAAACTTGAATTTCCCAGCTTTTTTTTTAATGTCGCAGTTGTTTTCTGTAGTGTGTAGCTTAGTGGATAGTCATAGGGAGTTTTAGCACTGACCTTTTCAGTTCAAAGTCTTTTTGATTGAATTTGGTCTTGGTGAATATTCTTAATATCCCTTGTTAGAAGCAGTTTCCTTCTAAAGTCTAGGCTGGAATTCTGTGATAGCCAAAGCTGTTTACCTAAATCCTTTTGACATAAAAAAGCCACTGTCACAGACTTGAAACATTAATCACAAGTTATGAAGTTGAGTAAGATGGGAGTGGGGATGATCATACTATCCAAAGTCTTAGGTATATTATGTGTATACATTTATGCATGCATATATATATACCATTATGTATATATGTGTATATGCATACATATAATATGTACATTAAAATTAATTAATGAGGATACAGGCCTAAACTGTCCAAGATTCATTTAACCCATCACACCCCGATTCTAAATCTTGACATATAACTCTTAATTAAACTTGATTGCCATTTAAATATAATGTAGTATTTATTGTTAATAAGATATATGACTCCATTCTTATATTCTAGGAGTTATTTTTAATATACTTAAGGAGAAATACTTGTTTTCTAGAGAAAAGGCTTATTTCAAATGCTTTCTAGTTAAGGAGTTATGCGTTAATTCCCATAGAATTTCAGCTAAGACACATATTGACATTTTAAAAGCTAATTACTTCTAAGAAAAATATTTTCAGTAGTACATGAGAAAAATCACAATTTATTTTACATAATATATAAGCCTTCTACTAGTTTCCTAAACTATTTAGTAGTTTTTTCTTTCTTCCCCCCCCTAGACAAAAGTCTTTAGTAAAATAAAGCTTATCTTTTGTTTTGTTTTTTGTTTGCTTTTTTGGAGGACAACTGGGATTAAGTGACTTGACCAAGGTCACATGGCTAGTAAGTGTTAAGTGTCTGAGGTTGGATTTGAACTCAGGTCCTCTTAACTCCAGGGCCGGGGGTCTCGTCACTGTGCTGTCTAGCTTCCCCTAAGCTTATCTTTTGTGTAGTAATGTTTACCTTTATTAAAGGATCCTTGCATTTACTATATGTAAAACTAATATCTCTGGTATAGACTGTATGACTTCTAGTGGAGAATTGGGAAGTACATTTTATTATCAATTTATTGTTCTTGCTGCACCTTTTTCATTAGTAGGCACTATTTATAATTGAGCAGTATGGCAAAAGTTCCTTTTGTACAGAGGCTCGGTACCTCTAGGACATAAACAGGAAGTCTAACTGTCCATCTAGTCATGTCATATGCTTCTCTTACAATCCTCATCCCCATTTGATTACTTAATGGTTTGAAAAATTATGGGCCACTTCCTGTGCAGCTTCTGATGTCATGGAAAACTCTCTTTTATATACTAACTTTTTAAAAAAAACCTTTAGAGAAATAGAACAGGTTGAGGAGCAAGAGAAGGAATAGTGTAGGGGTAAAAGAGAACAGAAAGGAAAAAAAACCAAGATTATAAAGAAGCTTGTTTTCTGTTTTTTGTTACTTGCATCTTTCTTCCCATTCCCTTTCATTGTAGCCATTAATTTTAGAACAGCTTTAGCAAGTAGTACTTTGCCAAAACTATGTCAGATAACATAAAGAGATGGGATGTGTTAAATGGAGAACACATCTTTAAAGGTCATTAACCTGTTTATTTTTCTGAAGAAAGTGAGACTAAGGGAGTAGAGTGATTTGCTTTCTGGATAATAGCTAATTATGGGCAGAGTCCAGATAATAACTCAGAACTTTGTACTCACAGTCTCTTATTTACTCTTTACCTTGTTTCATGTGGCCTCACCATTATCTCATACTTTGCCCTGCGACCCATAGTGTTTGCTTTTTAATTATTCTGCATTTAAACACTGAAAAGGAAAAATGTTGTATTTCCATATAAGCAGTGGAACGGAAAAGATGACTGTATATGAATCTGTGAAATCTCTCATGTGTGATGTTTTGTTTTTTTTTTTTAAACAAATTCAGCCTATTACTTTTAAAACTGTCCTCATTGTTAAACTTTTGGACTTTTCACTTGCTCTTCTGTACATTTCCTTTAAATACCTTAATGGCTTTCTTTGGGAAGGGGATTATTACTAACTCCACCTTCCTGAATTTCCTAGCTCTTTAAGTAATCCTTTGGTAGTTTGATTGGTATGGCCCTGAATAAATGAATTAATTTAGGCAGTATTTTCATTTTTATTATATTGGTTTGGCCAAATCATAAGCAATCTATTATATCCAACTTTTCTCAAATTTTATTCCGGTCCTTAACTCCTTTCTTGTTTTATCTTTTTATTACACTTGTCTAAATGGTATTTTAAGAAGTCATATCTTTATCATTTTTAATTTATTCACTTTTCCTTTAAGTAGTTAGATGCTATGCCATTTGGTGCTTATGTTAATTTATTGTCTGTGGTGCCTTTAAGCATTATATAGTTTCCCTTTTTATCTCTTTTAATCAAGTATTTTTGCTGTTGAGCTTGCATAAGATGTATAAGATCATGATTGGTATTCTTATTTTTTTCTTCAGTTTTCTTGAAACATCATGGTTTTAGTTCTAGTCTCTTAATATTTGTAGGAATCTTTCTATTTAAACAGCATATTGTTGGATTCTGCTTTCTAATTTGTTCTACTTTCCTCCTCCGTTTTATAAATGAATTCATTCTATTCATGTTCATGGTTTTGATTGTTAATAGTGTGTTTCCTTCTATCCTACTCTCATTTATAGCTCTCTTTGACACCCCCCCCCATGTCTCAGTAATAATTTATAATTAATATGCACTACTTCTGTTTCACTACTTTTTTTCTGTTTCCATTCCCTGTTCCCCAATCATAGGTTCTTACTTTTTCTTTCTTTCCTTTTAATCCCCACTTCATACTCTACTCTCCACATTTGGAGGGTTGTGTGTATTCAGCTTTGTTTTGTCTGGCTCAGATAAAAGTGAAGTTCATGTGATTCTTGCTCTCCAGCCCCCTACAGTAGTCTTCTCTCTCACTATGATTATTTGAGTTTAAGTTTTATACCCTTTCTCCCATAGTATAGTTTTTTTCCCTTCATTTTTCTTCTTTTTAGATGATTAATATATTTTTAAAAATCTCAGACTCACTTTATATCTCCTCCTATGACCCTTGAAGATATTAGGATTCTGAGGAGAAACTTGTTTCTCTTATAAATATTTCTGTGTTTGTCTTGACGATAAATATTTCTGTGTTTGTCTTGATGCTTCTGTTTGCATTTCAGAATTTCTGTTCAGCTCTAGTCTCCATTAGCAATGCTTGGAAGCCCTCTATTTCATTAAAGGGGTATTTTCTCCTTTAGTATTATACTTAATTTTGATTGATTGATTGCACTTTTATGTCATATCAGAATTTTTCTTTCCAAGAATTAAATTCAAGATATCAAATCAAAAAAAGAACAAAGCACTATAAATATTATGTCAATATTTCTCTGTTGAAAGTACATGTTGATTTTTATGTTTCCTGATTAAATGATTTTTTTAAGAAGTTAAATTTATTGAAACATTTTATTTGACCAAAGATAGACTTCTTTTCACTATTCATACACAACCCCACCTATAAAGTATATGCTTCCACTTTATCAGTTAGTAATAGAAAAAAGGGACACGTCTACTTTATGTTTGGTAGCAAAGTATTAGCAGATTATAAATTTTTAAAAAGTGAGTCACTTTTTCATTCTTATTTTGTATATCTTTCTCAAAAACACAAGTTAAAATTTTTTCTAAGTACATTTATCTTAAATTGAAACTTTAAATACTTTTAATTTTATTTAAGAAGAAAATGAATGGAAATTATGTAATTGTTAAAAATTTTATTTTGAATCTATACAATATGCTCCAGTGAATCTATTTTCATTTTTCAAAAGTCAGTTCCCCAAGGTTTGGTCTTTTACTTGATTATACATTTAAAGAAGCAATACACAAATTAAAAATTATCTCTAATCAAAGATTTTCTTTCAACATATGGAAAAATGGAGTAGATTCTACTCAGTAGGAGGTATTTAGAAATTATTTTATGTATGTTATTATAGGCATAGTATATAGTCTTTTTTTTACTTCAACCTCTCATTTCCCAGATGTTCCTCTCGTTCCATTTTTTATTCTTTTAATTGTAGTGATAAATATACATATTTGTTTTTTCCCATGTCAAAAAATAAAACAGTTTTTAATGACAAAGCCAGAAACCATGGAGAGCATGTCAGCATAATTGCTTTTGAAGAAAAAAAAATCCTGGGTCCAAAATGTATGTGTTTAATGCTTTCTATTTCATTCTAGGTGTAGATATACCAGAAATCAATGAAGAACAGAGCAAAATATATAATAAAGCCTTGATATGCTGGCATCATCCTGAAAAGAAGAATAAAGCTGATAGTTATATTCTTGAATATCGGAAGATTAGTAGAGAAGAAGAAATGTTAACCTGGAATGAGACAGAGGTCTATAATACCAGTAAAGTAATTTCTGATCTTGAAAGTAACAGTAGCTATGCCTTCAGAGTGAGAGGATATAAAGGTTCTGTCTGTAGCCCTTGCAGCAAAGAAGTGATTCTCCACACTCCTCCAGCTCCAGGTATTATGAAGTTTCAATCAAAGAAATACAAAATTGAAAAGGGTCTTGATAAATAATCTAATTACAAATTCTCCTACTAGTTAAGACTTATCTGAAACCATTCTAGTGTGATATCTCATTTTTTTTGGATAGTAGACTGACGTACAGTTGACAAAATAGCCCACAGTCTAAATGTATCAACATTTTTGTTTGAGAACTACTTGTAGAATTGAGGAATTTAACTAGATGTTTGAAGATAGCTATTGACTTAGATCAAAAAGACATAAATCCTTTCTTAAATGAGTTTTATGTTCTTAAAAGTACCCTGTTTCTGTGATTTATTGGTAAGCCTAAAGAAATTTTATTAAACTTGGTTATCAGAACCACCATTTGGGTATTCAAGTGGTATTTCTCATTTTTTAAAATTTGTCTCATATCTTGAATTGGTAGATTCACTAATTTATTTTCATGTAAAGTAGAATAGTATTCTCATCTATGCTTCAGGAATTTATATTAGCTGCTTTTTTCTCCTCTCCCCTTCTCAAACTTGGGTTTCTTAGAATTGACAGCCTAGGGTCACCAGAAAGGTCAGATATTTTCATTTCAGTGGCTTAAAAAACAACTACCTTTACTGTGCTACGTATATTTTGCCTCCCTTTTTTCTGTTTTTTAAAAAATGATAATCATTATACATATGCAGTCATGTAAAACATTTTCCACATTAGCCATGTTCTGAAAAAAACAAACAAACAAACAAGAAAATAAATGCTGAGTCCATCAGTTCTCTATCTAGAAGTGGATTGCATTTTATATCATGAGTCTTTTGGAGTTGTAGTGGATCATTGTATAGTGGACCATTGTATTGATTATAGTTACTAAATCTTTCACAGTTGATTTTCCTTACCATATTGCTGTTACTGTGTAGCTTGTTCTCCTGGTTTTGCTCACTTCACTTTGCATCAGTTCATATAGATCTTCCCAGATTTTTCTGAAACCATGCACATTGTCAGTTCTTGGAGCAGAATAGTATTCCATCACAGTCAAATAACACAATTTGTTCGGCTGTTCTCCAGTTGATATGCATCCCTTCAGATTCTAGTTCTTTGTGACAGCAAAAAAAGCTGCTATAAATATTTTTGCACATATGTATTCTTTCCTTTTCCATTCATAATACCTAATAATAATATTGCTGGGTCAAAGAGTATGCACAGTTTTATAATCCTCTGGGCATAATTCTAAATTGTTATCCAGAATGGTTATTAGACTAATTCACAGCTCCATCAACAGTACATTGGCATACCTGTTTTCCCTACATCTTGTCCGGCATTTGTCATTTCTGATAGGTGTGAGGTAGTACTCCAGAGTTGTTTTAATTTACTTTCTCTAATTAATAATGAAGAGCACTTTTTTCATATGACTATTGTTGTTTTGGTTCCTCAGAAAATTGCATTTTCATATGCTTTGACCATTTATCAACTGGAAATTGCTCATATTTTTATAAATTTAGCTTAGTTCTCTATATATTTGAGAAATGAGACATCAGAGAAACTCACTGCAGGGTTTTCCCCAGTTTCCTACTTTTCTTCTTGTTTCAGCTTCATTGGTTTTGTTTGTGCAAAAGCTTTTAAATTTTATGTAATCGAAATTACCCATTTTAGTTTCTGTGAATCTATTTCTTTTTGGGGCATGAACTCTTCTTTCCCTATCCATAGATCTGACAGGTAATTTTTTCCACTCCCCTGATTTGCTTAGGATATCACCCTTTATGTATAAATAACCCTTTATATACCCATTTTGACCTTATCTTGGTATATTGTGTGAGATATTGGTCTATGTATAGTTTCTGCCAGACTAGTTTACAGTTTTTCCTGAAATTTTTGTCACATAATGAATTCTTGCTTTGATTGCTGGCATCTTTGAGTTTATCGAGCACTAGATTATTGTATTTATTTGTTTCTGTTTATTGTGTATCTGATCTGTTCCATTGATCAAATCACTCTATTTCTTATCCAGTACCAAATTGTTTTGATGATTACTGCTTTGTGGTGTAGTTTGAAATCTGGTACTACAAGGCCTCCTTCCTTTACATTTCTTTTTTCATCTGTTATCTTGGTGTTTGACCTTTTGTTCCTCCAGATGAATTTTGCCATTATCTTTTCTAGCTCTATAAAACAATTCTTTGATAGTTTGGTTGCTATCACACTAAATAAGTAAATTTGAGTAATATTGACCTTTTTATTATATTGGCTCGTACTACTCATGAACAGTTAATATTTCTCCAAGTATTTAGAGGTACCTTTATTTGTATAAATAGTATTTTATAGTTGTGTTTATGTAATTCGAGTGTGTGTCTTGGTAAGTGTATTTCCAAGTATTTTGTACTCTCTACAGTTATCTTAAATGGAATTTGTCCCTCTTTCTTCTGGGTTAAACCTGATGAAGATTATATGGGTTTATTTTAACAACTTTGCTCAAGTTGTTAATTGTTTCAACTAGTTTTTTAGTTGACTGTCTAGGAGTCTCCAGATATGCCATTATATCATCTGCCAAAAGTGATAGTTTTTATCCTTGTCACCTGTACTTATTCCTTAATTGTTTGTCTTGCTTTTTTTGAAGAGCCTTAATCTAGTTTTCAGATTTGCTTAGATCTCAATTTCTACCCAGCATTGAATCCTTTTCACAAACATCATAATGGATAGCTGAAATGATTTTGTCTTATATGCTTGTGAAATTTTTCCTTTGTTTTTTGAGATATTTTCATCCAGGAATATATGATCAATTATGATCAATATAACCATGGTTTGTGGTGTTGGGCATATGAAGAAAACATTTACAACATTTACAAACATTTACAAAGTCTCTTCAAAACTGAAATTAGCTAACAAGATTTTGGTTTCAGTCAAAGCCAGATCTTCTGTTTTTTAGATAACTAGGGCAGCACATAATCTTTTTTTGTGGCATTTTTTTTTAGGGAGTATTAAGTCTTTTAAAATGTAGTTTTACAAATATTTTCAATTGTTATCACAAGTGGTTTCAGCTACCAACCTTCACATAGTTTTGTGCCATTGATGTACAGAGAGGTTGAAATATAATTTAATTTCATACTTTATTAGATGACTATGGATTTTGAACAGTAAAATCTATTTAGAATTTTACTCAAATGGATATATTACAATTTTGAAATGTTAATAGGCTTCAAGCTAATTTTAGGTATTTATTTTTAAGTTTTTAGTTTTCTCTTTGATGAAAAATGTGGATATAACAATGAACATCTGTTGCTGAATCTAAAGAGAGACCGTGTGGACAGTAGAGCTGGATTTTCTCTCCTGCTTGCTGCTGAACGTGTCCAAGTGGGTTGTTACACAAGCTTAGATTATATTATTGGAGACACTGGAATCACCAAAGGAAAACACTTTTGGGCCTTACGTGTGGAACCATATTCATACATGGTTAAAGTGGGAGTTGCTTCCAATGATAAACTACAAGAATGGCTCCATAATCCTCGTGATATAAGTAGCCCAAGGTAGATTCTTCTTTACTCTCTTAGAATGTGGTCGTTTTGAGTCAATTTAAGGTTTATTGCACTTCATTGTGGGTCTAAAAATGGCTTAGATTCCGTACCTTCATTTATATAGCTTTTATATGTTATTAATGTATTGTTACTATATATGTTACTTATTGGATGAGATACCACTGTGTTATTGGTCTCTAGTTGTCTTACCTCAGGGCAGCTAGGTGGTGCAATGGATAAAGTGTCAGGCCTAGAGTCAGGAAGACTCACCTGCCAGGGTTCAAATCTGGCCTTAGGCACTTAATAGCTATGTGACCCTGAGCAAGTCATTTAACCCTGTTTGCCTCAGTTTTCTTCATCTAGAAAATGACTTGGAGGAAATGGCAAATCACTTCAGTATTTTTTCAAGAAAACCCCAAATGGGGTTATGACATGATTGAAAAACAGCTGAACAACAAGTTGCCTCATAACTCATTATAGTAATGTGTATGTCCCTGTAGTGAATACAGCTTTAAAAAAAAAACAACTTCCCTTTAATATGATTGTATGTAATAGTACTGAAATGGACATGTGATCAAAGCTAAGATTTTCTTTCTATTCCTAAATTTGTTAGATCTCCTTAGAAACAAGGTGACAAGTTTCATTTACTCATGTGTCATTGTAGTTACATTGTATGAAGATCAGTGGAAATAGTCTAGATATATAGCCCTTGTGCATCATGTAGGTGCAACCCCACCAAAAAAGGAATTCTGTTTAGACTCTGGGAATTCCAAAAATGTTGCTGATTTTTCCACATTAAAAAAGTCCATGCCCAAAATTTTACCTTATTAAGCTTATTAAGTTTTTGTTTATCATTTTAGTTGTGTCCTACTCTTTGTGACCCTATTTGGGGCTTTCTTGGCAATGATACTGGAGTAGTTTACTATTTCCTTCTCCAGATCATTTTGTAGTTGAGAAAACTGAGGCCATTTCTTCTTCCAATTTGTTTTACAGATGAGGAACAGGGTTAAGTGCCTTGCCCAGAGGCACACAGCTAGTAAGTGTCTAAGGCTGAATTTGAACTCCTGAGGATGAGTTTTCCTGATTCCAAGCCCAGTGCTGTATCCACAGTGCCACCTACCTGCCACCATTAATTTAAATAGAATCCTATTATCTTCTCCAAAGAAAAATGTGGCCATTTTGAATGCTGTTGTACTGCTTCTTTTGTTTCAAATAGTTTTCTTGGTAGGTGTCTAAGTGTGACTTATTGGAGAGAAGGCTAATCTGAAGGGACCTGGGTTCAGATCCCAGCTATGATGGTCATTAAGGCAAGTAAGGAGCTGTTAGGATGAAAGTGCTTTGTAAACATTAAAGCACTGTACAAACATAAGCTATTATTAACGTACTTACTTATTGCCTTTTACATTAATTATTCTATTTGTTCAGTTCCTATTTAAAAATTCGAAATATTTAGCTGTACTTTGGTACAGAGGTTTGTTTAGACCAGAGTGTGATATTTGAATGTGTATGTGAAAATACACTAGGTCCTATGATATAGATAAAATTTTTTGTTATAATTTGTGAATTACAGTTATTTTCTCATTTTAGATATGAGCAAGATAGCGGTCATGACAGTGGAAGTGAAGATACCTGCTTTGACTCAGCACAGCCCTTTACATTAGTTACTGTAGGCATGAAGAAATTTTTTGTTCCCAAGTCACCTACTTCTTCCAGTGAACCTGAAAACAGAGTTCTTCCCATGCCAACTTGTATAGGAATTTTCCTTGACTATGATAAAGGTAAAGTTGGGTTCTATGATGCAGATCACATGAAATGCCTTTATGAGCGCCAAGTGGACTGTTCAGGTACAATGTATCCTGCGTTTGCATTAATGGGAAGTGGAGGAATTCAGCTTGAAGAACCCATCACGGCAAAGTATCTGGAATACCAAAATGACATGTAATACAAAGATCCACTGATGCTGCTTAGGATGAGAAATGTGAGCAAAAGGATGCCTCAGCATTAACAGTCATAACTGATTACAAATCTCCTAAGTGCTTTTGCCATGCTTGTTTTGTGTGTATGTGTGTTTTCCTTAAAAACACAGAAAAAAACCAAAATAGTTTTTTCTTCCATTTTAATTATTCTCCATTTCTTTGTGATGGACTTAAGGGCATTTTTTCTTCAAGTTACTACTGAACTAGTTGGTTAGCAACTGAATTTTCTTTGATGAGTGTCTTTGTGAGTTGGAAATACATAATTTGTCAGCTAGCAATTTTCATCTTAATTTTTTATTCAAAAGCGATCCCATTTTCTGAAACACTTATGTTTGTTTTTCCTATTTTAAATCATGTCTGTATTCTAAGAAAAATTATTTTAAAAATAATTTTTGGAGAGAAATGAGTGTTAAACATTGTCTCTTGTATTTGTTTTTAATAGGAAAATAAAATTTACAGACAAATAATGAACAAGGAGAATAAAAATGATGGTAACATACTCAAATAGGAAAGAACAAATTTTAAAATGTTTTCTAAGCTATTAATAATATATGATGACAGCGTGCTTACTATACCTGAGGTTTTTTTGAAAACCAAATTCTCTACATTACATATAAAATAATAATATTTTAAAGGCCTTTCTTCCCCTTGGAAACAGAAGTTGTTATTTCCTAAACACTCACGCATGCAACTGTAATAAACTTGGTTTCTTATTGGGCATATTAAAATTAATTCAAAAATGGATGTTTTCAGTCTGTTTAATCCTTCAGAGTAATTTAAAATAGCTCCAATTTATGTGCTCCTTTAGGCAAACATTGTAAACTTGAGGGAAGAGGCTGAATTTATCTTCAGTAAATAGTTTTAGGAAATCTTAGTTCCAAGTGCACTGATATTTAAATGAAATATTTGCTCTTTTTCTCTTATGATATTTTGAATATTTAATTTCATTTAGTATGCCTATTACATTTCAGTTCTTCGTGATTTATGTTTGAAAGATTCCTGCACAAGTGCTTTTTATGAGCTTATCTTTTAAAGCATTAAAAATATCCTAAAATATGTATGATAGCTGATGTTCTAATTGTTTGGCATTTTCTGTTGTGGATAATACACCTTTTGCAAAGTAAGCAAGGAGAAGCAGATGTTTGGAATCGCAAGTAAATATAGCATATTTGCTATATCGATGCACTTTTATCAATAGGTGGGGGAAATTAATTGTAAGTGGAATGTGCTTAGACCATAAAACTGTAGTATCCCTGAACTTCATGTTCAATTTTAAAGGATATGTCTACATTATTATATAGAGATGATACAGATATAGGGACTGGACCTTTGATTTCATTGATGTAGGAAACCCCTAGATAAGAAAGCCCCCTTGACCAGTATAAGTGGGTATCTTTACTGTCTTAAGAGAGTTAGATGTCTAGAGCACTGACAAGTTAAGTGACTTGCCCAGAGTCACACAGCCAAAAAGAGTCAGAGTCAGGAATTGAACCCAGTTTTTCCTGGCTTCAAAGACTAGCTCTTTATCTACTATGCCATGCTGCCTGTCCTCTTTATTATATGGTTTGTATAAATAATTGTTGCTTCATTATTAAGTCTTGTCCCTTGATTGAGATAAATGACATTACAATGATTTTTTGGCTCATTTAATAGAATAATTCCTTAGCTTATTACTCTTTCCAGTTTTAAATGGAAAAATCAGGTTAATATGTTTTTAAAAATATAATTTGTTGTTCAATTGGAGTACATTCTGGCCTGGAAGAAATTCAGCATTCAGTAGCATTTGACTATTTTTAACTGATAATAGCACTTTATAACTTAGACTAAGCTTAAAAAAATGTATGGTGGTGTATGGATTGTTGTACAATAAAACTGCTAAAGTGTCATGTGTTGATGATTACAGATTGAATCTCTCAAACCTTTGTATGAGTGTAAATCATGTAGATATTCCTAAACTTAGAGCTTTTGACCAAAGTAGGAAAATTTTATTTGAAACTGTATAGCTGTAAGTAACTTTGTTCATTTGATTTTTAGAAAAACAAAAATAAAAATGAGAAGCAGCAAAGTTTGTTTATTTGCACATTTAAATTTTGAGAATTTTAAAAAATTACTTGGAAAGTTTCATACTAGACTGAAATAACTATTCATTGAACATTAGTCTTTCAAATACATTAAATTAATCAGAAGATACTCCACACATGGGTGTGGATTGGTACAAATTTATCACTGCATCTTTAAAAAATGATTTCTGGCATATAATCTAGAGCAGGGCAAGAAGCATTTATTAAGCTCTTATTAGGTACCAGGCCTTTTAAAGAGGGAATTCTTAACCTTTTTGAGTGTCATTTTGGTAGACTAGTGAGATCTCTAGACCCCTTCTCAGAATGTTTTTAAACAATTGAAGGAAATGCTAAATTTCAAGATGCTAGTGAAAATAAAGATGTAGTGTTTTTCCATCCAAGTTTATGACCTCAGAAATCTAAGATGTCAGTGGACTCTAGGCTAAGAAACCCCATTCTAAAGGTTGATCTCTGTGCTTGTCTTTGATATGGCTACTTCCAATGTTATAGGAAATCAAAACACTTATATATAAAACCTCTTTATTTTCTTTGAAGACTTTCTCATGGGACCAAGCATTGCTATCTAGTTTGTACAAAGAGGCAGCAGGAATAGTAGAAAGGCCATTGGACTGGGTACTAGAATTCCTGAATTCTAACTTTCTAGTGATCTTGGGCAAGATACTAACTTCTTTGAACCGTTATATGATGTGTAAAAATAAGGGGCTTGGATGAGATGGTCTCTTAAAGACATTTCTGTTTCTAAAATTCTATGATTCTTCTCACTGCATCCTTCCCTCTACTCTATCAGATCTTTCCTGTTACCTTTTCCCCTTTTAGGGTAACACCAGTCTAAGCAAGTTATCCCTCAGTAAGCATACTGTCTGTGGATCATATCCTACCTGAGGAGCACAGGAAGATTAATGTTATTGTTTAAAGACTGAGCTTTAGGTTATATGTAGGAAAAAGATGGAGATGATCATAAAAAAACAAATAGAAGAAACTTTAGAGGTCATCCAGCCCAGCCATACCTGAACCAGAATCCCATCATCAGCAAGTAGGCTTACTTGTGATATGATGTGATGGACGACCCCCCAGTGATGGGCATCCCACTGATTCCCAAGGTACAATTCATTCCATTTTTACTCCTTCCTAAGTGTTAGTTTTTCCTTGTATTGAATTGAAGGTTGCCTTCCTTCACCCTTCAGCCCTGTTTCAACTTCTGTAGTAAAACATAACTAATCTTTCTTTGATGTTACAGCACTTCAAATATTTAAAGGCATCAAGTAGTCTTGTTTCCCCAGTTTCTTATGGACAAAACACATACATTTCTTCAGGTGATGCTCTTGTGGCATGACTTTGAGTCTACTCACTATCATAGATGCACCTGGGATTGTTTTCTAAAATGGGGCACCTGGAATTTTTTATCAAGAGTTTGAGTTTGCTCAGGGTAGAGTATAAATAGGGATCATGACCTCTTGTTGTTCTGTCCTTTCAGTTATGTCTGACTCTTTGTGACCCCATTTGGGGTTTTCCTGACAAAGATACTGAACTGGTTTGTCATTTCCTTCTGCAGCTCATTTTACAGGTGAAGAAACTGAAGCAAACAGGGTTAAGTAACTTTCCTAGGGTCACATAGTTATTAAGTGTTTGAGGTTGGATTTAAATTCAGGGCTTCCTGATTCAAGGCCTGGTGCTCTATCCCCACTGCATCACCTAGCTGCCCCTCTATGTTCTGTGTATGTTTTAACTTCTATATTCTGTATATTGTGTTTTTGGTTAGTGCAGCCTTCAGTTACTTTAAGTAGTTACCAAGTCACATTTGGTTCATTGAGCTTTTCAGTTCATTAAAATCTTTCTCAAATAAACTGTGATCTAGCTGTATCTTTCTCCATTATGTACTTAGGCAGATTTTTTCTTTAATCCAAGTGCTAAATTTGTCTAAATTTCATCTAATTCTGTTTGAACCCTTCATTCTAATATATTGAGATATTACTGGACCCTTATAATTATGCCAGTGTCTACCTGTTTGTTATCTTCCAATTTGAAAAGCATATCATGTCTGTCTGGATCCATATCCCCAATAAAAGACCTATATTAGAGAACTCCCACAAATTCAATACCAACTGGTACCAAAGAATCATAATTCTTTGGTTCCAGTTTTTCTGAAGTCACCTAATCAAAACAGCCCACAATTTCTGTCTCCTGCATAAATTGTCCAAGGCCTTGTTGAAGTACAGGTTTTATTCTGTCAGTAATATTCTAGTTACCAGTCTAGAGACCTTTTCTAAAAGAAATGAAATTAGTCCAACATGATTTTTATTTGATGAACCAAAACTGACTCATAAATTGACATTTCCTTTTTTTTCACTCTCCTCCCCCCCTCCCCCCCAGAGCAGCTAGTGGGCATTCTCGGTCAGGCCCTTGAGCTGCCTGCCTGGGCTGCTCCTCCTAACCCTGCTTCAGGCTCAGCCTCTCGAGCAGGTACTTGCTCAGCCCAGGCTGGGGGTCTGTCTGCACGTGGCGCAGAGTGGTCAGGTGATCGCTGAGGAGCTTCAGCAACTTCACCTCCTGGCCCAGGTAGTAGCTCTCCAGGAAGTCACAGAGGTGTGGGTCCCCTTCGCTCGAGCCCAGGGCGTGCAGCTTCAGGAGGGCCTCGTTCAGGCCCTTCTCCAGGTTCAGGGCTGCCTGCATGGCATCCAAGCTGCGACCCCACTCATCTTGGGCAGGTTTCTGCACAGCCTGGTGGAGTGCACGGCCCCCACGCTGGGCTGATTTTGAAGCCACATAAGGCGCTTGGCGGAATAAACGCGACACCCTCGGCAGGGCGACATCATCCCGGTAGAAATAAAAACCCAGGGACAAGCAGGAGTAGGAGGCCTGCAGGTACAGGTTGGTCAGGCCGTTGGCAGTGGCCTCGGGCTCGGAGAAGTTTTGGCGGATCTGGGAGCTAGAGCTCATAGCACCAATGTGGAGGGAGGTGGAGGGAGGAGACGGCTGCTGGTCCCGGTGGCAGGTGCTGTTCCCATGGACTGGAGGGCTGCAGAAGGCTGAAGTTCAAAAGCTAGGGGAGCTGAGGGGAACCCCGGATCTGTTCTGTCCAAACACTGTTGAAGCAAAAACCAGAGCCGGCGACATGAAGTCTTTTTCACTTTTAAAAACAGATTTTGTTGGGGGCGGCTAGGTGGTGCAGCGAATAGAGCACCGTCCCTGGAATCAGGAGGATCTGAGCTAAAATGCCGCCTCAGACGCTTAACACTTACTAGCTGTGTGACCTTTGTGCAAGTCACTTAACCCCAATTGCCCTGCCCTCACACCTCCAAAAAAAAAAAAAAAAAAAAGATTTTGTTGATATCTTTTAGTTTTGCATCACAGTCATTTCTCCTTATTTCCTTAGCATTCTTGCAATTGTAACATATCTTCCCTCCTTTAAATCAAAAAATCAAAAGACAGTTAATCAAATAATCTGATAATCCCATTCTTTTAATGCTTCCTACTGAGAAGAGAAAAATATATTTCGTTTCTTCTCCAGGAACATTAGTATTTTTTTCAGTTATTCAGAAATTGTCTTCCTTTTAATGATCTTTTCACTTGTAGTTATTGTGTATCTTGTATAGAAATACAATAAGTTCTTCCTATGTCACCCTGCATCAGTTCTATTTTTTTTTAAATTAACTTTTGTTTATTTTTAGTTTACATCATTCATTTCCATGAGATTTTGAGTTACAAATTTTCTTCCCATCTTTCCCCTACCCACCACCCAAAACAGAGATCCCAAAGTATACCCCCTCTCCCAATCTGCTCTCCCTTATATCCTCCCCCATCACCCCTCTGACCTTCCAGTAGGGCAAGACGGATCTCCCTACCGGAGTGCATGTATATCTTATTTCCCAGTTGTATGTGAATAATGATAACAATAATATATGTATACATTTTTTAAAACATTTGATTTTAAAACTTTAAATTCTAGATTCTTTCCTTTCTTCCCTTGTCACCTACCCCCATTGGGAAGACAAACAATTCAATACAGGCTGTATATCTGTAGTTACACAAAACATCTCCACAATGGACATATTGTGAAAGACTGACTATTATTTTCCTCCATCCTATCCTACCCCCCACTTGTTCTATTCTTTATTTTATCCCTGTCCCTTTACAAAAGTGTGTGCTTCTAACAACCCTCCCCCCCAACCTGCCCTCCTTTCCATCATTCCCCCTCTCAAACCCTTCTGCTCTACTCTCCTATAGGGCAAGATACCCAATTTAGAGTGTATGTTATTCCCTCCCTAAGCCAAATTCAATGAGAGTAAGGTTGACCCATTCCCTTTTGCCTTCATGTTCTTCCCCTCCATTGTAACAGTTATCCCTTGCCTCTTCTATACGAGATAATTAACCCCATTCTGTCTCTCCCTATCTCCTCTTATTATATTCCTCTTCCACCTCTCAATTTC